>CM069871.1:20000000-21250000 GCA_036172665.1 Prosopocoilus inquinatus
GGCGTTATCGTTCATGACATGGTGGAGTATGCCCTTATCAATTCGTAACAATATTCAAGGAGATTTAACCTATAGAATTGCTCGATCACCGGATTCTGTGTTTCACAAATCTCAACAAAATCTTTTCTTGATTTTAAATAAAGAAATAAATTATGTTAATTTAATTAAGAAATAATTATTAAATTTAAAGAATGATCAATGCTGACGTCAGAAAACAGGCTTAAATTTAGAGATAGGGAATGAACAATCCTAGAGAATTTAATATCCTTGAGTGATACTTAGTCGTGAAAGCTAAATACAACATAATCAACACAAAAATACACTCTTAAATAGGGATCGGCCATTTGCAAAGCGAACATATCAATGCAAGGTCGACTAGCTACGATTCAGTCAACACTGTCAGTCAAATGGCGTCACAATTTTTCCAAACATTGTTACGGAATCATTTCAATTTATAATATCGCGCAGTTTATAATCATCCGGAGAAATTTATTTTCACAGGCCCTGTACTGGCCTTGAGTGCGTCTCTGCCCGTCTTTTTTTACCCCCTTCTTGATGAAATTTTTAACTTTTCCGTATCGATCTCTTTTTAAGCAGTTCAGTCAGATTCTGCTAATGATTGTTATTTTATTAAACAAGTGTCAACTCTCATTTCAACGAATTCTTTAAGATATTTACGAAATAATTTTGTTTCTTTTTTATGGTCATCTGCTTCCGCCAGTCATAATTCTTTCGTGACCTGCCAACTTGTTTCCGTTTTTCAACGTACTTTTACAAGCAACATTTTGTTACACTTTTAACGCCGAGATATTACCTTCCAGGAGGTAGTTCTGGTTCGCACATCCCTGGTTCGTTACTTCAGGATGCTTTCGATATTGCCTGGAAAGGTCACATTCGTATGCTTTAATGAATGCCTCCGCAGCAGTTGTTTAACCTCAAACTTCTCTGAAGACGCGAACCTGGTTGAAGTATTTGTTTTGTTTACTTCAAGCCTGTACACTCCAAGTTTCTTTTGGGTTAATAAATCCGATTTTCGTCTTTGCTTGTGTTTTCTGTGGATTGTTTGGTAAGTCAGTTTTTCTCCTTTTTTTTTTTGGTACGCAACCCAGTTGTTCATTTTTAGATAGTTCTGTTTACCTTAAACGGTGCATATTTCTGTTACTTTCGTCATTCTTTTACGGACAGTGACACAGGACCGTCGCCTGTTGGTACTGTCAATCAACTTTATAACGAGGTTCGATCGCTTCCTTACTTAACTTCGCAACCTTAGACTGCTCTCGACGAGTTTTTCCGGAGGAAATCTCCCCACACCGGCCTTGCATTTGTGCGGGCACATTTCCTTGTTGCTAAAATCAAAGCCGGCATATCATCCGTACCCCAAGTGATGTGTGGCCCATATAACTTGCAGACGCAGGTAACATCCACCTCTTTACTGCGGAATTTCGTCACATATTGCCTTTAACTTGATTATTAAACCCGAACACGTTCACAAGTTACGTTAGATTCATGTTTAATAGTAGTTTACAGTTTCAGTTACCGTTTCCTTACATTCTTTTATTTTGATCCGTGAATTCTTCGTTAAAATTCTTATTTCTCGCGACTTCTGTTTTAGATTCAATTTAAATGCGAACGTTGTTATCTGAGTTCAGTCAAACTCTATAGTCATTCCACTCTAATTTTCTGAAATTAATCTTTATGTGCCGCCAGCGGTCAAACAAATCAATATATTTATCGATTCCTTCTGTTGGCGTCAGCGGAAATGACGTAGTGTTTTCGTGACGTATTTCCTTCCTTTTGCGAGTTTATCTAACGGCTTTTCCATTCAGTTGCCTCCATTTTGCAGACGTGTTGTTTGCGAGTGCAATTTGTGAATTTTTGGGTCCTGGGATTTCGTAAGAGCTCCCAGTTGAATCGTCATCATTGTACGTTGTATTGTGACGTTGCCATCAAGATTATATTCCCGCCGCAAGCATTTACGCTCGAGAACGTGTTCGGATACATTCATTCTTCTTCAGAAAAACTAGACTTGCAGCCTCTGCACAGCTGTTTCAGCCCTGTTTGGTTTTCACTGCAATCAAAAACGATTTGCAACAAAATTTTTAATACTTTCATTATGCTTTGACAACAAGCATGGCCGCCTTGCATGGGGGACTTATTAGGAGCAAATTTGCTTCAATTTGTCTATCCTACTGCAATGTCAGGTCAAAAAGCGATCGTAGGATGTCGCTGTTTTATCTAGCAAAAGACTGTAAGACTTGTACTTTAATTTGGCTTATTAGGAAAATATTTTCTTAGATTCTTTAATTATTTACGTAGAGTTTTACTACTACCGGACGTTCTCTACTACCGGATGCTGTCCTACTGTTGGTGTGACTGTCACTTTCGTAAAAAATATAAGGAAACCTTACCTTAAATTAAAATATAACTAATTGTAAATAATTTGAAGTTTACTTTAATTTTAAGCAATAATCACATGTTAGATTGTATATTCTTTAAATTATAAATTTTCCATCTGCACTTCTGATTTTTAGTAATCGTTACTGTAAGAAGAAATTTGCATAATTTAACCTTAATTTCGGTATTGAATTGATTTTTGCCGGACTGTTTTAGTAATTAGAGTTTAAAGAGATTACTTGGCGCTCAATTACTTTTGTATGGTTACGTTATGTTTTTTCCTTCACGCATTACGCAACTTTTCTTAAAAAGTGTCCGTCCGAATTCATCTCAGCCTCCGACTACACTGAGCTATGACAACCAAAACGGTAAGTATTTTCTTACAAGAAAGTATATGTCAGTCACAGTATTAACTTGTTATCTTGTTAAATATTGTGAAACGAAGGAAATTTCCTACGTACGTACTGATTTTGAATGTCTCTTAGTTATTTTAAGTTACCTTTGCATTTTAATTATAATTTGTATCAATTATTAAAGTGTGAATTGCGTAACATCTTTATCAGTTATGTTATGTTATTATTGAAGATTTTTGGAACTGTCATTTGGACACGTCCACATTGTAAAACTGAAGTTATTGATGTTTGTGTATATTTAAACCTTGAGTAATTAATTACTTCAGTTATCATCCCATTACCGGTATCATTTTTTTTATATATCTTTTTGTCATCTCACATGATCTCTCATTTTGTTTAGGAAATTCTTCACTCATACGCTGTAACCGTTGGTCACGATAGCAGCCCATCCACTCCATTCGGTGTAAACAGGTAAGATCTGTTCCCTATCTGTACACCCAGAGCTTTATACGTCAGTTGTTCGGTTAACTTTCTAGGCATTTGGCTTGAGGATAGCAATTGGCCTAACGTGTCTAATAAATTGTCTGATTGATTCGTAGCAATACTTTGCAAAGTGCATATCTTTTTCAAGTTTAACCTAGCATTTATTACAAACTTTGCATAAGCTCTTATTTATACAGCCCTACCGGAATTTCGCCCAGAGATCTTTGCAGTGGTAGTCACTTCAACCCCAAAAAGCTAACAACACAAGGAAATGGAAAAATTCCACACACTCTCAAAGTTTTCTAGAGAACAGATATCGACAAATAAGACCAATTGCTAAAATCTAACGTTCATTCATTTTTATAAATATTTATTTTCCTAAACAGTTTTTATTGAAGCGTAAAGCAATACTTGAGACGTTAGATTTTCTTGCCTTTAGGTTTTTCAATTGATTGGTAAAGTGATGGTTACTTACCACTGGGATAAGTTTAACCTCTTTGGTAACATGCTTGTTAAACAAAATCTCCATTTTCAATTATAAATCAAATACCAAAGAAGTAGAGTCGTACAATTGCTCGTACACATTCATGTATCCCCTCTACATGTTTACATCTACCAAGCAAATTTACTGGCTGTTAGTTTACCTCCTTGTTAAAAGGAATTTATGTCATTGTTAATTAAGACTACCAACACTTTGATAAACTCATTTTCTGTGCCAACAATCGGATAACACTAACAGTCACTTTACCAATCGATTGAAAAACTGGGCCTTAAAGTAAGAAAGTACGAGTTTTGAAGACGGTAAATTTTCAGTTCTGATTAATCGAACTTTGATTACTTGACGTCCCGAGCACTAAACCATAAATATTTGAACTACGTAAAACCTGGAAATAGTTATTACGAGTAGAAGTCGCACAATTACAACTTCCGTGAATCACGGAATTTGTAATTATGCGGAACTTGTCTAATTAAAGTTTGTTTAAGTCTAACAGTTACCAAGCTACACATTCAATTGTATGATCTTGCAGTATGTCTCTTAAACCAATCGAAATGAAATTTAACAGCCAGAAAAACTGCTGCTTTTTAACTTTTTGGTTATTACTCACGTGGTTTGGTTTGGGTTGTAACAAGTTGGAAAATGTCTTTGCAAAGCTCGCGCGTATTTCGGACAACATTAACATTTAAAATTTAATTAGATCCTAGTACAGCGTCACAGAATTACGAGAAAAGTTAAATTGAATTTAAAGGTGTGTATACTGGCTGTTACATATTTCTCGCGAAGCGTAATTTCCTCGCCTTGTTGTTTAATTATCTCCTAAAGATGCCGTTAATCATGATTAAAATTTCCATATCTTTTTAGTCGGACGGAATTTACGGCGACTGCGAGGAGTTGCCGCTCGCGAATTATAGCCGCCGTTCCGCACTTTTTGCGCAATTACTCAACGGTTCTTGTTTATTTGTCTTAATTAAATTTATAGAAACAAAAAGTTACGGTGAACGCGCCGACGAAACGCTAGACGGCGTCTGAGAGGAAAAAATTCATTAAACTGCTACACGACACGCGCTTCTACTAATTCTTAATGAAAATTCTCGGCCTTGTTGTGCTTTTGGCACGCCTTACTAAAAGATTTACGAGAAAATACTTTGTAATTTACGGAAAATAAAAAGAAGGCTGGCCAAAATAGATCCCTGTTTTACATCAACTCGCCTGAAAGCTTACCAAAAAATACACAGAGTAATAAGGATCTGATATCAAGCTCTTCCTACTTACACTAAAGTTACGGATATTCAGTACGTAGAGATGCAATGTTTCATAAAAATTAATTTATGATTAAATTATATTATAACGTATTTAGAACGCGTACAAGGTCCAAATGAAATGAGTCAAACAGCAGACACGAATATTGCACACGACGCGGCACGCGTCCGCCATGAGAATGAGGTCGAGCGGGCGGAAGCTGCAATATTACCCCTAATTTCTGTACTCACTTCAGGATAATTTTTGCATAACAAATGCCACACCCAATATTACCCACTCGCGCAACAATCTGGAAGAGGAAATCCTAAAGGAGGGTGAAAGCGTAAAGAAGTCGATCTTCCTAGTTTTTCGACTCTAAGCCTCTTGATCTAATTACTCGTTGTGTTCCTCGTTGAAAGATTTTTTTTAATCAGTCACTGTCCTCAATTTGAAATAATTTCACGAATGAAATTCAGGATTTTCTTTTGTGTTTCAAGAAAGTCAGTATTGGTGAGTTGAAATAGAAATCGATTTTGCGAATAAAGAGAAGCTCTTTTCTAACACAGCCCTTTTTATGTACTGAATATTCGCTTTTCTCTCTATACCAGCGTTTCCCGAACTTTTAGGTTTCGTGAACCCCTTTTGAGCTGTGTTATGTTTCACGCCCCCCTTTCCCTTTATTTTAATATATTTTATTCGTCTTGTTTTTATTTTTTAACTACTATTTACCATTATTTTTTCCCTGATTTGTTTTGATTTACGTTTATTGAGTGTGAATTTATTTTACACATTAATCCTGTCGGTTGATTGTAATTTTATTTTCTCGTTTATTTGATTTGACTTTATTTTGTTTTTAAATTATTCACTGATCGCCCAGTTTTGTTGAAATTTACAGATTATTCTTCGGATCATGACAAAATTTGTCAATTTTTATATCTTTGACTTATTGTTAGTTTTATATAATTTTTATTTTGGTCCTAACTTTATCATCACCCTTTATTTTTATATAATTCTCATCTGACTCTATTTTATTTAACTTTTAATATAATCAATTGATGGACTTTTGTTTTTTCTTTTAATCGATTTCATTCGTTTTGTTTTTTACTTTTAAATTAACAACTAATCATCTTGTTACTTGTTTCCTCTTCGGTTTGATTTTATTTGATATGACTTTTGATTTATTTTTATTATAAATTGAACGTCTTTTGTTTCTTTTTTACACGATTTAAGATTATTTTATTTTACATTTTAATTCCGCCGAATGATCGCTATTTTCGACGAATTTATTTTATTTTTTAATTATTAAATAGAATTAAATTTTTGGTACTGATGAAAGTCAGTTTATATCGATCTGAGTTAATGAGTTTCACACAATTTTTATTTTCGTCATGTCTTATTTGACGATTGTCTTTTGTTTTCATTTCATTCGATTTTATTTGTATTTTAGGAGTGTTTTGATTTTGATAATCAATTGAATGTCTTTTTTCTCCTTTATACGAGCTAATTCAAATTATTTTAATATTATATGTATTTTTTTTTACTTTTTTATAAACTATTCAACAAACCTTCATTACGCAAGATTTAACAACTCCGACACCCTGAAAGACCCCTAGCGGACCCTTAATAAAGGTTCATCGACCCCTTTCAAGTCTTCATCGACCTCCAAAGGGTCGATATATCCGTGCTATAGAATATGAATAATCGTCTCTTAGACACAATGTTACGTTTTGATTAAACAAAGTTTTAAAAGATAAAATTTGTTTAAGGAAAAGAAAGGCGATTATTATTTCAGATACCAAATAATTAAAAAAATATCAAGTTTTCCGTTAAAAAAATTAAAATTTCACTTTACATCTCAGTTATGCGATGTTCATTTGTTTTTCTGTAAATATCAGCAAAAACTTTGAATTAGTCTATGTAAGTTTTATAATAAAGACTTCTTTCTAAAGTAAAAAATAAAGAAGTTACAGGGGGTGGGAAGGGGTGCATAACAATTTTTTGTAAAAAATAAGTTCATAAATTAGTTGCAATTTGCGTTCAATTTTTTTATATTTATTCTGTTGCGCCCTCCTTTGAAGACTTATGGTAATTCTGCATTAAAAATGTTTGAAATCGTAAACTGAGTTTCACGTTTTCTTTTTGTATATTTTTGTATTTTAAATTGTCCTAAGTTGAATTGTAAACAAAAAGGCGAAGCATTTTCGATAATTCTGAAAATACAAGTAAACTCCCATTCCAGCAACCCTTAGAAACAAATAATTGGAAAATCGATTTCTGGCTTTCTATCGAAAACCATAAAACGCTACTCACAAATAAAATCGAGTTCTAACTTTGTACGAATTGTTTAAAAGTATTGGGGACAAAAGAGGATGAAAAGTGAGTTTTCAACCCTCATTTGTTACAGTCGTTCTTGCAACCTAGTTAGTTTCATCCGAAACAGCTCATTCCTGAACCCACCATCAAGTGTCCTCTTCCCTTAACTTCTTTGAATTCCAACACATGGACACGCGTGTTTTATCTGCCGATTAGTCAAATCAATCGTCTTCGTACTTACCGTGAACATCTTACATTTTCCCGCACTGTTGATACGACGTACGTTAGCAGAATGTTGTTATGATTGTGTTTTAATCCAGCTCTGGGAGTTAGAATCGGAAGGGACACACAGATAATTCGATTATTGGTTTGTCCAGTCTGAAACTGCTCCGCAACATTTATGCAATCCTGCACTAATTACGAGCTTCTCAATTACACAGGTAAGTTAAGCGAATTTGCGGCGTATTTCATTCAGCCATTTTTCGTTGTGTCTTTTTCATAGGCTTTTAATGTTGGACGTATTTCTGTTATCGTTGGGTACCGTTGCTATCAATTTCATTCTATCGTTAGACATAGTTTGTGAAGAGTTTATCTCGAGCATCGCAGAAGAAGCTAAACCTAGGCGGTCGCGCTGTTGCAAGTCAAGAGGGTCGTCCATACGTAAATAAGTTAAGATAATATTTTCATTGACCTAATCGATGTACAGTTGCGGCCCTTGAAAACTGGTACACTGAAGATTGACATCGATGTCAAAAACTTATAATTTTTTCAGGTGTAAATCAAACTTTCAGCTATCATTTTGATGTCTGTGTCAAATTGGACAAATCAATAACAAGATTTAGAGTGATTTGAGTGACGTTTAGAAAATTCAGGTTTAGGATCAGTTTACACCGCCGAAGCATTGTGTTTGTCAAAAGTGCACCTACCAGTTTTCAAAGGTCGCAATTGTACAGAAAAATAGAGTACACCGAGAAAATCAAGAATGCGAAATCTATTTCTATACTATTTTTAGGCAACGTAAATCTGCCTTTTTCGAAATATGAAGTCTTATTTTTCAAACAAATTACGTTGACATAAAGAGTCACACTAACACGAACGGATTAAATCAGAGAAAATTCACTGTATTGGAATTTTGTTTTTCAAATTTACTCTACCTGTTCGGTGGTCGGGTGATAATCCCGAGAAATTTAAAACGTTTGACTCTTATTACTATTTGTATGCGAGGAAAAGAATTTGTTTATTGTTCGTTAATACACTATGTTACGTTACCCTCGTTCTTTCTCTTTCATCAGAGTCGTTTCTATTTGCGGGGCACATTTTGTGAGAGGCTGTTTATAATTGGAGTTACTTTCGATGGAAGTATATTTTAGTTACAGCTACGTTCATCGATTTTTATTTTTGGACCCAATCCCTGTCGAATATATTTTCCCTCTGTTTTGACCGTTGACTGTGATCCACGAACGGGTCGAATTTCTTATCGTCGAAATGATATTACGTATACTAAACTCCGAGGGCTGCATTCAATCTCTATTGACAGACCTTTGAAGCCGATGATATCAACAATCGATCACACTCAGTAACGTACCCTCTTTTCTTATTTACATCCGCCTATTTAAACGCAAATAATGTCAGCAGCAACTCAGTACAAAAATTAAGAAGAGTTACAAACGTTATTGTCGTCACTTAATTAAGTAAATCTTTAGTATTTTATCGATTTTGGGGCCAAAGCCCAGCTGTTGGTTTAGTACTGATCCTTCGCGTTAAACTATTGCTTAAACATTCAAGTTTAGTTTGTAATTTACCAACGCTTGCTGGCCTTTACTGGGGTACGCGTTTTCCTTGCCAAGATTTTGGTTTCATATATATTTTCTACGTTATCGAGGTGTATTATTTGTCTAACCATACGCCGAACGCAAGAGTGACTGAAAATTTCCTGGAGTATACCAGCGTACACTATGGAGAAACTGCTTCAATGCACTAACTTCAGTCGGGATTATTTCCCTGACACCCTTAATTATCCGTTAACCAGAGAATCCCCAGTCTAGATTCGAGTTAGCTTCGGGATAGCTATTGAGAAACTAACGCGTACTTGCCACCAGGTGACTTTAATGTCCTGGAGTATAATGTAAAAGTTTTAGTTGGTAACACAACTTAATCGAGACCCTCGAACTTGTTATTATTAGTTATAATACGTATAGGGTTAAATATTTCTTGTAATTACTTTGGGTTTGTTTATTGAGTATATACGGCCCCCTTTACGAAGTGGTAGAACCGACACGTTAGTGAGTCGATCCGGTCGTAAAGATAAGCGTTTTGAATTGACAACGATTCCTATTGGACAACTATCTCTGCTTGAACCACATTTACTTCCATCCGTTTACTTGTTGCATTTTGCTAAAGCTTTCAGGTAAAGGCTTGTGCACAATTGACGTGAATGTAAACGAAAACATGAATGAGACCGTGAACGCGAACGCAAGAAAGAAGATAAGGAATCTTATTTCACATGTTGCCGTTCACAATAACGCAAACGTAAACGTGAATTCACAAACACAAACGTGGTTAACTTTGATGTTGACATTCCCATATAAATCTACAGCATGCTTAATAAACTAAACTAGCGAAGATTTGTATTATTTGTTTGTTCATAAATTTCTTTTATTTTCGTTCATAACTTTAATTTCGTTCATAAATCAAGCACTCAAACTTTAAATAATTATTTAACACTGGTTTGCAATGAACCATATTGTATGCAAGCAAACTTAGCTTAAATTTAAGTGTCACTTTGAATATGACACTGGGTTCTGGTATAACGTTAAATATCATATCCTGAACGCTACTTAAATTTAAGATTTCCTTAAGTATTGAAAAGCAGTGGAAATAGTCAATAACACCGTAGAACATTATGTTGTCTTTTATCGTTTCCATATTTACAGAAATTATTTATTGTACATCTAATCATGTTTTCCACGCCACCGTCTAATTTACGTTCGAGTTCCGGTTAAAGTTTACGTTCAGATTCGCATCTGTGGTATACTACCTTAAGTCGAGGAGAGTGTAGCAAGTTACTGTCATACTACGTGCTCCATTTACGTGTTGTATTTTACTAAAGCTTTTAATTAAGTCGAGACAGGTGCAGCATGACAGTAACTTGATGCATCCGTCACGACTCAAATGAAAGCTTTAGCAAAATACAACAGTAAATGGAAAATGGCAAGAAGTTTAGGTAGTTACACGCGGGACTCCTTAGCTCAGATGGGGATGGGTGTGCGTCGAACTTCGACGATGAGTCACATTTATGCGATGATAGTTTCTGTGATTGTTGCTGTTCACAGAAACTATGAAATAATAATAATACAATCTGAAATAAAATAAACACTTCCTTAACAGCTTTGTCTGCGACGAATCTCTTTCTATACGTAACAATAATATCTTATACAGCGCAGAACAAAATAACGCTCATCTAGTTACCTTTACTTTACCCATGTAAAAGTACGTAGGAAAATAAGGAAGGCGGTACTTAACCTAATATCAAAATATACATCAAAATTCCAAATGTAACTAAAGGAGAAACATTTTGTTTCACAGTGAAACTGAAGCGGTGTTTTGATTATCCGCAGAGAAATGTGACGTAGCAATTTACATAAGATCAAAATGACGTGAAATCGAAAAGACAAAGAAAGTTGAGTTTTTATAAAAGCATAACTTAAAGGGAAGAAATTTAAAGAGGTCTTTCGTTTGTCTACGTTTGTAACAGACAGGTGTTATGCTGGACTAAAAGCAGACCAAACTCAAAGACAGTTGAGTTAGGACGCTCCACCTCTTGATTTGGTTAACTTGAACCACGTTCCTTACGCTTGCTTATCAGTATTTTTCTAGACGCTTCCACGACGTATGAATTTGGTAATCCATCTGATTCTATAGTTCCGGTAAAAGCTTCATGTTTAACGCAAAAATAAAAAAGAATATTTTGATAAGCGTAATTAATTGATTATTAAATTGTCTTTGCTGTCATGCAAACTGCTATGTTTCCCTTGACGTAAGATGACCTGTATAATAAGAACAACCAAATAACTGCGAATGAACAACAAAAGTATCACAAAAGTTATAAAGGAAGAAGAAAGAAAAACAAATGTGAACAACATTCAAATAGTTCACAAACGTGCCTCGTGTAATATTTATGCGTGTTTATTCGCATAAAGCTTGCAACGTTTGACGAATTCAAGGTCTACTTGTCCAATTCAGTGTAACATTACTTATTTGTACCGCCTGAGATACCGAGTCTTTTGATTAATATTTAACTTCGGATATGTTTTATTTATGGTCTCTGGTCCTTTCGTGCGAGCATCCTCGCCGACATTCCTGACGTTCCGCAGAGTGGATGTGGATCGCTTTGAATATCGCTTTAGCGTTGGGAGTGAGTCTTCTTTTTTCTATTCGCATGTGCAGGTACATATGCCACTCCAAAATCATAGAAATCTACTCTAAATCTTTTATTTTGTTAAAATGAGTTCACTCAGTGTTATTATCTTAGATAGTAACACCATGAAAATAAATATTTGGAGAAAAATATTTCTCCAGAGATTCGTAAAAATATCCTTTTTTTATTTATTTTTTTTTTGTATGTAAACGAGTAAAGTAAATAAATCTATAAACGCCTTTTTTCTGAAAACAATTTTTCGAAAGCTTGGGCGCTTTACTTTATTTACGATGGTTATGAAATAACCATTTGCTTGAAGGTTATTCCAATGGGGAACTGTAGTGAAATGAACGCAGTAAAGAAAGGCATGAAACAGCCATCTGCGATAATACGAGACGCGTGCGCCGATTTTATTACAGCCTTCGTCATTAAAATACTTAATGCTCATGTAATATTATAAAAAAAAAGCGACTGACAATCTGAGATTCCGCAAAATGAATTACAAATTGTATTTATTTTGATAAACCTGGCATTCCTCACGGACTAAACAGGTCAATCCAGTTATAGTGGTAATTACGAGCGACCTTTACCGATCGCTTGAATCGGCTTGCTCAAGCATGCATCGATTACGCGACCTGTTCGCGCTACCTTCCGACAAGCCACGCTACAGAGACGCAAACCGTTATAAAAGATCATTCTGCTGGTCATCCGTAGGGTATAAACCACCCCCTCTGTTATTCTGCTGGTCTTCCGCAGAATATGAACCGTTTCCTCTCTAGTATGTTCTGCTGGTCCTCCGAAGGGTATGAACCTTCTGCTGTGGTTTTCCCGCCAACCCAGTTTCTTGCTTAAGCTGGCCAACGTCGTCTGTCTACCCCGCTCCGTAGCGTCCGCGATAGCCCAGGCCACCGTAAGGAACATTTGGGTGAGACGTTAAATTGTTAAGTGTTTATTATATTAAAACTTGGACTTATTATATCTCCACCGAGTTACACCAGAAAGCACAAAAAGGAAATTACACAGTATAGCGAATTTAATATTCTCCTGTTTTATGGTTTGACCCTTTCGAAAAGGTAGTCAATGAATTGTATACTGTAGCAACCAAGAGAATTGAAGTCGTAAATTTTCCAGCAAAACTGATTTTGCTTTTTTTGGATGGCGTTTGATTATTGTTTTTCCTCAACAGCAAATTCATTCTTCTGTACTTTATAGTAAGGAACGCTTGGAGCACTTTACAAATCCAATATGATATATTAAACACAAATATTTCAACCGGACCTACAATTTACAATTACTTAAAGTCAAATTATCTCGCTAACTAGACATATTAGCATTACCGTTCAATTTCCCGGAGTAAACAAGGCAGTGTAGTAGCAGAATAGGTCTTTCCGTCCTCCGACAAGACATAATTGTACGGAAATGATCATATGGTGCATGTAAATCTTGTTTTCCCCGCACGAGCGGAGCCCCATCCCACAGGTGGCATCGATCGGCCCCACGCCACCGCCGCACATGTAGTATTTCTTGTTCGGCGGAAATTATATGTGCATAAATTACGTCTACGAAAAACTAATAAGCCTCTCATGTATCCTAACAAGCTACTGAAGCAATTTCCAATAACTCCGAGCCGATCTTAATGTCTTATTTATCCGGATCGGTCTCCTGGAAGCTCGCCGCAGAAGAGGGGGCGTTTTATGTTTATGGCTCGCCTGTGCAGAGGTGCTCTCGTTATTTATACGTAGTATCTTAAAAAAAACCTAAAATAAAAAAGCGTCTTCATACGATAGATGTATCAAAATATTTGCCGAATGCTTGGGTCTTAATAGCAAAATATCGGAGGCGCTTTTCAAAGTTTACCGACGCCCTCGAGATGTCTCGACCATTTAAAGTAAACAAACAACAGATATAGTTTTTATTCCGAAATAAAGTCGCACGATGGTTTAAAAGAATAAAACATTAGACACTGATACTTGTTTTCAAATATTTAGATAGAAATCTATGAAAAGCTTTTATGCGCAATCAAGAATTGGCTAACAAACAACAAAGGCTACAGAATAATATTTACGTTGAATATTACTAAACTTTCAGCAACGTACGCACATGTTTGGGTAGATGCAAATTCACTTATTATTAGTAGAAGATATTTTCAACAGTCGATTGGTGAGGTGAATACCGTTCAGCGGTCCTCAATAAATGGGCAAAAAATAATATTGTGTACAGGACCATTGTTACTCGATTTGATACCTTGAATCTTAATCTAATTTTAATTTTGTTAAGGCAAAACCAAACACCCTGCATATTATCAAAGTTAAACATTCGATTCAAAGCTCCATTGCCAAACACGGTGAGCTCGCTGCTCAATAGCTCAAACGCTATTGAAATAATTAAATCCAATTGAATCATGTAGGCTTAGGCAAAGTTTCGTCCCTGTATGAGATAACATTCGAAGTTATCCAATTTCTGACGCGAACGCTATTAGCGGTCGCGACGTTACCCGGCTTCATTATCGGCTGTTCTTGCGGTTGCGGTGCTGAGTTTGCGACCGCCGAGCTAATGCCTCCTCGCCTCGGGGCTTCCTCGACCTTACGCCGTAATGTTTCAATTCCAGGATCTACTAATGAACCGAGCCACGTGTTTGGACTATTCGAAATTGTTTGGGGTTTCCAACGTTTGCTTCTTTCTATCAACGGTCTTGCTTGCCTTTGGCTTAACAGTGCGGAACAGCGGCAGTTCTGAGTAATAATAAAGGACTTACTAAGCCCTTTACCCTAAAATGGAGCTTACAATACTTTATGATTGAATTAATTAAAAAAGAAGTCAAAATTAAATCGAACCATTTATGAGTAATAAATATTTATCGCGCAGTACAAAAGTAACATTCTGCAAAACAAACCAGAATTGCTGTACGGAATTGAATCGTAGATGATAATAGAAAGTAAACTAACGGTGATGTAGAGGAAGTGCCTAAGTGTATAGAATTTAGAAATCAAACTATAAGAAAACATATGTAATCATTGGAAAAGAAAAACGAGGAAAAGCAATTACAATAGCTTAGACACCTTTTAAAAATGCCAGTGGATAGACCAGGAAGAGCTATATGGAAAACTAACAGACTAACAAAAAGTTGTAACCCACAAAACAGAAAATAATAACCCATAAGAATGTACGTTTTCTAAATCGTATATTTTCCTTTGTAGCAATTATCTAGCAATACCCACGGTTAGCTCAAGAAGAAAAATAAATAAATTGGTAGAGCAGGAAGGTCATGGAAGGAGAATTTCTAAAAAAAGAGAAACCACGTTGTAATTAAATTCAAAGAAGCTTAACTGATATGTACTCAGAAAATTTTCATTGACTCACAAAAATTTTGACAGTTCAGAAATAAGATATTGAATTAAAATTCCAAATCTTCAAATTTAAAAAACTAAAATAAGGGACAGACATGAGTCATAGACGTGATCGAGTTCAGTGATCACATGTAATCACAAATCGTAGCAAAACAATCAGCAAATAATAAGGCGGAAGTTATCTCGACGTCAACACCTTACGTGATCAGGGCTCGGTGAAGATACGGACCTCGGTTTCGACCAATAACACGGAACAACGCCTTTAGGGTCCAACGCCTGAAGCAGAGTAAAACCTCCGGATTGTATAGCGCCTGTGAGCTATTAACACTTTCGAGCTGAAAACGCCTGGAGCCCTCCGCAACCAAACAAAGAATGTAAACAACAAATAACGCAGTTGCCTAAAAATAAATACACCAAAACTGAGATTAAATACGAATCAAAAATAGGTTAACTTACCAAACCAATCCGACGAAATTTACACAACAAAAGCGGTAAGAACCGGTTGGCTTAAAAATAATATCGTCTTCGAAGTGATAACAAACACTTCCGATAGGGGACGTCAACAAAACCGTCTAAGTAAGGACACAGAGTGTTGTTTTGTTTTTTCTTCAAACCAGATGTGCCGTCAAATACAAGAGTCACAAATATACTGAAGGGATGGAATCAAGCGACGACCAAATCTAAGAACTGCTTCCTACATTAGTATCAGATCTCGGGGAGGCGAAAAATTGAGCGCCATTTAATTTTTCCAGAAATTAAGAAAGGGTAATCAATTTATACGACAGATTTATTCGGACTCGAAATGTGAAATCAAAGTCAAAAGAATATACACCAAGAGCCTAAACGCACCTTATTTTCTGAGTGTGTACGCGTCTTAAGTTACGGCTGTATGCATCTTACTTTAGGCTCAATTCTCACAAGGCAGCGCGTCGCGTCATTTTGCTTTCTATGCTTTTACATGTAATTTTTTGACATAAAATGCTGCCGAGTGGGAACTGCTGCATTTGAAACCGTGACAACTTCACGAGACGGCAAAATGACGCGATGCGACGCGCTGCCGTGTGAGAATTGAGCCTTATACCCAACTGCAAAGTGACAATCAAGAATAATTTCAACGTCACTGGTTCCAAACCACGACAACAATGTCAAACGGGTCGTGTTGTCACGCTAACTGGAGAACCTCCACCATGTTACGACTGGGTCTTCACCATTATCGAGCTTAGGATGTAGGAGTTGTGGGGTGCGTAGGTAAAGCTTTGTTAAAACAAAGTGGTTTATAAAAAAATATGTCTTATAGTAAGTACAAATTAAATTAAATGCTCAGGGGGTTCAAGGCTGTGCTAGTCCGTGTTGTCATTCGTCTTCAGCGCAGAATTAGGTTCCGGCGTTGATGATGCTGGCGGCCGTATGGGCTGCCATACTATTATTGAAGTCGGTTGGCCTCGAGTTGATCTATGGCTTATCGGAATGTTCGCTGGGGCGGCAATGGGGTTGTCTGTTGAGATGAGGCTGCTGGCGACAGTGATTGTGGTCCAGGGCGATGGTGACAGTGTCAAGAACCAGGGCGTTGAAGACAGCGTTGAAGACCATAGTGTCGGTGACGGTCTTCACAGAGGGGCTAGGCCCTTGTTCTGAGTCGCACCAGGTCTTAGTGATCTACTGGATTGTCTGTTGAGACGGGGCTGATGGCGTGGGCGTTGTGGTCCAGGACGACGACGACGATCTTCGTGGAAGCGAGGGCGCCCCTTGGTGTGAATCGACACTAACAGCTTAATGAACGACTGCCGTCCCAAATTCGGCCCGGCCTCCTATTTATACTGATTTATTTACCAAACTTTGCTTACCTAGCCTCGCCAATTAATTATTGCAACATGTTTGCTTGGCATGCATGTTCCGATTTCATGGTTCACGCAATGCCTTCTGCTGAGATTTGAGTTTCGAAACTGGAGCATGATTGCGTATAACGTTTAAGTGTATTAATTATTTTAAGTTTTAACAGCAGGTGCAGTTTTAAAGGGTTTCATAGAAAATCAAATCGTACGTTTTATAGAACATCTAATCGTGACACTGTTTTAACTATCGATAAGGCGCAAAGAGCTGAAATTGGTCGGCGTCAATTGATTGGGCCTAAAACTAATGGTCTAGAAAATTTGTAATAGATCCCATTTGATTCAAAATCTCTAGCTCTTGAATCTCGTATCGGTCGAGATATCTGTATCGACAGCGTTAGCAGGGGACAAGAGTTTCTTCAACTGCTTCTGACACCGGGGTTGTCGCTGAAAAAGTGTGGAAGTTTACTTTCATTCGAAGAACCCATTCAAAAAGCCTGTAGGTAAACGCCTGTTGGTAGAACCATTAGGTATAAGCGGTAGATAAAACCGGTAGATAAAAGCCTGTTGGTAGAATCACTAATAATATAAGCCGGTATTGTCCTATTTGCGTACAAATTAATTTAGTGCCATCTACGTACACGGATAGGGGATATAGTTGATACCTAAAAATATACACAGAAGGACACCAAATAAAGGCCTTAGCAAGGAAACAGCCTAACGTATCCTGGCAAGAGAGATGGAACCAGTACGATGGTTGGGTCAAGAGGAGAGGTCGTGCACCAGAAAGGAGGGAGAAGTTGATTATTACGTAACGCAGACGCTAACTCGATATGTCACGTTAGGGAGGTACCTGAAAGAAATAAGAGAGTCTGCCAGACGCTGCTGCTGTGAGGAACAGAACGACTCTCCAGAACATACAATCTTTGTGTGCCCAAGATAAGAGGAAGTCCGCCTGAGGACGAAGCTGGTCCTGCGCATAGCGAAAGAAAAAGAGAACACAGTAAATGTTATGTTAAGAGACGATTATGCGTGGACACTAGTCGTAAATATGCTGAGAGGCATTATGTCAAGAAAAGTGTAAGACGAAAGACAGATGATAGGATGAGAGTGAAGGTGTAAAAAGAGGTTTTGATAAGAAGGTAAAGTAGAGGAGTGAAGAGGATGAAAAAAGAGGAAGGGAGAGGAGTGAGGAGGAAGTAAGATGAGAGAAGAGAATGGGAGAGGAGAGAAGAGGATAATAAGAAGAGGATGAAAGAGTACAGAGAAGACTAACAGAGGATGAAATACCAGAAGGCGGTCCCCTCTGCATAAAATGGAAAGAAGAGGAAAGGGGTTTAGTTGTTAGGCGCTTGACAAGAGTCAGATAAATTAAACGCATCCTGTGCGTATTTTTAACTTTGCGTTCATATTCTTGAAAGTATCTTTTGTGAATTCCTAAATGCATTTACATTAAATACCTAATAATAGTACGTACATTAGATCTTTGCAACAGATACGCAAATAGCACTACCAATTATTACCTCTATCCATGTACGCCAATGGCAAGTACGCAGATGGCACACATTCATCTAAGCCAGAGGAGTGTCGTCTTCTAAACATACCTGACCAAAGCGACCCATTCAGTCAGTCGACAAGTCGTAACGCGGTACTTACCCGAGCCCCAGGCCGAGAACGAAAAACGGAATCACTCTCACACAACACCAACGTGCTCCGGGTAAGTTGCAAATGACACTAGCGTCACAAAGCTCGAACTTACATTATACAGCCAACAATTGGCTACGTCCCAAAACCAACTTGGAAGATGTTCAACCAATCGTTGCGTTTAGCAACGCAAAACCCGCACCCCTCACATAACACACATCGCGTGACAAGTACAAAACAGAATGCAATCTGGACAGCCGGAACTCCTTTGACCTTCGCCGCTAAGGAAAGCCAAACCCCAGGTGTTCGGTTTAAATCGAACAAAGAAAAACCAATGAAAATGGAAAATAAACATTCTAACATTCCCACGCAGACAGGCGGCGGCTTCTTTTATATAATTTCTATTTTTAAGTAGTTACATAGATAGGTACTCTACCTTATTTCTTTTTTTCTATAGAAACTTTTTTTCGAAAGTGTTCTTCCATTTATTGATTGATTTCTTTCTTTTCTTTTTTCCAATTGTTTTTTCTTCTTGCAGGCCTTAACTTCAGTTTAATTCCGACCGCACAATTGGTCGCAATTCATAACGAGTTCTCAACGATTTGATATTACTTATACTTGTCGTTTAACTCCCTCCTCCTTCCAACCTCTCCAATGTCTTTATTCTGTTGGAAATCGATAAATTTTATAACCATATTTTCCTCTTGTAAACTCTATTAACAGTATATCACATTTACAAATCTCCTCTTCCAGTTTAGATTTAGTAAGGATATTATCCTCTTATCCGTGAAGTGCTAGTCTATATACTGAGGATATATGAAGTTTGGAAAAATATTCATATTAAAAGGTGAAAATAACATATGTAGCTATTACAAAAATTAAATAAGTTACCAAGAACAAAATATTAATACAAAATTTATCAACAGGGAGTTTAAAATTACTTAGTCGTTTATGCGAAATACAATCCAGAAGAGAATTACGCTAACGACGCTAACATTTTTTTTTTTACAAACGCAGCATCTCGGAGAAACATCTTCGCGAAATCTGACCGAGAACCGCTAATTTCGCTCGCATCTAAATTACAAAGGAAATAATACCCTATTATCGCCCCCTTTCAGGAAATGAGTAAGAAGTCGCCCTCTGCTTTGCCTTATTTTCGTCTACAGCTCCGCAACAAATTTAAATTTTCCAACACCCTTGTTTCGGTCTGATATTATCTACAGTTAATATTACTTCTGTTTATATCGGTTGATAAATACATTGTGGCCATTTTAAATCCGCAAATTTAAGAAATTGTAAATAGGCAACCCATTCTATTTCCGCCCTCTTAGCATGTTATGAGAACACAAACAAAGCTCTTTTTGATTTGTTTGGTGGGTAGCCTATAATAATGGTCTCAGGGATGACGATTTAAAATTAGTCCCCTGTATAGTTTATGTCTCCACTGAAATAACTTAAAGATGTTTTTAAGCAAGCAATTACATTAAGAAAATTTATACGGGGGCCTTCCTTAAAAAACCATTTGACGAATCTAGTTAATTAAACGGTAACGAAAACGCAAGAAAAACTCATTTAGCTAAAGCAGGTAATAATTATTTGTCCTCCCGTTTCTTTTTTCTGATAGGAACTCCCCTGCACTCGCCGCCATTAAGCCGAGGCGCTATTTACATACAAAAATAAACCGCCCCCGCTGCCGCTCGGAAGCCGGCGAGATGGCGCAAAGGAAAAAAAGGCATAAAATCTAATACACGGCGAAATATGTGTTCTGTGTGTCTTACAGGGGGTAGGTAAGTTCGAGCATTTTTCATACTTAGATTAAGTTAAATCTACGTTTTCTAGAACACCATTTCATGTGCGAAAAAGGCGTATAAGCGAGGAAAAAGCTTCGAACTTCGGCGGGGATTTCTCAAAGTTGAAATTAGATATCGTAAACACTACAGCTTTTATAACTCTGATTCAAACTTTTCTAGTTTTCTTGCAATTTTCTAACGCTTGCACGCATTAAATTCTTTTACTCACTCTTTTTCCACCCCTTCTTCTAGCTCGGTTTACGTGACATAGCGATGTGGAAACATAGTTTAACTTACCATCGAATTATGGCTTAATCCACGATATGACAGGAAATCTTTTCCTACGTACAGTTTTATTTTTCAGGAAACTTTAAAATCTATTTTATGAAGAATTATCAAAACTGACTACGGTTTAAATTTTCCTAGTTTACAGAAAACAAATTGTCTGATTTAAGCTCAGTTTATTCACTAGCAGTTAAAAGCTTAATTTGCTACCGCACAAAAGATTGTTCTTACACTTGTTACTACGTCAATAAACTAAAGTTTTAAGTTACGTGGTTATGAATAAAATGGACCTGGAAAACTGAAAAATATTCTTGTTTACATCTGCGGGAGAAAAGATATCGTGATTGAGTCCCATTTCACATTTCACATTTGCGACATGCTCCACATTCAGATAGGTTAGCATTAGAGTTGTCAACCAGAGAAACTTACCGCTTTTTATTTTATTTCTTTATTAAGGACAATTACTCTACAGGGTGCTGCTTTGATGAACGCAACCTAGGAACTCCCATGTTAATTTGAAGGTGTTCAAATATTGACCTCCCTAATTATTTTAGAGCAAAATTCCGTTTAGGTTTTTTAAAGTATGATGAATCTGTCTGTTTGCTCAATTTCAAAATATTTAAAAAAATCCAGCAACTAAATTCAATTTATACACGCCTTGATGAATGAATATTAAATTAAATTACTGAAAAAGCCTTTTCGAAACCTAGATGGGCAGATTTATCAATCATCTGCCCAATTTTCACAGTCATTGATCAAGGTCGTGCTGATAGTTTGGTGTAATTTGAACTTAGTTATCGATATTTTTAAAATGTCTTGAAACTGAGCAAATAAAAAATTCTCAAACTGCATAGACAGATTCATTTTGAATAATACTTCAAAAAACCTAAATGGAATTTTGGTGTAAAATAATTAAATAGGCCAGTATATGATCTCTTTTAAATTAACATTAACACCCTGTATAAGTAAAACAGGACCTAGGGTGATACTCAGAAAGAAGATTTAAGAAACTTTCACTCTTTAATTCTTTAAACTTTAAAATGTAAAATTTAAGAATCGTCCAGAATCGCAATTTCGCTTTAATGCTTTAAATTTTAAGAATTGAAATATTAAAGAGTTACGGTTACTTAAATTTGTTTTCTGAATAGTAATATTTAACTCTTCCTCTTGAAGTTTTATGTAACTTAAATTCATTTTTAAATCGTTAAATTCAAATATTTCTGAATAGCACCACTAGATAAATAAATATAACATTATTCACTTAAAGTAACTCGCCAACATGCTACAACTTTTCTACAGTTACGTTATCCTCTTGGTCACTTAAAATAGCTGGTGGCAAATCGCGCTGAACCGAATCTAGGCTTTGAAAGAGATGAGAGTAAGTTATATAATACAATAAGGGCGCTAGGGAACAATCGCGCTGTTCCGAATCTAGGCTTTGAAGGAGATGGGACTAAGTTAAATAATACAATAAGGGCGCTAGAGAGCAACCTCAGCCAGTGAACGCAGTATGAAACCAACTCCCAAAGTTCCACAGCTTGCGCTGGTAAACAGAAATTTCCTGAAGACTTACCTAAAACATTTATGTCCAAGACAGGATTTGACACGTTGAAAAACACCGTGACGTAGTATAAGCACATGCTAATAACTTAGCAATAGTGTACACTGGCCGTCATGGCCTAAAATAAACTACATTCTTAAAACAAATAACGATATAACAAATCAATACCTTAATTAGCTTAATCAACAATTAAAATTAATTTCGGTTCAGTACTGATCTTCACAGAGTCGACTTGCAGTCGCGTAGCGTTAACACGGATTAAATAAATTAAATTTGAATTAAAAGTCAGGATACGTACTATAAAGTAGTACACAAATATGTGTTGAAAATATTTAGATTAGAATAAAATAAAATATAATATGAAATAAAACATGCGGGTGCGTTACTACCCTTCCGTCTCAGTCAAATTTCGATTCCGCCACCACATGCGCCAGCGTCGGTGACCTTCAAAGCAGGTACGGTGCTCAATTAGACGGCTAGAATTGAGAGAACCGCAAGATCAAGATCTGCTTTACTTGCAACGATTCACAGAGTACTCAGTCTATACCCCTTATTGAATTTTGTAGTACAATTTTACACAAATTCTCATGTGCTTGCTCTACCGTGGCCAACGGTAAAATAAAATGTAGCCGAAAATGGTTGCCAGAACCGACTTTTTGAGCCAAAATGGTGAGCCAATCGAAAGACCAGACGTGAAGGACCGTTGTTAACTTGAACCAAAGCTCTGATTTCAAACGGCATGTCAACATCACTTCCGGAAAGAAATGTTGCCAACCATAAAACAACTCGTATGCAACACGTAGTTGCCGAAACAAAAAAGAAAAAACCAAAATTCTTAATTCATAAAAGAAAGAAAGCGCAGTCAACTGCCAAACGAATTATATTTTATTTATATGGCATATCCCCGAAATACAAAAAATGAAACAAAAAACAAAACAAACAACAAATTAAGAAACAAAATAGGATGTATGATAGCAAAGAAAATTTTCAATTATTTTTTTTCGTTCAAGAAAAGTAACAGGTATTAATTTTTATTCATTTTCTCTTTGTTGTCTCCTTTCTAGAGAAGGTTACTAAACCTAGTGATAAAATCGCCAAGTCGGTGACGTTGAACATAAATTTAAACAAGCAACTAAAAACTTTCGGACGGCTGTGCAGACGTTAAATATGGCGTAGTGGTTTTTTTTTTTAATTTCTGAAACAAAAGAATATCGACAACTCCCTGATGAAGTGTAACATGTGTTTTAATTTCTGGAACAGATGAATATCGACAAGTCTCTGGTGATGTGTGACGTGTGAGAAAATCAAATCGCCAACAGAAAAACAAAAGAATAAAGAAATTTTGAATGTAAATAAACAAATAATAAGAAAAATAATAAATAATAAAGGAAACTCGAGTAATGAACAATGAAATGTGAAGAAAGACCAACAAAAACAAAAGGTGGTACAAAAAATACAAAAAAATCGACGTTTCTGGAGTAGAGAAAATCGTCAACGGAAAACAAAAGAAAAAACTGCATAAAGTATTATTATTGTAATACGAAATTGTAAGCTAATACTACAAAAAAGAAACAAAAAAAAATACAAAATCTTAACTTTTTTTTGATTTTGTAAAGCTTCGTTAATTTTCCGTTTGTAATTTTTTGCTCGCGTAAAGAAAAAATAATAAAGATAAGAAAGAAAGGGTAAAAAATAATAAAGTGTAAAGAAACAAATGAGAGACTTATTTATTCAATTTACAAATATTTTTTGCTTACAGAAAAAAACAAAAATATATAACGGAATACCGTTCATTCTTTTTTACTTCCAAATAGGATTTTACCTAAAATAACGAAATGAAGTGAAACAAATGAAAATTTTATTTTCAAAAGTTTCGTCGGTTTTTCATTTGTTCTCATAGAATTCAACGATCGTCTTTTGTTTTCTGTTCATCCTATTTTTCATTTCATCGTTGTTTATGTAAGTCATCTTTCATTTTTTGTCGAATTCTTGCATTTTGTTGCATACCTTTTTTGTGCAACAATTCTTTTTTATATTTTTCTTCATGTCAATTTTTCTGTTTATAGCAATTACATTTTTTTATTGTTATAATTTCAAACGTCATTGGACGAAGTTAACAGTAGATTTGAAACAACCAATTGTATTGGTTCACCAAATCAATCACAGGCTTTAATCACCCTGTTAAAATAATTTTTGTGAAGTTGGGGGTTAGATATTTCTCTGATCGAGATCTTTTTGATAAATTTTTTGCGCAACAGTCAAAGCTCATGTGAAAGCCACATTACATCAAACATTTGTATTATTTTCCAGTAATTATGATCCTAACAGATTATCTTTAAGTTGGGTCCTCTTAAAATACGACCGTAAATGAAACCAGCTGGCAATCTAAATAAAAAGACGAAGAAAAAAAATTCCATGTTATAAGGATATTCCTCGAAAACTCCCCTTGGAAATGGAGCCAGAATAATTACGATCTCAATCACCATCATAAGATTTATCCCTTTTTTTAATCTAAAACGGAAAGGTAAAGACACTTCAAAATTTTGCACATGATTACCTTAATAGCATAGAATAAAAGATCTACTCAAAAGTCACAGTGGAACTAAGAAGTGTTATGACCTCAATCACTATCACGAGATTTATCCCTTTTTTTTATCTAAAATGGAAGAGTAAAGACACTTCAAAATTTTTCACATGATTGCCTTTAATAGCATAGAATAAAAGACCTACTCAAGTAGTCACAGTGGAACTAAGAAGTGTTATGAGGGCGACTTGTTGCAAACACTTAATAATTGAAAAAATCAAGTAACAAGAACAAAACTGAAAGCAGAATATATTAAAACAGCACAAGTGCGAGAAAAAACAAATGAACGGTTTCATTCAGAAATTGAAATGAAAAGAGAAGAAAAATTCGATTTTTGGAATTCCTCCTGAAAATATCTCGCGACAAAAGAATTAAACCTCAAGGACTGCTTCATAATAAACGAAGAAATAGAACGGAGAATAAACGTTTTAGAAACTACAACTTGACGTAAAGCCAAGGAGAATCACCTTTTCCCCGAATGGTTGTTTCGTTCATTTGAGGAAAAATTCGGCAACGTAAACGAAATGTTAGAGCAATAATTTCTGATCTCAAGTATTGATTTAAATTTATACATAAATTGCACATATTATTTTAAACATCCTGTATATAAACTGATTGTAGTTGCAAGTAAATTTATTTTTATAGAACAAAACTCCGAACTTGCTTATATAAAACGGCGAAAATTATTTCTTCGTTCCACATATTGACAAATATTGGACGTCTTGCAATTTATGGCATCTGAGAATATCAAAGTTCCTATTAATTTTCCGCCTTTATTTATATCACGCATCAAGAAGTTTCCTCGGCGTCTATTTCATAACTTCCTCCGAAGCGAGTTCCACAAACAAATTTTTTTATTGTTTTTTCTATTCAATATTTTCGAATTGCTGCATCTCGCTTTAGTTTTATTGGAAATCGACATTGTTTAATACAATCGAACAAAATTGACGAAGTGCGTTCAGCATTTTTTTTTTTTTATTGAACATAAATATTCAACGTAGCTAACGATATTTGAAATGTAAATTTCAAATTGAATCTGCAAAGTGCGTCCTCCGAAAATGAATTTAAAAAAAAAAGGAATCGCCCGGTTCCACTTAAAATTTTCATGTCCGATTCGTAATCCGGTCAAGTAAGATTTATATTTCGCTCATTTTTATGCAAATAACAATCGCTTGTTTGAATAATTGACATGAATATTCATCGCACCGTTATCCGCCGACCGGCGTTTGATTCGCGCCGCGTCGCACCGTGCAAAAATTAATTTCGACTATTTTCCGGCGAAAATTAGATTTTGAAATTTCGCCCTCCAATGAATTTCACTGCGAAATTACCGTTTATAAAAAAAAAATAAAACATTGCGCTCGTTAATATTTGTACGAATTTCCTGATTTAGTTGTCAAAAGTGAGAACAGTTTTTAAATCGAAAAATAAGCGATTATTCAACTTCCGTGTTTCATTTTCATTAGAGTTTTAGTAGTCAGATATGGTTACAGTTACAGTGTCTATCGATTTTCTTACATTACATTAATGAATAATATAATGTGCTTACTTTTATTTATTCATTCTGCGTAAATAGAATTAGTTCCTTATAAACCAGTGACGTAGCGTGTTACGGTTTGAAATTTCGCCATGACACAAAAATGCATTATACGCAAAACAAAAAATTCATTTATGCTTTTCAAAGTCTGACAACTTCCATTAATTAGGTATTTATGATCAGCGCAACATAGCCCGTAAAGCTTGCTTCATTTTTCCTTAATCAAGATTTTTGCTGTGGACATTTACTTCAAAGCCGGACCTGACAATATAAATGGAGCTTCTTCTACGTCTGAGTAGACCGTCTTCGCAGCTTAGGCAAATACAGCATTGCCTACTTTAGAGGTCGATAAATTCCGAAAAATGAACTGACGTAAAGTTTTTATTTTGACTGTCTGACTTAGTATTAATATTTTGTTAATTATTTAACTTTCACTTCCGAAGTCGTATCCAACTTAAACGATATGTCGCATGCTTACTGTTAACATTTTGTAAGCGAAATACGGGCCTCGTTTTTCGGTTAAGTTGCTGAGTTTTAACTTTGATTTACAGTTGGGTATTTGAAGTACTCACTTACGTAACCTTAAAGATACTCCTGGATGTTTATCTGTTGTTTTAAGTAGTAAAGACTGGTATTTCTTTATTAACAATTATTTTATAATATTTGTCGTTCAATTTGAACCAACCTAGACCACTGGACAGCCGACTATGGGACCGTAAGTTACTTTCCTTTCCTACAATTTTATGGCCTCTAGGTGGACAGCAAAGGATCTAGAAAACGAGATGTGCAATTGTTCCAGGGCGTAGCGACATGTATTGTCATTTAAACTATATCATTAAGGCCCTAAGATTTGATTGTGACGTACACTTTTTGTAAGTAATGTTCTTACTGTTCAGTTTTTATAGCTCAGTAAAAGTCGAAGGCTGAGGTGAATTCGGAAGGATAATTCTTTGAACACTTTTTCTAAAGAAAAGTTGCGTACTGCGTCAAAGTAATAAACGGTAACTAACGAAACAAAATTGTGCGCCAAGTAATTTCTTTTAACTTTAGTTACTAAAAAGTCCGGTAAGTTAAATACGCAAATTTGTTTAGATCAAGTTTCTTAAATTGTCTCATAAATTGTCTCATAAATTCAGAATGAATATAACAAAAAAATATAATTTAAAATTAAATATGGGTTGCATAAGTTAACAAAAGATGAATTTTCACAGTATGCCAATAAATGTCAATAATATTTACAATGTAAACGAATGAAAGTAACGTAGTATTTCTTAATATTACAAAAAATTATAATAAAATATACAATGTAGATCGTTCTAGGAACGTGACCTAATATTCTTTTAGTATTGTCTTTTGACAATCAAAAACTATAATCAAACAAAATCATTATACGATAAGGTAAGCTTTAAAGAGAAAACTTTATTTATGGTACGATAAAGTAATAATGTCCTTAGACCATTAACGATACGATAAGCTCCAACGAAAGGTTGCAAACGATACGATAAATAAGTAATGTTGTCTTACTCGCATGCGGGAGGACAAAACAAAAGATGCAGTTTCTTATCCTCTTGAAAGTTACGACGCAAAATTCAGAGTAGCTCCAAACGGTAACGCAAAATCTGAAGTTATCTTCTCGATAAAGCGGGATCGAAGGTGGTACCGGCATTAGCAACTTAAGTAACATCCAACGAGAAAGTTTCGGGTTGTAGACAAAATATCCAGACGTGAAATAATTCGGCAGCGGAAAAATTCGGAAGCGGAAAAATATCCAAAGGTGGAATAATTCGGAACCGGAAAAACTCTACATAAATCGAAATAGAAATTTTAGAAAATGATTTCCTAATCGTCCTTAAATACAAAGTATTTTACTTACGATCTTTGAGACAATTTTTCCAAATCAAGTACGGAACGGAACACGTGGTGAAACGACCTTGACAGAAAAATGCTCTACGGCAGAAGAGCAGACGGAGGATAATAAACTGATGCAAAGTAGGATGCAAAGTAGGATAAAAACTCAATCCAACGGTTGAACTATAAGCCGCTAACTGCACCAAAATTGCATCCAGCCAACACGCATCTCAAAGATGGAGGCTTTTGACCACACCGTGTCGTTCTTCTCTAAACCACCCGCAGGGCGGATGCAGAATATCACCTGAGTGACGTCATTTCCGCATACGACATTGATGAATAAATTTATCGTGACCAGGGGCGACATCTAATTAGTGATTTCCGAAAATTAGAGCAGAAAAAGATTACTAACTAAGAACTGAAACAAAAGTTGCGAGAGATAGGGGCGTTAACAGTCATAATAACGATATAAATTAAAGAATGAAAGTAATTAGTAATTTCGTTTTATCAAGGGAGAGCAAAGGAAAAAAATGTTCTGTACCAAAATGAAACCAACATTGCCGTATTAGTGTAATATTACTGTAATATCGAAAAGGTCTCAGAAGAAAAAATCAAATAAAAAAATCTCTGTAAAACCCGAATCACGATTTCCTAGTTTGTAGTCCGGAATTCAAAATGAAGCTAAAAGTCATTTCTGAAGTTTGTTTGCCCACAAGTCGCCGGACAGCATTACAGGTATTTTCAGAAATGTCGGAAGTTACTCCGCCTCTCTCTCTTTCTCTCTGGTTGATCATCTTTCTTTTTTTGAAGTTATTTGTAGAATCCTTGTCCTGAAAAACAGAATTAGAATACGTTTGTAAAGTTTGATTTTGATTTATAGAACATGTCCGAGTTAGATACCTTTGACTCACTAACTATAAAGTCCCCGACAACCACAGAATGGGCCAAAAAAAGTTTATAGACTTATTTTGGGGGAAGTGTCATCTCATGCCATCCCTAAAAGAGAGACCCAGAACCCCGGAGGTTTTTGACTAGTCCTCGCAGCCTTCTTTGGAGCCAGTTAAGAATACAAGGCCGTCGTTGAAAGGGACAGAGTTTAAAGAAGTCATCAAGAAGCTGCCAAAGAACTTTTTAAGAAACCAAAGAGCCAATAAAAGGCGATTTACATTGAACCTCCCTATGTCAGGTTAAAAAGCGATCGTAGGATGTCGCTGTTTTATCTGTTTAATAGTAGCGTTGGAGTAAGGTTTTAAGTTAAAATTTAAAAGAATTTTGTTTTTTTTTTTAATTTGAGGTTATGTTGTTCAAAGTTTCTTTTTTTTGTTTACAGTTTTGAGTATAAAAGTGGGGCAAAATTGCCATGATTTCAGTCTTTTCTAGAATCCAACAACGTTTTTTTTTTAAATTTGGTTTAGCGTTATATTTTTCTAATTAAATAACTTGTGAAAAAAATAAAAATAAAACATGACTTAAGACGAGAGTTACTCAATGCGATGAAATACGACACTAACTAGTTGAAGTCCTAAACACGAGCGTTATTTATTATTTTGATTAAAACGCATTTTTAAGCACAGGTGAAAAAATGAATAGCATTTTTCTTAATTTATAGATAATTAGCATTTAAAATTAAGCAAATGTGATATTAGAAATTTTAGATTTTATGCGGTATATGGTATAAGTTAGAACAAAATATATAAAATAAAAGAATTCGTGTTTTTTTAGCGAAAAACAAATTAGGAAAAATTAACTGCTTAAATTAGGTTTGCAGAAAATTCGCGAGGCGTTTTCAAATATTAGGAACTGATCAGTTTTTCGGCCCCGAAAACTATTTGTAAGTTCCCTTAACTGATCTCACGTGATTGATTATGAGTACAGCATCGAGGAAAATAGCCCGTCCAGTCTCCCAGATGCCGATTACGCATCGTAACACCCCCGGTGTAGCGCAGATCTGAATCGTTCGATTGCCCGGTTTAACAAGACGCTCGTTGTTGAGTATTCTTAGGTATTCTAAATTCGAATATGGAAGAAAATATTAAAATTTCTCAGCTGTTAATCGTTATTAAAATTAATTATTAAATAACGTTCCAAATTTCCGTTCGTTTGTTCGTTTCGATTTGCCGTGAGAATGTTTTCTCTTTTAATGCGAGAAAATGATCTCTCAACATAACAGGTTGTGGGAGACGCTTTCTCTAGGTAAATTTTGAACTCTTCAGTATTTACGGAGAGACTGAGCAATCAAATAAATGTCAAATCGTCAAAATCAAAATTAATGAGACACAAAATTCGATAGTAGAATCCCCGTGCCTATCGGAAATCTAGTCCCGCCGCGCGCGGAATACAACGCCTCTGAGTTTGGACCCTCAGATTCGAGGCCTTAATTATGAGATATGGAATTCACAAAATTTAACAGTGTGCAAGATTCTTTATTTGAAATCAACTCTAGGCTAGATATCGCAATCATTCTCATTTCGCAAGGTTGGTAGAGCTGGACTGTGTATTAGGAGGTTGCCTTGATCCATTCTCTTATTTATCCGTCCGCAAATTATAAGTTATATAAGCGTCGCTTACTGAACAATACAATTTTCTCAAAACCTTCTTTGCAGATGGTACCATGCAGAACAATAGTTACTTCCTTCTAAATTTGATACAAAAATATGATGCCGACATAGGCGCCGCTTCGTCGGGTGCAGGGGCCTCGTGCACCCGACAAATGATTTTGTTGGGTGCAAAAGTATTAGAGAGCACCCGACAAAGTAGTGTCATGGCAGTGTCTTTTTATTTAATAAATTCAAAGAACACACAGTTTTTAAAAAAATACAGCATACTTGCGTTTTCTACTGACGTGCACTGCGTGCGTGCGTACTCACAGTATCTCCATCTTCTTCTAACCTCATATAATAAAATGAGTTGGAGATACTCTTAGTGTACACTTAGTGCATATAGTGTACGTCAGTAGAAAACGCTATTAGTGTATTATTTGTTCACAAATCAAAAACTCACCACCCGTTGCATTATGTTGGTATAAAACACAGTCCCCTGTAAACTATTTTCAAAATACTAAGCAGGGATGAGGAAAAACTTTTCTTTCCTCCTCCCTGACACTAAGTTGGTAAGATAATTTTAATACTTATCTTATTATCTTATTCACATTTATGTTCGTCTTAAGAATCCTTTTCAATGCCACTCAAATGGAAAAAATCTTTTCACTGTTAAAATGAAAGATGCCCTTAATTAAATTATTGTAATTATTAAAAATTCAGAACTCATGACCTTGTCATTTATTTCATATACTTGTCACTTTGTTATCGAGTTCTTAACTATTGTTATAGTTGTATTTTTCATAAGGCAGTGGTCTTTTAATTTATGAATAAGTTATATTATACACATTATAAACTGAACTAGGTACCGACAAAAATTGCACCCGACAATATTTGCAAAATCCGGCGCCTATGGATGCCGATACCTTATTTCTAGAATTTCGAAAGAACAAGGCTTCATTGTTTATGACTGATCTTTCATACTGTTACGACTTCGGGATTCGGAAATAATACTCGTCAAATAATTTCATACTTTAATAATGCACAATCTTTTGTACAATAAGAAATACACTAGTATCAGTCTACAACACGTATTGAACAAATAACACTACTATAATTCGCTGTCTACTTGCCTGCAACTGTACTTGTTCTCTTGCTTACTAAATATGATCTAAATGGGCAGCGCGCCCATGCGCTTTTATAGTTACGCTCCTGTTTCTGTACGAGTATGGAAACGTCCAGAATATTCAGGGTCGCGCTGGAATAGTCTGCAGCTTTTGCCGAATATACCTGCGGTATTAGCCAAGAGCGCCCCGAGCGGCCTTGTCAAAAAGAAAAGGCCGGCGAAGTACCTGGGTGCCCCGAGCCAATACATAACAATGTTTAATTTTGCGTTTCGAAATCATATCAATTACTACTTACAGGGTTATTCGTCAGTCTCTTTGCAAACTTTAACATCTTATCATCATCGATCTGGTTTACTGTTTACTGTTTACTGTAGAAGTTATACAATTTAAGAATATATGAAAACAAAAAAATAATATTACTAAATTGCTAGATATTAGATAAATATTCAGAAGTGTTGCAAACATTCTCTTTTCATCTTGAAAATTAACAAATGTTGCCTTTATCAAATTTTTGACTTTTTATTGAAAAATAAAGAAATCAACTTTCGCGTTTTGAAAAATAATTCCAAAGGTGCGACGTAATTTCGGAAAATATACGAAAATCGCATTGCCCATTGTATTTTTGAGTTCCTGGGTAAATTCTAGCCGGAACTGATGGGTCGCACCATGGGTCTACCTCGATTGGTTTTCGAGTTGTACTCTTAAAAACAAATGAAAATACTTTTGAATCATTCAAGCTAGACCCATGATGCGACCCATCAAGTCAGGCTATAATTAACTCAGAATTTCAGAAATGCCAAAAAAAAGTAACTTTAATGTATTTTTAGTAATGGTTTTTTGTCTACCATGAACAGCACCTCATGCTTTAGTTATGAAAATTTTAATTTTTGTGATTAAATAAATATACTGCATCTTTAGTCATTGAAAAAATTCAAGTTTCAGTGGAAATATACGATGAAAATGATGAGGATGATAGCCGAACCTGAAAAGAGTGAATGACATGGAAAGACCCCAAAAGGAGAAGTGCACCGGAATGCGCAGTCCGATATTGAACTGCATAACCGCAACCACCATCAAGGGTAGTCGAGCTGATCAAGCTTCCAGCTCCTTTCGATATATTCTTTATTTTTATTCGCTCTCGGATGTCTTTTAACGACCCCAACCCCGTCACATATTATACGTCGTCTCCTTTTTGACAATCTCGGAGAATTAGAGCGGCCGTCAACTCGCCGTTCGTTAAATTCGAAAAGAAATTTCATTTCATATTTCTGATTTGTTTTTAATTAAGTAATGTCGTAAAGAGGAGAAGCTGCAGTATTTCAGATGCCTCGCGGTCACATAAAATGCGCCCGTCATAATTTTTCATTCATTCCTCCAGGGTTGGCTTAGTTCTAAAACAGAGCATTCGTAAAGCGACGCGATTTATTTTTTCCTCCAGGACTCATCCGTTACTAACGATAAGTAATTTTAGTTACTATGAGGTTTATGAATTCAATTTAATGATTTATCAGGGTGATCAACCGGGGATTTACCTGAATTCTCTAAAGTTTCTGTTTCAATAAAGCCGATTAAATGAAGACGGAATTTTAATAAATCAAACAAGTTCATTTTACGATAGATACCTCAGAATTATTTTATTCTAAACTACAGTTTGGAAATTTTAATGTTGGCTAGATTTTCTTTTTGTTTAAATATTATAGACAAACAATATTATCTGAGGACGGAGTTACAATAAACATTCACTCACCATTGGTTAGGTCTCTCATTCCTAATGTTCTTTCTTTCTTTCTTTCTCGCTTCCCTGACCGCAACAGACGCTGAAGGTAAACGTCTTAGCCTACGGGCATCGCATTCCAATTCGATAAAGACCATGCAAGTTTTAAGTAACCCTTTACGAATATATATTCAGTAAAATGGAACAATCCACTTACCGGGGTTGGTTTCCCGGCCCCAGCTGCTCCAGCGGCGAATCTAAAAGCTGTAGCTCCTTCATGATGATATTGGACACTGGGGAAGTCATCCTCGCACGTTGACTTATCTTCGCATGCATTACCCCCCACATTCACCTGTGGACACAAAATCCACCCCTCCCGATGGATATTAGCATACCTTGCCTCCCGAGCATACGTTCTCAGAATCAGTTGATGCACTGACTGCGTGAGTGTCAAGCACCACTCCGTACCAATAACATCATCATGTCAGACCTTTCTAGATAGCTCAATGCCATCACCTGGTCAAGAATGCAATTAACATAATTCCCACTCACAAAGAATGCAGAATACAGCTAAGTTGCTTTGCCGATACCGTGCTCTTCAACGGTGCTGCTTGCACACGGCGGCAAGAGCCCCGATACCGTATGCTGGTGCACGATACCATTCTCTGGTCAACGCCCCGGATCGCGTCCCGGACAAAATTCTGCTACCAGAATATCTCCGCATAACTCATGACTCATGACCCTCAAACCGCATTGCCAATCGTAAGAATGTACCGCCCTAACCATCTCCGATTATATTCTGCAGACACCCTCTATCTCATGTCCGGCAACACACCGCGGCCAACAGATATATCACCAGGCCCATCTGCGACCCCATTTACCGACACGTTTCGCCTTCCGCGCTAACCCTCGGGAGACTGCCGTCTCTGCCGTTTCTGTCCTGTCGCGACTAAACACGCCCCCATATCATATTACCAAACTAATAACATAAAGAAATATGCTAGTGCTTCAGAGATATCCCGAGAATGCACAAACTTTCTTAAATTCTCAACTTCTAAAATAAGTAACTACAACATTAAGGAAAATACAAAGGAAAAATAATAGCAAAATAACACGAGGCTCTAATGTATCGTTTAAATCTTTTAAATGTGAAGACAGAACTCTACAAAATTCTAAGTTAAGTTACAACATCTAATGATCTTCTGGAAAGATTACTTGTTTGTATTTTCCTCTTTCAGCAACACTGAAATGAATTTTATTTTTATTTTTTAGCATGGAATAAGCTTTTGTAAATAACTTTTAGATTTCTTTCTTTCGATCGTTTCTTGACATCATCAACAGAACTGTTACTTGAACATTTTAACTTGAAATTCTCAACAAATCACCCGAAGGATTACAGTTACGTTTTCAGCACGTCGCTGAATTTTGAATTAGTATGTGTCAAATAAATTACTGAGATAAATCTAGCAGGGTACATGTAGTGGTTACGAATACGTTATCTGCTCGAATTTATGCACGCAAGTATATTTTAAATATGCAGCTTCGCAGAACTAGCTCTCTATAAATTTCAGATACCATTTTAAACTGCCGAGGTAGCACGAGTTACCTAGATAATAAAATCAATATAAACAAACAACTAAAATATACATGTGCGCATTGGAAAATTTAAGTTTCAAAAAAAAAATCTTATAATACCAGCACAAAGTTTGTTAATATAATTTATAGAGCTGTTGTAGGTTGAATTCTAAACCAGACGGTGATGGCATCACATTTACAAATTTTATGATAATTCTCAATGCATAAAATAGTGCTGTCAATTGTATCATTTATATATTTAACTAGCTAGTTAATTATTCGGAGTTTCAGGCGGATAACTGAAATCAGAATAGCATTAGTTACGTAACGTCACACAAATTAACAGTGAAACGGATAGCACAGACACTGACACTAAATGCCTTGCTGTAAATTACGTCGTCGTTGTGCACACATACATACCCATTTGCAACAAAATTATTTTCAGAAACGGGACATTGAAATAACTGTCAGTTTACTCTAAATTAGAAATCAATCTAAAAGTGTACGCGCAGAAACTAACCAATAGCATCAGATTTAGATTATTTTGTTAAAATATACGCAAGTCCTTTGTAGTAACAAGTGCTCTAATAATCGTACAGAATGCCGTTTCCTTTCTGTATAATCTTCATAAAATCATTTTGAAATTTTTTTGTTCTGTATTGTGAAATTTAAACCTGTAATACGTCAACATAAATGGAAATGTTTGAACTTACATGTCCTTAACAAGAGCTTTATGCATTCCAAGAAAATCGCAGTTGAAAATCGGGCAAGAAATAATCGTACGTCTATGACTTTGAGATAGGTCAAGAAAAGGAAATTTTATTGGAACAAAAAACAGAAATGCGATCGAGCAATGACCTTTTCCGAAGTCGAGAGGCCAATAAAAGCGTTGTTTTTAACGTCGCAATAAGTCGTATTACAGCAAAGCGAAAGAATTTGCTTCATTTTTTATGATTATGACACACAATTTATTGTTCCGTATTCTTTGGTATCAACAGTTTAGTTTGTGAAAAGTGATTGAACGAGTTAAAGCTAAATAAGATTACTATCTACGTAGTATTATTACTTATTAAAATGTCGCAATTCACGAACGGCGAGAGAGCAGAATTTCAGAGGAGTGTATTCGTAATGCCGTCGACACTATTTGCGCTAATCCTCACATGTATACGAACACAAGAATCTCTTTTTCGCCGAGCTCGTTTGTGTGTAGCTAATGATGGACACCACGTCGAACAATTGTTATAAACATTTCTAAATGTCTAATAGTGAACGTTTGTTTGAATATGATCCTCCACACAGTTGATATTCGGTGAGTATGTCTTGCATATTAATCATTCCCACGATGTTTACTGTTTATGATCAGAGAAGCAAGTTTCGTAAGTTTTTTTTTGTCATTTCATGAGCGCCGAATAAAGGACGGATAAAGGAATTTTCTTTTTGTTATACGATTTTCTTTGTATTCTTTCCGTATTGTTTGTGCTGTCGGCGTACTGTAATTAAAAATTTTGCACTTATTCTTCAAACATTCTGTATTTTATTGTATTTATTTGGTCAACAACCCCGTTCGTCATAAAACCACTACAACTTTTTAACAACTGTTCATTATTTTGCTTATTTCTTCTTTCAACCAAAAACAAGAAATAGAAACCAACTTATGAACTTTTGAATTGAACATATGCTGTCATGGTTTTCCAAAAGACCTTCAATTATTTCTTCACCGAGAAGTCGCCAATAGCAAAACAAAAACGCTTCGCTCCGGATAATTATGCGAAGAGTAAAGCGACGGAAATTTCCGTTAGCTTCTCCTTTTCATTTTCCAATAAATTATATTAGCCCGGGCGCACGCGATGCCTAAAAGAGTAGCCTGGGCTTCGGTTAGTAGATTGTGCCGCTGTTAATCACAATCTGAAAGAAACCGGCATCAGGAAGCAGTCGTTAATAAATCTTTCTTTCCGCGGGGATTATTGCGAAATCGCAGAGTGCAAGCGATTTCGTGAAGGATGAGATTAAACTCCTGTTCTCGGGGGGTGTTATTTATGTGATCGTAATTGATATTAAAAGTACATTTGTCATCGTTCCGATTAGTTTCGGATCGGGTTTTTTCGGTCAAAAAAAAAAATATACACAGAAAAATTGAATGCAGTCTCACATTGTTTTACGATTAAAGGAACGAAAAATAAAATTGCACCTTGTAATGCTAAAGAAAAATTTATTTGTGAAAAAATTACAAAAAAAATACTATTTAGAAGTAACATAACAATTTAATTAATAATTTAATTAATAATTAATGCATTTTCACGTTTGACAAATTATTATCTAAATTCGTCTTTTACTTTTGAATTTACAGAAAAATTAACACAACATTAACATTAATTATCGGCTTAATTGCCCCGGAAATCCAGCATGAATTAAAGACTTCAAATTAACGTTTTAATAGAGGGAATTCCATACTGACAAATGAAAACCAAGTCATTTGAACTTACTTCAGTATGCTACACAGCAGGAGCGCGTTCATAAATTGGCGATTGTCTTGGAGTGTTTGATGTCAGAGTAATGCGAGTGACCTACCAGAAAAGGTAGTAGTTGGATAACAGGCGACGATTTTAAAATTTAAAACGCTCTAAACCGTTCATAAATACACAACGCTCAGGTGACACGAGCGGCGTTGTGTATTTATGAACGGTTTAGAGCGTTTTAAATTTTAAAATCGTCGCCTGTTATCCAATTACTACCTTTTTTACTTTGTTAACAACTTCATTCTTCAGTTTGTAACACTCTTTCATTGATTTGCACTACTATGAAGTTACTAACAAGATTTTCTTTCATTTTGTCATTCATAAATATTTATTAATCTTCACAGTTTTCAGTAGTATTGACTTTGAAATAAACGCATCAAACATACATGTCATAGCTAACAAATTAATCGACATAACCACACGCATAACGACATATTTTCGTTCTGATTACTACTGCGCATGCCGAGTTTTTTATCACCGGGCTTTTGAGACCGGCGATTTTGTTGCACTCCGAGCGCAATTTATGAACGCTAGATCAAATAACTCTTTGACCAAAGTGAGTATTTATGAACGACTTTTTTGTGAATGTTCGCTCAGAACGTCGCTCGAGGGTCATTTATGAACGCACTCCAGATCATATTTCATTAAAAACACTTGGACGACTTTCAGGATCGAACTGAGAAAACAGTGGTTTAAGTTTAATTTTATTTATTTATTTATCATTATTGATAGTAGGTGGTTGGTTTAGGAGCCAATGAATGCTATTAGTGTTACTTTGGAACTTCAATATCTTCTGCGGTAAAATTTGAAATGCTTGACACGTTCATAGCACGAGGATCCCAAATTTTGTGAATTTGCTGGTTCCTTTCTGCAGAAAGGCGTCCAACTAACGTGCTCGCTGTAATGTATTTGATGAGACGCTGACAATTTTGATACACCGATCTTTGGACCCGATCATTTAGAAACGCACTTTGTGGCATCCTGCGTAGGTAAACTCTTTCTTCGTGCAGTTTAGTCGGTTTCCAAGTAATTTCTGCAGCATTTTACTCTAACAAATCTGTTTTAGCAGCCTCTTTCAGTTGCCTATTTTTAAATTGCGCAGTAGTGGCACCGAATTATTGTCTGGTAAATAAAACTAGTTTCTTGATTCTATAACTAATAACTATAACAATTTCAAATTGGTAATAAACAAATTCAAATTGAGAACTAAACAATTTCGAATTGAGAATAAACGAATTCAAATTGGAACTAAACAAATTCAAATTGGGAATAAACAAATTCAAATTGGGTTTAAACAAATTCAAATTGGAAAAATATTTTAATTCAGAAATAATACAAGCTTGTAGGTAATAATAACAAAAGGAAATTAACTACCTAAGTAATAATTATATGCCTAAATCAAAATTTTACATTAACCATATTTAACGCATCAGGTATGAATTTTTGGATGTTTGCAACAAATCTTATGTATATATGCACAGTTAGGTAGGGTAATTTTATTAGTAATATTTTGTCGCACTATATTTTCTAATTTTGTAAACGATATTCCATCTGCGCAGTGATTGGTTTCACGTACTAAAATTTGTGACATTTTGATTGCTAAGTCTCTTTAACACCGGCATTTAAACAGGACCACGCAAATTCAATTGAATTCAACATTGGACTGTACGGGATAAATCTCAGCAAATGATTATTGGCAAATTTGACCTCTCTCAAAATATCCTCAAATGTAAAGTGGCACGGAGCAATTTGAATTTGTTTATTCCCAATTTGAAATTGTTTATTCCCAATTTGAATTTGTTTAGTCTCAATTTGAAATTGTTTAGACCCAATTCGAAATTGTTTAGTTTCAATTTGAAATTGTTTAATCCCAATTTAAAACTGTTTAGTCCCAATTTGAAATTGAAAAGGTGTAGACTTCCACCCCCTTGGTAGTTTGCCACCTTTAGTGATATTAGTTCTATTTCTTCCTTCGAAGGTTTGTGCGATTTGAACCTATCGATAGTTCCTGTTTTTCAAAGACTTGTGTCTCATGATCGGAAACATTTCATAATTGAATTACAGGAAAAAATGTAATAATTCCAAGAAACAATAATTGGAACCTGATAATGTAAAAATTGTTTGATGACGTTGTCTAGAACCACAGCCATTTTGGTCCATATTTATTTTAGAAACCATAAAGTAAATTTGCAGAACTAATGAAACAGTAGCATTCGAAAATCTTGGCTAAAGGCGATAGAGAAAATTAGAAAAGTGGGAATAGAAAACACTAGTAACCAGCGAAGAAGTAATATAAGATAATGGAAAAAAAAACCGAAAATGATTAATTTATACTAAAATGTGTACATATCTACCTAAAACGGGTACTGGGTTCCAAACAACGCGGTAACTGGGTCCTGCAGCAATCAGGAATAATGAAATTGGGGAAAGGGGCAAGGGAATGAGACGATTCACAGTCGACGACTCGCCGTCATCGACTGGCCACTGCCAATTCGTCGTCGATCTGATTCGCCATCGATCCAATTCGCCGTCTCGAGTCAATTTTATTCAGGGCGCTGATAAGTCTTAAAACTTTGATATTATTTAGATATATCCAAGTTTTACCTAGGAATTGAATGGAAAAAAATTGTAAGTATGTTTCAAATAAATTAAAATTACTATAATCTTATTTTTTTATTCGAAAACAATCAAATGTAGGCTGTAGGTGATTTTAGTACAATTTTTGCTTGTATTATACTAGTATAACTAAATTCAGAAAAAAAAATGAGCTCACTATTAAGCATTAAACATTCAACTGGATACAAAGAATTCCGGTTATAATTTCTTTTCAAATCAGACAGTCAACCGTTCTAATCATTTTAAGAAACATTTCAAAATTATATTCAAAAAAATGAAACAAAGATCTGTTAGTTTATTGGTGTACGCCAAATATAATTATTTTAATTGCTGTTTACGGTCTTCGTCATATTTTCTCGGAATCTCTTTGTTTTTTACTGAAAATTCTCTTGCAAGACGTACAATTACTATTACAATACTATTTACAATCGAAAAATAAAACTTCGATGAATCATCCTGGACCACAAAAACCAATTTAAAATTGGAATAGAATACTCTATTTTTATATCATAAACACAAACGATTTCAATAACGAAAAAAAGAAAAAAGAAAATTAGTTTGTCGCACAAACGTTTTTTGACAATAATGGCTAATATTCCGGCCCGGTGCGCGGTTTATTCTTATGTGTGCCAAAAATGTCTGGCGTGTGTGGTTTTTCTCTTATGTGTGTGAAAAATATTTGGCGCCTTTTAGAAAAAGTTGTGAATTTGTAAATAAATTATTGTCATTCATTTTTAATACAAAAACCTACTTACCACTTGTTTGCACCTTTTAAGTGCCTTTTTATTATGGCGCCTGTGTGCCTCGCACACGCCACCCGCCGGTACTGCTAATATTGACCAAAGAGGTTCTCACGGCGAATCGTACCTACGGCGAGTCGGAGACGACGGATTGGCGACGGGCAGTCGGCAACGGCGAATTGTTCTGGACACGGGAAGAGAGAATTAAATTAGAAAGAACTGGGTGAAAGCAAAAAAGGACTAACAAAAAAATCGCTAGATAAAACAACTGAAGATTTGAAAAGATCAGGAGTAGCGGTTGAGAAGAAGAAGAAGAAAGTAGAGAAGGAGTTTAAAATACTTGATTGATTAAATTCGGGACAGATCTAACTTGAGTTTATTAAAAAATGAGTATATTTAATCATTTCATTTGGTAATTTAAAACTTGAAATGATGACAGAAACAGAGATAACGCATTTAAAAATTAAAAAGTGTAAAATGTATCTATTTGCATACAAGTAACGTGCGTTCTGAAACGTTACCATCCATTCAACGTCATTTTGTGATGCTAAAATCCATATTCATTAAAGTTTGATTGATGGGTATCATTTACTGGAACTAAATTTGCATATAATAGGTTAGGGATATTAATGTGGACTGTGTCGGATCCGACCCTCGCCATCAGCGTAACACAATTTCAAAACTCTCACACAAAGCCAACTTTTCGTGCCCTCCTGGAATATTTTTATTAGTCGTTAATAAATGCGCTATTTTTGTCGGAAGTAGGGCGAGCATCGACAAGGGAGACATCACGCGGAGAAGTTCGAACACGTTGATGATATAGCCAAATCGACAACTAATTTTCTTCTTTCTGTGCTTTTTGAGGAAAAGTTTTGATATTCGTGAAATACAAATATTTTTAGACAAATAAAAAAATAAAACAAAAGTAAACCATCTCATTTAATTTTTACTAAAAATTAAAATTTTGGCGAGGAGTTTCTTATTTTGTAATTTTTTTGACTAAATTATCTTATGGCAATTTAATAATTCGGTGTATACAGGGTGTTGAAAAATTCATTTGCCAAATTGCTAGGGTTTGTCAACGAGACAGAAATAAATCACTTTACTTATCTGTATAAAGCAGGGTCGGAAAGTAATGACTGCTTGTTAAAACTGTAAAAGAGATTTTTGGATAAAATCTAAGTCTGCAGTTACGTGCAAAATTTTAACTCAATTGATCGCACAGTGTACATGTTGATAAGTTCCAACTTAGTTTTCAGCGACTTTCAGATTCAGTTTGAAGTCAAAGTTTTGGTTCTCTAACTTTTCGGTAAATTGATACGTGGTTATCTTCCTCTTATTCTTTGATTCTTTAGCTCTTCTAAGGCCAATGTGACGAAGAGCCGCGCTTTAAAACTTAGATCGAGGAAAAGTACAAGACTTTATTTCCTTCAAAGGTGTTCAAGAAGAAGATTGTTGATATAATTTTTCTGTTTTTTTTTTTTCGAAAAACCAAAATGAAAATCTTACCTTCCACCCAAGAGAAATGAAAATATCCCTGATTCTAATTTGCTACATCCCTCCTGATCAAATACTGAAAGCTTTTTGTAAAAGAATGGTATGGATGCAAATGTGGATATTGGGTGTGCAAATTTTTGTGCTTTTCTGCGTCCGGCCACAAATCGCGAAAGTCGAAATTATTTCCCCGACGTATTTCTTGATCCCGGAATAGCATTCCGGCGACGAGAAGTTCTAAAATATTCATTCGTGATCCGCAGCACTTGGAAATATGAAGGTGCGGATCTCCTGCCGCCGATGTCACGTTAAATTTCCGGTTGCCACAGATTTGCAAAATGTGGATTTGATGCGTTCGAGGAGTACTCTGCATTTTTTATGCGCCCGCAAATCCGTTGTTATTGTTAGTTTCGCGCGGATGAAATATGAATTATTTATGACGCTGGTTTTACACGTTTCTATGTGAGAGACAGATTTTAAGGAATATGTGTTTGCTTTCAACCCGCCACCCAGTGAATGGAGTCTAGATTTATAATGCCAAGGCGAATGAAAATGAGTTTCAAAAATTTACGAGTCTCAAGTTGCGATTATGGTGTTGCAGCTAAACTCAGTTTCCGCAGTTCCTGCTTGAAATAGATAAGAGAGGCGACTTTGTTCTCAATAATAATAATTCGCGAGAAACTATTTAAAGGGATTTGCTTTTGCATGGTGGAAGTTGAGTTTCCAACTTACGTTAATTACGCAGCTGCGCTGCAGTATCACCAATTCCGCGCTTCTTGTCAAACATAAAGCTCCAATGTAGACATTACGAATTAAAACGGCCGCAGTGCAGATAAGCAAGCAACCATTTATCATACGAAAATTAAAAAAAAATCTTTTGCCTCTGGTCCTCGATGAGAATAAAAATTACTGAATAAAAAATTCAAGTAAAATTTTATGATGTGGCCATAAAATATGTCAGAAGTTCATTAATTAATCTATACCTTTTCAATTTCAAATTGGGACTAAACACATTCAAATTGGGAATAAACAAATTCAAATTGGGACTAAACAATTGCGAATCGAGAATAAACGAATTCAAATTGGAACTAAACAAATTCAAATTGAGAATAAACAAATACAATTTGGAAAAAAAAATTAATTCAGAAATAATACCAGCTAGTAGGTAATAATAACAAAAGGAAATGTAACTACCTAACTAATAATTATATGCCTAAATCAAAATTATACATTAACCATATTTAACGTATCAAGTATGAATTTTTGGATGTTTGCAACAAATCTTATATGTATAGTTAGGTACGGTAATTTTATTAGTAATATTTTATGGCACTATATTTTCTAATTTTGTAAACGATATTTCATCTGCGTAATGATTGGCTTCACCTACTCAAATTTGTGGCATTTGGATTGCTAAGTCTCTGTAACACCAGCATTTAGACAGGACCTCTCGAATTCAATTGGATTCAACATTGGACTGTACGGTAAAAATCTCAGCAAATGATTATTGGCAAATTTGCCCTCTATCAAAACATCCTCAATTGAAAAGTGGCACGAAGCAATTTGAATTTGTTTATTCGCAATTTGAATTTGTTTAGTCTCAATTTGAATTTGTTTAGTTTCAATTTGGTATTGTTTAGACCCACTTCGAAATTGCTTAGTTTCAATTTGAAATTGTTTCATCTCAATTTGAAACTGTTTAGTCCCAATTTGAAATTGAAAAGGTGTAGATAACCAACATTTATTTAATTTTTTATTTAACTTATCCCAATACCATTTGTATCTATGTACATATTACAAGTTTGAGTGACTTTGATAATAAGTCATACGAAGTGAAAAAAGGCGCAGTGCATGTTTTATTTAATTCTTTTATCAACAAACTTCGTCCTTTTTACCATTCGTAAGTACTGAAATCAACATGTGATTGCATATGCAAGCGATACCATGTAGAATTAATAATTAGATTGAAAAAACAATTGGAAAAGTTATACATACAACGAATAAGAGTAAGTTGCGAGGAGAATTAACGAGGGAAGTATAAGGTGGTAAGAGACCGGAATTCTGTACAAGAAAGAATTTTTAAGGATTTTTTTTTAATTGTTAAATAATCGTGGCATCTGACGATGATAAAATCTATATAAAATCTATGGTGAATTGAAACTAACTCGAACAAGAAAAGCAAATCTTGTTATAAACAAGTCGCAAAAAAACTTTAGTCTTTATGTGATAGGCTTTATTTGAATACTCTCAGTTGCTGAAACCTTGAGAAGCATTCTTGAGGCAGAAGAAACACCTCCTTTCGCGTATGGAGGTTGTGGGCCCGCTAACTATAAGAAATATAATGAAAATAGACAACCGTGTCATCTGAGGTCTGTCCATCCAGAAGCTGTGAACATAATAAAAATTTTCAAAATTAAAATGTTGCGGGTGATGTCATTTTATGAACATGCAGACAGGAGCGGAAAAAGGTGACAGATTAAAACAAGAAAAACAAATATTTTCTCATCCCTCAGTAACAGCTAGAAACCAAATAACCACTTTTCATCCCCTTTTGTCTCCAATTCTTTCAGCATGCAAAACTTGGACCTTGAATTTCCTTCTCCTTCCTTATTACATAGTTCAAATAGAAATCCGAACCTTAAAAAAAACAAAATATATTCAAATATAAGAGAAAATTTTGTACAACAACAAATGGATTGGAAAAATATGAAATTTCGAAGTTACATACCAATTAACAATAAATGAAAGAAATTGCGATGATAAAGAAAGGAAAAGGGACGAAGAAATCACTTATTAAAGCTTTTGTTAGCTTCTAAATTTTATAAGCTGCGACTATTCTACGATATTTTATTCAAATTTACTCTCGCCGAACATGGATATTCCTTGGGTACACTATAATTAAATTAAATCAAATTTTGAATTCGGAACTGTTTCAAGTATTTTATTTATTTTATTGCTTTAGGGACGTGGTTAGCTTCTGCTAGTCTGGAATTCTTAGAATTCGCTCACGTTACGAAAACTAGTAGAGGTTTCCTGTGACTCAGTTCTGATTCAACGATATTTACAATACCAGTTGTACGGTTTATTTTAATCGTTAACACGTCGAATTTCTCTTCGCGATTTTCCTGCGCAGAATTAATTCTTTATGGAGTTTTTTTGTTCATTTTGTTATAATTGTTGTTTTAAGAACGGTAAACGTAACTTTCAATTTCGAATTGAATGCCTAAAATTACAGGTTACGAGAAGAATTTTACAGACTGTGTACCTATTGCTGAGCAAAAAATTAAATTGTCTGTCTTGAAAAGAGTTGGTAAGTAACGGAAATTTGAAATGTATAGTGTCTTTTCGCTCTTTTATAATTCAAATAGAATTATTATTTATTTATTTACATTATTTATCATTTATTTATTATTATTATGAGCACAAATATCGTAGAATAGTCGCAGCTTATAAAATTTAGAAACTAACAAAAGCTTTAATAAGTGATTTCTTCGTCCCTTTTCCTTTCTTTATCCAATTTTTGAATTATTTTTATTAACTGCATATATTTTAATAAACATTCGCAATATCTCAATTAATATAAATAATAATAATAACATTTATTTGATCATTACGAGAAAAAAATACAAAAGAAAAGCTAGACATAAAAATAAAAATAATAGAGTAATATAATGATCAAGGAATCTGAATAATAATTTTATTGTACATATTTGAATTAATTTTTTGTTCTATCTTTACTTTCATACATTTATTATACAAGTTGCATGACGGGCAAAAAGTTTGATACTTAATTTTGATGTTTGGTAGAGTTAAACAGGTTATAATAAGCAATCTTTAGACAAGAGTTTCATTTGTTTTGTGCAATAGCTGTTTCAGGGATGTCGCTATCTTAGATTTTCTTAAACGATAACATTAGTTTAACTTTGCAGACTTCACTTTCACAGTGACGGCTCGTGCATACGGTTTTATGTGCCAGACCTGCTCCCACAATGCTTGTTTTGTCTAACAAACATGAACAGGGAACAAACAATACATAGCGAACATTGGCCGCCTACCCAAATCCGGATGCACGAGCCGTTACAGTTATATCATGAGATTATTTATTTAAAAATAATGAAGCGATAGCAAATATTCCTGCAGAACACCGACATCACTCATTAAAAGGTATTTTTATGCGATTCTATTTGTTACAGGAGGTTAGTCGATAATTGCAATTTACTTTCATTTACCGAAATGTCAAAGGAAGCGTTAGTTTTTATTTCACTACTTCATTATTTTAGAATAATCAATTTTATGATTTACTTTTCTGAACTTCTGGATTTTTTGGATTCACAATCGGAAACGCACTAACGCCTCGTATGTCCAATAGAAACTCTGCATTTATAAAACTCAAGAATGCAAACATTCTCGGTCGAATAAAAGGAAACTTCAAAATTCATTCTCGTTTTAGCTTCTGTAGTCTGAAATCTTCGAGAACGTAACGTGAACCAATGGAAGAAGCACCCAAGAAGTTTGCTGGAATGTGGCAGCAATTATTTCTCCGTGAGTTTTGGATGGCTGACTTTTCAGGATCTAGCAACGTGTTCAGGCAATTTAATAGGAAAATTCTTGTCAGGTCGTTAACTATTAGAAAGATTTATGTACTGATTAAAAGAATAAAACATAAAATTCCAGGGCTGTGGAGTCGGAATCAGAGTTAGAGTGGTGGAGTCGAGTCCGAAGTAATTATTACGTTACTGGAGTCGGAGTCGGCTCTGACTCCTGTGATTGTTTATGTATCCAAAAAATGGACCGTATTTTTTTCTTGACTACGTTTTTCCATGTTACGTGAGCACCTTAACTGTTATAACTTGACTTGTATTTCTGTGAGCCTTCAGCTCAAGATTTTAAGGATGAGGTTTGCGTGTAGATGGCACATTTTAGTTACGAATGATTATATATGTATTTTGATAGAAATAAAAATATCAATAAATGTGTAATATGGATTGTGTTACAATAAAAGAAAATACTTGTAGAGGTCTGTGATGGTATAAATGGTAAAAAGTTAAAAAATGTAAAATTATTCAGGCAGGATTCGTTTTCAGGAATTGAGCCGTGAATTAAAAACGTTCTTAATCAATTTTTTAACGTCAGTATTTTTTAAATAAAAATGCGCACCGGTAAAATAACGCGTGACTTTTCTGTATTAATTTATAAAGGGTTCGAGTTAGAGTTGGAATCATCGGAGTCGGAGTTGGAGTCGAAGGTTTGAGGTACCGTGTCCGCAACCCTGCAAAAACCATTTGATATTGTGCCATCTACGTTACTTTTTTTAACTGTGGAGCAGTGGCCACAGGGTAAAGATTTTACCTCATGTTAACTTTTACTGTGCTACAAAAATATGAGTAAATTTCAGTTTCTAATCATCAGTTACACAATTTACTACAAATTACAAAATACCAGAATAACTGGTGCGTCATTAATTCAATTATTTTGATATTAAACGTTGAAATTATTAATGAGCAAATATTAATTGAGTATGTCAAAGTTTAAAATTTTCTGCAGAACATTACGGCTACAATTAAAAGAAACACTATATATTATGAAAAAGAACAACGCTGCTTTAAATATGACTTTATATTACATCGAGTTAATTTCTGGAATAGCTGTCTGTAATTAAAGTTTAATGCAACCTACGCTCTCTAGGTAGGTAGGTAGGTGGAGGTGTACTGTATCTTGTGTAATTTTTTTTTTAATTTAACACTGAACCTAGCGAATGCCGTTTCCAATTTCAGCGCAAATGTCATTTAATATTCGCCGGTAGTCAACAACAAGGTTCGAAAGGGTTTCTCTGTACAAAGCCTTCCACGCGAATGTTATTACGCCAGAAAGCAAAACATATTTCAACGGGAAAACCCGTATGTGTTTCGGTTACTACACACGTGTGATTTACACATTTGTAATATTCTCGCAGTTTCTGCGTTAGCGTCTTCTATTACTACTGTTTATTTAGGATTGTTTCTGGCAGAGTTTATTAGCACATGTAACGTGCATACAGATAGACGGTATTATGATACGTTAATGTTGAGCTATGATTAAAACCAAATTTTAACTTCTTTGTGCATAAAACTCGTAATATAAGCTTTACCGTTCTCAAAATACAAAATTCGGACAAATTGCAAATGCATTTGTGTTTAGTAGTCTTGTGAATCTAAGAAAACAAAAAAAAATCCAGTATTCTAACTTTTGACCCATCATTCAAGTAATTACTCGCAGTTATATTGGGTGTCTTAAATAAAGCAGCCCAAGTACAAATATCACAAACAAAGAAGTAACAAAAGGAGTTTATATAATGTTACGGTAAGTTTGGGGTCGTTTAGAACAAAGTACAATAAAAATATCGCAGTATTTATTATAAACAATAAATTAGCTTACATGATTTCTGGCACTATATTAGGTGAGGGTTTTTATTTAGAGGTTTTATCATTAACAACGGACAGTCCGTAATGCTCGTTCCATTATTTAAAGACAGTATGATGTGTTTCTTTTGAGAGAAAGAAAACATCTTATCTTAATCTGATTCGTTAGGATCAAGGCTTTCTCCCCATTCTCTAATCTTTGCACACGCCACGGAACTCCGCCGTTTTACATTATGCAAGTCTCCCTTTGTTCAGGATCTTGTCGTGTTACATATGTATATATTTCAGGTAATTAAGTAATTCTCGAAGTATAATTTCACTGTTTATATTTTATCGACTGCAATAAAACATAACAAAAAAATGGGATTGACAAAAACAAAATGTACACCTTCTGTATTAAGAGATGCAATGTCTGCTGGATTTACCTTGGGCGTTAAAGTTATCGATTTCAGTCTACCGTGGCGCACCGCTCGCTGCAACTTTTTCTTCAGTAATTTATTGCAGCCCCGACATTTCTTTAAATGTATTTATTTAGCGTCTGAATGTTTGTGTTATCTTTCTAAATAAGTAATCCCGGAAATCGCGGCGAGCTTACGGCGCCGCGTTCAAACTGTTTCTTTCAAAAAAAAAAAAAAAAAAGAAAAAACCTAATTATAACCGTAACGGCTTTAAGCGCTGTAGAGGATCTTTTTGATCAGGATCAGCATTGCAAGTAATTGCTGTCTAATTTGCTAATGCTGGCTTCCGTCTGCAGATTCAAAATTAATGAGCGCGCAGTAAATCTGAGGTCACAGATCGTTAACCGAAGATATAATCTGTCAGAAACAAAGGAAGTTTAACAAGGGTGCAGTGTACTCTGATGGCGTAGATAACTCTAACTACCCTCTGACCATTAAATTATTAGTCTCTAACTACTCAAACGTTTGCAACGATTTACTTAAACAGGCACAGCAGTCACCTATTCATATACACGTACACGTATTTAAATCATTTGCACTGAAGTTATAAATTTTCAGAAAACTTTAACGGGCAGTTTTTCTTTCAGTGAAGTTTTATCTTTAAACTTCGTTTTATTTTTATAGAAACAATTGTCCTTACAATTGTTACTATGGGAATAAAACGTAACTTAAAGTTAAGCCGGACTTTAGAATTACAAATTGTAATAATTTTTAGACCAAATATAAACTAATTCAAATTGAAATTTTACTTTGCAAAACGGCAATTTGTAATTAATCTGTAACGATATATAAGCTTCTTTTACCAATTAACCAATTATTTGGCTTTTGGCTTCTGAACTGTTTTTCGAATCTCACGAACTTACGGATTTAGACATCCTGTATTTCGTAACTGTATAATTCTTGTCTCGCAATTACAATGGAAAAAGTATAATGTCGATGTTATTAAATGAATTAAAAAAAGGGACATTTGTAAAAAAAGAGAAGTGGAATTGTCCAAATAAAAGAAAATCCATTTCTAATTTCCGAAGTGAAAGCATGAAGCCTCCCTCGTCCGTTCTAACATATAATGGAATCATCAGTTTAATGCGGCTCTTAAATATAATTGCGCCGAAATATCAATTTAATGGATCAGTTCCAGCGGCGTAAAATTACTGTTGTTGAACAGGCCGCAAAGTTCAGATCGAGGACGTCAATTTAATCGCCAAATCCTAATTAAGCTGCCATAAATGAAGATAAAAAAAAACTATTTCAGCATTTATGCAATAATTAAAACCTGAAATTTGAATTTTCACCATGCATTTTGATTTTACATTTTTATTATTTTTTTTCTAAATTTTAAGTGGATGTTATTGGATGCTTTTTAATGTCGCTATTTGAAAATGCGTGAATTAAAAATATAACTACAAAATTTAATCACAAAAAAGATAGAACTTACGTAACAACCGCACACTAGTATTAGATTTAGGCCAGATTTTTTCATCTCTGATTAACTTTAACCTTTGATTAATTCCTATAGAAACAATTGCCTCTATAATAACTTTGGAAATATTTCAACGACTAAAGTTAATAACAGACGAAAATATAACAAAATCGTTTAATACTGACGTGCAAAAAAATTATGCATGAAATAAGTTTATAAAGTGCCTTTTTTCTTATTTGTAGGGTTACAACACTCATTTGGCTCTGTATGTGTACATTTCCCACTTGTTAAAAGAAAACATGCTTTATAAAATCGTTGCGTAAAAATATCCTCTTCCACTTATTAAGGGGTGCTACGTTCAAGAAAGAAACACTATTCATGTTAGATGCCCAATTGACGGGGTGGTAAACGGTCCAAGACTTGTTAACTGTCCGCAATCGTACGACAGGAGAAGCAAAAATTTAAACACCGTTGAACTAAAGGGTAAACGGGATTTGCCTACAAATAATCGAACAAACATGTAACCTTAAGTACCAGAAACAAGAGAGAAAAACTGACTTACCAAAACAATCCGAAAAATTTGCACAAATACGAACGAAAATCGAATCGATGGGTCCAACATAAATTCACAATACAAAGCTTCGAGGTGAATCAACACTCCACAATCACGTTTGTCTTAACAGAAATTGGTGAAGTTAAGCACAACTGGTTCTAAACCTGTCGACCAAAAGCAAGGCAACATAACCTTCCAATACAAAAGCTAGATCGGTACTGAATCGACGAGAACATAGCTTATAAAGCATCGTGCGGAATAGGCATCTTACAAACATTGAAGCAACCACATATGGGTACGCATAATAGAACGCCAAAATACGAACTTCAGTTGTCGGCACCGGAATCAAAATGGTCGACGTAAGCGTATGATCCTGAAAAAAAAAACTGACAAAGGATATGATGAATAAAACTAAGGAAATGCTTGTGTTTCAAAATTTTTAGAGAAAACTACCAAATATATGTCGAAAATAGAAATTGTTAATAATGTATTTCTAGCATACTAAACATTTTTGTAAGAGGATTTGAATAATGACTTACAGTTAAAATTTTTCCAAGTAATGTAGTGTTAAAACAATTAATAATTGAAGTAAAAGCATTTACTTCATTTGATTCAACTAGTCCAAAGGTTATTTCGTAAATGTCTCAACGAAACTGTTAATGTGAAGCATGACAATCATTTACTATGGTGGTTAAAGAATTCGTTTCTAATACTTGAAAAGAGATTGGTTCGGAAAAATTGAAATTTCTTGTTAAACGCTTAAAAGCGGAGATCAGAGCCGGATTCAAGACCAATTCCGGGCCTAGAAAAATAAATTTTATCTACTAATTAAGTACAGAATGTTTGTTAAATCGAAATGACCTCGTAACATTACTTAGCGTGATGATGCTGTAAATCCACGCAGTGAAGGTGATTCACAATATACCTACATATTGTTACGGTTTGGAAAACCGCTTTTCAGGAAACTGTATATCGAGTTCGAATTTGCTGTATTTTCAATTGCGCAATATTAAGAGATTGTGTGAACCATTTTTGCCACCGACGTCTATTTTTTTACATGACTAATCTATGAGAATCACAGTTTTGCTATTCCGACGGATAGATTAAATTGCGTTCACATTCGACCTAGTATTGGGCTATTGGGCTTTCGTCACGTCCTCTGATACTCATTGGTTCCAGCTGAGGTCACGATATTTTCGAATCGTACTAAGCCTTCCTTCGAACATTAGATGGAACGGTTAGTTTTATTTTATTAACTTATAACGTACCGGGAGTCGTTTAGCGATATCCCCAGCGCCTAATAGTGTTGTTTGACGGGGGCGCTGTCCCATTTTTGCGGTGTGAGCGTTAGAATTGCAGCAGACAATTTTGGTTGCTGTTGAGTACCCTCGAGAAAAAGGTACGAATTTCGTCGGTTTTGATTTAGCGCTGGTGATACAAAACTCTTCGAAGTTGTGTCGGCCTCGTCCTCGTCCTTGGAGTTCGGAAGAGGTATGATTGCGACTGTCGCTCTTTCAAGCACGTTACTCTTTCTTCACAGGCTGTTTGTTTTGAGCATAGGCTTCTTGTTTTACTTTGACGATGACATATTTTGAACGATGCTTTTTCGACTTACCGCTGTCAGAATCCAGATTTTTAGGATTATTATTTTTTATAATTCAGTACACTTGTTTAATGCGATATTTTATTAAATTAGAATGCGTATCATGACCCATGAAAAATACAAGACACGTGCTGCGTTATGCAACGAAAGCATTCGTGAAGCTTCGATATATGTACCGAGAAATTAGATCAAGGGCATTCATATCGCTGGAACATCAGCAACAAAAGAAATAATTATATAAGGACTGTTGAATTCTGTAGAAGAACCTTGATTGAACCTTGGTACTAGAAAAAATGGAATTAGTCATCAAGGTTCTTTCCCAATACCATCGAATAATGCAAAGGTGACGTAGACTAACTTTGGTCATCTGATCCAAATATATATGTAAGCTTTTCTGATCAGAGGGGAGTTCGTCAAGTCAGCTGCCCGAGGCACGAACTCCTATCATCTAGAAAGGTGCTTCTTCGATTCTGATGCTTCTTCGATTCTGAATGTAATTTAAGTAGTTTGTGTATCACGCGTCGTAAATTTTTGAATTCTAAATTTATTTTTAATCAGTAAATTTTCTAATTTATTTTAATTTAAAATGTGTACCTAAGAAGCATCGACGATCGGCGAGGGTGAGTTTAAATAAAATAGGATCTCTGTTACTTAACTTAAGCATCTAACAAAAGTTTTAAGAGTAAACTGAATTATGTTAATCTTTCCTTCTCTCTTTCATGTTCTAGTTTTAATTTTGACAATTGTTAAATTTTAATTAGTTAATTAATTTAATTAAATACACATGTTATTTTGTTTATAATCTTCATATTGTAATAAAATTTCTCTTTTGTTTGAATATATTATGTAATTTAAAACTTTGGATTTTTATTTAAACAATAATAAGGAAGGACGATTAAATAAGCATGAGGACAGTTTTCGACAATTCCAAAAGAAAATATATAAGTAGACACCATTCGAGCTATTCGGGGAAAACGATTTGGAAATCGATTTCTGGTTTTCCATGCTAAAACCAGGGCACTACTAACAAAGAAATCGAAATTCAACATCGCACGAATTGCTAAAAGAACTGGGAACAAGAGGGGATGAAAAGTGAGTTTCCAGCCCCCGTTCGGACGTGCATATACACCGCGTACATCCCTGACGATCCAGTTAAGTGAGCAGATTGAACTCTTCGTACCGACTTGGTGGTAGCAACCTCAAGTCGGAATTATTGTAGTTGGCTTCTCTACACGTCAACGGGTATGAAGAGTGGCCTGAAAATCTTCGTGGCTGATAAATTTAGTGGGATGTTGCGATTGTTAGCGCTAGGGCCTTATCCCGACGGCATTTGCATTTAACGTTGCTTTGGTCGCCTCACACCCAATGTCTTTAGATTCATGTTTTGATTATTGTAAAACTGGTGACGGATCCGTTAACGGTTGGTTTGAATTACTAGAAAGGTATTTTTGTTGTTGATATTGCGACTTATTTGAAAGTCATGGCAAATGATTTGATGCCTTAAGGCGCGCAAATACTTGGTGGCGTTAAGCAATACTATGCCGATGTATTTGCCTACATATTGACATTCAATATTGTTGCATAAGTTGAGTAATTTCCTTCTCCTTTGATGCTTTGCTCCTCTCGGATTAAGATTAGGTGGTGATCATTTATTTTCGTTTAGTTAACACCCACAGCCATCACGGGTGAAGCTGCTGGCTGTGCTGCAAGTTAATTTCCTCAGCACAAATCTTATTTCTACACCAGGCAAGTAGCAATAATAATAATAATATAAATAAAGATGTAAAGTTAGATAGGAAACGTGATTAAATATAATGATTGCTTTGACATTCACGGTACGAGAAATAGCGTCTACTACGTTTAAGAGCTTCGCAATTGTTCTATGATTGCAATTCCATTTTACTTTTTAATCGCAGACTGATAAACTGTCGGTGGTCTATTTTCTTTTTTTTTTTTTTTAATTTATTAAAACGACCATGAATGCCAACTAATGTGATATGAAATCGCTGCCTCTGTCTGTCGAAATCGTGTAAATTATTGAAAGTATTAGTTGTATTACCTCACTGATTTGTGCAATAATGAAAAGCTGAAATTCAAATTTTCGACGTCGTATATTTAAAATTTTTTATTGTATCCTCGTAACCCATAAATAAAGACGCTTACAGTCACTATAAAAACAGTTCTGGAATGAGTTAGTTAAAAGTTGGCGCGAATTTAACGATGTTTAGTTTGCAAAACTACTCGCGACAATAATTAAGGGGCGACCCAACTCGTTTAATTTTCGCTTACATAGTTTCAGCCCCGCTTTCGTTCGAATTCTGCGAAGTTGTATTATATTAATTCCTAATCTAGACTGTTACCACCGCCGACAAACTTTCGCCCGATATATTCGCCTCGTATTTACATAAGTGGGCACAGGTTTAAGAGCGGCATAAATTAAAAGTTAGTCGCGTGTACATAACAGCCCCCCGAACTCTCTAATTATTTAGCGTTTCTATTGTATTGTTTCGACGTTCATTAAAACAGAAAACCCTTACCAAGGGAAAGAGAGAGAGATAGAGAGAGGTGGAAATTTCGTTCGAACTTCGCGTATCAAATGCAGTTACATACGCTGTAACTAATTTCGAATTATGTTTCCTACCGGCTTCGGAACTCGAACTGCAATATTGGCCGAAGCACGTGGAACTATTAACTAATTTTAATATAGTGCGGAAACATCGAAATGTGTTAAATACTGTATCCGCGCTAAAGGGAATCTCATGTCACATGTTTAACTTTAATAATGTTCGGGTTCTAACTTAAACGATCGGCAAAGTTATGGTATACTAATGGTATTTTAAGGATAGTTAAAGCGATCCTTCTAAACATTGAAAGTCTTTTTCTACTGCAGCCGATTAATTAGTCTTCGATTAAAATTAATTCTTCAGTTTTTGAATCTGATCTTTGGAAATTCTGGGCAAAGAGCAATTTTTCTCTACCTCTTCCTCTCTGTTAGTCGCAAGATTATGGAAGAGAAAACTCCTCAATTCTACGGGCTGGTTAAATTCAGCGTCAAATAACTTAAAGTAGGTAGTTAAAAAAGGAAACACTTATTGCATGCTTGCCTTTATTCACACACGGAAAAATCATACAAGAGTACCTTCAACGTTACGTAAATACTCCAAATGATCAAGTGTAAATTGATGTAATTGCATTAAATGAAACTGAAAACCGAAAAACGGGGCCCGTATTTCGTTTACAAAACATTTAACAGTTAACATTCGATAAACTTTGACTGCGACTACGTGTCGTTCAAACTGAAAGAAAATGTAAAAGAGTTAACTATGTGATAACAACAAATTAAATGTTCAAAATAATTTAACTTCATTCATTCACTAGGTTAACACGTTGCGACAGAATAATCCAGAAGCGACACTCCAGCTCTCCCACAAAAACGGTGTTAAACGCTCAAAAACAGAAATCCCAACGAAAATATGACGAAATTCGATTATATGATCCTGTTTACCATTTTGTAACAGCTATATTTTGTGTTTTGTGTACGTATTTTATCTTATGCCAAACAAATTCTATTATACTCTAAACGTTTGGTCAGTGTATTTCTAATTTCTACAGTTTGCTGAAGTTACTTTAAGTATTGCCGATTATGGATACCACAAAAAGAAAATGGCCGAATCCCGTTATACAAAAATGAGTGCCTGATTTCGTGAAGATCGCCTCTTTTAGAATGCGGAGTAAAGATCTTCCGTTCAGAAACCACAGCTTGAGGAACAACAAGATGGCAGCAGCCCAGAAACAACGAAGTGCACTCTATACGTTAATCATGATTTCGATTTCGCATAAAGTCCGAATTCAAGACACGAAGGGAAGTCATATGATTCAAACTAACCAATCACAGAATTCTTCTCTAAAAATCTATACTGACTAGATGACATGAAAGGTGCTCACCGCATTGCTTGCCATCTTAGAACGTTTTGGTTCTATCGAAATTTGAAACCATAACAACATACGAGGGTAAGTTAGATCTTACGAAATATTATTATTCAGCTTAGACAACAAAATTCTTTGATTTTCAGCTTGTTCTTGCTACCCCTAAAACTTTAAAATGCACTTTAAAACTACTTTCGCACACCCAGGTAGCAAGTTGTTCGAAATCTCTGCATCATCGTACTTTCAGCTAGCTCAGTGGAGAAGGGTAGGGTTTTCAGATTTTAATGCGCCAGGGTGAACACGTACCCCGCTGATAGGACATCATCACATACACCACACCTCAGACCCTTAAGAGTTACCCATGACAAAGTGCCAGGAGGTTCAAGCGTTTCAGGATGTAGAAAATAACGATTCGTATACATTTGAAATAAGCAATATATTTATTATAAATTTCGAGATACAACTCAAGGACATGGTATAACGCAACGAAAATTATAAAGCCGTTCACAAGAATTGATTTTGCGTCAACAAAACAAAACCCCACGACCTCTGTTGAGGACGACAATAAGTATACAATTACAATAACGAAATTAAACACGAAACCAGATCTGGGTTTAACACGAAATAAAATATCGTTCTAAATATTTGGACGAAGCCATATTAACATTCATAGGAAATTCTTTACGTAGTAATTTTGTGTCAAGTGCAAAGTGAAATAACCTTACAACTCATAGCAACGTGAGTCGAGGGGGCTACTTCATTGTGAAAGATTTTAAACGACGTAAATAAAGCAGCAAAATAAAGAAAACGTGACAAACCTGGACAAAGAGGCATTTGCAAGATCAGCAACGAAGAAGCCATAATGCATCTTACCAAGATAAGTCGTTATTGGTAATTCAGTTGTCATGGAACAAGAAAAGCGAGAACAAATGCGTAAAGGGTTATAGTTATATGCGGAATTCCCTAGCTTAAGTGAAGAATTGGGTCATGGGTCGAACTTCGACGATAATTGTTTACGGACGCCAGAGATAAATTGTCCAACGGGATTCCTTAACCAACCAAAACGCTTATCACTACGAACGAATCTCCTCGCTAACGTGTCTTTTCTTTTACTAGTATGCAACAAGATGGTGAGTCACATAAATTCAAGTTAACTTGTTGTTATTTGCTATTTACGGTAATAACTCAATCCAACTGGATTTAGTTTGTAGCTATTCGAGGGCCTCGATTTACCTAAAAGTGATTCACATTACAGTTAATACACGTAAAATTAAATTCGCGAACGTTAGCTAAGGAATTAAGAAATTTCTAGAACACGCTGTATATTGTCACTCTGTCGTCTTTCCCCGAAATAAAGTGCAAAACACTTACGGGTTAATTCTTGTCTGATCTCCAGCGTAGGGACGGTTGACAACACAATAACCTTGTCCATTGTTAGGTGACTTGAATCCTATGCAAGACGACGGCCATGAAAGGAGTCAGAAATCAAAGCGAGGCTAAAGAATGGCTTGTAGCTTGAGCCATGGAGGTTAAGTACTGGAGGAGTAAACAGCGAGCAGAAGTGAGCCGATTTTCAGACGCGTGCTCCTCTCTGTTGTATGGCAAAAATAAAGAGCACTAGAGAACACAATATGTGTGTGACAAAGTACTCTATACTTCTTAGTATTCGTTTTACCATACAAGAGGCAAGCGGCCGGACCGGTTTTCAGTAATGCACGTTATACGGCATGGCGTCCTCCAGAAGTATAACTCGACGGTGGCTTGAGCGAACGATAACAAGCTGACGGCGATAATATCCGAGGAGCCAGTAAAGTTGCGGCTAAAAGCCAAAGGGGTTGTAAATCTTGAAGCGCTGGAAACCAAAATTCAATTATCCTCTTGGCGGTTTACCCATGTATTGAAGAGGATGCAATGGCTGTACGTAGCGCGAAAACGGAGACTACCACGTGCACCAACCTGCCAATTATAAATTCAGGAAATTATCACGAGACCAACACGCGTGCCTGCGCGTTAGAAACTTACGGTACTTGGAGTAAAGTGCAAGTAGATAAGATAGGCTTCACAAAATAACTATAATAAGTTGCAAAAGCAACTGTAACAAACGTACAGTGGAAAGGGTTGACGTGAGAAATAAGAATTTTCTATGCCGTTCAAAGCCTGTGGTCGTGATACTTATGAAAAAGAAACTTCTATCCGGTTGTATTCCAATTATGTGTGGTGTTCTTTATCGCGTGGAAGTTTATTTTGGAATAACTAAACGACCTCTCGACTCAAGGTGGTCGGTATTTTACCAGAACAATTTCTTCGATTAAAAGAAATTTATCTTAAAAGTAAAGTTGAAATTCTCTCGCCTAATGTATAACTCTTATTTTAGGTTAATAATTTAGGAATTTTCGTTAATCTCTTTTACGAGCTGAAATCTTTTCATCGTCCTTGAAAATGAGATGACAAAAGCTTTCACTACGTCTTTATCTAGAAGACATTGTGAATTTGTATTTTCCAAAACAATCGACTGTAGGAAGTGCTCCTTTTGCCCATCTCTAGTCTAAGATAATGCCTTAACACCCACTGAAGTACTCCCTCTGGGACTTTTGAGAATTTTCGTTAATCTCTTCTTTTACGAGCTGAAATCTTTTCATCGTCTTTGAAACGAGATGACGAAAGCTTTCACCACGTCTGGATCTAGAAGGCATTGTGAATTTGGATTTTCCAAAACAATCGACTGTAGGAAGTGCTCCTTTTGCCCATCTCTAATCTAAGATAATTCCTTAACACCCACTGAAGTATTCCCTCTGTGACTTTTGAGAATTTTCGTTAATCTCTTCTTTTACGAGCTGAAATCTTTTCATCGTCCTTGAAAACGAGATGACAAAAGCTTTCACCACCATGTCTGGATCTAGAAGACATCGTGAATTTGGATTTTCCAAAACAATCGACTGTAGGAAGTGCTCCTTTTGCCCATCTCTAGTCTAAGATAATGCCTTAACACCCACTGAAGTATTCCCTCTGTGACTTTTGAGAATTTTCGTTAATCTCTTCTTTTACGAGCTGAAATCTTCTCGTCCTCTTGTCAAACAAAAAAATATTTGAAAAGCAGGTGTGTACATGCACAGTCGCTAGCTTTAAAACGGGACGGCTGCAAGAAATGTCCTGTTTTTTATGTTCGGAACTGGACATCTTATTATTTAAAATTTAGTGCGAACGGAAGTTAACTGTGCTGCATCTTCACGCATATCCATAATTTTTTTCGTTAAATTAAATAATTTTTTTAAATGTTTCAGTAACTAACAACATGTGCCGAAAATATTCCGTTTCCTAAGTCTCCATAAAAAAATTTAATTTGTTTTGAATTGTTTATAATTATATATAGGAGAAATATATTTTGCGCGGTTCAAATTCTAATAAAGCAGGCAATATAAAATATTAGACCGTAGCGTGTAAACAAACGCGAGGGCTGCGGAGACAATTAACGGCGCTACAGCAATGGTGTTACTCAGTATAACAAAAAACAGAGCAATATTGTTTAAATGTGTAAAGATTTTCAGAGTAATTAGCTGACCAGTTGTACCTCGACCGGCGGACTTTATTGCGACATTGCGTCATATAGTAAGAACGCCGTAAATTATTTTCACCGTCACAATGTGCCTGTTCGATACATTTTTACGGCGCTACTGAAACGATGGCGAGTACTTATTCAAATCCTATGCTTATTTATAATATTCCGAGTTAATTTTTTAATCATTTTCAGACGTCGTTTTTTTTTCGTTATAATTTGCCTAAAATGTTTTCCATTTTAGTACAGATTATCTGATCTATGCACTTCGCTTTTCTATGTTTTTCTAAATTTATCGTAATTAATTAATGTTATTGCAAAAGAAATTCAGAAAACCGTCTAAAATCTAAGCAACAGTCGGTAAATTTTTTTTTTAATTTTTATTTTTCAGCCTTTAACTACTTTTTTGTGTTTTTTTTTCAGCCATTTCGTAAATATTAATTTGTTGCTTTTTATTAATTCAACTTTGCATTCATTTCAATCGTTCCGCTCTCAAATAATGTTGAATAAATTAGTGCTGTTCAATTCAGGAAGGAATACAAGCACGTCATATACATTCCTCGTCTATTTCAAATAATTGCACTACGTTAATCAACACTATGATTAATTTCGTATTTGAACTTGATTTTAATGATATATTTTCGATACATAAAAAATCGCATAATGTTGATTAACGTTGTGCAATTATTCGATACAGACGAGGAATGTAGATGACGTGCTTGAATTTTTTTTAATATAATTCTGATATCATTCAGACAATCAGACAAGATGTTTGGAAAAAGTACAATTCATTTTCTGAAATTAGGGAAAAAAATGGAAATTTGCCTTAAATACTTCAAAAAATGAGTCATCTCAGTGAATCGTGAAAAAATTGTTTACAGTTTCAGTATTGGCAACTGTACAGACGACCGTGTTCATCGGGTTGCCTATACTAAAGCAAGTCTAATTTTAACTTTTTAAACAAACTGGTTATATTAGATTTAATTGTTTACGTTTATTATTAAAGGCAATTCAATAATTTTCTCCGAAAATTAAAAAAAAAAAAACTACGCCAGTTATTTTTATTCTGAAATGTGAAATGTAGGAGGTTGCATCGATTGTGGAAGTTCGTTGACGAAAAGTCAGAGAGGGAATGTTTTTAATAAAACTCTAAAGTGTGAATCCTGAATACGAAGGCGAGACAAAAAGTAAAGCGTCCTGACATGTCATTTAGTTCTTCACCGCCGGATGGGGTGGGTGGCGCAGATCTGCAAATGCGTCCATCTGACGGTAAAGATTTAAATTAATGTTTTCTTTCTATAAAAGTTCTAATACGAGCAGCACGTTTAAAAATTATAATACACAATTTCTTGATGTTAAGTTTTGTTCTTCGCCGCTAGATGGAAGCACTCCTTATGATTACTTCCATCCGGCGAGTGAAATCTGAATGTCTAAAATTAAATTTGTGCCTTTCGAACATTTTAGTTTAGGCATGGCCGACGCGCATTTAGCATACTGACGAAATTTTCTTCTAAAACTTGTAATTACGAGGGTGAGTCAAAAGATAAAGTCTCCTACTTTTCCATGAACGCGGAAATAATGGGCAGACGTGTGACGTCACAATGCTTTCCCCAAAGCTTGCTCGGGAAAAGACCACCATTTTATTGTCTGACCTTGAGGAGTATATTTTTTTTTATTTTCAACAGAGTTGCAACATGGCCACGCTACTTTTCTTCGAAATTTAACAAACTGGATGGATAGATACCGGATACCGGACAGTTAGGTAAGTTTTACATTGACAATAAAGAAATGCCAACCATCGACGTTGGCTATAATATTTTTTTTCTATTCAAGAGGGAGAGGAAGGAAAATAAATCCCCTCCGAGCGACGTTTACTTCTTAACACAATTTTGATGTCTTTTGTTTCTTTTTTCTTAATTTCCTGAGAAAAAAATCATAATTTTTTTTGGCGGGATTATAACACAGTGCCTTATTAAATTTTCGGTTGTTTTCAATACCTGCAAACAAAAACGTCTTTTCTTGATTGCCTGAGTTTGAATGTCTGCATTCTCTTCCAACTTATTATATCTTTAATTCGAAGTTTTTGAAATTGGTTTCTCATATGTATTTCCATCCGATCTTTCCAAGAAGGTTCCCTTGTTTGTGTTGAAGTCGTGAATTATTGAGAAAAGAAAAAGTTAGCCTTGATTAATCTTCTTTTCTTAAGGATTTTTACTACGGATTTCGGTTTAAGGCCGACGCTAAATTTGACACGGGCACATCAAAGGAAAAACAAGAGCAGTCATCTCACGTTATGGAAGCAATATAACAAAGCTGGTCTGGTTTCCCGTCGAATTTGCCCTAAATTGGGCGTCTTATTTACGACACTCAAACACCTGAGCTTAACCGGGCTAAGAGCGGTGTCTGACGGAAACGGACATTCGCTTATTAAATTCGGCCAGCGGCAAATCCGGGCTCCAGCGATAAAACGAAAAACAATTAATCCGAGAAGATGTGCAGCTCAGACGAAATCCCGGCTGCACCGGATTTAATTTACTGGTATTAAGGCAGAGGAAACAGCAAATGAAAACCGATTATTACACGAAAACTGATGATAGCATTAAATATCCATTTGTTAAATCAAGTTCAACTTGAATCTTTAACTTCCGACAAAGAGAAAATAGAACCAACCACCTAGAAACGTTCGATATCGACGTAATGCTTGTTACTTACGGGCGTCTTACACTTGGCTGATTTAATTCGGAAACAAAGAAACTTACCTAAACAAGAGAGGACTCGCTCGAACACGTCTGATTGTGAGTTTATCTGTCGGAGAGAAGAAGAAGAGGAGCAAAGTCCCGACTCCCAAAACAAAGAGACTAATGAGTCGAAAACGCCGATATACCGGGGGCATTTTTTTTATTGTTTCATGTGAAAATCCGTACACTGATTCAGTGTAGCTTCGCGAAAACATGTTTTTAATCTCTGAGTAATTAATCGCCTTCCGGGAAGTTTTAATTCGATTAATCTTGTCTGACAATGGGAACAATTTATAAGAAATAATAAATCATGCGCGCGAAATAAAACGGTGAAATCGCGCTTCTTTTCACGGAACAAGCACGTTGTGGAAACTTTAAATTAATTATATCCGGTTTTCCGGTTTGATTATTCCAGTTTAACATCTTAATTAACTTGAAAGATGCATTCATTAAAGTAACACCCAATAAAAAATGACTATAGCTTGATTTTAAACCAGACGATGAAAAAGGGCGCTTTACATAACGCAACAAGCCATGTTTTCTGTTATGTGCATGTTCATCTGAAAAAGTATATGAAATACTTAACAATAATTAAATAATTACCACACAATCAATGATAACTAGTTTTCAGGATTTAGATTCTGCGCAGAATACTATATTCAAAGATGGAGGAAGCACCGTATCAAGTTTATTTCTTAATTAATGCCACGTAAAAAGAGAAAAAGATGTAATAAATGTAAAGCCCACAAGTAGCAATAAGAATGTCTTTAAAAAAAAATTAAGTCGCTGGAGTCTTAGATTTACCCTTACTTTATCTTTACTCTTAATTTTACTTTTCAATTTTAACCTTAATTTCCAGGGTCGGAGGAAGAGTAATCGGCGCCGATACGCAAAACCGCCACTGGCGCCCTTTTCCAAAAACAAAAAAAAAACAAATTCATGTGAATTTTCAAAATAGTGTGCAGCCTTTACCTTTATAAGCTGACGGTATTAGTTCTTATAGAGTATGAAATTGATCGCAGAAAAAGTATTATAAGTAATTCCAATAGTTGTCAGATTTTTTCTTAACTTTGAATCAGTTTGAACGAGCGCTATCAAAATTAGCTCGTAACTTAAAAAGTAACCATCACAAAAACATTAATTTTAGAGTCCAGATAGTTTTGCCAACCATGACGATTTATCACCAAATGGATGATAAACCGTGGTAATCATTTGGCTTATCTTTTTCTACAAGGGCGATTGGCCACCAAAACGGCTGAATTAATTTTTACTTGGCCGGAGTGGCAATTCTAAAATACGGAAAAATTAAGTCTGGCATTTAACAGAGTTTTTGTTGTTTTATTTTATTTATTTATTTGAATAGAACTATATTCTACTTTTTATTAATAGGCAGAAATTTAGATATTGTTATAACGTGTTACAAAACTAGCAGACGACAAAAAATTTCAAAGTTGACCCCAACCGTTACTAACTAGTTGCTTGTTTTACTAAAATAAAAAAAAAGAATACAAATAACTGACTGAATAGGAGGAGCGCCACATTCATTTACAAGAGTTTTCCGCCTACCCAAAAAAAAAATTGACTATAAGTTGGATTATGTTGATGTTGAGATTGGCTGAGCTTCATTTTCATTGATTTTCATTGTTTAACAATTTTCATACTTTTATTTTTTTTGCAATTCTTAATGCAAATTTGCGCTAAACGGAATTATGTTGAGATCAGTTGGGTTGAATTGACCTTGACATTACTTGAACTTCATTTTAATTGATTTTTAATTTTTTTTTAATCGTCGTTTTTAATTTTTCTTGTAATTTTTAATCTTTCACTTAATTGTGTTAAATGAAGTTAGGTTGATATCAGATGGGTTGAATTGATGTTGAGATTTGTTAAGCTTCACTGTAATCCATAAATTATAGGAGTAATATTTTTTTAAATATATTTTTTTTAATTTTTACTTGTGTAGAATAGAGTACAATATAATATAATAAGTTGGGTGACTTTAGTGAACCTTGACATTTACTGTCGTTCATTTTTTTTCAAGATTAAATTTTAATATTTTTCTTCTACTTTTAATTTCTTTTAATATTGTTTTAAATTTTTAACTTCGCTTGAATGGAATTAGATTGAATGCAGTTAGATTGGGCCGACTTTGAAAATCTCTTGCCATTTAATCTTTTCATTTATTTCTCAATGTTTTTTTTTATTTTGATTCTTTTTTTTGCTTTTGTTGAATAGAATAGAATTTAGTTGTTGGGTCGAATTTGGTTGACCGTGACATTTTTTTAATGCTTTCTCATTTTTATTTTTATTTTTTTTTGCTTTGAATAATGAATTTGGTTGACCTTGATATAATTTTTAATATTTTTCAAATTTTAATTTTTTTGCTTGGATTAAATAAAATCGAGTTTAGATGTTGGGTCGAATTTGGTTAACTTTGACATTTTTAAAAATGTGTTTTGATTTTTAATTTTTTTTACTTGGGTTGAATAAAATCGGGCTTAATTGGGTGAAATTTGGTAGACTTTGACATTTTTTTAAACGTTTTTTGGTTTTTACTTTCTTTTTGCTTTGCTTGAGTAGAATAGAGTTTAATTATTGTGTCGAATTTGGTTGACGTTGATATATTTTTTTAATTTTAGATTTTTTAATTATTTTGCTTGGGTTGAACAGAATCGAATTTAGATGCTGGGTCGCATTTGGTTGACCTTGTTATTCTTTTAAAGTTTCTTGATTTTTAATATTTTTTTTTCTTATGTTGAATAGAATAGAATTTAGTTGTTGGGTCCAGTTTGGTTGACCTTGACATTTTTTTAATGTTTTTTATGCTTGCTTTTTTTTGCTTGGATTGAAAGGAATCGAGTTTAGTTGTTGGATCGAATTTGGTTGACCGTGACATTTTTTTAAATGTTTATTGATTTCTAATTTCTTCTGTTTGGTTTGAATAGAATCAGGTTTAGTTATTGGGTCGAGTTTGATTGATTAATCGATTTTCTTTTTTCTACATTTCTGTACTTTCAATTTGTTGCGTTTTTTTTTGCTTCAGTTGAATGTAGCTAGATTGAGTTCACTTAAGTTGAATTGACCTTGAAATTGGTTGAGCTTGATTTTAACATTTTTTTTGCTTTTAAATTTTATAATGTTTCCTTATTTAATTTTTTTACTTGGGTCAAATGGAGTTAAGTTGGGGGTTCAGTTGGATTGTACAGACATTGAATTTTTCTTAATGTTTTATCTACTTTAATTTTTTTGAATAGCTAAAACAGCGACATCCTACGATCACTTTTTGACCTAACATTGCATTAGCATTGACAAACTGAAGCGGTTTTGCTTCATAATAATTTTTTTTTTTTTAATTTGCTGAAAATCGTTTTTGATTGCAGTGAAACCCTCGAACAGCCTCTGTACAGCTCTTTCTCGAGCTACGTTTCTGCTGAAGAAGCCCCAAATAGGGCTGAAATAGCTCTACAGAGGCTGTTCGAGAGTGTCACTGCAAACAAAAATGATTTGCAACAATTTCTTTTTTTGTCTTTAATTTTTTACTTGGGCTAATAAAGTTGAGTTCAGTTGTTGGATCGAGTTTGGTTGACCTTGAGATTGTTAGAGCCGCCCGTTAATTGTTTTTAATTCGCATATTTTGGCACCACTCTTGCACCGGAGCCCTCATGCCTTACTTAAATTTCTAGCACCTTCCGCCGGCCCTGTTAGTTTCAACATCCCTTACTTGCAGTTCTGCCAATCATTTGCTTTACTAGTTGCCTAACTTCTTGGTCACTAACAATCAATTATAAAGACCCCGTACGTCTTTGCTAAGTTACAGATTAATTGCGTAAAAAAAGACAGTTACGGTTTTTACACTTTTTTTCTTTTTTTATGCCGTCAAAGAATTCTTTTCCTAGGTTGACTTTTATAGTAACAGCTTTAATATCGTGGTGTTGTATCTCTTCAGAAAATAAGAACAAAACGTAACGGCCATTAAAATATTCACGTACATCACTTCTGTTAAGACGAGAGCCATTTTCAAAATTAAATGCAAATGTCTGGCGTCATTACGTGCCGCGAATATTAGCTCAAATAATACTTTTGATTTACCGCCAGCCGCGAGAAATACGATGCGAAAAACTACGATAATAAAACAGGACAGGGCTTGCATTGTAAAGCCCGATTCGGCCTTAGATGCTCATAGTATTAGGCGGTGCAAGTACATACGTAATTTCGGTTTCCTAGGCAGCGCTTTGCATCTAAATAGGAATTTTCCGGGACCATCTGCTTTACGTGGGAAAACAAGAACAGAAATTAAGGCAATTTACTCGAACGATCGTTTAACTTTTGACAATGTGCTAACTTAATCTTATTTCCGCCTTTTTATTTTCGCTGAATCGCTCGCGAAATTAAAGCTTGCGCTGCGAGGGCGAGAACGCGGAGCTTCACACATCTGCAAGCTTAGCTCTGTATTAAAATTATCGATCCGCTGGGAACCTGTTAAAAATATCGCTGGTACAATTAATTGGACAAGTGATTGTCAGACTTCAATCAATCAAAGTTAATTTAGTTGTCAAAATCAAAATTCCCAGTCAATTATAACAACTCGTAAATAACTCACTCCCCTTCAACATGAATTACGGTACCAGCTATGAAGAAATCACTGCGATGGTCAGTTACTTACGAGAAAAAACTTCGCTGAAACCAACCGTTGGAATAATAACCAGTTCCCCGTTGACTGCAATGGTGGAGAAACTAACTGACAAAGTCATTATTCCCAACACTGAAATTCCCAATTATCCAAGGAGCAAGGTTCCTGGTTACCTCACCGATATCGTATTCGGTACACTAGCAAATAATATAGCAATTGTAATATTTCGGGGTCGTCTTCATTTCTACGAAGGACATTCATTGGCGCAGTGTGTGATCCCCGTGAGGATATTAAAACTCCTTGGAGTCACCCACCTGATTATAACGAATAACGCCGGAGGAATCAACCCTAATTATTCGGTGGGAGATTTCATGCTTATGTCAGATCATGTCAACTTCGTAGGTTTCGCCGGAAGTAATCCTCTTCGCGGGCCAAACGATGAGCGATGGGGGAAGCGTTTTCCCTCAATGAAAAAGGCATATGACAAAAATTTGATTGACAAAGCCAAGAGGGTATTTGAGATAGCTGGTACCGGTGGACAGATATTCGAAGGCGTTTACGCCTGCCTAGGAGGACCAAACTACGAAACAGTGGCTGAACTACACTTCCTAAAAACGTGCGGGATTGACGTAGCTGGGATGTCCTCAGTTCACGAGGTGATTGCCGCTGTACATTGTGGTATGACTGTTCTAGGGCTGACTTTGGTGACCAATAAGTGCAAGATGGATTACGAAATCAGTGATCTTGCTGATCACGCTGAAGTACTTAAAATTGGTAAAGAACGGGCTGAAGCACTCTCTGAGTTCATTTCGAAACTTATTACTATGATTGCTGCAAATCAAGTAGATCAAGTAGATCGAGTAGATCCAATAGAAATAGACGAAGAATATTTGAATAACATATGCGATTGTGATTTTTAAATCAATGAATAAAATATTCAACTTACAGATCTATTCACTAAGCACATGGTAAAATTATTCTGAAACGCCTGTGTAATGATCGGGGGTTATATAAGGGTGGTCACCCTACATACTCAGCCTAAGAATTCTTTCTACTCTAACTGACAACGAAACCACCCACGGCTTAATGATAACCCAATCTACTCTTTTTAAGAAAACCAACGAGCCACCCCTGGAAGTCGATTTTTTATTTGGTGTCTGGTTTGAGGATTACAGCAAAAATTGCGTTACCAGAAGTTTTCGCGAAAGCCAAAATAGCGTCACTATGGCGTAAAGATTGCCTAGTTTTTCTCCCTCGTTGTCTCTCTCCTTCCTCGATTAATTTTTGGACAGTATTGATACTACTGAAATTAGTAAAATAAAAAAAATTGTACCTTTAAGAAATACATATATTGATAAATAAAAAGTTATAAAGATGATTAAACTAAATATAAAAAAAAAGGCTCTGATGGATTTTTTACAAAACAAATGCAAAAACTTTAACATAAAAAGACAAGGGTGGATTTTCCTTTCAATACAAAATAATGTCTGCTCTTATTAGATTTAGATAGCAGCTTAATTTATTCTTCTTTAAGTAAACAGAATGATTTTATAAATAAAAGTAAAGAAAAAAAATATGATATATTTTTTGATTCGAGCCATACCCCACAATAAAAGCTTATATCAGAAGTGGAATTAAAATACTGTAAGGGAAGAAAAGTTCGACAATAGTAATTTGCGCGAAAAGAGAGCAAATATACCTGTTTTTTACAACGGGGACGAGGCTGAGACAACTTGGATAAGTTTTAGTCCTCCAGCGCCACATCAAAACCGACAACAAGTCGTATACTTATAAAAGTTCCACCGAGGTTCCTCTACAAGGACCCAAAGTTGTGGTGTCCCGCCTCTTAGACGAAGATAACGCGATGTCAGACAAAACCCCTCTAAACAACATCACCATGGCATTGACGACGCCACAAGACGACTGACTCGCTTCAGGTTCGTCATAGGTAACACAACAACTGATGGCCCCATTATGTGGACCTGTTTGAAATTAATAAAACAAAACTGACCTAAAGCTGGGGTTTCCTAGGAAAGTCCACCGGCCTGCAAATGACCGCGACCGCAGTTCGCCCCAACCAAAAGCAAAAATTAAATAAGGATGGTTTTCTAGATTTCTGGCGGATTTCATTATTTTTAGTTAAAGCGGCGGACGTCGCGTCGGTAGGAGTCAATTTCAGCCAACCATCTTCCTAAAAAACCATAGCTTTACCGTCAATAGACGAAGGTAGGATTTGCACGAATCGTAAACATCGTGACAGCATCAATAGCCAACAGAGTAAAAGCTGACGTAAGGAAGACCTATGGCATGAAACGTCAAATGTGAACGCAATTTAATCTTTCCATCGAAATAATACCAAAAAATTGTAATTTTCAGGTCCATGCAACGCAAGAAATGAGACATCGGCGGAAATTTTTGAACGTCTAGACCTTTTAAAGAAAATATTCATTTTGTACTCACGCACAGTTCGAAAAATTCGCTATAAACGCTTGCAGAAGATGATGCAATTATATCTAAAAATAAAAACTTCGGACGATATTGTTTATTTAAAGCACTAAAAGAAGTGCAGAAACAGCGAGAATCGTAAGACGATTTAAACCCGGGGTATTCTAGGATATGTAAAAAAAAACTCTACAATTGCACCACAAGCTAAAGCAAGGCATGAGATAATTTGCGTTATAAAAATTCAATTAATTTTGCAACGGTGACGATAGTTAAAACTTATTTTCAATGCAATGAATGCATGATAAAAGCAGACACGTTCACAAACCACACCTACATCTGCCTTCATTACCACATCGGAGATAAATGCAATGCAAGATCAATATACAAGGTGAATCCCGAAAAGCGCTTTTTTTATACCGTAACATTATTCAAACGTCAATTGTTTGTATGAACTCCAGTCACATGTCAATTCCCGCCGCGTAATTAGGCGTTTTATAAACACACTCTTCTTCGCTGGAGGGAGTTGCAAATCAGATTTTTCGAACTATAACGCATAAACTTGATGGAAAATTCCAGCTCCGTCTGTTGAATCAGCACTTTTAGCTTATCAAGTGCAAAATGAGGGGCGCAGAAAGTTTTATCGTTATGTGGTGTGACAGGAAACTCTACAGTTCATGTCTCATGACATCAAAAAGGGGTTGTTATGTTACTATTAAGTATTGTTTATATGATTTGGTGTCGTGAGTCTCAATGAAATCTTTATCTCAGAGCGAAATATTAAATAAAATTAAATAATTTTTTTTTGTGTGTGTACTAATAGGAAATTCTAATCTTAACATCTGATCTAAAAAGTAATAAACCAAAATTACGATCTAATGGCATGCTTAATGTTGTAGTGCGAAATCAAAAACCGTTCGACAAGGCTTCATTTCACTTTGTGCATAGTTTGTTTGTTTCTTTTTGAAAATATGAATGGTGATGATGTGAATGAATGGTGATCATGTGATTCTAGTGCTACGAAAGAAAATAATCAAGTATACTTAAGATTCCCGATCGAATATAATATAAATTTGTTTGAAGGTATCGTAAAAGTTGCCGTAGAGAACGGCACTTATGCTATAAATCGTCGAAAGCAGTATTACGAAATTGTACTTTTCCGATTATCGTAAATTTTACGACACGCGTTTGGAGGATAAGTAGGTGCATTAATACATCTTTTATTTCATTGCTGTAGTTTGCCGTGATATAAAATTTTATACTTTCAACGATTCTGTTAATATCAACAGATCATATGAATATTAACAGATGACCCATGACAATTTTAAATAAAAAAAAACACAAGATCGTCACTTAAAACCTTTAAGGACCAGTTGTACTAAGGTCCAGTTTTACAAATGGGACTCTACTTTGAGCTGAGGCTTAAACCCTTATCAACGACTAAATCAACAATTGTTGTGAAGGATTTAAGCTTCGGCTCAAAGTTAAACCGTCATTGTAAAACTTGGCCTAAGTCTCTAGGTTTTTCTTATATGGTACGTTCAACAATTCTAAACTTCCACTAAACTCGTGACTAAATTAACACAAAAAAATGATTCAACTGTAACGATTATTTGACACCGCGACAGATTTATATTTAAATTTATAAAAAAACTGAAAGACAAGTGTCAAATAAAGCCATAAACACCTCCGCTAGCTTTGTAACAAAATTGATATCAAATTTAACACCGTTTCATACCCATGACTCTGGTTGCCTAATTTGAGGGATCACGTGAGACTCGTCGTTCTTTGTTCTCCTTGTATTCCCCTGGTTCGCCGTTAACCTAAAATCAGTTCTTCCCCAGTTCTATATTTTTTTGATGGAAACTGTAAAAAGAGTTGGGTTACATGCTTCAAAAAGGGCAATGTTTCTGTTGGAAAAGACGTGAGACCAAAAAGACCAATGTTTGTATCTACCCCCGTCCCCCAAATATGTTGTTAAGTTCCACGACATGATTTTATCACAATAGATAGTCCGATTGAGCTGAAACGAATATCACGTCCTATTGGATATGAAAAATTCAACTTAAAATGTTTAAACATTGATCTGAAATGAGCAACAACACTCAGTCTCTACCCAATCTAAAGTAAATGCTCATTTCTTTAGCCGCTCAGCATAAATTAAACTTGGACATATTTCTAGAACCCAAAACCAAATCAATTGATGGTGTTGAAGCATTTTGATTCTGCAAGATCTAAGAAGTTTCACGTTCAAGAATCAGCTGGAGAACTTCTTGCCTCAGTTTTCAACCTTAAGTAATCACGACTGTTTATCTGGATAAAGGTCACCACCCGAAATATACCTATTGTTTACTACCCACCTGAGTTGCAAGATTATGGGAGAGAAAATTAACTTACGATCCCACTACCAGCTATCCAAGGATGAGATAAATATCCAGGAGTACCTTCAAGATTAACGTAAGTACTTCGAATACTCAAATGTAAGGCAAAGTCGAGACTCAACATTTTAAATGAAAATGAAAACCGAATAACGGGGCCCGTTTTTCGTTTACAAAACGTTCACGGATAGGTTCACAGCGAACACCCGACAAATTGTTTAACTTGAATGTGACTGCGTGTAGTCAAAAATTAAAAGCGAAACAATCAACAGCGTGTTAGTAATAAATCAGATAATCGAAATAAAGTTAATTCCAACCTATTCTTATTTCATTTCTGTCCGATTTCTTCACCTCTTGATAAATTTATCTGCCAGGAAATAACCTGGGAAACTATTATCGATACAATGGTTTCCAAGGATAACACCTAGCAGATAACTTTATCAGGAGGTGAAGAAATCGGATATTAGTCCAGTTACGATTACGTTGCATTTCCGTCCTCCGAAAAACGTCCACCTAGTGCAGGTTATCGAATGAAACGTTGCTCAAGACAGCGTTGCCAATCAACTTGACCAAAAATTCCTTTTTCAGAAAAAATAATCAGGGAAATTTAAATGGAAGGTTAAAGTAAAAAACATAATTTACAGTGAAATAATAAAAAATATTTTAAGATAAATGTATAACAAATTTCTGCAATTAACCGTTAAAATAAACACTTTGCAATAATCAGAAGCAATGTTGCCAACTCATCAAACTTCGAAGTTCATGCCTTTTTTAGAGAGAAAGAATTTTGACGACTATTCTGCAGTTTTGTCTTTCGAATGTAACGCGATCGTCACTTGTTTACTTGTTCATGGATTATTGTTTTTAAAAATTCCTCTTTTGTTGATGACTTGTTTCTCTTTTCTATTAAGTTAGAAACTAAGAAATTGAAAAATTCTCTAGAATTTAATGAGTTTCTGCAATTTTTCTCTTCTATTTTATCCCTAGATTTAACGACTCTTTCCCTAAGTTGCTTACAAACAAAACTTCAGCGTTGCTCCCCATTGACCCACGCTCAATAACACTGCTTTATTAGTTTTTGCTAATTTGCGCACAAGGACCGCTGGTCATAAATACCTCATTAATGGGAGTTGTCAGGCTTGGAAAGCATAACTGAATTCTTTGATTTGCGTAGAGTGCCTTTTCCAGAACAAGGAGTAATGCTCTTCCGTTCCGACGTCACCAAAGCATCCCAATCCTAAATCCGGATTGTAGGACACGAAGGAAAGTCACATAATCCAAGCTTACCAATCACAAAATTCTTCACGAAAAATAGATAAAATCCAGCAAGGAGATGAACGTCGCCTAGCTCCGTCAGCAGCCATTATGGGCTAACAGTTTGCATCATAACGAAGTAGTAAATGTTTAAATGTTCCGAATTACTCACAAATTTACGAGAAAAAATTAATTTTATTATTGGTTTTTCCCTTTTATCGATTATATTTCCCAATTTGTTAAATCATTCTTCAGTTTCGTAAATATCGAATCGTATATTAAATAGGAAAGTCATTTGACAAATTGGGAAGCATAATTAATAAAAGGAGAAAATGAAAAGGAAAACACTTATATCAATTAAATTTAAGCTTCCCTTTATTCACTAAGTTCGGCTTCCTTAGATTATTACAAATTCTTTTCTCAATTCAAAAAGAGTTTGTAAAGTCATTGATTTTCCTCTCAGGAAATGGCTGTGAAGAATTGATATGTATAATTTGTTTCACTTTTCACAGGCCTTGCTTAAATATGTTGCAAAACCTCAAAATAACACTGTGTTAAATAATTAAATGTTTTGGTTTGAAATTTAGCTTGCAGCTATAATTAGACTAATTGTAAGAATAAATATCTCAGCACCCGTTCGTCTAGCTTACAAATACATAACAAAGCATAATATTTTCAGGAACGTACATCTGAAATATCTGCTTGCCTAATACGTTCTGTGTAAATAACAATTTAATTGTTACACTGAAATACTCCGCAATCGACGTAAGGCGCTCCTAAAGTGAATTCTCCATTGTGCAAATAACGTAGAATCCTTGTAAGCAATCTTAGGTTTCAAGCAACAAGAAATTAGATTCGAGTAATCCAATTCCAAATAATTACCGAGCTTCCATGAAAACTGAATTATCTGCCTGTATTCGCTACCTCCCTAATTATCATAGCTTCGAGTCTCGCAGTGAGCAACATTTTCCCGGTGCTTTCTCCTTTTTCTCTTTTGACAGACAGTGAGAAATCATAAGTTTAGCGGCGCGACCTAAAACGTGAGATTAAATCTAAAAAAATATATTCGAAATTTCAGGCATGCAAGAGGGAAGCGCCCCGACACGTATAACTGACGCGGGGCTTCCCTTATATTTTGTTGGCCTGTCACAGGGTCTTCTTCTCACGAGCATCTTATCGGTGGTAAAAACACTTCCGCTCAGAGCTCAAAGCTCGCTTCTTCTCTTTTCGCAAAGTGACATGAAGACGGCCGGATAACTTTATGCAAGCACAAACGAATGGAAATTAGACACGTATTAATTTTCTTGGTGAGATGGGGGGAATGTAATTGTTCTGGGAGAACAAATGTGCTTTTGGAAAATCACTTATTTACACCTGCAACACTTCATGAGCAAATACGAAGGTCAAGCTGAAATTATTGAGAATAAAATATATGACTAATATTTTGTAGGATTTTATTTTAAATGTATTCAAAGTAATTTCCTTCAGCAATGATACACTTAACCATTCTTTCTTTCCATGTTTAAAAGCGCCCAATCAATCTTCTTTCGGAATACCGTCAAAATAAGAGTGAACTGCGGCATCAATCTCTTCTTCCGACGAAAACCTTCTACCCCGCAAATTCCTTTTAAGCCCAAAAAATAGCCAGAAGTCGCACATAGCTAAATCAGGTGAATACGACGGATGTTCTATTATTTTTATATTTTTTCCAGCCAAAAACTAGAGAGTTAAAGCTGCAGTACGGGATGATGCATTGTCATGGTGCAGAATTATTCTCTTGTTTGGAACCTTACTGAATACTTCAGGCAAACATTTTTCAGTGTACCATTTAGCTGTAACTGACTTTTGGCCGTCCAGATTAATTGCTTTTACTAGCCCAGTACTTCTAAAGAATACTGCGTACATAACTTTTTTCATAGCTCGCAACTTCTTGGTTATTATTGGAGTTTCCTCATCTTCATGAATCCACACACGACTCTCTTGGCGGGTTGGTATGTCAAAAAATGGAATATAAGTTTCGTCACCTGTCACTATTTTGGAAAAAATTTGGTGGCCACCATTGTTTAAGAAATTTAAAGTTTCATGGCAAATCCTTACACGTTCTGCTTTCTGGAAGTCGGAAAGTTGATGCGGCATAAAACGACTAACCACTTTTTTTAAATGTAGGTTATCGTGTAAGATTGTTCTCATAGCTGAGGATCCAATCTTGAGTTGATGCTCGATTACCGCATCAGTGGCTTTATTGTCCTCTTCAATTATTTTTTTAACAGCAGCAATGTTTTTGTCGGTAACAGCCGTAGGAGGACGCCCTGCTTCTTTTTGAAGCTGAACAGAATTTCTTTCGCGTTCAAATTCCTTGTACCATGGGTAAATTGTAGCCAAGGAAGTTGCTTGTTCACTGAAAGCAGAATCTAAACTCTCCTTGCACTCATAAGCGCTTAAGCCTTTTTTAAAATCATAATAAATCATGATTCGAAAATGCTGTCTGGTTAATTCCATTTTTGTACTTGTATTGTCACTTTTAAAAATTAATAACTTCGGTTATACTAAAACTCAGCAACTAAACTTCACATTACAGATAAAAAAGTGTTCTAAATAACAATGTATGTTTTGTTTTTCAAGGCCTGCTAGATTTTCTTATTCTCAATAAATTCAACTTGACCCTCGTATGTTCGTGTAATTTAGTATTAAACTTTTTTTTTGTATCTTCGGTAGTTATCGAGATGTGTTTGTGAAATAAGTGCAAAAATTTAAACCTGTAGTACATCACCATAAATTAGAACGATTGAACTTACATGTCCTTAACAAAAGTTTCATTCATTTCGAGAAAATCGCGGTTGAAAATCGGGCAAGAAATAATCGTACGTCTATGTCTTTGATGTAAGTCAAGAAAAGGAATTTTTATTGCAACAAAAAATAGAAGTGTAATCCAGCAGTGACCTTTGCCGAAGTCAAGAGGACAATAAAAGCGTAGTTTTTAACGTCGCAATAAGTCGTATTACAGCTGGGCGAAAGAATTTGCCTAATTTCTTATGATTATGATACATAATTTATTGCTCCGTATCCTTTGGGATCAACAGTTTAATTTGTGAAAAGTGATTGAACGAGTTAAAGCTAAATATGATTACATAGTATTATTACTTATTAAAATGTCCCAATTGACGAACGGCGAGAGAACAGCATTTCAGAGGAGCGTATTCATAATGCTTTCGACAGTATTAGCGCTAATTCTGACAGGCACACGAACACAAGAATCACTTTTTCGCCAAGCTCGTTTGTGTGTCGCTAATGATGAACGCCACGTCGAACCATTGTTATAAACATTTCTAAATATCTAATAGTAAACGTTTATTTGAATGTGATCCTCCACACAGATGATATTCGGCGAGCGGGTCTTGCGTATTAGTCATTCCTGCGATGTTTACGATCAGCGAAGCAAGTTCTGTAAGTTTTCTTTTTGTTATTTCATGAGTGTCGAATAAGGGACGGATAAAGGGATTTTCTTCTTGCTATACGAATTTTTTTTTTTTTGTTGAACAGATAAAACAGCGACATCCTACAATCGCTTTTTGACCTGATATTGCAGTAGGATAGACAAATTGAAGCGGATTTGCTTCTAATAAGTCCCCCATGCAAGGTGGCCATGCTTGCTGATGTAACCCCAAACAGGGCTGAAACAGCTATACAGAGGCTGCTTGAGGTTTTCACTGCAATCAAAACCGATTTGCAACAAAATTTTTTGAATTTTTTTTTATATTTTTTAGTGTGGTTTGCGCTGTCGGCGTACTGTGATTAAAAATTTTGCACTTATTTTACAAATACCCTGTATAATATACTTGAGGAGCGTAAAATACATATATGAATAAAGTAAGTGTTTTATTTTAAATTTTTAGTCAAAATCAATCATCTCAATTACTATCATAATAGAGTATGTATTTTCATCTTCTAATCAATTATAAATTTAATTTATCAAATTTCAAATTTCCGACATTTGACCTTTTAAAAAATATTTTCTGCCTTTAAAATAAAAATTTTTCAGATTTTCTTTTTTCTTTTTCATTAGAGTGATTTTATTTTGTCGGCTTTGTTTTCGAGGAAGACTAAACCGAAATCACAGGCCGCTAGGTCACCCGGAAAAAGATGAAATCCGTGTTTTAAGTGACGAGGCTATACGGCCGATCCGGACCGAACCCTGTTAACAGTATATTTCCATTTGCAGCATCCATTTGGACCGGACGTCTTTATTTATTCCGCTGTTGTTTAATTCACGCAGACTACATATATTTTAATTAAAGCGCAATTTTTTACGAACTCTCGACGTATATATTTTACAAGACACATTTCACTAATTTTAAAAGTTTTAAATAAAACATTAATGTGATAGATAGGATATGAAAATTAGTAAAAATTTTGTATGAAAAATTGTTTGAGTAATAAATATTTTTTATTACTCCTATTTATTTTTCTTTATTATTAATTGTTACATTAAAGAGACAAGATAATTCCATACTATTCAAACTACACAATTGCAGATGTTTAGTAAATTCGTGTTGGCTTTAAGTTTTAATAAAGTATAGCGATCACGTCATCGCAAGGCGTTTTCTTTCGGAGTTCTTTCGATGCAGGACCGGCACGTTCCGGACGCTCCGGGCACAGTTTTGCACGTCGGGGCGATAAATTTGATTCTATTAAAACAGATCTTAATTAAGCTGTATCTTATCTAGGGCTGGGTCGCAGGGATTTTGGTATTTTCCTCAATTAATTAGCGCACGTCTGGATTAGCCTCATAATTTCTGCTATTAGGATTTCGCGACTGATTAAATTTAATCGTTTTACCTGCTCGTTTAATTGTGCAGAAAATTAATATTCTATGAACCTACCCTCTCAGAAAAACAGAAGAGAAGAGAAACGATGTAGTAAACAAGCGGAGATTTCTGAAAAATCAAAAGTGAATCAAGAAACCTTCACAAACAAATTAATAATTGTGAATATTCCTCTCAAATAAAAAGCCAACAATAGTCCTTTGTTCCACACTATACCCGTTTATATTCTACGTCCGCCTTTTGTCAAATTAAATGAAACAGTCGGTATACAGGGTGATCAAAGTTACTGCCGCACTATTGCTAACTTCGTTATTATTAAAGCTACGAACTCGTTTAAATTAACAGAAATGAAGTGTTTCTATTCAGAATTGCAGTGGTGATAACAATGAAATAATTGCGCATCGAATTCAGAATATCTGTATATGTAAAGTTTTCTTTAATTGAACACCCTATATTTTTTATTGGCGCATGAAAGAATATCAAATTCTAAATACAAATCATTCTTTACTATTTCTCATTTAAACAAATAATAAAGGAGTTATTGCGATATTTCCAATTTCCATTCATTATTTACAAAAAAAAATCTTGTAAAAATTTGTTACATATCGGCCAAATTGCAATTGGGTACAACGATTTCGGCCTTAATTGAGGCTTCACTAGCAGAAGAGCAGTTCGAGGATTCCACCGTAATCTGACCTATCCGCCTTCTTACGCTGCGCAATTGTTTCTTTGATGTCACCACTGTAATCCTGAGTAAAAACACTTCGTTCCTGCTAATTGAACCACTTCGTAGCTCCAATAATAACGAAGTTAGCAATAGTGCGGCAGTAACTTTGATCACCCTATATACAGTTAACGACCTAAAAAATATCAAGGCATGAAATAAGTAATAAATAAAAGACATACCACCTTTCTTGTCATCTCAACTCATGGCCAACTCCAGCGACCGCTCTTTATTATTTCTTGGCTGTAGAGAACTGTATAAAATATATCAAGCAAGCGCGGCTTAGAGAGCAATTAAAGTGCTTGCGTTTTGCATCTTTTTTTAAGAAAGTAACCTAATATTTTTTAATACATAAAATTATTTTTTCTCTCTCGGCTCCACCTTTTTTCAAGGTTCAGTGGAAATTTTGTATTTATACGCTATAGAAACTAGAACAGAAATGAAGAGAACACTGAAAAGTAAACGGTAAATTAAGAGAAGCAAAACATTGCAAAAGGAACTATAATTATTACAGATTAAAATAATCAAATGAATAAGAAAATGGCAAAAATAGTAGTTTCAAAATATGAATATCTAGTTTAGCTTAGTAGAAGATATAATTAGGTTTATTACTAACCTGTATGTTATAAATAAATAAATAAAAACAGAAGAAAAGACACAGGCTGACTTATAAAGACTGTATATATAAGGAGACAGAAAAGTTACAGAACGCACGTCCGGACGGAGGTTGGGAACTCGCTTTTCATCCCCTTTTGTGCCCAATTCTTTTTGCAATTCGTACGATATTGAATTTCGATTTCTTTGTTAGTAGCGGCCTGGTTTTAGCATGGAAAGCCAGAAATCGATTTCCAAATCGTTTTCCCCGAATAGCTCGAATAGTGTCTACTAATATTTGTTTTTGGAATGGTCGAAAACTGTTCACTCCTTATCTCTTTCTATGTTTTCTTAAAAGCTCTTTCTTATTATCGTTTAAATAAAAAATCCAAACTTTAAATTACAAAATATTATTATAATATAATAATAAATTTAATTAAATTAATAAGTAAAATTGACTTACAATTAAAACTACAGTATGAAAGAGAGACGGAAAGATTAACAAAAATCAGTTTATATCTAAGAACTTTTGTTAGATCTTTGTTATTTAAACTCACCCTCGCCGATCGTGGATGCTTCTTAGGTACACTTTTAAATTAAAATAAATTTGGAAACTTGACTGATTAAAAAAAAATAATTTAGAATTTTGAAAACTTTATGACTCGTGACACACAAACTAAATTATATTCGAAATCGAAGAAGCACTTTTCTAGATGACAGGAGTTTGTGCCTCGAGCAACTGTCGTGGCAAACCCTCTCGGGCAACTGTCTTGTCGAACTCCCTTCTGATTTGAAAAGCTACCTATTTAATGGGATCAGATGACCTCCTTTTGGTCTGCGTCACCTTTGGTAATGAGAAAAATCTTGATGACTAATTCTATCTTTGCTAGCATCAAGATTCGATCAAGGCTCTTCTGCATGATTCAACCTCCTTACATAATTATTTCTTTTATCGCCGATGTTCCAGTGATATTAATGCCCTTGATCTAACTTCTCGGTACATACATCGCAAGCTTGACGAATGCTTTCCTTGCATAACGCTGCACGTGTTTTGTATTCTTCATGAGCCATGATACGAATTCTAAATTAATAATATATCCGAATTAAATAAGCGTACTGAATTATGAAAATAATCATCCTAAAGATCGGGTTTCTTACAGAGTGTTAATTAAACAAAATGGAAAATAGCGAAAGAAAGTGCCATTAATAAAAGAAAACTACCACTTTATTACAATTATGTTAACTCCTGGTCCATTACTGATATCTAGTGGCGAGCTGCGCTCAGAAGTCAATCAGCTATCCCGAAGCTAGTCTCCGAAGGAGGCAGGTGTCAGTTAACAAAATTAGGGCGCCAGGAAGTAACTCCAGCTAATGTGGACACCATGGAACCGACTCTTAAGGAACCACAGCTGCGCTGATAACCGAAAACTTCCAGGAGATATTCTGACACTCACTCATTCAAGATAGCTTTTACAACGCAGCAAAACACCGAAACGTACTTAATAATAAATATATCCAGGCACATTGTGGTACATACTATGTCTACCCTGCTGCAATGTCAAGTCAAAAAGCGATAGTAAGATGTCGCTATTTTATCTGTACATATTAATGCTGAAACAAAATATATACTTGCCTTGGATGCTTAAAGTAACCTAAATACTTCAAATCATTGCGGTTCAATAATTTGATTCGATGATTAACTTAAACAGAGTGTTAGAACGTTAACTCAATTTTCTTAAATTAGGCTTGTCTCAAAAGTCACGAAAAAACGTTTAACTAATACACAAAAATATTCCGTAACTATTTATGTAAAAATAACATACGTTAATTAAAAAATAGATGTGTACGTTACGATTTTAATTCCAGCTGTTTTATTATGCTCCGCCTGATAGTCGCAATCAAATGTCAACTGTGAAGCATCGCCACTCGTGAAAACGTCCAACTTCGGTCAATGCTATCGTATACCGATGGCCTTCGGCCAGGTACATACGTCGTTCGCTCAACGTCGACCGCGAGGAAATGGAACTTCTACAGCATATTTAATCGTACACCCCCCCGGTATGCATCAGAAAATACAGAAGGAAAAGTAGACGCGAAAAAGCGGATTCCTTTGTCAAAACAAAGAAATCATTTTCAACGGTGACCCGTGCTTAAACATCGTAACATCTCGTAGATTTTACTCGCAAATCTGGTTAATCCGCTCAGAAAATTTGCTCAAATGCAAATCATATGACAAGTAGGGCTCATATAATTCTAGATACACTGTTCTACAGAATTTTGCAACTCAATTGTGCGCAAATTCAGGCACAGAAACAAATCACCTTAGCGTGCCAAACAGTAATGGGTGAGCAAGATTACTTGAATAGACTCCTAGCAACCCAAAAACCCAAAAATGACTAACAAACCCAAGCACGGCACACGAAGAGCGTGATTGCCTAAGACTAATGAAAAGCCTTGATTCCGAACGGCGTAAAGACGTCACTTCCGGGACACAACGTTGTAACCTTACTAAACTAACCCATACAACACGTGGCTGTCGGATTGTAATTAAGAATTAACCAGTAAAAAACTCGAAGGTAAAAGAAAAGACTGAACAGGTAACGACGAAATATGTAAATTAATCAGTTAAAAAATTAACTAATAAATAGAAATTAAGAAAATCGAGATAAAGTGAGTGTAAAGAAAAGTTAATGGAATGGTAAATGTGCAGACGGGCGTTGGAAATATGACACTAGAAGAAAAAAAGGAAATCTTTTCTATACATATATATCAACCAAATTAGAAAACCTTTTCTCTCAATTCTTTTAGCAGTCCCTGCAAAGCTTAAACCTGAGATTGTGTTTGTAGCCTGGTTCTCGAAAATAAAGCCAAAAATCGATCTCTACTTTGTTTCTCAAGGTTTCCTTGGGAAACAAAGCCCACTTAGATTTTTAGAATTGTTGGAATTGGTTTGCTCCTGCTCTCTTTCTTTGTTTCTCTGTTTGGTTCATCGTCCTTTCTTATTACAACAGCTCAAGTAAAAATACTGAATCTGTAGATAACAAAACACGTTTGGACAGCTGAATTATTTTTTATTATTATTATTAAAAGAATGTTATTAGACAGAAAAATACAATAATTTCAAAATTACTTAAACTTTAACAATTAAAAATACATGAAACAGAATGCGTTAAAAAGAGGAAAAAAGGATGGAGAAATCTGTATACTTCTGAAAGCAGTTGTTAGCTTCTGAATTTTTAAGCTGTAACAATTTTATTTTACTAAACTCATCGACGCAGGTCTACATATTTCCTGGTCCACAATATTTAAATAAAACTAGGTGAATTGATTCATAGAAAAATTTAAAACTTGGAAAATTTTATCGACGAGAAAATTTAGTTTGGTATGTTCAGTCACAAAAGTTTATGTCACGTGGTGGCTTATGTCAACTAAGTTGATTCATTCAGTTACAGGTTGTAACATGAGACGTCGTAAATCAATCAAATGAATCTGAATCATTTAGTTCGAAAAGATTCGAATGACATTACAATTTTACTCAAAAGATTCATTCGAATTGATTCATTTGTTCGTGAACGACATAACTCTATGAAGTCTCTCCTGACTCATTAAATGCATTTACTTGCGTTACGTTGTTACATATGTTTTGTTTTTCTTTTTTTTTAACTCCATACCAGTATATGATCTAATTTTGCAGGAATTTTTCACTTGACTAAGTATTATGTGACTGCGAATTTAAAAAATAATTCGTTCAAAAGAAGTGAAAAAAAAGAAACCAATGAAGTTTGCAATGGTGAAATAAGAGCAAGTCAGGAAGGGAAGGGAAAATTAAATCAGAAAAAAAAATTATATGGAAATGACAAACGAATTGAACTGAAAAATAAATAAGAATAAATTACAAAAATATCGTACAATACAAAGATGAAATTAATGAAATATTAAGATAGTGATAATAATTGAAGTAATTTGAAAATACTTTTGTTTTATTAATTGCAGAGGGTATGAATACGTGACAGTTTTTAATTTAGCATCGCACATTAAGTCAGAGAATAATAAATCCAGGTCGACCAATAGAAGTATATCTCCATACATCCGCATGTATACGTAATATCTCCAGAGAGACAGGCGTTGGATAAAAAAGAGGGAAATCATTTTCACATCAATGTCACGGATTTTAAGGTTCGAGAACATGGGAAATTACTTCTGCCTCGCAGAGCTAATGCAGCGCGACGGTGAAAAATTGCAAATGCATTTCTTTTCTCCGGCAGATTATTAAAAGAGTCTCTCTCTACCCGTCGAAAATGGGAGAGACGGCGGAATTTCGCAAGCGTATTTTTATTTCAGAAAGTAATTACAACGTTAAAGAAATGCCGGCTCGGCTCGTGTTTACTCGAAAATAAGAGCAAAAGCGCGACGCAATGCATTTGTAACGCGGCTCCATTCGCCGTTCAAAGCGCAAACTTCTATTGGATGCAGTTTTTCATCAGAGGGTAACAGTATTGTGTTCATTCAGAGGTTAAAAATAAACATCGGTTACCTTCTCATTGGAAGAGGAAATTACTTGTCAGACACGGAATTTTTTGGTTTGCATTAAATTTGGTGTAAGAGATAAAGCCTACCACTGGAACTCCTTAGTAGTAGATAATATTTTCCTGAAAAGTATTCTGAAGAATGGGAATCAAGAAGATATGGATCGAAAAGACAAGTATTTGGTGACTAGAGCCCAGAACATCTGAAAGAATTTCGGAAGGAAGAAGGAATCTTGGAGTTAAGCAGACCATGAGGAAGGTACATGAGCGAAATGAATTGCAGAGAAAAAATGTTAAAGAGCAATACAGGAAATCTACAGACGGCAAATAACAAACCCCTTAGATGAAACAATCCTTACTCTCATACACGTAGATGGATCATTTCCAAAAATGAATGATGGGAGTAAATACTTTATGGCGGTGTTGGATTGGTTAAAATAGGTCGAGGTTTACGAGCTGCCGAACCAAGGTAAGTCAAGAAACTTCTAAAGAAACAGTCTATTTTAGTCCATAACTGTGTGCACAACTTGTCATTTGGAAAACCTGGACTGCATCCACAGACAGACGGAATGGTAGACATAATAGATATGAGATATTTGAATTCGTTCCCACTGGCTTACCGTTCGCCTCTTCATGGGACGACAAGGCAATCTGTAAAATTTTGAAGGGAGTTGCGATTACATAGCGATTTCAAATTTTGGCATAAGGTTTTGTGTTTTGCGGATGGAGATAGTATCCATGGTATGCCTGACAAAATTGATAATCCACGTCATCGAAGTGTACATCATCGTAAACCAATCATACTCGTACTGCTAGTAATCGGAGGATCATTACATTAAGAGCTAGATTAAATAATACCATCCAAAAGGGCTAATTCAGCTGCACAATGTCCAAAGATGTCAAAATCCACAACCGAAATAACAAACTTCCTGGGAAGCAGAATATCAGAAAAACCCTTCGGTCAAATTAAACCACTTCAAGGACCGACCACTTTGGGGGACTGTTGGGACTGTCCGGAGGCGAAAACTTTATTTCCCTTTACGCCGATACAATACGAAGAGAGTGGTGGTCACAGCAATATCATAAAATCTCGTCCAATTTTCACCAAAATATAGTCTGCTGCATTGTGCGACAAAAATCTGAAAATATCAAGGCGAATAAGATGAAAGTATTCAAGAGGAAATTTAAATGAGTCGAACTACCAAGACAATGTCAAGTTGTTGGCAAGATCTTGCGAAGTAAGTGGGCTAAGCTGAATAGTGATTCGAAGTAAGAGTGAAATCATTGGAATAGAAGCTGCAACCTCAGAAGACTCCGACATGACCCGTTAAGAACATCCTCAGGGGCGCCTTTAAGCGGGAGGGGGAGGGGGTCAGTGTGCCACCACAGAGATGACATAGCCAACCATAATCAAACTCGAATTTAATTTATTTTTCTTTTATTTAATAATAATTTTATTTAATATTAGTATTCCAAGATCTTTTGGTCGCCCTCTTTTCTTCCCGACTGATCTCGTCGTTCATTCTTACTATGTGTTCAGTTCTGTTCAACTTATTTTCTTCCATTATTTTTTTCATGTCCTTTATGTCATTTCTTGCTTGTTATCCTGTTTCTTTTTTTATAAATTCTGTTTGTTCCTACTGCCGTAAACATTTTTCAATTGTGCAACCCATACATTGTTGCTGGTATTATAGCCGCCAAAAAAATGCAACTTTAAACTTGTTTTTATGGTAATATAAAGAAATAATCAAACGGATGAATACGTCATAGTAACAATAATTAACTTAACAATAGGACGTCCTAGATTTTTTTGGCGGGCATAGTACATATGGTGTAGTAATATATATATATATAATATATCGTCACTTTCGTATTTCTGTTTTATTCGGGAAGTTTTTGGTCTCTGCCCAACTGTAACACTAACAAACACCAGCTATGTTTTAAATAGTTGGGTTACAATCCGGACAACACAAAACATCCATGGCCCTGGTAAAATTCGAAGCCACGCTATCGACTGACAAGACTTTCATAGTCGGCTAGGCTAACTGCTGAACAACTCGCCTGCCCTATTCTACCTAATCTTAACTTATGCAATACGTGTTTTACGATTTCTTTTAGTGAAGGCCGTAATACGGTAGTATAGCCGGTATATTTACTACGTCAGAAAGTAAAATAGTGTTACGGTTTGGAAAACCGCTTTTCAGGAAACAGTCTGTATATCCAGTTTTAAATCACATTTTTTCTTCATTGCACAATATTAAGATATTGTGAATGGGAAAACGCTTCATGCCACGCCTGTCGCGTCTGCTTTCATTGCGTTAAATAACTACATATTTTTGTATTAAAGGCACGAAACTTTGCCCGAGTCCCGGAGGGCCGCGGGATTATAAGACGCCAAAGGGCCAAAATCGTCGTTCACGTCCGAAATGCAAATGAGTTTTTTGTAAAATCGTTTAAATCCATCTTAAAGCAGGTTATGTTGTTTACGCCCGCAAATTAATGCATAAATGACCTAATTTTAATACGACTTTACAAAAAAATACTTTTTTCTACCATCGCCCTGTCGAAATGTTTAATTGATTTCTTTATAACGCAAATGATTTCACGCTCAATTTTATTATCGACGATTTTTTGCATTCATTTGATTATCGACAGCCAACATATCTGTTAATGTCTTAAATAAACAATACCGTCTGAGGTTTCAAATTTTAGGAATAATTGCTTCATCTTTTCAAGCGTCGAGAGGTGTACTTCGAATTTTCCGTGGGAATAGAGCAATTGTTTACATCAAAACAGCGAGATAATCATAAAATGCCGCCGTCGTTTACATTTTTTACATGACTAACTCATGTGAATTACAATTTCTTGCGGGTTGGTGTTTCAACGGAGAGATTAAATTGCGTCCAGCCTCGACCTTTAGCACTATTGGGCTTTCCTTACGTCATCTGATATTTGGTTAGTTGGTCTTGCTTTATTAGTCATTGTTATAATTTATTCATACTCAGCCGTACATAGAATGTGCATATCAAATGGTTAACAATCAAGGCCGTAGCCAGACTAAATATTCGGGGAGACTTATAGTATAAGACAGGCTCTATACATTTTTTCCAATTCTTTTACGAATTTTTAAAATATTTTCATGTCAGGTTGGGCCATCGTAGGGCAGGCTTAAAACTTTCCAGGCCAGGCTCAGCCTCCCTTGGCGCCCCCTTAGCTACGGCCCTGTTAACAATAAAAATAAAAGTCAATTCATACACTAAATCTCTAAGGCCCGGTTTCTGGAAGCGATTTATGGGCCGAGTAGTTTAACTAATGATTGGAATGTGATACAGTGAGCAGTATAACATAACGTATGTCACATTCTAAACCTTAGTTAAACTAATCGGTCCATAAATTGCTTCCAGAAACCGGGCCTAAATCAGGTGTAACAGAAAACTCTGTAACAGAGTAGAACGCTTTTTTTTTGTTAGTAAATCTTTCAGAATCTGCTTAAAGGCATTAAAGCTTTTCTCTTTTAATATTTTGGAGAAATTGTTAAGCAGTTTCATGCCTATGTATGAAGGCGTCTTTTCAAATTTTGCAGTCCGATGCTGTGCAAGTACCAAGGAATCACCAGCGAATATTAACTTGTAACGTGCCGAGAGCGTGGCCGTCCTGAAGGTCGGTTCGCAATTTTGGTTGGGTGGAAGAAACCTAGTTGGAGGGTTCCTGAGTTTACAACATTTCGTGGTTTTTATGTGGCCTTGGAGGATTGAAAGCCCGTTAGGACTTGTGTCAGCCTCGTCCTTGGAGTTCTGGACAGGTATGTTTATGACAATTGCTCACTCTTTGTGTGCAAGTTATTCATGTCGAACTTCCCTTCCCTTACAGGCTTTTTGGACCGGCTCACTTTTCGGTGACGGCCCTTTTATTTTGGCAGCGGATTTACATTCGTTTATACGTTATTCGTTGTACGACTTAGGACTTCCTGTTTGTTTTGGTCAAAGTACGACGCTTTTTCAACGCACTGCGAGTATCTGCAGCGATCCGTTTGGAGGGAGCACGTTTGGGACCTGCTTTCTTCGAGGCAGCTGTATCTTTAAGGGTTGGCAGCATCACACGTTGATGATTGGTGAGAATGGATCTTTCGAATTACTCCAAAGAAGAGTGACCTGGTAAGTTATTTCTGTTTATGTTGCGGTCACGGCTTTAGACCGATTTTGTTTGAAAAACCTTGGTACATTTCAGTGTTGGGCCGCTTAAGACCAGAATTATTTAGTAAATTTATGCTTTAATTATTGACTTTTGGTAGATTCGCTATTGGTTAGTTTGATTGTTTGAAATTTGCCGCAATATTTAAGTTTGCTTGCAAATATTCATTTACGTAAAGTCTTTAACGCTTAACACTCACAGTACTGATCAAATAATTCTTTCTGCATTGTTGGTTTATTGATTGCCAATTTAAGGGAGGCGCATACATTCTGACTTGATTTTTAATAAAAATTGTTGCGTAAAGTTACTTCCTTTTCCTTCGATTCTCTCCTCGTTTCGCTGGCGCTCATTTATTATCGGGTTTAATTAACACCCACAGCCGTGACGACTGAAGCTGCTGGCTGTGCTGCAATTTAATTTCCTCGGCAAAAATCTTGTTTCTAGACACCATAGGTAACAATAGTTGTCACTTACATGGACTTATAAAGTTAGAAACTTACACAGAGCACTACTGATTCGTCAGTGAGTGACACATTGTGTCGACTAACTATTCTTAGCGATGTGTGTTGGGTCGTAAATGATTCCCGGAGACGATCAGAGAGGGAAACCTCATGTACCACAATACCACAAGTGTATTTCCGGATCAGAGAATCCCGGAATAATTTAGACGATATTAATAACCATATACGGCAAATTCCATCTTATATAATGCTTGTTTCACAATATTTCTTATTTTTAACATACTCATCAACATTAGCCCACCACTCGCGCACATACTTTCCGACGCTCCTGGCATCCGGAATACCTGGAGCGCATGTTTAGGGAAAAAATCTTTCGCTCCAAGTACGCGGACCAAAACGTGCATCCGAGCTCACGAGACTAAATTGTTGTTTTAAAACTATGTTTACGGGCAAATCAGGTTTTAATTAATTCATTCATAAATGAAACATGGTCGATGGGTCATTTATCGGTCAGAATACACATTCTTGAAGTTTTTGTTCCAATCTGCCGTCAAAGTATTTCAATTTGGTTTACTGATATGTGGGCAACAGCGTATCCGGCTCCTGGCAGACTTGATCGGCGCGCCAAGTTCGCCACGAGCCGGGTGTGTCGGTAAGGACGTGCGTGTGTGGCGGGCTCAGGGTCCCCGTAACCACGTATGCAAAGCGCAATTATCAAGGGGCGGCAATTAGCCTTTTAGCCACTGGACACATGTTATTGCTGTGATTTTTTCGGCAAAAAAATCGGCAAAAAAAATTAATGGGAAACAGTTTCTTGTCTGGTAAAAATTCGAAAAAAATCATCCACAAGACTGAACTGTCTTAATGAAGGTAAAAAATATATTACGTAAGCTGTTACGGTTTGGTTTAGAAAAAAAAACAAATTACATTTTACTTTTTAAGCTTTCAGAAATTTAAGTTCCTTTTGCTTTTGTGATTTAGTTTCTTTTTTTTTTCTAATATTAATAATAAGCGGGCTTCGCCCAGTTGCATACTGCTTCGCGCTGTTTGGGCTGCTCGTCTCTGGGGGCTCGTGGCAGCTAAGAACTTGAAAAAAGTGAAGGAATATGTTTGGAAAGTGAAGGAGAATGTTTAGAAAATGATGGAGAAAGTTTAGAAAGTGAAGAAAAATGTTTAGAAAGTGAAGGAAAATGTTTGGAAAGTGAAAGAAAATGTTTAGAAAATGAAGGAAATGTTTAAAAAGTGAAGGAAAATGTTTAAAAAAAAGTTAAAAAGTTGAAAAATTTCCCTAATATTTCAAATTCTTTTTATTTTTGTTTTTTCCATTTTTTGTTTCTTTTATTTTTTTTAACAATCTTGATAATTGATTTTTTTTTTGTATGTGCCAACTCATATGTCAGAGGGCGCCAAAGTATAGAGTGGCACGCGGGCGGGTTTTTTGGCCTGGCTGGGCCCCTTGGGTGGGCTATTATTGAAACTAGAGTTTATCCTGCATATATAAAAAAGCACTGAAGTATTACCCATATTATTTTAAGTTTTTTTTGGGGTTAAAGTTCAACGAAATGAAAAAAAGAAAACATTTATAAAAACCGGCACGAAACCTCTCTCAATTCCAATCCCTAATATCATGGAGACATCAAACAAAACAAGCTTATACAAAAAAAACAAATTAAAAATAAATTTGTTTCGTTCGTGTATACCATCACGAATCGTTAATAATTTTTTCTCCTTTTTCGTCGAGGAAAGGCAGGACTGCGGCTTAAATTGGAAAGTATACGTTACGGGAAATTATTTATTACGGCACGTACCAATAATTTTCAAATCAACATTCGCATGCCGCCGCGTTATAGATTTCACAGCGGATATTGTACTTCCAGTAATGCAACAATAAATCAGTCAAACACCAGGCTGTTCGCAAGACTGAATTTAATGAATAATAATAGCTGGAACATGCCATACTGGATCGCTTTTTCGTTCACGAATTTTAATATTTCATATTTTACCTCTGACGAAGTTCTCAGTCAATTTTCAAATGGAGAAAATATTATTAGAGTTTCATTTTCCCCCAATTTAACACAAGTAAAATCTTAACTGCGTTCAGTCATGTTTTTTATTAAAGTGTCCCCATTAAAGTTAAATTGTGGCCTAATCTCTTCTTCTAACCAACACACTAAGTCCTGCTTCAGTCATACTCTCGCATAATCCCTTCACCATCTGCCAACAACCCCACCACGCTTGTATCTCAGCCCTTTTACCCCTATAGTTTGTTCTAGGCGTCTCATTTTGAACAAGTTCTTGGTAAAGTGCACTACTACAGTTACATGTAAACATAAAATTTGTCACAAAATGTGTAAAAGTTTTTGTTTATACGTTCCTGCAGATTTTAATTCTTGTCTCATGGCTAAGGGTCGGACATTCATAGGATATCTGGTAAAAACCAGTATAAAGATAAACACAGCAGCGGCGTAGATTTCAATGTCGCCGCTGAATGGCTTATATGCCCTCGCGCGCTCATTGCATCAGAAGCAACCGTTTGATGTAAATTACGTATGTAACATAATTGCCTTTATAGTTTCTTTCAAATTAATAATTATGAAAACATTATAATTCTTTAATATAACTTTTAAAAAGACCAGCATAATACATTTAATTCATATCAATTATCACTGCAAAAAGAATGCGAGTTCATTTCGGAATGAATCGATTATGTAAACAAGTTTTTATATCCAGTCGACCAGAACTATAGTGGTTACTGCGTACCGCATAGACTTCTCAGGCTTCGACTGGTTTATTGTTTTGTTTTTACAGGGCAGACGCGTTAAAGATTAGAACTTTTTCAGATTATGATCGCTTCGGCATATTAGTAGTTCCTGGTATATTTAACGAAACCTTCCACCTAAAAAGCGCCTAGGTCTGCTCATGACTCAGCGAAATTAATGCCTCTTCTTTTAAACATTGGAATTTCTTCTTTTGTATTTTCCAATTACAACGTTTATTGGTACACATTTTCAACCACACACAACTAGTATAAATAAATTTCAAATAAAATAAGAATGATTGCAATTTACGTGACATTCATATTCACACACACACTCCTCCTGCGTGCACTGAACTAAAATATATTATACAGGTGTGTTGTGCATTAAACAAAAACACATAACGATGCGGAATATTATATTCATTTTGCCTCAACGGACGTGAAAATTGGATTTAATTGTAGGGCATCGGCGTGCAATTTTACAACAGGGAATTCCACATTGGAGCAAAATATCGCACGAGCGCGCCTACATAATGGCGGGATTATTTATATCCTCTAATTCAGTTCGGAGCAAATCCGCTCTCGCTACTCCGAATCAAAAATTGATTTCTGATGACAAAAAATGGCAAAAAAATTTTACATGGAAAAGAGGTCAACGAGATTGTCAGTCCTCAATTATTAACACTCAGACTGAAGTTCTTTCATGTAACTGTAGAACGCACGTCCGGACGGAAGTTGAAAACTCGCTTTTCATCATCTTTTGTCCCCAATTCTTTTAGCAAACCGTACGATATTGAATTTCGATTTCTTTGTTAGTAGCGCCCTGGTTTTAACATGGAAAGCCAGAAATCAATTTCCAAATCGTTTTCCCCGAATAGCTCGAATGGTGTCTACCAATATTTGTTTTTGGGATTGTTGAAAATCGTCCACTCCTTATCTCTTTCTATGTTCTCTTAATAATCCTTTCTTATTATCGTTTAAATAAGAAATTCAAACTTTAAATTACAAAATATATTCAAACAAAAAATGAAATTTTAGTCCAATAACCAAAAATTACAAACGAAATAATATGTGAATTTAAATAAATTAATTAACTAAGTAAAATTTAACAACTGACATACAATTAAAACTACAGTATGAAAGAGAGAAGGAAAGATTAACAAAAATCAGTTTATATCTAAGAACCTTTGTTATAACTTTGTTATTTAAACTCATCCTCGCCAATCGTGGATGCTTCTTAGGTAGACTTTTAAATTAAAATAAATTTGGAAAATTGACTGATTAAAAAAAAAGAATTTAGAATTTTGAAAACTTTATAACTCGTGACACACAGACTAAATTGCATTCGAAATCGAAGAAGCACTTTTCTAGATGACAGGAGTTGTGCCTCGGGCAACTGTCGCGGCAAACCCTCTCGGGAAACTGTCTTGTCGAACTCCCTTCTGATTTGAAAAGTTACCTATTTATTGGGATCAGATGACCTCCTTTTGGACTACGTCAGCTTTGGTAATGAGAAGAACCTTGATGACTAATTCTATTTTTGCTAGCATCAAGGGTCAGTCAAGGTTCTTTTGCAGAATTCATCAGTCCTTACATAATTATTTCTTTTATTGCCGATGTTCCAGCGATATGAATGCCCTTGATCTAATTTCTCGATACATATATCGCAAGCTTGACGAATGCTTTCGTTGCATAACGCTGTACGTGTTTTGTATTCTTCATGAGTCATGATACCAATTCTAACTTAATAATATATCCGAATTAAATAAGCATACTGAATTATGAAAATAATCATCCTAAAAATCTGGATTCTTACATAACAAATCTGTAAAACACTTCTTCGTAGACCAGTGTTGCCAACCTAGGGAAATTACTGTTAAATCTAGTGATAATTTCAAACAAAAGGGAAAAGGGGAAAAATTGCAAAAACTAATTAAAATCTAGGGAGATTTTGAACTTCTTTTAATAAGACAGAAAAAGGACAATCAGGAGCAAAAAAACAAACAAATTTTGGAAGGAACACGGTTGAAGTGGAAAAATTAAAATTTCCGAGGAAATTTCCAAAGAAATTTTAATTATTTAATTTCTAAAAAAATGTAATAATTGATAATCGAGAAACCCACTGCAAATAAAAAACGATCGTACATAAAAGAAGAAAATAACTCAAAACAAATTATAGACTTAAAATAGAAAAAATAACGAACATTCAAGACTAATGATAATTCGAAATTCACTATAATCAATAAACGAAAACAATTTTTTTGTCATAATACTTATTTACTAAATGAAAATTTCTGAAGAAAGAAGGAAAAACAAATGACGGAAAACCACAAAGAAATACGAAAGGAAACGAAATAATTTCAGGAGATAAACAAAAGAAAACAAAAGAAAAGTCAATTATTAATTCAAAACGACATCTTTTAAACAATAACGGCAACACCACTAAAAGAAAAAAACAAATGACGATCTCAAGAAAAGAATCAAAAATGGACGTTGTTTGAGAACGAATTTCAAACTTAAAAACACTAATTCGTAAACAAGTGACGATTGCATTACAGTCGAAAAATAGTTCTCGATTCTCTTTGTGAGTAGCGTTTTCTGGTTTAGCTAAAAGTCAGAAATCGATTTCCAAACCGTTTTCCAAGGATTGCTCAAATGATGTCTACTATATTTTTCGAATTGTCAATTAGTTCATTTCTTATCTGTTTCTCAGCTTACTTAAGAATCCTTCCTTACAGTAATTAAAAATAAAACCCTGAATCTTTAAATAATAAAATATATTAAAATTTAAGAGAAATTTCCGTACAATAACAAGAGATTACAAAGAAACAATTGAGAATTAAATTAAGTTGAATTTAATTATTTAAAATTTAACAATTACCACAAATAAATTAAATTAATTATTTGTTTAAAATTTAACGATTACCACAAAATTGAATCTAGGATATAAAAGAGAAAAAATCAACAAAAATCAATTTCATTTCTACAAAATTTATTAAAGATTGAAATTTTAAGCAATAACGAATCTAGTTTATCTAAACTCACCATCACTGATCGCGGACGCTTCTTAGGTACACTTTATTTAAATTAAATTTAGGAAATTAACTGACAGAAAATAATTTTGAATTTTGAAAAATTTGAAGAACGAGGAAAACTAAGACACGTGTCACTTCATATGCGAAACAGTCTACAAGCTTTCTTTTTTGGTCGTACTTATTATGATCTAGTGACATGGAAGCTCAAGCTAGTCCCGGGGTTCTTCTGTGAAATCCCCGGTACCGAAAGCCGCATGCAACACGTGGAGCTTTCCAATGAGTCACCGTTGATATTGCAAAGCAGTGTAACATGATACTCTAGTATGATTTGATTTCTTGGTACATTGCAAGCTGATTAATGCTTTCGCTGCAAGTGTTTCATTTTTAATTTTTCAATAAATTATAATTGAAAATTAATTTTTATTTGGCTGTGACTGACGATTCCAAAATACGAAAAAATTAAATTTGGCATTTAACGAGTTTTTCTAAATTTTTTAATTCTTATTTTTTTACATTTTTGCTTGAGTTTAACAGAACTAGCTTGGGTTGTGTTGAAGATTGGTCGAGCCTCTTTTAAATTGATTTTTAAGTTTTAACAATTTTTACGCTAAGAAAAATTTTCTCCTTCTAAATTTTAATTTTGTTAAATGAAGTTAGGTTGAGATCAGTTGAGTTGGATTAACCCTCACATTAGTTGAACATCATTTTAATTGATTTTAAAAATGTTTACGTTTATTTTTTCTTGTAATTTTTAATATTTTGCTTGTGTTAGATAAAGTCAGGTTGGTCTCAGTTGAGTTGGATTGATCTGGGGACTTGTTGAACTTTAATCCAACTATAAATTTTAACATTTTCTTTTACTTTTATTTTTTTATATTTGTTTTACATTTTTAACTTGGGTTGAGTGCAGCTAGATCGGGTTGACATACATTTTAATATTTTTTTTAATTGATTTTTGATTCTAAGTTTTTTTGCTTGAATTGAAAAGAATCGAGTTCAATTGTTTGGTCGAGTTTGGTTGATTTTGATACTGGTGAAACTTCATGGTAATTGCTTTTAAATTTTTGCATCTTTCATTATTTGCCTGAATACAGTTAGCTCGAGTTCAGTTGAATTGAGTTGACCTTTAATTTGAAATTTATTGGACTTCATTTTAACATTTTTTACTTTTAGTTTTTTTTTTTAATTTTTTGAATGTTGAATGGAGTTAGGTTGGGTTCAGTTGGATTGGGTAAACATTAAAATTTTTTTTCCTACACTTTTTTATCTTGAATTTTTTGCTTGGGTTAATTAAGTAGAATTGAGTTCTAGTTGTTGAATCGAGTTTGTTGACTTTGAGATTGTTCGAGTGCGCTTTAAAAGTTTTTTAATAAACATATTTTCGTGTCCCTCTTGCATGGGCGCCCTCATGCCCAGCTTACCTTGCTTACCCCTTCCGCCGGCCCTGAGTATTAACGTGGAATTTGTTTCAAATTGTGTAAAAGTTCTTCTTGTTTATACAGCCCTACTAGTATTGAGTGCTCCGAAAATTTTTCAAGTAAAATTCACATCTGCCAAAAAACGGAAAAATATTTCCCTATCTTTTTTTTGTATACCAAAATTTGTTCTGTTATAAACTAGAGTTTTGTGTGGATTCCTTTCGTACTTTAGGGCAGTCAATTTATAATCTAAATCTCATTTAACTACGATATTATTTGATAGATTATTCAATTAATTTCATTTAATATTTGAATCCAGTGTTTATTCTTTCATATTCACCCGCCCCATTAACATTTTACCCCCGAGTCATGTGCAAAGTGCGGAAATTGCTATTATATGAACGTATTAGAAAAACGGTTAGCTCTGGCGCTTTATTTTAACATCTAGAATCCACCCGTTTCTTACGCATAGGAGTTTACTTCTGCTGTGCTTCGTTAACTACTCCGAGAGGTAAGTTTAGGGGCCACCCATTGCAGCCATACCGTCTCCAATTAAATTATTTGCTGGCAATAGTTATGTCTGTTATCTATGAAGTTAGTTGGTCAGTTATTAATAAGGGTCGGACATTCTTAGGATATCTGGTAAAAACCAGTATAAAGATAAACAAAGCAGCAGCGTAGAAATCAACGTCGCCGCTGAACGGCTTTTATGCCCGAGGCATTCTCACCCTCGGGCTCATTACATCAGAAGCAACCGTTTGATGTAAATTACGTGTGTAACATAATTGCCTTTATAGTTTCTTTCAAATTAATAATTATAAAAATTATAATTCTTTAATGTAGCTTTTAAAAAGGCCGGCATAATACATTTAATTCATAACCGTTTTAGCGCCATTACTGCAAAAAGAATGCGAGTTCATTTCGGAATGAATCGATTATGTAAACAAGTTTTTATAACCAGTCGACCAGAACTGTAGTGGTTACTGCGTGCCGCATAGACTTCTCAGGCTTCGACTGGTTTATTGTTTTGTTTTTACAGGGCAGACGCGTTAAAGATTCGAACTTTTTCCGACTATGATCGCTGCAGCATATTAGTAGTTCCTCGTATATTTAACGAAACCTTCCGCCTAAAATGCGCCCAGGCCTGGTTATTAAACTGTCTTCATCTCGTTTTATTGTAAGAAGATATAAATACTCTGCAACAACAACAAAGAACAGAATTCCTTTAGGTATTAATAAACTCATTTTTCGTTTGTATGTGGCATTTTCCTTGCCTTAATTTTATTTATTTTTGTCCTTTCTTTGTGGAACGAAGCTCGAATATAATCGAACAAATTTTTACAATTTATGTACCCAAATATTTTATATCGGGAAACAATTCGGCCTGGTATTCATGAAAACCCAGTCTCTTTTCTTCCGGTTTACATTCACTTTGAACTGAAAACGCAGGGATCTCCTCAGTTTCGCCGGAGGCCCAATCCTTCGAACGTGGAAGCAGGCGAAAAAGACGGTAAACGACGCAAAAAATGTAATTCCGTTTCGCACAAATAAATTCCTGAGGCGCGAAAAAAGCGGTACGCTTTGTGGAACGCGGCCGCTTAAAATCTATCTTCATTTTATGAACCCCGGCTCGTTCGAAATAACGCCCCCGAGTGTTACGTGCCGCAGCCCTTAAATAAGATTAATATGACACGTACGGCTGCATAATTTGCCTAAAATATCATTATTCCGGCACTGGATCAAATTTTATGTTCGTTAGTGTCCATACCAAAGTCACTTGCGAAGCTCAGGCTATCATAAAACAATATGTGTTTTACATACTTTAGTCTCTCGTAGCAAATTTAGTTAAAAGGATCCGAAGTATAAAGTATAGCTGTGTATAAAAAAGACAGCATCAAAATTAGAAATAAACTACAATGAAAAATATGTTTCTTTTTTCTATAAAACTGAGACAATATTGATAATCAGGGAAAAGAATTCGGGCCACTTGTTCCGTAAACGATACGAAAATTTAGTACTCGGACAGTATCAGTCTCACCCACAATAATTTCTATCAGTAAGAACGCTCGCGTTGCAGTACTTCTCCTCCCACTCAATAAAAATTCGATGCTTCGGAGTCGCGATATGTTGGCAGGAGTAAATAGTACATTCGGCGTAAAAAGTGTCCAACACTAAGTGGCCTAAATTCTTTTCCCTGTTGATAATATTTTATAATAGAATATAGTTTCTGTAAAACGAAAATTATGACAGAAATATTACATTTCTCCCTTGTTATGTGTAAATTCTTTATTTTCAGCAACCACGTTTGGTACAGATCTGCTGTTGTAAGGTGGTAACACTGTTTCCCGTTTGATATTGTCACGCTAGGGTTGATGCGCCTCCACCATATCACGGTAGGGGTGGTACCTCCACCCTGTAAGGGGGTAGCGTAGGGTTTCAGAAGGTAGAGCTTGAAACACTGTTATTTTATAAAAGTGGATACCTTTTATTAATGTAAAATTTAATATGATGGGGTTTGTTCGTAATTCAAGACGAGTGGCTGCGATTCGAGTCGTCTGTGCGGCGGCTGGCTTGGTCTGGTGGCGACGGGATTCGACGGGTGGTATGTTGTGGCAATGTCAAGGTCGGCTGAAGTCGAAGTTGACCGGGATGAGATCGGCAGCTTCCGGCTGGGCATAGGCGGTGGTGGCAGAGAGGCGTCCTCCGATCAGCGTCAGGATGCTGATGATCTTAGGATCAGCGCTCCGGGTGGCTCCCCTTCTTCGAGATGGCAGGAGGATGCCAATTCGGAGTCGTTCCTAGGTCGACTGTGAGGGTGGCTCCATTTGTTACAGCAGGCACAAGCCTACCGGAGTCGGGTTCGACTACCGTACAAATTTTAATTCGCACATTTTATACGCAATTTTTGTTGATTCGCGCATTGCGTTATTCGTAACATGCCCGGCGTTCAATTGTATTGCTTACTTGATGAAATCGTTTGCCCTAGTTTTCGTGATTCTGCCGATGTTTTGTTTTGAAACAAGAACCGTGTCATATCGGGTTACCACACGCATTGTTATGATACTTGTTGCCCGCGATTTCACAAGCCCGTGCTTTAATAATTTCTTTTTATTAGTTTTTATGAAATACTCGAAAAACTCCCATTGTGACAATATCAAAGACTCTCATTGGTTCTAAATGATCACGCTATCTATTTCTGTATTCTGATTGGTCGCCATTTTGGGCGGTTTGTTACTCGCGTATAGCGTCATTTTCCGTTTCGACATTACAAGATGCGCGCGCGTGTGTGTGTGTTCTCGAAAATTGTTGCAATTTTAATGCAAAATTCTAAATAAATAAATGTACAGTGTTACTGGAATCCTTTGATGCCTTGAGTGACGTTCGATTTGCTTGGATGTCGATGCTGGCGTGACCTATGCTTATACTTGATTTCTTTGTTTTAACAGAAGAATTCCCTTTTTTTTTCTTTACCGCTGCTCTTCGTTAGCCTGTTTTCTTTGGCGATAATCCTACTAACGAGGACGACAAGTATTTAAAATACACATTTGAATTCCACTGCGTACGTATAACGTACGATCCCTAGATTTGATTTGACATTTAACATGTCGGAGCGAGTTCGGAAACACAACATCATTCGTTAGTAATGTCAGATTTTATAGTCGGCTAACCTAACTTGATATGATTGTCTTGTGGATTAAAAAGAATAAAATATAGTATCGCTATACGATATGGAACTTAAAAAATGGCGGATCTGACATTGTGTTTCCGAACCATCTCCGACATGTTAAAAGTCAACCAAATCTAGGGACCCTAGTACAACGTATAAGATCAGCGTGCTTTCCGAAGATCAGCCGAACACGACAGTTGGTAACGTTGACGCAACTGAAGTACGACTATTCCATGAGTGGCAGCGCTACTTGTTGATATTTGTTAGAGTTGCTGCATATTATCATTATCTGCATATTATTTTACTTTTTGTTTATTATTTATTTTAACTTAAATAATATACAAGAACGTTTTTTTTATGTTTGACAGCTGAATAACCATAACTTTTACCGAATTCCGCACGAAACCGTAGCGTACCTGAACTATTTATTTTATTTAATTATGGTATGTTCGCTTATAACATAAATATACCGGCACATGGGTTAATTTAAGCGAATTTTTGATTCATCTTTTATGTAGACCAGTACTGGATCTGTTCGAACCAGGCTTATACACTTGAGTGAAAGGAATTAGTAACAGTCACCGGTAATTTTGTTAGATTATTTTTAGCAGTGGCGTAGTAATCAACTGGGGTCCTACCTCCCTTGTGTACTTGAATTTTATTTGACTTATACCTTTCTCCATCTGAGTACTAGCTCGGGACAGCTGATAAAACCCTTTCAGCGCTAACTTGCTACCGTTTTCGTTAAGTAATCAGGAGGTAACGTAATTCCATTTTAGTGGTAGCACCCTAGGGAGTAAAAGTGATGATATACTCCTTAAAAAGTTTTAATTATACCGACAATTAACACTTAAGCGTAGATTTTTTTGATTTTGAAGACAATAAATTTAATTTGCTGCGTTCAGATTTTATTGTTACAGCACTTGTTTTTTTTATTTTTCACTAAAAGTAAGTTTACGTTTTGGAATATTGAATCCAAACGGATACTAATTTCTCAAATTAAATGTACAGGCTGTTCTTTTACTGTGTGCAAATATTTAAACCTGCAATGTATCACCATACATGGCAAGGATTGTTCTTAACAAAAATGTAATAGTTTTCGAGAAGAATGCAGTGGCAGATTTTCACTAAACTGTTTGAGAACTGCTGGCATAGCTAAAAGTGGATCGCGGCCGCCTCTTCAATTATGACCCGCAGCCGAAGCAGGCCAGGGTTACTTGATCTTGAGCACGAACGACGTAAATCAGCCACTCCGATCATCTGATCAATCAAATCGTTTACAATTTAAATTAACTTCACTGCAAGTAATTACAAGTATTTTAAATTAAAATCTAGTGCAATTTAAGAAGCTGCGGTTGGTAATTACCGAACAAACTATAAACGAGGTACAGAGTAACTACGAGAGAATTCCGACCATCTTTAACTCTTTTATTTTTGATTTTAGGAAAAAATGCGTAGTACAAAACTCAAAGGAACTAATTCAAAGTTTCTCTATGTGTTACAGAAAAACAATTGATGGTCGAATAAACGAGATATAAAGTAAACGTAAGTTTTCTTCTTTAATGGAACACCTTTATATTATTATGTTTTTCGATTCTAAATTAAATTCTAATGGGACTACATGTATAATAAAACTAAAATAATTCCTGCTTAATTTTTTAATTTTTATTTTAGAAAGAAAAAAAAGATAAAAGAAATTGTAGAATTTGTTTCAGTACTGCCAGAGATATTCATAAAAAACAATTGAGCGTCGAATATCAAAAAAAAATAAAGCAAGTTTCGGTTTTAAATAAAACAACATCAAATAAAATTTTACTAATAACATATTAAATCGATTTAGATGTTTTCTAAAAATTAGCTTTTAAACTAGAAACGAAAAATATTTCAGAAAAATTCAAATTTAAAAAATTTAACGTAAAATATATTCAACATTTTTTTTACGCCAAGTGTAAATATTTTTAACATGTTTTGAATCATATCTCTTAGTATATTATTCAAGTTTTCTAGTTCTGAAATTCAAAAACAAAATAAATTAAATAGGAATTATTTTATATAACACCTTCTACATTATTCGTTTTATTATATACGTAGTCCCAGTAGAATTTAATTTAAAATCAAGAACGTAATAAAATACAGGATGTGGCATTTAAAAAAACTTAAATTTAGTTTATGTCTCGTTTATCCGAGCATCAATTGTTTCTCTGTAACACACAAAGTATTAGTCCCTATAAGTTTGGTATTAAATATTTTTTCCTGAAATCAAAAATAAAAGAGTTAAAGGGGGTAGGAATTCTCGCGTAGTCATCCTGTATAAACAAATTGTAATTTCTCATTTCATATTATTTTTAAAAGACATAAACATTTTACCTTTACCTTTTTGCAATGGACCGTAAGTGATAATACTTTCATAGCTAGCAGCGAGATTACAGCAAAAGTTTATTTACGTAAAAGAGTGAAGGAAGAACATTTTTAACGCGCTTGCCTAATTGGTGCATAAATTTTCATCGATAGTTGATATCGTAAAACAAATAAATGTAATATTACTTCGATCATGTAATATTACATCGCTCGTGTAATATTACCGCTCACGGTATATTCGTATACTTATACTGAGGTTTTTTATTTGCACACAGTAAAAGAACAGCCTGTATTGTCAAAAGTAATATTCGAATTTATTACGATTATTTACTCCTAAAGAATTTAAATTCATGTAATTCTTCTATTCCTGGTCGTGAATAAAATAGTATTTACACCTTAAGAGATAATGCCTATTATCAAAAAACAAACAAACAAAAAATAGTTTTTCATTTATTTGTTCATTTTTTATTTTGAAGATTATTTTTGCTTCTTGTTACTTCAACAGTTAGTTTCTCAATGATGTTTTCGAGAAGAAAAAAAGATGTATAATCGAGATATAGAATCCGACAAATATGAACTGAATTTTTTTTTTTTTTCGCTTCCTCACGGACATCCGGCCCTAAACATAATATATAACCTCGACCGTGTATTAAGCTTTATCTGCATTGTATATCATGTACTTCTACGTTTACAAAGCTCTTGTATGATTTATATTCCCACTTCCAACGCGTTATACGCACACGTCAGATGCGTTGAAGTTCCGACATTAAAGCGCGGGTGATCTTAACGACCGGGGCCCCCGTGTTTTATATACGTGTATTGCCCTCGTATATAGTATACATTTTAGCTTCGTGCAGCAAACGACGTTCTAGCAAAATCCTTCCGCAGAGTTTTAAGTATTCAATATTTTGGACATTGGAGAATGCAAAAATAAATATATATTATTTCCGGACGAGAGCCATTAAGAAAATTAAAAAAATGGTTCAAAATGACCACGAAAAGAATTTAAATAAAAATTTCAAAATTTCAGTAAATTTCAATTTTATTAAGTAAAACGTTGCATAAAAAAAGAATGTATTTTGTGTGAAATTCAACAGAATATATTTCAGCCTCTGCCTTTTCTCGATGGATAGTAAAAAGAAAATTCCAACTCTGTGGCACCATTTATGTAATGGGAGCAGTAAAGTTCTTCCTTACATCTCATTTTTATTCAAGCAGGTATCATTTTAAAATAATTAAATTTCACTGCCACCAAGATGCTTTTTAAGTAACATTAATAGTCTGTAAAATGACTCTTTTATTACGAGCTCGGAGGTATGACCTTCTTGAGCTGAAGAACTATTTCAAGCAAATAATATTCATTTATGCGATGGTCGACGGGACTCGAGACTCATTTACGGCAGATTTTTTCTACCTTTATTTCATTCGTGTATTAATATTCTCAATTTATTTCACCTAACTCATGCACTTTAAGATCGCCGGCTTTATTAATCTATAGATTTGTTCCGTCAGCAGTGGCGACTCGTAATGATGTACTAAGAGTGGGCAACAACTGCAAAAGGGAAAGATGGGTGCATTTTACAAATAAATCTCTTTTTCAGGGTTGTCCCGACATGGAACTGGAATGTGCAACTTTAATAGGATAGGTTGGGCCATAGATTAGGATACTCTATAGATGCCCAACTCAGGGGTCCGAACTATCTCCTTAAAAGCGCCCCCTTAGGTTTGGAAGAAGAGTTAAATCGCTTGGCGCGAAAATATAAATATTTGTTTAGGCATACTGTAGTTAATAATCATATTCGTTTAGACTAATTTAAATGATCAAACTGACTTTAGAGAACCTAAAGCATACATGACAGAAGGTTATCTGTGCAGTTTAATCAATTAGATTAGTCTAAGCGAATAATATAATTGAAGATTTATAAATGGATGACATAATATCATTAATAATACATACTCTGTTTTAGTGGTTTACTTACCCTGTTTACTTAGTACTTATAAAGTAAAATAAAATAGATATATGTTTGTACGTAAATGAATGCGACAAAGAAAACAGATTAGGGTTCACATATTTATTTATTGCGTTGTAATTTAGAACGCTTTTTAAAGTTATGATACACCAATTTAGGATATGGTTTTACATCACGAATAAATACAGTTTTTCTTGGCAGAAGCACGCAGAAGCTGCTTTTTCAAAATATCAGCGTACAAACTGCACTGAATAAAATCAAAGTAACCTATTACACAACACCGAAATAGTTCCGTCACTTAAAATAAAAATCCGGCATGATTTAACGTTCAAAACAGTACAAAATTTTAAACCCAGTAACCACATTTTAATGGGAAATGCGTAAATTGCGATACATTACAACATTACGTATAAAATTTAATGACAAATACTCGTCAGTACTGCCAATAAAACTGTATGAAACTGTTTACTAAACAGAGTTGCCACCATATTACAACGATTCTTGGACAGTGGCGCCTGCAGAGTTTGGAAGCAGAAGTAACCCAAGTTTCAAACACAAGGTACCGCATTTTTATATTAAGTTGTCACAGCATGGGTTGGGCACTGCCAACCTTACCCACCCCGACGAGCCGCCACTAGTCAGCAGTTTCTGACTAGTTCGAAACAAGATTCATCAAAATTGTATACAGACACTAGCGTATTCAAATTGGTTATTACTTCAGTCGGCAACCCTTTCTTATAGTTATGAATTAGTCAGTAACTGGGTATTTTCGCGACTAACCGGTTAGGAATAGCATGGTTAGCAGTAGTGACGTCACGGTCACGACAATACGTCACGGTTAATAAGATTTTCCAAACGAAACGGTTACGGTTACAGGCTTTCTGACGGTTGCATTTTAAAATTTGACAACAGTCCAACCATGAATTGTGTATTTAACTGTTACAAAGAAAATTATGATTGAATCAAGTTGAGGTTAGCACGCAGAAGCACGGATCTGTGCGAAACTCACTGAATAAGAGAGAGACAGCAATGTTCCACAACTCTGACCAGGTCAGCAAAGTAGTAACGGAAGTAACATACGTGACGCCATATGAGCAGTTACCGTTAACTCACAAAAATACAGTGGTTACTTATTTCTCCTAACCACACGTAACCGGTTAGTCGCGAAAAATACCTTTTTATAAATAACCGGTAATACGCGAAAATCCAGCGTTCCAGGTTATAACCGGTAACTATAACTAAAAATCCTATTAGTAAGGTGTGTATAGGGTTGCCATACGTCCGTTTTTTCAACAGAATGTACGTTATTCAGGAAGCGTCCGTATGTCCGGTCCGTTTTTAATAAATGTCAGTATTTTTCCTAATATGATTAAAAAGCGATTATTAAGTCAGGTAATAGTAATAGGAAACAAATTCCTTTTGTTAGTATCTAAGTGGCGCTACTTTTATTGGCGTTAATTGAAACTATAAAAAAAATAGCTGACAAAATGGCAATATTCAGGGTCATTCTGTAACTTTTATGTTCATATCAATTGATACGGTCTTCATTAATTAAAGAGAATTTGATATGATTTCATAACAATTCAAGTCCATTGCTGACCACCAATTGAAGAGATGCATAATATGTGCTCTTGAATTAATTGAAAAAGAAAGAGATTAAAGAAACAGTAAAAAAATACAAGGCATGAGGCGAATAAAACAGAAAACAAAAGAAGATCGACAAGTTCATAGAAAATAAAGGCAAGCCGTAAAAAAAGTAAATAATATTATAGAAACAAAACAAAGACAGAAGTGAACGATGAAATACAGTGCGGAAAAAAATCATAGCTGTACTAGATACAAAACAAGTGAGTTGTTACTAGTGCTGTGAGTCGCTAAAATTATCACGTTACCTTGCGGTAAATTTCCAATGTTACCAGTACTCATTTGTTACTGTATGTTACCGTTTGTTACCTCTGTCGTCAAGATAACGTAATTTCGTGTTACACACCTGAAAAATTCAAGTAAACCAATGAAAGAAATGGTCAAGGAATACTTTTGATTATTTAGGAAAAACGTAAATACTAAAGAAATGATATAAATATTTCATAATCCAAACTGACTTTCGTTTGCACATGAATTTATTTAGTGGAAATACATATTATTAAATACTGTAAACCTTATTTTTAACAAAAGCCAACAATGTAATGTGTATTCGGCATCAAATTAATCAGAAAATTGAGTAAAAATCACATTTTTAGTTAAAAGTGTAATTGATAATTCCGACACGAGATGTCGCCACTTGAGTAAATTGTAAAGTAATTGGTAATATTACGGTAACATTACCGGTAAATAGGGTTACCATAATTATGAAGTTCTAAACCGGGACAGGAGTGGGAAACAAGATAGGGCGAAGAGAAACACATTACCCTGCTAACAGAGTGACGTCGGATTACGTCATTTTTAGGTTATTTTACGTCAATGACGTCATTTGTCCCGAAAGTGACTTTTTTTAGTCGGCTAAAAGTCACATTTTACTTAGCTGCTCTTTTAGCGTAATTTATATTTTTTACTTTGATAAAAAAAACACCTGTCAACCATCTATCATGAAATTAGACTGTGTAAATTTTATATCTCTGTGAACCTGCACTATTTATTTTCATTCCTAAACTCTTAGAGCTCGCTAGCACAAATTACAGTTTCAACTGCCCGTAACAAACTTTATTCTACAGAAACTAGTGTTGTTAAATTACCGGCAATTTATTTTTAATGTTACCTTACCGGTAGTGTTACCGTAACATTACCAATTACAGCTCAAGTCGCGACATCTCGCGCCGGAGTTATTAATTACACTTTTAACTAATAATGTGAAATTTACTCAGGTTTCTGATTAATTTGATATCAAATACACATTAATTTTTGGTTTCTGTTAAAAAAATAAGGTTTCTAATATTGAATATTATGTAATTCCACTAAATAATAATTTCTTTTTTTTAGTATTTACGTTTTTCCTAAATAATTTAAAATATTCCTTGATCGTTTGTTTCATTGGTTTACTTGCATTTTGCAGGTTTGCTAGCAGTGGCGGCTCGTGCTGATTTAGTGCGGACGGGCAACAACTGCAAAATGGAAAGCGCATGCATTTGCCAAATAAATTTATTTTTCGAGGCTTGTAATTTTTTGAACTAAATTTGCAAGTGGGATTTAAAGAGTTTTCTCAGCTTTTTAACGCCACTTACCAAAAAAAACAATCGACGAACGTGTCCTTGAGTTACAATCCAAATTCGAAAGCGCCGCGTTTTTCATTTGCTCAATTAAATGAACGTCTCTCCCTCCCCTCTCGATCGCGCTTGTAATTTTTGAGTTCAGTTTAAGCGTGGGATTTACAAAGCTTTCCAATGCCTTTTACCAAAAAACAATCGACGAACGCGTTCTTGAATTATATTCAAAATTCGAAGACGACGCATTTTTCATTTGTTGAATTATATGAACGTCTCTCCCTCCCTTCTCGATCGCGCTTGTAATTTTAATGGTTTACATTTAAGCGCGGGATTTACTGAGTTTCTTTTCAGCTTTCCAACGCCTTTTACCAAAGAAAATCGACGAACGCGTTCTTGACTTATTATCAAAATTCTAAAGCGACGCGTTTTTTATTTGCTCCCTCTCTCTTTTCTCCCTCCCCTCGAGATCACGCTTGCAATTTTTAAGTTCAATTTAAACGTGGGATTTACAGAGCTTTTTCAACGCTTTTCACCAAAAAACATTCGAAAATGCAAAAGGAAAAGCCGCAGGTGCATTTTCCAAACAAATTAATTTTTATTGATTGTCTCGAGGAGAAACCGCCGGAACGTGCAACTTCAATAGGACAGGATGGGCACTGCCCACCTTGCCCACCCCGACGAGCCGCCACTGTTTGCTAGTCGAAATCACATCATGTTGAAAACAGAGGTAACAAACAGTAACAAACGGTAACGTGGTAATGTTACCGACTCACAACACTAACAGAAACTCTGTAACGGATGACATAATTCTTCGCTAAAGGTTTGAAACATGTTTTTTAATCACACGGTATATTCACACCAGTGCGGTGACTTTTAGGAATACTTATTCTTTCAAGTTGCAAGTTATTTGAGTTGAGAAGTTGCAGGCATTGTTAAATGACACCTAAGACCTAATACAAATGAGGTTATGTAAATCATCTTTAAAGGTAAATTTCAATACTTCAAATCACATTCATTAACTTCCTGACAGTAATTAACGAAATTGTTATTAGATAATTCGTGAGTTCACAAGACAAAGCGTACGGCGCAAAAGTACAATGGTTAAATTCTTAAATCAAAATGAAGCCACCAACATAGACTTAGAACTCTTCAATGAATACAAATTCAGCGTTGATCAATTAATGGAATTGGCTGGTTTAAGTTGTGCGCATGCCATTGCTAAAACTTACTCGAAAGAGAGCTTATCGAACAAGAAATTACTGGTTTGTTGTGGCCCTGGCAACAATGGCGGAGACGGATTGGTGTGTGCAAGGCACTTAAAGTTATTCAAATATAATACTGAGGTATACTACCCAAAAAGAACTGATAAACCACTTTATCATAGTTTAACTCGCCAGTGTGAGTTAATGAAAATACCAGTTCTTGATGCTTTGCCATCTAATGCAGAAATCGATAATGATTATGGAATTATAATTGATGCTTTATTTGGGTTTAGTTTTAAGCCGCCAGTGAGGTCAGAGTTTGTTCCGGTTGTAGATTTAATGAAGTCATCGAAAGTACCTGTCGTAAGGTAACTTTCAGTGATAACTAAATGTTTGTATGGTTAAATAAATGTAATTAAATTGCAGTATTGACATTCCAAGTGGATGGCACGTTGAGACTGGTGAACCAGAAGATGGTGGAATTAGACCTGCAATGTTGATATCTTTGACAGCCCCGAAACTGTGTGCGAAGACGTTTAGAGGAAAGTATCATTATCTGGGTGGTCGGTTTGTACCACCAAAACTGGAAGAGAAATATCAATTGGATTTACCAGAATATCCAGGAACTGAAACTTGCATTTTATTGAAGTAGATTTCACATTTAAAATCCTAATATTTTTATATGAACCGAATTAAATAAAAAATGCTTTGGTTTGGCAACATTGCATGATTATTTAGAGAATACAATGTTGGTAGTAATATTGTCTATGTTGGTCGTACTGAATAAACACGCTGTCTTTTCCGTTTTGTATCCGTAATCTGTCAAGATGAAGTAAGTTCTTAATTTTTACAAAATGTAAAAATCTTTAATTTTAAAAGTCATCCTATCAATTGCGATGATTTTCAACCCAATTTATGTTGATTAAAGAATAAGACAGTAATTTTGATCAATATTTTCAGGATCGGTTTGTGTGTATACAGCGGTTACAAAATCCACCCAGGTCATGGAAAAACTATGGTTAAAGTCGACGGGAAGGTTTGTACTCAGTTACATTAAACAAAACGACACGCTTACATAAGAATTATTGAATACTTGCGGTGTTTTTGTGACATACAACTAACTTAACCTCAAATTTGCAGTCGTTTACATTCCTGAATTCCAAATGCGAATCAGCGCATTTAATGAAAAGGAATCCACGTAAAGTAACATGGACCGTCTTCTACAGGTATTAGTCACCTGCGCACAATTTTACAGTTATTTTTAAATGATCGATTTTAGACGAAAGCACAAGAAAGGCCAGGAAGAAGAGGCCACCAAGAAACGTACGCGTAGAACGCAGAAATTCCAGCGTGCCATCGTCGGAGCTTCGTTGAATGACATCCTTGCTAAACGTAATCAGAGACCAGAAGTAAGAAAAGCACAGCGAGAGCAAGCGATCCGGTAAGTAATTCAGAGGAAGTTTTCAAAGGATTTGCGGCTATGTATTGTTTTCAGTGCTGCAAAAGAACAGAAGAAGTCGACGAAAGCTGCAAAGAAAGCTGTTGCTCCTCCTAAAGCCAAGAGTGCACCGAAGGCAAAGGCCGCAAAGAATGTACAGAAGGCTGCGCCTAGGGTAGGAGGAAAGCGTTAATTTATTTTTATTTTTATGTAATTAAATAACTTTATGAATAAAGGGATTATTACATATTTATGCTTGTTTTGTTTTTTAACTGACTTACCATCAATCATTAAACATCCTGCCATTTGTAAGTACAGGAAGATTTATTAGCTACTTGCCTTATGAAAACTCGTGTAATTTTAATAGTGTTTTCGATTGGGATGCAATCAGTGTATCTTCATCTCGTTTTAACCTCGTGGAATAAAACGAGAAGAAAATACACTGAATGCATAAAGTGCATCCCAATTGAAAACGCTATAAGAGCAAAAACCATTTGGACATACAGTGTTCACAGGAAACCGTTACAACGGCTGACTTCTTTATTTGCATTTTTACAAAGTAACTGTAAATAAATAGTGAGAAAACCCCTCGACCACATTAATTCACTGAAAGCGAATACGTATTTCGGTAACGAAGTTACCATCTTCAGCGCTAAACTGATATTAAACTTTAAAACAACAAATAAACTATACTAGACTAGCCGCACTCCCCCCCTCACTTTCTTTGTACCGTATTATGCATGCAAAGCAAACCGGGATTCTTCGAAAATCTAAAGGTCGAAGAGGCAAGAAGCGGTCGGCCCGGACTTCTCAAAATTCATTAATCTATTCCTATTTTTGTGAATCTCCAAGCTTTCGAAAGAATCTAGGTTTGTTTTGTTATTAATTTGTTTGATTAAATCTATTTTATTTACCGAATGATTGTTTTCAAGCATGTGTAAGGCAACACTGGATTTATCAAAGCGTTTGTATTTTAAATGAGCCAAGTGTTCTTTGAATCTAATTTTTAAAGATCTTTTTGTTTGCCCCACATAAATTTGATCACAATTTTTACAACTAATTTTATATATACCTGATTTATCCTCCGAATCTACTTTATCTTTTGGATTTCCCAGCAACGATTTTAAGCTGTTATTGTTGGTGTAAACTATTCTTAAACCTAATTTTTTAAAAATTGTATTCAACCCTTTAGTATATTGAGGATAAAACGGCATTTTTACAATTTTCTTATAATCTACCTCACCTCACCTCACCTCAAAGTAACTGTAATTAGGAAAGATTCAGAATCTCTCCTGGTCGATTTTATGGTATCATCAGAAAAACAAATGACTATCAAATTTTCGAGATTTTCAGTTGCTTTCAACCTTTTGTAAATGGAAAGTTGCATCGCGTCGTATTCAGGACGTAAAATTAATTATGTCTTTCAAACGTTACCTCCCAGAGCCTACTATACTATTTTATAAATGATTTTGTAAATAAATCTTGGTATTCACGGTAAATGGCTAACTTTCTTATTTGAAATTTCGCGAGGGAGCTTAAATTAGAAAAGATTCAGGACATTTCGTGGTCAATTTTATAACATCTGAAAAACAAATGATTCAGATTTTCTATATTTTCGATTCGTAAACATGCAAATAAAAAAACTAGCTGTTTTAGCAACTTCCCGTGAACATCAAGTATGTATGTACAAATGATTTTCTTTTTCCTCTTAAAATTGCATAAGTTTTGATAAGGGCAAGCTTGGCGATATTAATAGTGCTTCCTCAAGAGCGACCTCATGTGAGGTTTTCTCATTACATTGCCAAACTGAGAGGATAAAAACTAGCCGTTATACTGCTCGCACCTTATATAATCTAAGGCTCGCACTTATAGGGCATTCGTAGTGTCATATATTTTGAACTACGATGTACGCGTTTCGTTGACGATATTTGGAGTTATAAGATTGCCTCGACCCTCCCTCGTCCCAAGGAAACTCGCTACGTTTCTTAAGGCAACGTAGCAAAAGTGCATTCGTTTATAAAATGAAAATTGGCAACGTCTACATTTGTTCAGCGACTTTAATTGGAGTAGAGTAAAGTATAGTTCATACAGTCACTAACAACTAGAGATGGACCAGGGAATGAACCCGGTGCATTGAAAGTGCTTGTGCACTGGGTGCATTTAAAAATTTAAATTTCCCGCGCAAACCGAACGAGAACTAGCCTTTTCTTGCCTTATTTAATTATTTCCAGGTGGTTTACAAGTTTATATGTTACCATTGATGTTACATGGTGTGTAGTGAATAGCTGAACTTTTATATTTAAGCGAAAGCTTTATAGCATCAAATCTGAATAAAACGAGTAACTTTTGAAATTAACGTCTAGCGATAGTCCCCACAAAATATATTATATCTGATGTCATTTTGAAGCATTTTTATGTTTTCTGTAAATTTAGGTAATTGGGCTATGCACCCAATACACCGGGTGCATTGTTGGTGCATTCCGTGGTTCCACCAGTGCAAGCGATTACATCGAGTGGAACCCCATCTCTACTAACAACTAGAGATAAGATTCAACCCGGTGCAATTGTTTGCACCGGTGGAATCACGGAATGTATAATATAATATATTTTATACGGACTACTGCTAGACAATTATTTTTAAGTTTATTTCAAGAACTTACTCATTTTGTTCAGATTTTAAGTTATAAAGCTTTCACTTAAATTTAAAAATTCACAATTAAGCTATTCACCACACACTATGAAACATAAACCTGTAAACCACCTGCAAACAATTAAATAATATCAAGAAAAGGTTATTTCTTGTACGGTTTTGCGGGAAATTTAAATTTTTGAATGTACCCGATGTAAGGCCACTAAATTAACACATTTACGTGATCAGGTAACGCGAATACATTCCCATTCCGAGATTTTTGTGTAACAAAGATAACAAATACAAACGTCGCAAGAGCAACAAGGAAATCAACACTTTTAGGGAATTCTGTTTACTACGATGATAGTTGTTTACGGCTGATTGTTTTAACATAAATGCAGTAGGTTATGTTATTCTCAGCAGCCATAGTCAAATGCCATTTATGAAGCGTCACTTTGATTAACAAGCTTTCGACTTTGTTTCTTTTTATCCCTAAACGAGATTATTGTGCGATAAGGATAGACAGAAAACATCACTAATGTAGCTATCTGAATACGAAGTGCATCGATTTTGAACCTTAACCCGGTGCGTTCGTGTATGCACCCATGTGGATGCTTTCAATGCACCGGGTTCATTTCCTGGTCCATCTCTAGTTACCCGACTACATCTGATGTAAAATATGAACATATAAAATAGCGACATCTGACTATCGCTTTTTGACCTAACATTGCAGTAGGATAGACAAATTGAAGCGGGATTTGCAATCAAGAACGATTTGCACAAAATTTTTCTAAAATATGAACGTTTGACGTCATTGGCGGACGCAATTTGTGAACGGCGTGGATAACGTCCGCTAACACCCAACGCAAAATTAGAACGCGCCCGTAATATATTCCTCAAAATTCTTCAAATCTTTAATAATTGCCTGACATGATCCTAATAAGAACTGGTGAAATTCTAATGTGTTTTTGTAAAGCACCTGATGTAGAATGGTTGCTAATAATTGGCGGCACTGCTTTTAGTAACTTTTTATGTTAGTAATTACATGTTGCTAGAACTGATTTAGTGTGTTTTGTGCTGGTTTTGTGTAGTGGTTTCCAATTAAAAATATTGAAAATAGTATTTTTATTTATTTAAAATACTGACATTTTATCATCGCTATGGATGATATGATCGTCGGAATTTGCACAGAAATGTGTCCGGAAGAAGAAATCAGAATGTGAGATTATATGTCATTTTCTTGTCTTGGATATACAAATTCGTACAAATTTTAGGAGAGAAAAGGAATCTTTGTTACACATTTTAGAAATGTTACCCGGTACTGAATTCAACAGAAAACCCAAAGCGGACAGAACTCGAGTAGTCAAGGCATACTGCAGGTCGGCAGCTGGTCAAGATACACAAACTCGAAAGAGCTTGCGAACACCTGACACTCTATTGAAAACAATCAACTACTTACTAGTTGAGTACGTTATAGATTGCATTCGTAAAAATAGTCTCTAATTTAATGTTCATTGGCAGTGTTATTACTACAAAATTATTGCCGTGGAATGTTGTGTATGACTTTATTACGGATAGGTTTTCGGCGATTCGCCAGGACATGATTATCCAAAGACTATCACCGGCACACTGTATAAGTATTCTCCAGCCGATAATCAGATTTCATGCCTATTCAGCATACAAGTACTAACCCACGCAATCCTTATATTCAATTTTTGATATAATGAATTCCAGATTGTGCGAGGAACCTGTGTCAAAGTTTGATCCAGTTCTGAACACCCAAAATTTACAAGAATGTTTAAAAAGATTGCTGGTATTATATGATGAGTGCGACCAATTCCAAATAAAATCTTTAAATTTATCAAGCAGCGATCCTGTGCAATATGATAAGCTTTTTGCAGATTCGAGACCCTTCATGGAAGCTTTGTATGTGGTATTTAATTTGGGTAATGTAAGTGCAATAGATAGGGCTTTGCAATTGCCAAAGCAGTATAAGTAAGTTAACAAGGCAGAATGGTCCCCACGTAATTATAATAATTCAATCTTTTAGAACTGATATCGTACAAAATGTTTTAAAGATATCACTATGTTATATTAAAGGAAATTGGATTAGAGCTTGCCGTTTGATTCAAGAATTGCCTTCCATTCTCGCAGGAACTGGAGCTTTACATTTACCAAAAATTCGAAAGTTAGCCCTTCATACGATGAGCATAGCATACAACAGCAAGAATTTGTGTTTTCCTGCAGAAGACGTTAAGGCCTTGTTGTTGTACAGTAACTTGGAAGACTTAAAGCTAGACTGCCGACATTATAACATATCTTACAATGGAACTAATAACACGATTCATTTCCAAAAATCTTCATTTAATACATCGGCTTCAATTGTAAGCATTATATTAAGTTGTAAACATTTTTAAACAAAAATAATTCATGTGCTTTTTTAAAGTGTCTGCCGAGGCATGAGTCTTTTGTAACCAGGAAAATGAATGGAACCTCGGTGACAGCATTGACATTGTATGGAGAAATATTTTAGTGACTTGGAGACGGAAAAACAATTTTAGTTTCACAGTGGAATGACCAATTTGTAAAAAATCTATAAACTGTAAACAACCAATCTGTGTGTGTGTTTTAATCAACAAAATTGCCAAATCAAATTCAAACTTGCAAAATGTCCAGGACCATCGTTAGAGCTCCCCCAGTATTCACTTTCAAACTGAAACCACATCCGAATAAGTAAGGCTGTCAGTTTTGATTTTAGTTTTCAGAAATGTCATAAATATTAGTAGACATATGTAGATTTCACTTTTTTTCAAGTTTTATTATTTTTGACACAGTAAAAATCAATCTCTTTTTGAAGTCCTGTGAAAATTTGTTTAATGGCGAAGTATACTGGTAATTATTGTCTTCTTATTATAGCGATCATGTATGTAATCAAAGAATAACTGAAGGTCCTGGTACTTGCCCCGCAATCGGACCAGATGGTTATGCACCATGCGTCGGCAAACTAAACGCGGGAGGTACATCTTGTTCAAATACCAGTGGACTTCAAGCGTCGCCTTGTGGCAGCAAAATAAATGTGGATCCTCATGACAGATTCTGCAATTTCATACTGAAGATAAGGGAACCTATAGCTGATTATTTGGAAAAACATGGTCTACCCAAAAATTCGTAATTACCTCACAAACACATTTTCAGACCTGTATTGATTCAAGTTATTTTCAGACAATGTTCATTTGTCCTATTGGTAACATCTCTGGTTCAGAGATCATACAATGCTGTACTGACAATAGCAACAATGCTCGTCAACTTATTTCCTCTCTTGGATGGGTTTGTGTACTTGATACGGTTTATATTGGACAAGATAATCGAAATTTGCTACACAGCGGACCGATCAGAAAAAATTCTAAAGAGTTTTCTCTTTGTAGGAGAGCTTGCTATACTGTTCATAATTGTGATGGCCATATTCGGGTTGATTCTGATGCCCGTGTTTTCATTGCTCTCCTATGTGATTCGGAAGTGCCTAGGCTTCGCTTCACCTTCTTAATTATCATGAATCTGTGAAAATAAATTTGTATACAATTTTGCTTTTATTTAATGGGTGTATTTATTATTTTTAAGAAATCTTGTTAAAAACTATAAGATTAAATAGAACTCCAATCTTGTCCGATGAAATTTGTAGGGGCAAAGTCAAAATGAAAAGAACATTTTTAGTCCATTATTGTTTGATAATTGATTTCAGGAAATGAAGCTATCAAACAAGTGGTGTTTCCATTTTAAAAATGTTTGTTTAAAGTTTAAAAACTATTTTCTTGTTGGATTAAAATTACAGCAAATATCTAAGAAATCTACCAAATATATTCTTTAATATGTTAAGAAATTAAATCTATTGTATTAAAAAATGGGCATCCAATACATATAAAGTTGGCTCTTGACAATTTCAGTTGTTTTCAATTTTGTAATTTATTTCACGATGGATGTGAATATGTCAACTGATTATTGTTCATCCCAAAATTCAAATGATGCCACCAATTTACCAGTGAATTCATCTGAGCCTGATACTTCTGGAAGTGAAATAAACGAAGATGAAATCGACGTGAATGAATACCACCTCAAACTGAAAGATCGTCTGCTGTCATTGCGAGCCAGCATGCACGACTTGAAGAAGCAACTGAAAGAGGAGAAGGAAAACTGGAAGAAGGAAATGGAAATTGTGAAATTGCATTCCAAGTCGTTGGTGGCTCCTGCAGTATCGAGCGACAGCAGTAACGAAGACATCCCGCAGAAGTTCAGTTACGACTACTACCCGCAATACGAGAGCTTTGAGGACGCTTTAAATCGAGTTCACAAGGAAAGCCGCGTCAACTTACAGAGGCAAATTGCCATCAGCAATTACAAGAGGCGGTTAATGGAAGTGGAAAACATGTGCAATTTGGAGTTGCTGCGGGTGAAGCAAAACGTCCAATTCCTTCAACCTTTACAAATGATCGCTTCCGAATGGAACTACCAAAAAGATGTGAACCTGAATGAAGCAGGTGATTCTCTCTGTGAAAAAGGCAACTCTAGTGACATGAGCATCATCACATCAGGCTCGGATGAAAACAAACAAAAAGAAGTTGCGATGCCTCTGGAGATGATGAGTAACAAACTTTATACTGATATGAATGACATGTTCAGCAAAGTGTCTGCTCAGTGTAATGAAAGTATGACACAATTGTATTGTGGAAATTGGCCAAATGAAAATTCAAAAACACAAAGTCATTCAGCTGTCTGGTACAACGATTATGTTTCTGCTAAACAAAATTGAAAGTAATATGATTATATATTTTTTTAATAAATAAATTGTCTATCTTATTTTGATTTCATTTTTGCTGAGAACGTTTTTCAGTGGCTATACTAGTGCACACCAAGTATATTTTCATCTCATTTTAACCTCGTGTGTTAATAAGAGATGGTTATAAGGTGCTATTCTGTATCAGGTACGTTAAATTTAAAGATCTGTTGCTATGGTAACAACCGATCAAAAAGCTTCGTGATTGGTTGTTACCATAGCAACAGTCCGTTAAATTTAACGTACTCGATACAGAATTAGCGACGGCTATGCGTAACATATTTGGGTAGGCGATCGTTGTGCGTCGTGTATTGTTTCTTTTCTGTTCATGAGTGTTAGACAGAGCAAGCGCTCTGGGAATATGTCTACCGCCTACCCAAATATGTTATGCACGAGCCAGGGCTGTACAGAATAGTTCCTATTAACTGATTATGCAACCATTAGAAAACACTATGAGATATTACATTTTAGAAACATATTTCTGCTTGATACTTTTTGCTAAATGTTTACAATCCTTAAGATCGAGCTTAGAATTGCAGTACAAATTATTAATTTATTATATAGGATGATTAATACGTAAATATGTTCTTAAAAATTTTTTGTGTAAATCGTCCTTGATTGCAGTGAAAACCTCGAGCAACCTCTGTACAGCTGTTTCAGCCCTGCTTAGGGCTTCGTCAGCAGAGACGTAGCTCGACATTCCCATTGCAAACAAAAACGACTTGTCCAATTTATTCGCAATTGCGATGTAAGAGTGATGAACAGATAAAATAGCCCCAAGCAGGGCTGAAACAGCTGTACAGAGGCTGCTCGAGGTCTTCACTGCAATCAAGGACGATTTGCACAAATTTTTTTTTAAAACTTTCAATATGCTTTGACAGCAAGCATGGCCACCTTGCATGGGGGACTTATTAGGAGCAAATCCGCTTCAAATTGTCTATCCTACCGCAATGTTAGGTCAAAAAACGATCGTAAGATGTCGCTATTTTATCTGTAAACATGTTTATAACTGAAGTTAACACTTGTCCAATGAAATATGTAAGAAATTAGTTTTTAAAGTTTGAAAACTAATTCCGCAAATATGTTCGAAAAATGTACTCAATTACTCACTTACTCACATCAATATAAACAAAAGTCATAAGTGTGGTTCGTAAATCAACCGTTTCTGAGATATGTTGAATTTTTAAAATGAAACTGCCTGGTGTGCACTGAGTCGGCCGAGATTTATAGCGTTTTCCACTGGGCGCACTAGTGCACACTAGGTATATTTCCATCTCGGTTCAGCTTTATGTAATAAAACGAGATGGAGATACACTCAGTGCACACCGGTGCAGCCAGTGGAAAACGCTATGAATTAGGCTAAATTACAACACTATAGTATACTTTTTCTTCATAGGCGGTAAAAGCGAAGAAAGGAATTGGAATTTTTTTGTCGTTTGTTGGTTATGTAACATTATTACCAATTTGTATAATTCCGTCTATCAAAAAAAAAAAAAATGTGAGTTTTGTAACGCTTCCGTGCTTTTAGCTTAACGTACACAATACGTAATAAAAAAAGTTAACTAAAGCAGAGAGACCCTAGAGACCTCCAGTTAGAACCTGCCAGAATGGAGTGCATTTCTAATTGAATGAAAAGAAACGATTGAAAAGTAGTAGTCATTATTGATCGCACTGTACATTTTTTGTTTGCATGGACCCTGCGGTTTCAAATTTTTGGTCAATGGTTCTGTTCTGCGGATTACTGGAATATTCTTGAATATTGTTCTGTGAAGACAAAACCAAAAGTCGCCATCATCAGGTGCCAAATATACTAAAATAGTAAAGAAGACTGTGGTTTAAGAGATAATTAAATTAGCCTCCGCCCATAATAATTTTTATATCCGTAGATACGTATTTCGGCAGCTAAGCTGCCATCTTCCGTACGCTACCAACTTAAAAGCACTAAAAAAAATGTCTAAATGTGATTAGGTTGGTTTTACACATTTTTTAGTGCTTTTAAATTGGTAGCGTACTGAAGATGACAGCTTACTTGCCGAAATAAATATCTAGGAATATAAAAATTATTGTGGGCGAAGGTTAATTTAATTATTTGAACGCCAAATATATCGAAAATTAGTCCAAATGCCGAAATCTCGCCCAACCTGGGCGAATTTAGATATAATTTCATCACTACGCATGATTTAGATAGTTCAGAATTTTGAAAAATGGAACTGCCCTAATTAGTATTAACGTTTTTCCTAAATAATTAAAAACATTCCTTGACGTTATTATTATTATATTGTCTTTCTGTTTGTAGGTGTATTATTCCTTTAACAGTTTGTTTCATTAGTTTACTTGCAATTGGCAATTCGATCATTTGAAAAAATTGCATTGTATTGACAACGGAGGTAACAAATAAGCTGTTTTCCCGTTACACAATTTGTCCACCCAAAAAGCCCGAAAGCGCAAAAGAGCACGTTCCAGTTAGATGACTTTCCATAAGTTTGTAAACGAAGGTCGCGCGTTTAAAGCCCAACTGAGTTTGAAACGCAAAATTCAGAGCTAACAGAAAACCCAGAGGAAAACACTTATAGTAACAAATAAATGTTACCATGATGTTACCTTACCGGCGGGGTTGTCAGATTTTTCTTGAAAAATACAGCAAAACGTAGTACAAAAAGTAGCCCAATTACGCCAATCTCCGAAATGTGAAAAAATAGCAGAAATAAGTTAATAAAAAAATTATGTAATGATAAAACAACATAAGGTAAAATCATTTTTAAATTTTTTAGTTAGAAGTGTGGTCATAAAAAATCAAAAACGAATCAATCATTAATTAATCATACAAATGTAATTAACAGTTAATCAACATTGACAGTTGTCAAGTTTTGCTAAAAATATAAGGGCAGAAAGAAACGAAAGAGAATTCAAACAAAGAACAAAGTTATGCGAATAGGAAATAGACAGAAAAAGAAATAAAAAGACGTCAATTTGGAATAGGTATTAAAAATCAGAACGAATAAAAAAAACAATTGACCTGCAAAGAAGTTAGAAACAAAAGAGAAACAGTAACAAAATACGAGGCATGATTATGAAGCGAAAAAAAAAACAAAAGACGATCGACAAAACCAAGCTGAACGTAAAAGCAATTTTTCCAGACAAATCAGAGAGTTTGTAGAAAATAAAAGTAAACTATACAAAAGTCACAGAGAAACGGACGACGAAATACAGTGCATAAAAACAAAAGATCACAACTGTAATGGAAATAAAACAAATGAAAAACGATGAACTTCGAAAAAGCGCTAATAAAATGAGAAAAATCAGTTCGTTAAGAAAATGAAAAGAGAAATCCATAGCACGAAAGTATAAAGAATGGATATAAAAGAACTAATAACTAAGATGAACAAAAACCCAATGAATCTCCAAACGAGAAATAAAAAATAAACTACTAGAAAACGAAACAAAAGAATTGCAAGAGCATAAAATGAATTAAAAAACAAAACAAAAGAACCACCACAAGATCGACAAAAAATGAGGATCGACGGAAGTTTTTGCAGGTAAAAGCAAACTCCTAGGAAACAAAAGCGTACAGTGCAAGAGTAGCCTAAGTGCTAAAAAGTAGTTTTAAGAAACAGCAGATTAAAGTATCTTGTACTTATCTGTTGCACTAATGATAATTATCAAAGCATATGTGCTAAACTTAGACATCTATCTATCTATCTATCTATTATCTTTCTACATAACTCATGATGGGCTATTACAGCACAATAACAGTTGGGCTACTCTTGCACTGTACGCCTCAATTTTAAAAAGGGTAAAAATAAGTCAATAAAATGCGAAAAACAATTCGAACTAGGGGTGGGAATGAACCAGATGCATTGAAAGCACCCATATTGGTGCATTCACCAGGGTGCATATATGAATGTACCGGGTGCATTCAAAAATTTAAATTTCCCGCGCAAATCGAACGAGAAATATCCTTTTCTTGATATGATTCAATTGTTTGCAGGTGGTTTACAGGGTTTAATGTTTCGTAGTGTGTAATGAATAACTGAATAGTAAACCTTTAAGTTTAAGCGAAAGCTTTATAGCTTAAAATTTGAGCAAAATGAATAAGTTTTTGAAATTAACGTTACAAAATAATTATTTAGCGGTAATCCGTACAAAATATATTATATTTGGTATCATTTTGAAGCATTTTTATGTGTTATATAAATGTTGGCAACCGGGCAATGCATTCAATGCACCGGGTGCATTGTGGGTGCATTCCGTCATTTCAACGGTGCAAACGAATTCACCGGGTGAAATCCCATCTCTTAATTCGAACACAAAAAACAATAGAAGAAAGTATAGACAAAAACAAGTAAATGAAAAAATGGCGATCTCTGCCAGAAAAGTAAATAAACTGGCCGGAAACAAAAGGGCAAAACAAAACAAACGAACCGTGAATAATATGCAAAAAATCAATACCTTAAACCAAAACAGAAAAAAATATGAGATGAACGAAAAACAAAAGAATGAAACGTCACTATTAACCGCATTGTTTGCTTGTTTTTTGCATCGTCTCTGCTGTTTCAAGTATTTGCTCGGTGGCCCAAATTAGATGCAAGTTGCCAAATAAGATTTTTACACACCAACACCAAATATGTCTAAAATGTAGCTCAAATGTCAGAATTGCGCTCAATCTGGCAACGCTGCCTACCGGTAACATTGGAAATTTAGCAATAGGTAACGTGGTATATGAATCTTTACCGACTCGCAACACTAATTTTCACTCTATGAAAAAATCGTAAAAATTGTAATTTTTTTTATATTTCCCGATTTTTTTGAATTGAGCTGTATTATGACGAAAACTCACATAAATTTGTTGGTACACGTCAACGTACACGTATATTTCAATGACCGCTCTCTCGCTCTGTGGTTGTGGTTGATGAGAGTGAACGCATATATTTCTTTTATGCCGAATTCCGAATGTTCTGACGTGGATTTGACCGTTTCAAATAAACACTGTTAGTTGCAAATAATAATTTGAAATAATGGATATTGGCACATTATTCGACGATGTGAAACGTATGAACAAGAGACAAGTAAGTACCTTTTTAAGGTTATGTCTTGCAATGCAATTTACAATTTTGTATTCAGTTCCTCTACCAAGTACTCAGTTTCGGCATGATAGTTTCCTCAGCCCTTATGATATGGAAGGGTTTAATGGTAGTAACTGGAAGTGAGAGTCCCATTGTAGTTGTTCTGTCTGGAAGTATGGAACCTGCTTTCCACCGGGGCGACCTGCTTTTCCTGACCAATTACCCAGACGAACCCGTCAGAGTTGGAGAGATTGTTGTATTTAAAGTCGAAGGAAGGGACATCCCAATTGTGCATAGAGTATTAAAATTGCATGAGAAGTATGTTGAAATGAATATGAGCAAAACCATTTTAAATAAACTTTATTTTATTAAGGAAAAATGGCACAGTTAAGTTTCTGACGAAAGGAGATAATAATAGTGTCGATGATCGAGGGTTGTACGCACCGGGTCAACTTTGGTTAACCAAGAAAGATGTGGTGGGACGAGCAAGGGGTTTTTTACCATATGTCGGAATGGTGACCATATTAATGAATGAGTATCCCAAGTTCAAGGTTCGTTGTACTTCGCTCATTATTGTCAAGATTTTAATATAAAATTTGTTTTCAGTTTGCTGTGTTGGCTTGTCTGGGCTTTTATGTTCTTGTGCACAGAGAATAACTTAAATACAAAACCTCGATTAAAATAAATAATTTACTGCATTTCTTTTGTATTGAATTTGTTAGTAAAAACAAGGCTGGGATATAGTTTAGCAAATGCCCCAATTTTGTAGAACAAACAATGCTAATAGACATTGTCCTCACCACAGAATGAGTGGCATTTGCTGAACTAATGCTCAGATTTGGTAATAAAAGATCCTTCAACTGATACATATTTTTTTATTAAATGTTCATTAAAAAAAAATTAATTAGCCATTTGCATTAGGAACAAGTAAACGTCCTTTTAATAATAATTATTCCTTACGTATTGCAAAAATAAATTATTTCTTTGCTTTAGAAGCTCGTTTCTTAGAAGGTGACATGGAAACTGCAGCTGGGCTGCCTTTACGTTTGGCACTGCCCTTCTTATATTTTGCTTCTATTCTTGAAATCAGATCCCCAAATTCTTTTTCACGTCGTGCATGATTCTTTTGAATTTCCTTCTCGAAGTCCTGATCTACAAACCATAATATATTACATCTTGTTTTATAATTAAACTAAATTTACCTGTCAAATGAGTATTCTGATACACTTTCCGTTCATTTTCATAATGAAGCCTACGTTTTCTTTTATTCTTTTCTGGTTCATTAAAGAAGCGATCATATTCCTTCACTTCCCCTTTTTCCACAAGATTCCTTACAATATCTATAAAACGAGGCTCACTGTCACAATTACTAAACGGCATCAGTTCTAGTATGACATCCATGTCACCCTTGCTGCGCACATAAGCCCTTTTAAGATCTTCTAGTTCTGCTTCTGAACCTATATATTCCTTCTCATAATCCTGAATATCCTTCATGCTAATCTTCTTAAACATTGACCTCCAGTAATCCATCCAGTTGAAAGTGGAGTCGGATTCCTCATCAAACTCTCCGCTCTCATCATACACAACACGTTTTTCAGCATCTTGCAATATTGAATGTATTTTGCCAAGTACTTTAAACTTTTCTGTGGCCTCGGCTTTCTTGCTCTCCTCCACTCGATCAGGATGGATCAGCAATGATAGTCTGTGGTAAGCTTTCTTAACTGAAAGTCGACCAAGTTTATAGGTTATCCTGAAGTATTATAGCTTGAAAACTTACTTTCTTTTTGAGTCGCATCGCGGTTTATGTGCAGGATTTCGTAGAAATCACGCGTGGAATAAAACTCCTCACATTTCTGTAGGAAATCGGACATTATTCCGGTTTATGAGAACAAAAGATTTCAACTTCGACAACCGCTAATAAATATAAAATTTTAGGCGCCAATCAAAAGCAACTGTCAACGTGACAGTGTTACCAACCGATACAACCAAAAATTCCTTTTCCAGCGTACAGTATTTCCTTGGAATTCCCTAAATTATTCTTAAAAATCGATTTTCTTCTCTCTTCGATCTTCAGCTTTCGATTAATTGCTCAATTAAATCGATTCTTGAAAATCGATGCTAATTTTTCTAACTTAGATATTTAGTAATAAATAAATCGAGTTTTTGAATGAATTTCATTTAGAATATGTTACGAATTGAGAGATTACTTGAGAGCGTCTGAAGCCGGCGTGGCGTATTCGTTTTAGCAACTAAAGCTACTTTTCCTTATTGGAAGATTGGGTATATGGTAGAGATGGGCCAGGGAATGATCCCGGTGCATTGAAAGCACCCATATGGGTGCATTCAATAGGGTGCATACACGAATGTACCGGGTTCATTCAAAAATTTAAATTTCCCGCGCAAATCGAACGAAAAATAACCTTTTTTTAATATGATTTAATTGTTTGCAGGTGGTTTACAGGGTTTAATGTTTCATAGTGTGTGATGAATAGCTGAATAGTAAACCTTTAAGTTTAAGCGAAAACTTTGTTGAACAAAATGAGTAAGTTCTTGAAATTAACTTTACAAAATAATTGTCTAGAGATAATCCGTACAAAATATATTATATTTGGTGTTATTTTGAAGCGTTTTTTATGTCTTACGTAAATGTAGGCAACCGAGCAAAAACATCCAATGCACCGGGTGCATTGTGGGTGCATTCCGTGATTCCACCGGGTGGAATCCCAAGTCTAGTATATGGGGATTGTTGCCATTGGCTATCATTGATCACGTGATCAACGATAACCAATAATTTCCGTCAAGTGAACGACGAAAGCCAACGACAACAAGCCCCGAGCTCCAAATACCTAATTCTCTAAGTCCCCAAAGCAGGGAAAGCAGCTTAACGAGTTTAAACTGATTTGAATCACTAAAAATTATGGAGGTTAAGTACTGGAGGAGTAAATAGCGAGTAGAAAACGAGTCGATTTTCGGACGCGCGCTCCGCTCTCTTGTATGGCAAAAGTAAAGAGCACGTTCTCTTGTATGGCAAAAGTAAAGAACACAACACATCACATAAGTATGTGAGAAAGTGCGCGATACTCTTCACAAGTCCACTTCTCGTTCATTTTGCCATACAAAAGGCTTGCGGCCGAAAGGGTTTTCAGTAGAGATGGGCCAGGCAATGAAAGCACCATGTGGGTGCATTCACCAGAATGCATATATGAATGCACCGGGTGCATTAATTTGCCGCTCGAACCGAACGAAAAATTACCTTTTCTTGGTATTATTTAACCGTTTATCGGTTTATAGGTGGTTTACAGGTTCATACGTTTCATAATCTAATGGTCAACAGTTAGTGTTAAGTTTAAGCAAAGCTTTAGGTCCGGTTTTTCAATCACAGGTTAACCCTAACTCTCGGTTTATTTCCATGGTAACAAGTACGAAGACAATTGTTTCCATGGCAATAAACTGAAGGTTAAAGTTAACTTGTGATTGAAAAACCGGGCCTTACAGTTTTAAAGCTGAAGAAAGCATTGAATAAGTTTTTAAAACTAATGTTAGGTTGATTAGGATACAAAATAATTGTCATTAATTGTATAGCAATAATATAATCCGAACGCAGCATACCTTAGCTGTAGCTGCGTTCGGATATATTACACTTTTCACACTCTTTGCACAAAAAGCACCTTGTTGTTAGTTTATTCTCTCGGTGGTTAAAATTGAGAAGACCACACGGTTCGGTTATGTTCGGTGTGGTGTGAGTTGGTGTACTTAGTGCTTACACCATAAGTTTCAGGTTATTTGACGGAGTTAACGGTGTTATTTCGAATTAGCGTGGGAAAATTGAATTAAAACAAAAGTTAAACTGGACGGTTTAGGTACGAAATGAAACTTGCATAAAGAACATTGATATATTTATGTACTCAGCATATTGAATCATTTATCAATAAAAATACCTTAGTAGAAAATATGTATAATTTCATAATGACTAATAATTTTATTCTGAGTAGTGATGTAAAATGATGATCATTTAAAATCGTAACGTCATTTTGGTCATTTAAGTATAAATGACGGTCATTTTGTCATCGTAATCGTATATTAATGAAATAAATAAAATTTTTACGAAACGAAATTTAACTCAAAACAATAAAGGTAATAACCTTAGGAACGAGAACAATTGTTTCCATAGGACTAAAACGGAGCTTAAAGTTGAACTCCAATTGAAAAATTGCTCTTTAAACAGTTTCACAAATTCTTACAGTTTACAGATAAGGTGTACAACGAATAGCATACCCGCAACTGAAATTAAAATCTTTTTATCAACAGTCATTAAAATGTATCGAAACCAGAACGGTCCAAGTGGCAAGGGGGCCGGCCTGGCAATCGCAAGGTCGTTGGTTCAAACGACGCTCGAATTAATTCTCGGGAATGGTCGGTATTCACTTCAGGTACTCCTTCAGTGCCACGGATACAATTCGACAACAAGCTGATGGCTTAACACCTCGTTGGCTATCTATCACAGATTTAAGAAAAACTGTAAACAAGTAACTTTAAACATAAAGAACAATAAAAATTGAAGAATAAATAGATATTTACATGAAAAAGAATCTGAAGAAATTTCAAAATAAAAATGGCTATTTAGTAAATCGCATTACATATTTGAATATTATAATATTTTAACTGCATCTTCATCAATTATTTCAATATCGATATAGCCATAAGCGCTGAAGGACCTTATATTTTTATTTTACGTGAAGTATTTTTCCAACAGCATTACACGCACATATGCCTCTTTGCACGTATCTGTGAATTGTGATCACTGTCGTGACCGATGTCATTTAAGGAACTTACATCACTAATCCTGAGTAAGATAATTTATAGGTTAAGTATCTTAATAATTGCCTTTATTAATGTAATATTCGTTTCTTGAGGTTACCATAACAGTTTCAATAAAATTTCAATAAAGTTTATCTACTCGCAGCATTCGCGCGGTCGGATAATGCATTTTGCACTTTCAGCACTAACTACACTTTAAATTTTACCATGTTACACCTAGTTACACCACACCGGTACCAAAAATACTAACCGAACGCAGCTTATTACAGCGTTCTCCATATACTCAACCTCGATGACTCAAAGCAATGCAACAAACCAGCGTGAAGTGTGCCAACACTTGGCGAAACATTTAGGTCTGTTTGTTATCCTGCACTAGTGTACACTAAAGTATTTGTATCTTGTTCTAACCTTGTACAATACGAGATGAAGAAGTTTGAGTGTGCACTTGTGCAGGATAACAAACAGTATTTGTAAAATGTTTAATAAAAGGCTGAAGTGTTTAATAAACGCAAGCTTGTATGTTCAGTTGCATAATCGATTCCAAATCGTTTGACCTACAATTTTTGCTTTAAATGCGCATATGTAACACTAGATGGTTCTGTGGCTCTGTGTGATTGATTAGTTAAAAATTTGAAAAAAAAAGGAAATTTCGGTAGTTGCCAGTTGTTGTTTGAGACGCCATCAATTTTTTTTATCGTAAATGTAAGGAAACGTAATTAACAAACCAAATCAATTTTTTTTGTACTAGCAATTTTCTAAACATTCGGTATGTTCCGTCTTCACACATTTTTATAGTTTTTAAATATTTGAGTTACGCGGATTGATTTTTCATGGGACTTTTTATAACGACGGAGTTAACCATTTAATTTTCTTCTGAATTTTGGTTTCCATGACAACGAAAAAAAAAACTTTTTTATTTTTCGATCTGGAAAGCTATGAATCGCATATTTTCGATCTAATGCGATCAAGTGTTTCGAGAAAATGTGATTGTAGTTTGATTTTTAACATTTTTACAGTATTTGAAATTTTCATTAGGCCGTAACTCATTTTTTTAAACTAATTGGAAATAGTGAAGTTTTACACTCCCTTTATTAAATGACTTTCAAAGAAAATATGACCTATTTGGTATCAGCGTACTCAGAAAAAAATGTTCTGTCGAACTAAGCTAAGAAACACATGAGGTTCTATTAAAAAAAATAAGTTACGACCTAATAAAAATTTCAAATGCTGTAAAAACGTTAAAAATCAGAATGCCACCAATGGAGTGATTTTCTCGAATCACTTGATCGCATTAGATCGAAAAAATGCGATTCATACCTTTCTAGATTGAAAGATAAAAAAAGTTTCTTTTTTTCAATTTCCGGAAACCAAAATTACCAATTGATACATATTTGCACTCGTAATGATCTGCAGATTTCAAATATGTAAAAATATATAAGGTGTACCGTTTAAAATAAGAAAATTGATATAACTTCCGGCGAAACTGCACTATTTCCTACATAGTGTAATTCCATTTTTTGTTTAATTTATTCTCTCCAAAATTCATCGAATTAATCGATTAATAAATAAAGATTCTAGAATGGGGCACACATGGCGTGGGACACCCGGTGTAATGATTTTTAAATATTTTACCGTGTAATATTTATTCTAATTTTAGTGCTTTACGCCTAAAACGCAATAACAAAATTTTTAGCACAACAAAATAACGCATGCAGGAAGCGTGTGGTTATCATCGCGATCAACATGTAATTCAAGCTTTGCAATTTATTTTAGTACCTCCGTGAGATTCTGTTAATAAAAACCGGTACTTTCTGGAATTGGGCATGCAAAATATTGGTTTAGAGCAACATCGCTTATTGCAGCAAATGTTGACTTATTCCAATAACAAACAAAGACTCGTTACGTAGCTGCAACGAAAATGTGAAATTTATTAATTTGTATTTGAACTAAAAATTAAAGACGAATCGAAGGACAACTTATGTAAGTAAGTACCATTCAAAAATATCGTGCGCGATTATAACACAAAATTGCAATTTTATTTATTGCTAAATCTCACAGGTTTATACCTGAAGGTTAATCATGTCATGTATAACACGAAGCGGACCTGTTCTATATTATGTATGTATAAGTATATTACATACCTACATAAGTGATATTTATAGATGCATATTTTCATTATTCATTTCAAATTACGTCGAATCAATTATGCAAGCATAGCGGTGATTCAACATTATTATTATTACTATATTTATTTACCGTGGAGGCGTACGGTTCGTTGTCTGATGCATCGTCGAAATCTCTCACTTACACGGAGCCAGTGCTCCGTAAATAAATATAAATTGTAAATTTATTTTATTGTGTTCGATTATTAGCATATACATCAATGACGTGCGCACGCCCACCTCGGTTTGTCTCGAAAAATATGACTATTAATATACATCAGTTGGTCATGTCGCGGTGTCGGACGAAACGTTTTGCTAATGATAGTCTGTTGAATGCAAATCGGGTTTCAATGGCTAAGAAGATAGCGAGACGTTTAGAGTTTTTTTTTTGAAACTCATTGCACGGAAATAGCACAAACATGTATAATAAATTTTCTGGAATCTAGTAGGTCTAGAATTGTTAGCGTTTATCAACTGTCATATTTAAAAAATTTGACGTTTTTCGCCTATAATTCGATTGACAGTTCCTATCCAAGTGAACTAGTTTTGTTTGTATAGCATTTGAGAAAAAGTAATTTTGTGTAAACTCTCGCGTGAAAATTTTCGTGCCATGATTTTTTATGATTTCAAATGTGGTCTAACGCCGAAACAATGCCTCGATTGGCTTCATTTGGCTTTTGAAGATAAAGCACCATCAAAGAGCAGTTTTTATAATTGGTTATAAACCGAATTCCAGCGTGGACCTCTCTCAGTGACGAATTTCGTGAAGGTCGTCCATCAACATCTGTTGTTGCCACTAATGTAGATGCTGTGCGTGAAATGCTTGAGCGAGATGGACATGTGACATACCGTGAGATTCAAGCATCCTTACGCATTGACATGAAAGCAATACACCAGATTTTGCATGATCATTTGAACGTACGAAAGCTTTGCAGTCGTTGGATCCCACACGATTTAACAGAAGCGCAAAAGCAGGGTCGTGTCAAATGGTGCGAAGAAATGCTCAAGAAATTCAATGGAGGTCGTTCAAATTTAATTTATAACATCGTTACTCGTGACGAAACGTGGATCTACGTACGAGCCAGAAAGTAAACAACAATCTACCGTTTGGGTATTTCAAAATGAACCAAAACCAACAAAACTTGTCCGTTCACGCAGTGCTGCGAAGCAAATGTTTGCTTGTTTCTTTGATTTAACAGCACATGTAGCAACCGTGGCTTTAGAGGATCGAAAAACCGTGAATGCTGATTGGTATACTACAATTTGTTTGCCGGAACTCATCGATCAAATAAGAAGAAACAATCGAAATCGACGAATTATTCTCCATCATGACAACGCCAGCTCTCACTCAGCCCGTCAAACAGTTGATTTTTTGTCCAACAAAAATGTTGAATAAATGACTCATTGTCCATATTCACCCGATTTATCACCTAATGATTTCTTTTTGTTCCCAAATATCAAAAATAAAATGCGTGGTGAGCGATTTTCGTCGGCTGAAGCAACGGTTGAAACATTTCGGACACTGGTTTCTGAGGTACCATCTTTAGAGTGTAAAACGTGCTCTAGAAATTGGTTCGAGCGTATGCAAAAGTGTATTGACGTCAAAGGCGAATACTTCGAAAAACAATGATGCGGTTTACCAAATTTCATATGCGTTTTTTCATACCGTTTCCAAAAACTTTTCCAGCAGCCCACGTACTTCCACAGGTTTCCTAAATTTTACACAGGATTGGAATTTCCTGTTTACCAAACAAAATAAAAATAAATTACTAACGCTAGAAATGGATGATCATTTTTGAGGAAGTAATTGCAAAGAAACTTTCAGGAACAAATAAACTTGCGTTGTACCGAGACATCAAAAATTATTTTGGTCAAGGGCGGTCATGAAATGGAAAGCGAGTGTCTATTAACAGCAAGTAACCAAAGTTTTGACAATAATTTTAATATCCATGCCCTTGACCAAAAACGTTTGTTGCCAGTGTATAAAGGCCGCTTGACATTTCGCAATTTTTATTGCCGGTAATAAATAATTACAGCGAACTGTATTCCACGCATGCGCAGTATTAAATTTCGATCAGCTGTGGCATAGTATTCAGAAAATAGCTCTGACCCTATATTTTTTGCATTGCAACGGGGCGCAACGGCGATTCTGGGAAACATGTTGGCAATTTTTGAATTACCAACTTTATAAAATAAAGAAATAACGTATATGACATCGATAAAACCTTAATTTGATTGGTCTTGTATGTTGAAGAGAAAATTACGATTACATACGAATCGATTTACTTTAATTTTATTAATGAACAGATTATACATTGACAACCTACGATCGCTTTGACCTAACATTGCAGTAGAATTGACAGATTGAAGCGGGTTTGCTACATAATAATCATCCCAAGCAGGGCGGCCATGCTTGCTGATGAATCCCCAAATAGTGCCGAAACAGCTGTACAAAGGCTGCTCGAGGGATTCACAGCAATCAAAAACGATTTGCAACAAATTCTTTTTACAATTTTAATTTTATTGTTTTTCCGCTACAAACAAATTTAATACAGCCAACGTTAAAGTGATTTTTTGTAAACCTGTTGCTTGATTTATCATGTTTCCAAATTCATTAGCAATCTGTCTTTCCGTCTGTAAAGTGTTACATGTGTATTCAATTACCGCATCTTTACCAGAAATCGTACACTTTCTAGGAATGTCTGGAATTTTCCGGACTGTGATTAAGAAGCGTAGTCAGAAATGAACAATTAAACATCGCGTTTACGAGGCAAGTGAAAAGACATTTTTTAAATAGAACATTCTGTACTTTGTCAGTGGCGTAACTACAAGGGTTGCAGGGATTGCAAAATTAAAATTGCAAGAAGGAAAAAAACTTAACTTTACTTTAAATATTGTACAGTATTTAAGAAAGTAACAAAAAGAAAGATCTAGCGGCGATAATCATTAGTTTTATATATTTTTAAAAATACGCACTTACACACCTACTTGATTGGTTTTTTTTTTAAATGATCCTCAATCGTGGATCGCATTGAAAATTACAAAAAGAAGGAAAAACAAATGTCAGTCAAGTGGCCAATTTTGAAATATTATTTTAATTTGGCTTGAGTAGAAAATATACAGGATGCACAATATTAAATTCCATTTCTAACATACGTACATACAAGCGCCATCTGTTAATTCGAACCGTAAATTTGTAACTTGCTGGGAAAAGATTCCAAAGCAACTGAAAAATGTTAGGAACCATGTTCTGTAAATTAAATTGAATTCTATGTTTAAATCTTAGATAAGGAAAGAAAGGAGATGCCGCACGCCGTATCCAACGCATGAGCGAAAACTATTACCAGAAGAGAACAAATCAAGGATACTTAACATTGCACAAACGCGTTGTAGACAAAGCGAAGTGAATTCCGGTGTTTTTGATGTAATGTGAATGAAACAGATACTGACAATTTATAGAAACAATGTGCAATGTGTAGCAAAGCCGTCAGTGTCACAAGCAGCACCATCTGTTAATTTATAGCCGCAATTAATGTTGTTCCCTTTAAATTCTGCAAGACGGATTCAAAGCATCTGAAAACAAATTTCTTCAAGAAAGTGTCTGAGAAACAATTCAACAGCGAACTCCGTTTGGCGTTGGTTTGGAAGCTTTTTTAACCTAAAATTTCGACAGCTCTTGTTGTCATTTTAAGGAATAGGATAATCCAAAAGTATTTAGCAGTCTTGATTTACTGAATATGACCGTACATAGAAAATAAGTAAGCAGGAAAAGAATGAATTTTTAAAGTTGTTTTTCAATTTTGTGCTTTCAAGTTTAATAAAATACTTTTCTTTCACTTTTACTTGTAATAAATGTTGCAATAATAAAAGGCGCTGGTAAAAAAATTGCAACTCGGCGAATTGAATTGACTTCTGGCTACGCCACTGTAGTTTGTATTGCAAATTGATAAGTATTGATAGAATTGTTTTCGGTTTTTATACTATTCGTAATCGCAACCAGTGTTGCTAATTCGGTGGCTACACCTTCATTGAAATTGGCATAGCAGAAACTGAAGGTCTGCACATTGTGTTACCGTCAACGCAGTTTAGATTGGAACGAGTTGCAACGAAATTTTTATAACCCTGGACACAACAAACCCTTACTACTAACTAAATTAATGTATCAATTTTAATATTTCAATTAAATACATTGATACAAGAATCTTTTTTTTTTAATTTCTAAGAAGATAAGAAAAATACATAAAATAAACTGCGGAAAATAAATCATAACCAACACTGAGACTCCTCTTGTTACTTGGTGATAATTTCGAGATGTGGTTTAAAATACACATTTAAAAAAGATTATAAAAATCAGTTATAAAAATTTCGATTGCGGGTTCAATGGAAAGAATTAAGTAATGATTGACGATGAATTTCTCGAAACTTGTCAATCAATCAACTTAATAAAATAATCTCAAGGAAATCTAATCATTAACGTCATTTAAGGCTTATACTTATTTTCCATATTGAAATGTTTGTTAAGCGTGTTTTAAATTGATTAATTTATGGAAAGCTATATCAAATTTTAGGATATATATATATATAATATTTTCCATATTGAAATGTTTGTTAAGCGTGTTTTAAATTGATTAATTTATGGAAAGCTATATCAAATTTTAGGATAGTGTAAAAGAGCAAAGAAGTTGTGCTAATATCATAAAATAGTATAGAAATAGATTTATTTTGTTCCGTTTATAAATAACAACGTCATTTAAGGCTTATACTTATTTTCCATATTGAAATGTTTGTTAAGCGTGTTTTAAATTGATTAATTTATGGAAAGCTATATCAAATTTTAGGATATATATATATAATATTTTCCATATTGAAATGTTTGTTAAGCGTGTTTTAAATTGATTAATTTATGGAAAGCTATATCAAATTTTAGGATAGTGTAAAAGAGCAAAGAAGTTGTGCTAATATCATAAAATAGTATAGAAATAGATTTATTTTGTTCCGTTTATAAATAACAGTTTTTTCTTAATATTTTTTTCGTAACATAAATTATACTCCTACATGTAATGGAAAACAACCTTTATTCATTTCGATAAATAACCAATTTTCTAATGTAAGGTCAGTGGTGTAACTGGAAGTCAAGTCGCCGAGAAAAAAAAATATTTTTTACACTCTTTTAGAAATTGAAAGTGTGAAATTAATTTATAGTTCCCATCTTAAAAAATTGTTAACCGGAAAGTCATTAAATTGGCGACGCTATTTCTAGAATGGAATAAACTACATACATTGCAAAATCGAATATTCTTTGTTACCAGACATCACAGGTGAGGCAATAAATAACGACTAAATCAAGTACTAATTCCAGCTCTGAGATTCAACAAAATGTGTCTAACTGTAGGTCGCGTGATTTTATATGAGTTTGCAAAATATGAAAACGGAAACTAATTTATTTGATATTGATTTCACTGTTTTTACTTATTACTATATTAATACCACAGTAAAGAATCAATAGGTAGTAGCGCGGGTGTTCGGAACATGCACGCAACTGCGAGAAATATTTTATTGATATCTCATGCTGAAGGATTAAACACCGTTCTCTGCCGCACATTGATATTTGAACCCCTGTTTCAGCTGTCGCTCTCACAGTTGATCTCGCTCTTTCATGCACATATCGACACACGGCAGAATGCTCTTGTGGCGACATCTAACGTATCGTTCACCCCGATTAACGTTTACCAGGTTTCTCTCGGTTCAGTTCAAATACATTTTTTTCTTTTTTTCTATTTATTTGGTCAATAAAATGTGTAGGTGACTCATTTCTAAACTTGGAAAAATATAACAATTGCGGGGCGATTCTTTAATAACTAATAAAAGATGTGAGTTAGTTCCAAGAAAACTGTTTGTCAGAAATATTTGGTAGCAATTTGTGAGATTAAGGAGTTTTACCACTTGACATTCTTCATGTTTTTCTAACAGTTATGTAACGGATGTCCAAGAATTATTGTAGTCCTAGGTCGCTGTGGAATGTGGAACATTTTAATAGAGGAAATTCTATGCTGACAAATGAAATCCAAGTCGCTTCAACTTACTTACAATGCTACGCCAGGAGATCGTATTTCATTCAAAACAATTAACGCGCTCGCTCCTTAAATGTGTATCGAGATACCTCGGCAGTTTCGATACATCGATCTTTGGACCTAAACTTTTAGAAATGCACTTTGTCACGTCACGTGCACGAATTGTTTAAAAAGAGAAATTTGTAGTTTCATTCATTTATAATTAATTCAGTATTATTTAGTATTGATTTAGTTATAAATCAGTTAGCCCGTGATTAGTAGAGTGAGTGAGGTTATTGAATTCGTGATTGTCGAAGATGTAACAGTTAGTTGAACCAATGTCAGTCAATCCGAAATTTATGAAAGACACTTTAATTCTTACTAATTTCGACCTTAACTTTAAATTTAATTTTATCTAATTCTTAGTTTAAAAAAAAACACCCTAAAACGTACCAGTTTCGTTACTTGCTTATCGTTAACACCCCCTTTCGTTTCTTGGCATTGAATTTTAAACTAAAATTGATTTAAATGGGAACGAGGCAACCTGCTAGATGCAATTTCAGTTTTGCCAACCTATATATTATGATTATAAGTGTCAGTTCATAATTACAACAGTTCCCATCATGTTTTAAAATAGCAAAGATTGTTCCTATTCATACACGTAAAGCGGGAAATCTATCTATTTAATTTTAGACCAATCGCGTTACTTTAAACCGTTTCTAAAATTATTGAAAACTTATTTAAATCACGTTTGATTACTTTTCTGGATCAAAACAATATTTTGTCTTCATGTCGGTTACAAATCAGGCTTAACAACTTCGGATGCTATTTACGATTTTCTCACACAAATTTACAAAAATATTAATAACAAAGAGCAGGTGGCAACTGTATTTTGTGACTTCACGAAAGCCTTTGACTGCGTTGTTGCTGAAATACTTCTCAACAAGTTTGAACGTTATGGCTTTCGTGGACTTCAAAAAAAAACTGGATCTGATCATACCTAACAAATCGCAAACAATTTGTACATATTAAAAACAACAATGGAGATTATACTCTTTCAGAGGTAAAATTCAATTACTATGGTGTCCTCGAAGGTTCTGTTTTGGGTCCTCTCCTGTTTAGTATATACATTGATGATTTATCATATTTAAATACAAATGCACACACAACACTTTTCGCCGATGATACGTCAATAACTTGGCATGAGAATACCTGGGATTAGTTAAAAGACAAAATAAACGAAGACTTACTTTTATTAAAAAAATGGTTTGATGCAAACGGCTTAACATTAAATTTAAATAAAACTAAATATCTCTTATTTAAAAATATCAGTGACACTGTAAACATTAAAATTGACGATACAATATTAAGTAGAGGTACAGACATTAAATTTTTAGGTTTACATTTGGACGAAAATTTGACATGGACAAGACAAATTCAAGACATTGCAACATGTCTTTCTATTGCTTGTTTCGCAGTGCGTATTACTCAACTTAAAGTAGGTCCAGAAGCTGATAGAACAGTGTATTTTGCATTACTGGAATCTCGACTGAGGTACTGCATTGTTTTTGGGGTTTTACTACAATGCAGAATCTTGAGCTAATTTTCAAAATTCAAAAACGAGCTATTAGATACCTATCAGGACAAAGTCCATGAGCTCACTGTCATTGTCTATTCATTCGATATAAAATTTTAACAGTATACTCGTTGTTTCTTATAGAAGTATTAACATTCACCTTTAAAAACAAGCGTGATCTGAAGGAAAGGTAAGATTTTCACACGCATAACACCCGCAGTAAAAAGGATCTCCATTTGTCTAGGCCAAAAACAGCATTAATTAAAAATTCACTGTACTATAATGGAAAATTTTTATATAATCGACTTCCTAAAGAATTTAAAAATATACACGACGCAAAGCTCTTTAAAAGAAAACTAAGAGGGTTGTTCTTATCAAAAGCATTCTACAGCTTAGATGAGTTCCTAACATGTGATTTCAGTGTTTAATGTTTTGTTTGTGTTTTTTATTGATTGTAATACTTCTAGATTTTAGATATGCATCTGCATGTAAAGACCAACTGTCATGAGATGGGTAAATAAATTATTATTATTATTATTACAGCCACCAATTCTCAGCATTACTAAAAAGTTTATTTATTTAAAAGTATTTTCACTTTTTTGGTGGCGACAGTACCAAAAGAACTTTATTAACAAAAATTGTGAAAGTTCTGATTCTGCACAGTTCAAAATTATTTTGAACTATACAAGATGTTTGCTTATTAAGTTACCAAACAAATTTATGGTTTTTGAAAGAAAAATTGCACTTATATTAGACCGGCAATAGACGATCATAAATTTCATGTAATTTACGTTTTGGTAAAACGTAGATTTAAAGTTTTCATGTGCAAGTTTTGAAACTTTTTGAACTTCTGTTTCAATGTACTGTGGCTTGCAAAGAAAAATGCGTACACCTGTATTTCGTTGTATTAAGTTGGCCTTGAGATGTAATTTGTCAGTGTCAAACAATTAAAATTCAGACTGACAGAAAATGAGTAACTTAAAAGCTGAATATTGATTCACAGCAGTAGCGAATGATTATAGCTTAAATAAAAATACTACGATGCACAAATAATATGTTGGAAGAGGAAAAATTTGCAAATAGAAAAGATGGTTGGAGATAGATGTCCAAAAATGTCGATTTACAATTCGGCTAATGCCCTTCAGAATTAAGATAAACCGCAAGGGATTCCATGTTTTAATAAATTTTCCTATCTCTTGTCACCAACACGTCGAAAATTTCAAACTTAGCTTTGAAGAGTCTTCACAAATGTTAAAAAAATTATATGAATAGGACTGCAATCGACAATTGTGTTTCGATTAAATTACATTACATTTATGGGTCGTTAAATATTTGGAATGTCGTGATATTTATTGAATAGCTACTGTCTGACTTATATCAGGTAAAATAGTAATAATTTCAACGGCCGTTCCTAACCTGCATGTTTCGAAACATGAGAAAATTTTCAAAATACCCATTTACAAAGCAAAAAATAAATGAAAACTCGGCTATTTGATTTTGAAGATGTACGCGATTTTATTGCAAGCAAGTGTACTTTACACTTTGTCAAAAATTTGACTTAAATTACAAGAAATTTATGATCGTCTGCTGTGGGCTTTACATATTTGAACTTCTTTCAAGATGAATTATCGTAAGATAAGTTCGAGAAAGTGACTGTTGCTTACATAGCCTATATAAATCATATTAACTCTTTCGTTTTTAGAGAATTTATCTTTAAAGCACGATAAAATGACAACTAAATGTGACTGTTTAAATATACAATGAGAAAAATGGGACAAATTGCGTCCCGTTTTAAGTTTGTGGCAAGAACGGGACACGAAGCTAAAATAGGGGACAGTCCAGTTAAAAACGGGCTAGCTTAACCCAAAAAAAAATATTTTGTGATAGAATTAAGTATGCTGTGATATACATATTTTGAACAAATTGAAACTAGTTAATTTTAGGTTACAAAAGAATTAAATTGAAATAATTTAATAAAAGAAAAGAATTAATGGTGAAGGACGGGAGTTCTAAATAATATTCGTTCGTTTTGGTTTCGTTTTCGATTGCAAAACGAGCCCGCAATTTACAAGGGAATTAAAACGAGTTCTCTTGTATGTTAAGCAAGCATGTTTTGTTTGCGAGAATATTCGTATGGTATTGCAACCGCCGTCACATCGGCACAAATCGCCAATCTTAAAAATGCTTCAGTCAGCTTTTTAGTACAACGGGAGTGAGAATAGGTAGCGATACAAGTTACCGAGTCCAGCGGTTCGAAGATTTCCCACGGGCCGGTGGAATGTCGCTGGGCCGCCGTCTCTATCCCCGCACTCCCCCATCTTGGCCCAGCAAGAACAAAAGACTGCTTGCGTCCGACTCTCGATATCTTTTGTTTGGCGTTTATTTAAAATTCATATCGATTTCTAAGTCGCGTCGCTGATTTTAGATGCTCTCGACTTGTATGTAGGTACTATGTGAATGAATAATAGTTGCTTGCGCAGAACGCGGTGAAGAAGGGCGATGATTAATTTTCTAACAAGTTTTAAGCGCAGTCTATACGTAGTCGTCGGACAAGTGGCCGGGTGGTCCTTCATTTCCCCCATAATTGACAAATTGGAAGCTTATTAGTGCGCGCTTACACATTAGATCTCACCACCGTGTAGCGCGTGTGCGTTCAGCAGGTAAGATTCAGTCGGTCGCGGACGGTCTTACACGAACGGTGTCAGAGGCGGGATGGAAGCCAAGAGATGCGCGTGCCGCTGTATGTGTGGTCCCTCTTGTTGTTGTGCGCAGCTGAACACACACGAAGACGGCGAAGATTTCCGAACTCTGGTAGGTGGGACTTATTTCAAATCGCTGATATTGGCGCGTGCCGCTGCATGTGTGGTCCTCATGTGTTTTACTGGCTTTAACTCGCTTTTTACATCATTTTCTTGCATTTTCAGCACAGAAATCAATTTCACTCACTAAAATCTACAATCACCTTACAGAAAACAAGTGAATAAACGGTTATTTTACTAAATAGAGCCTCCCTACTAGTTTGACACATTAGAGCGTTTCAGGTAAGAAGAAGCAAAAGGAGAAGAAGAAAACGAACGTAGCCACTCGCCTATTAATAGCGAGTTCGTCCGAAGTTTGATTTTAATATTGTGATGTTGCCATGTAGTGAATTGTTATTTCATAACTTTTCAATTAGAAGACAGAGGAGGAAGAAGAAGAAATTCATTCAAATGCTACTCAAACAAACTGTTTTGGTTTTTCATGTCGTTGATATTAACTTACTAACAGTATTTGCAATTTTCCTTCACTTTCAATATTTTATTTAGATCGAAAACTATAATTTGTCAAGTACTATAATATGTTGCCAATGAGTTACTTCAGAAGTTCCAAGCAAGAAGAAGAAAAAGAATACGTAGAAGATTAACATAACAAGTCAATTCTAATTATGTACCAAAATCTACATTTTAATTATGTTCAAATTTTTTTAATTCCGAGAAGACATCAAAAAGAAAGAAGACATTTAATAAAAACCAATGGAATTCATGGTGGATGAAATTCTTTTTATTTTCTGCATTTTAACAAAATTTAAGCCGGCCGTCTTAAAATCACAGTCTGTTTATTACCTTCAACTTTACAAGACACACTAGTTCCAACCGGAAACCAAGAATTCAATCCGGGGCCGAGGAAGTTAAATTTTACAGTGATTTCTTCACCCAAATTAATCTGGACGCTGTAAGACGATGAGGAAGAAAAATATAGATATAAAACAAGTTACTGTTTAAAATATCACATTGAAAGAGATAGAAGGTTGGTGGTATCTTACGTTCTGTGATACTTTTGGATTTTGGATTAATACGAGAGCATGCTTTTGCTAAAACATGCAGTTAGTTAAGTCTGCCAGGATATAAAGTTAGGAGAAGCTATATGGAATCAGGTATAGACTTGTTAGATGCGGTGCTATGCCTAGCTAATGAATTGAGAAGAATGGTTTAATACAAGCAAGACAAGAACTTATTTTCTAAAACATTGATTTAAAGAAGTGAGTAATGTAAAAACTGTAGAGGTCTGAAAAATGTCTTTAATATTTGCAGTAAGCATGATCTAAGCTTCCAAGTTGATAAAGACCTGAAGAATGTGATGAGTTTCTCCTCTTCCTCAAAGTTTACCTGTTTAACGTGAAATTCTCTTCAATTTATGTTGCACCCGAATGTATAATAATAATAAATACCTTTTATTGACTCTAATTAAAAAAAAAAACAACAAAAAAAAATCAATTTACATTGTTATGGTACTAACGAGAAGATAATGTGGCGCAGGATTGCAACCTAGAGGGTTGATAATCTGGTTTACATCCTGAACCTCCTACTGCCAAAAATTTATCATACTACAGATACTACAGGTACTACAGATATTATAGATATTACAGATACTACAGATAATACAGATACCCATACCTAACGTTTAGGTAACCTATCGCATTCCAATGATAAAACCAACTTAATTGGGTCCAATTGAGACCAGTTACGGCACAAGTATGCAGATTAACCTTGAAATTGTGGAAGAACGCATTTTACTTTTTTTCTGAAAACGGAAGAGGAACAGCATTTAAGATCGACAGGCAATGCATTGTATTTCTTAACGATATTATAAGAAAAGGACCGTTCGTATTTGCCAGATCTATGCAAGGGTGGTGTAAGTTACGTTGACGTTGTGACCGTCAGTCCTAAAAGTTAAACGTGTGTGTAAGTATGCTGGAATTCCTGAACTAATAACCTTGTGAAGTTAATCAAAGACTAGTACAAATTATTTCTGCATAGATATTGAAACTAATGTACAGATTGATTCGGGCAACTAAGTAGGAGTTTTCGTATGTGTTACCGTTCCAAACACATACGGAGACCATGCCGCGCCGTCTGCCTATTTGCCTGACTCTGTATAAAGAAACTATTTTGCTTTTTTTTCTTTAAAAATCCCTGAAAATTGTCGTAAAATTTGTAATTTGTAAACCAGAGGAAGAACGGAGTTCTCAATAATACCTGAATCCCACGTGATCACCATAATCAGGCAACCAAATTAACACATTGTCACGTAACACAGTAAGAAGTAAGGCAATCAGAGTGCGAAATATTACAATACCAATTAATATTCAAGAGAAAATCGGAGGAGGGAAAAGAAGCTTTGGTTGGAAAAATCCTCGCTCAGAAACAAATAAAAATGGATGAGTTAAGCCAGATCTGTCCATATTCAGAAAACATCAAAGACCGATGCGATAATATAATTCCTAGGCAGGCAGCTAGAAAAAGGAATTTTGTTATTTTAAAGAAAAAGAGATAAGTAAGTGATACAACTACATAATTTTAACAACTTAGAGAACAGGTATTTGAATACTTTGAAGTTTTACAATTGACCTGAAATGAGAAGATTAATGCAACAATGGATTTGGTATTCCAATTTTCTTCTGTCGCAAGCAATAGGTCACGTTACGCAAAAAGGGAAAACTGTCATGTACACAAAATAAAAGGTTTTTTTTCTTAATACAGAGGATTAAATTTGTAAAACTTTTTGATCTAGACTATACTTATATACCTATTTACATAGAACGCCTCAAGACTAGTCTGAAGTACCAACAACTTTGAGAAAAAAAAACAGTTTTAAACTGGACCCTTTTAAAATTGGTAAGAACACTCAACGTTTCACTATCGCTTGATAGCTTCTTCAAAAGTTATTTCAAAAGTATCTCTAATCAAATAAAGTGGAAGCAAACCTAATACATTGCGCATAGAACAACGGTTTAAGAACGAGAATTAATGATTTTAAAGCAAACGATTTCCAAGAGAAATTTTAATAGAACGAGATATTATTGTCCTGTCACTTAAAAACTAGTCTCCTCACATACATCAAGAAAAACTGATTGCTCACTGAAATTTCAGGATAAAGATGAGAAGTGAGTTGTGGAGACTATTTTATATCACTAAAACTGTTTTTCCTGCTTTGGTGATTTGGACAATAATCGGGGTTTACCGTCATTGATTCTCGTTGATCAACCCCTAATGGCGTGGCAGACATTAACAAAATCTCCAATAGTGTTCCAAGTATTTTTCAACTTTTCTCGGGGAATTTTAAGACGTTGTTTCTGTTAATTCGTCTTCACATTTCTTAACAATTTACGTCAAACATCCATATTTTGTACCCCACACCCTAACCGACAATTCTCCAAATCTCCACAGCAAAGAAAAAACAGCTTTAGCCTGAACTGTCGTATTACCTACCAACTCGATGTAATTTACAATAAATTTAAAGTATTTAACAAGCATTTGGCGATGAAAATAAAGTTCTTGGCGTATAACAGTGCAAATGCTGATGCATTTATGTGACAGTTGGTGTAATTTTTTAGACTTCGAACATTTAAACGATTGTCATGGCTACACTTTATATAGGAAGGCTCGTATTGTTCTAAATCTAGTAATCAATAATTGGTCATCGCAGCAGCCACATTTAGAACGTGACACACACTAAAAACTATAGCGCCAAATTCAAACTATCGTGAATCATTAGAAATCCCACAGTACATTGTTTAATACTGTAATAATGTTTCTGGAGATCGGAGAGCTTGCATTACGCAATGCATAGAGCTTTCCAAATAAGTCATGTTCGACAGAGCAATACAACGCAAGCTTGTTCTTGTTTTTAACATAAAGCCAAAGATGACTAATGCTGACGAGTGCTTCCGTTGCATAATCTGCATGTTTTTCATTTTGTATTTTCATGTTAATCATACTTTGATATAATTTCCAATTCAGATTACTCACACTTCGATCTGATTTCTAATTTAGTAAAATTAAATAAAATGTACTGAATTGAACTAAATAATAATGAATGAGAAGAATCTGGATTCTTACAGCTATAATTAGATGAATCTTCTATAATATAAATACTGTGAATTACAATATAAGTAAAGATGCTTGGCAAGTCTTTCAAGTTTCGCAGAATTCGAAATTGTAACAAAACCGTCCTCTGTTCGTGTAAGTGGTCCGATGGCTTTTAAAAATCAAGTGATCTGCTTTGAGGTTATTCTCAGAGGAATTAAAAACGATAAATTTGCAATTACAATTTGTTGCAGATAGTTTTTGATTACATTGCATCCCTCGAGCATACTCTGCACAGCTGTTTCAGCGGTTACGGACAGTAGGGGCGACTAATAGGCCACGGGCGATAGGGCGCAACTGATACGACGCGCGACCCTAAGGCGTGAAAACACTAGGGCGCAAAGACACTAGGGCACCGAAATCAAATGAAAATGAAAACATTATAATGTGTACCTACGATAATTTTTATTTAATTAACAGGTAATTTTTAAAATTTTTAATTGGAGTAGGCCAAGACTTTTATAAACCAACAATTAAAGTAAGCTTTTAATGAACGAACAAGACCTTAATTGATTCAATTGTCAACATCCTTTATTAAAATCATGGCTTACTCCAATTAAAAATTTTAAAAATTGTCTGTTATATGTTGCACTGTGTTGAATGATTGTGGTTTTCTTCAACAATGATACCTTTTGTTGTACGAATGCGACGTTGCAACCGCTGTTCTTTCGTTCACATCGCTGAAAATTACTGATCACAAAGAAGTACTCAAAACACAACAACCGTGAGTGCAAATGTGTGCAGAAATGACAGAAATTTGATAGGAACATTGAAAAGTCATTTGGTTATCAGATGATTTGATTATATTTTAATTACGGCAGAAAAGGTATTTGCACAGAAATAATAGAATTAACAGAAAAATAAAATAAAAGAAACACAAGCAGAACCTTTTTCTATCTCAGAAAGCATGTGATTTGGCATTTTAAACATTTCAACTTTAAAATCTGAAATCTGTCATACAAAATGATTTAAAATTTGAAATTTGTTATTCAAAATGATTTGACAAGTCATTAAAATCTTATTTACAACGAAAATCTGAATGTGCGAAATTTTAAAGGCAAAAGCAAAGGTACCTACCTACGTGATTAAACTTCGCACCGTAAGGAATTTGCGCCTTAGCGTCATCGCGCCCTACCAGCGGCACCCATTTGGCCGCGTCCTGGTTGCTGTTTCAGCTCTACTTGGCTTCGTCAGCAGCCCTTTTTAGCTCGAGGGTTCCAATGCAAACCAAAACGACTTGTCCGAGGATATTCGCAATATAATGTCAGGTCAAAAGACGATCGCAGGATGTCGCTACTTAAGCTTTTGATATATTTTTATCAAGGGTGGTAGAGCTGGACTGTGTATTAGAAGGTTGCCTTCATCCAAAGGGGAGGGTTTGGATATGTAACTCGTAACTACAACACGTCACGTGATAAATTCAATTGGGCATATTAAAAAGGTTTTTGCATCAATAGGACCATAGAATTGATTCCATTATCCTTATAATAGTCGTAAAAATATTGAGATTTCAACTTTTCTGAATGTAGCTAAGCTATATGTAGTTTTTAATTTCATGATATACTGAGGATGACATTAAATTGGTTCACGTGAAACGTGTGTTGTTTCATATACATATTACACTTCCTGTGATGGTTTTTCATTTGGTAGAACATTTCCTCGGTAGTGTTCGGATTTAATTTTTCTTGGTAACTAAAGCCGCAGTTCATTACAATACAATGTAGGAGTAATAAATACGTGAATCTACACGAGAAGTATTTATTAAGCTAAGATATGAAAAATAAATTCTGCTGTGGATATTGCATTTGAATTCTCTTTGACGGGAGATGTTCATTTTGATGATCATTGAAGGAACGCAATCCTGTTTTCTTATCTCCCCCGAACTTGAGGTATTTCAATTGGATCGTTAATATAATTGCAAAACCAAAAAGGATTAGCATATTTTTGCATAAAAATTTATCTCGGGGAAAAAAGAAACGAAAAGAAGAGCCCTTGCGTTTTGCATGTAATAATTTCTATGGAAGGGAGTGAATAAAGCAGCAGCAGAAGCGGCAGCGGTCTACCTGTTCGTCCACGATGGTAGTACAAAAAGTGTATTTTATAAAACGTGATACCTGTTAATTACAGTCATTCATAAGCCTTGGTTTTTTGTGCAGCGAGTTGAGAGACTGATATTCGATGCCCGAGGAATTGAATTTCATAGCCGATCGCTATTTGTGGCGGCGGTGACATCTAACACTGACCACATAAACGAAAGGAATGTGTCTCACCACAACTGTCTACCCTTTCCATTTAAGGATCCGAATTAGCAGAGCGAATTCGCTAACTATGAGCTAATAGGCCGTCCGGTGCCGTTCGCAGCGAGTACGTAACAGAATGCGGATTATTTTCGCAAACAATGCGCTGTCGTTTTGCGAAAGCAATAAAATCGTTACTGCCATTTAAGTTCGTAAATGAAGCACTGTAACTGTGTAACGCTATACTTGATTTACGGGCGCTCGTTGCCTTTAACAATATAATTCAATATCAACGAGTCAAATGATTGATCGTGTTTGTATTTTCGTAGTTAATTTGCTTGAAGAAATTTGTGGCCGATTATTAAATATGTATTATCGTTCTGGAAGTTTTATTGCCCACTTCTCAGGTTTAATGTATTTCAAAACTTCAAATAGGAAAGTTGACACACCAATACAATACATAATGTAGCTTAATACCACCAGGATTAATGAGGTTCACTGTTTAGGGGTATATACAAACATAAAACTGTCGTTTTTTTTCTAATTTAGAATGCTTGTATTAAACGAAATACATCAATTCTGATTAAACTATGCAGTTGCGATTTATATTAGTGATCCTTTGCAATCATTCTGCCAGCATTTGTATTCCTCGATAATACCAGCCAAGTTCTCTAGAGTCAAGAAGTTCTCGATATGCCGTATCAACTTCGGAATATTCATTAAAATTTCTGTCTTTAAGGAAATATTTCATCGAACAAAACATATGGTAATCCGAAGGAGCAATGTCCGGACTTTATGCAGAAAGAGGAAGAAAAGTCCATCCAAGCTCCATCAGCTTTAATTGAGACCTAATTGTATTATGCGGTTTTGCATTATCCTGGTGGTGGGTCACGTGATTTGTATTTACTAATACAGGGTACCCTAAACGTTAAATTTCATGTACTTTGGTAAATTGAGCACAACAGATAGCAGCATTAACTGTACGGACATTTGAAACAGGGTCAAAATAGATCACGCCAAAGATATTCCACCAAACACTGAATGTTACTTGTCTTCCAAAACGATCTTTGTTAACGACTGAAGAAAACATTTCTCGAAGATTAAACCACTCTTTATACCAGTACGTATTCTTAAAAGAATTCATGTTTCTTCATAAATCATGATTTGTCACAGAAAACGATTGTGGCAGGGAGTTTGGAGTAATTTTGTACAGATGCTTAAGGCGTTTAGGTTGAATTAAATCAATGAAATCATTATTCATAAAATTTTTGAATATTGTAGAATGCTTTTTGCAAGAGATATTTTTTTATGGTGGTTTAAAATTGCAGGGTTGTAAGATTTTGAATATTGCGTGGTAAACCGTTAAAAAATTTAATACCAAAATAATTAACACCATCTCTCGACCTCTGTATTCGACTGTGATTAGTTAACAGATCATTCTTGTTTCGGGTATTGTAACTATGAAAATCTTCATTTCTTTTATATAATGAGAAATTTGTTTTTATATGTAGTAGACAGGTAAATATATATAACGAAGGAAACGTCAACAGTTTAAATTCAATAAATTTTCTTTTGCAATAGTGTACAGGTCCCAGTCCTGCGATCACTCTAATACATCGTCTCTGGATGCGAAAAACTTGTGAAGCGTGAGTGGAGCCACCCCAACACAAAACTGCATATGACATGTGAGAGTAGAAATTTGCGTAATATGCTTTTACTAGCGTTTCAAAAGGTACAACATTTTTTAGATTAGGTATTAGCATAAAGATACCAATATTAAGTTTTTTTGACAGTTGTGAGATATGCTCCACCCACGTTAATTTCGAGTCCAAATGAATACCTAAATATTTTACGGGTGCAGGCTGGGAGTCGAGTGGGCGAAGAGCGAAGATCAATTTTTGAGTTTTAGCTGTGTTAGTGCTTAGCAAATTAGAACAAAACCAATCCAGGACGTTGACATGTGTGTCCCTTACTTGGGTATCTAAATTTTCAAGGGAATTGCTCTTACAGAGAGTACAGGTATCATCTGCAAACAAAACTATCTTGGCGTTATCTGTTATTTTCGACGATGAGTCATTTATAAAAGTTAAAAATAAAATTGGGCCAAGAACAGATCCTTGTGGAACTCCGTGTTTAATAGGCAGTCTAGTTGATGACTTGCTGTTATACGTAACATACTGTGAGCGTCCTACAAGATAAGAATAGATTAGATTTAGGCTCTCCTTGCCAAAATTTAAAAATTGCAGTTTGCGTAAGAGTAGATCGTGGGACACACAGTCAAACGCCTTGGTGAGATCATAGAATGAAGCTTGCGCGTAACATTTTTCTTCGAAAGATTCTTGAATGTAGTCGACTAAACTGCAGACAGCAGCTGAGGTAGATATGTTTTTTCTGAACCCAAACTGGGATTGATCAATTAAATTTTCTTGCTCAAGGTAAGCCGATATTTGAATCTTAAGCACAATAATCATATTACGACCTCTTAAGTGGCACCAAATGATTGAATTGAATGCCCCCAACTCGTCTGACAATCGATATGTTGTAGTAACCATATTTTCTTTAATAAATTGCAAAAAAAAATTGGTTAATCTTTAAAGGGCAACCCGAGGTACGACTCCTTCGAAGAGTAAAATCGCCATTTCTAAATTTTATAAATTCATGTTGGACATGTCTTAACATTAAAAGACTCTTTGTCTTCTTCTTACAGATATTATAAGCCACTTGTGCAGCCACTTTCCTTCTAAAACTCGTATACCAATAGATTCAAGAATTCTTCGTTTTTTGGTTATTCTTCGTAAGAACACACAATTAAGTACGGGTTAACATTTGCGTGGTATACTGCTTAGAGAAGTACACTCTTCAATTTGCAAATAAAAATTATATCTAGCTTTCTTCGAAATATGAATTAGTTGATAAAGAAAAAAAAACGACATTTTTTTGCGAACAACCTAATATTTAAAAAAATACGATATTAATCAATAAAAAGTAAAAATTGAGTAACTGTAGAGTTGAAAGAAATTCGATAGACCCTACCAAATTACTGATACCTCTTCTTTACTCTTTGCTAATTATCCTAATTGATAGGCGGGAGCGAAAGTTTGCTCGTTTTCCAAACCCAAATTTTTGTTTGGAACACTTCTATTCCTGTTTATCCTCTCTTATTTGTGAAGTTGACGATTTTTGGTCTCTGGTAAAGGTTCAAATTCTTGTGACAACTACCGCTTGTTGCTGGCTAAAGTTACCTCTACACTTTGCAGAAAGATTTACAGTTATCATGAAGATCCAAGCTCTTGAGATATCTACCACGTGTTGGTGTCTGGAATTGTCCAAACACTTAGAAGAAGGGACTGCTGACTCCTAAAACAAGGGGGCCTTAAATCTCAGATCTCCAAAAAAAATGTTTCAACATTTTCATTTCAACAGTATTTAAACTAACATGTGATAGAATTGCATTCAAAATGATTAGAGCTGCAACATCCAACCTATGTCGATACGGTCCCGTATTTTGCGGTATGTTCCGGATTCAAAGCCATTGTATTGCATCCCAAATATTTCTTGTAATTGTCTACATTGTATGTAATTTATTGGTAAACGCAAATCGCAATATTTGGCGAAATCTTCTTTTATTCGTCCAGCAACACTGACTACGATTCATCTATGACTCGGCTAGTATGTTATTGCGTTGCAAATGTAACTTAATTTTTTTTTTTGATAATGTTTCAAATGCCTGGATTTTTTTGCTCCGATTTCTCAAAGACGATGTCCCAATTTGCGAAACTTAGAAGTCGGCAATCATACCCGAAACATGCCAAGCCTGATTATATCAAAACACACGTAATTTAAAATGTACTTTGATAACGACATTGAAATCTTTAAGCATACCTTGGCCACGACATTGGAATCTTGAAACGCACCTCAGCCATAGTATAAGTTGCGTACTGATGACGTTATCTGTTACTATTTTCAGGGAAGTGAAGTAAAGTTTGTAGGCGACCAGTTAATAGCAACGTTACCTTTCGAATTATAATTAATTATACAACAATTTAGCAGTTTGGAGCGACAAGAAAACATTAAATTTATTGTTCGAATACTCGTAGACTCTAGGTGTACAGCCTATAGTCGCCGACGTGCGACGCATAGTATTCTGTCTTAGTGGTTGGCGAGCATGTTATTGCGTTGCAAATCTGCCTTTTTTTTAATCAAAATTTTACAAAGCCACAAGTTTTTGGGCAGGTTGCGATTTTCCAAGACCAATGTTCCGATTTACGAAATTTAGAAGGTAGTAACGCTAAATCTGTAATAAAAACGTGCATATGGAATGCGCTCTGTAATGATACGTTATAATTCTTTCATATAACTTTTAAAAAGACTGGCATAATACATTTAATTCGTATCAACTGTACCGCCGTCACTGCAAAACAAACGCGTGTGCATTTGGGTATGCGTCGATTATACATAAACAACCTTTTACATTCAGTCGACCAGAACTGTAGTGGTTATTGCGTGCTGCATGGGCGAAATGAGGCAGTGTTAAACGTCAAATTCTGATAAAAATATAAGGTGTATCAGTGCTGCCAACACATTTTTGATTTTAAATCAGTTTCATGTCAAACCAGACAACTTTTCTCTCTTATTCTTATTTTATTTTGACAACGGTGTAGGCACGTCTTCTTGCGGCCAACTTTTTTTTTAACAACTAAACTGTGATCGACAATTTCGTTCGATTTCGAGATAACCCGCTCAGATCAATTTGATTAGAATTCTTGAGCTGCTCCCTTGCTGAAGAGGTCTCAAATAGGGCCGAAACAGCTGTACAAGGAATGTTCAGGAGATCCACTGCAATTAAAACTGACTCGCAATTAACTTTTTCATATTTTATTTTGTTCTTTGCATATCTTATTCCATTATAATTAATTAACCCTTTGTTCCACTCTACAAATTCAACAGCTTTCAATTCTTCTCTTAGTTCGTCTTGTCATTTTGATTTTGGTCTTGGTCTGCACCTTCTTCTCTTTCCTGCTGATCTCAATTTCGTCTCCTGCTGGTTCACTCTCTGTACGTATTCTAGTCGTTATACCTTCTTCTGCTTCACCTTGTCTACAATATGTTCTTCTATTTCTTGCAGTGTTTTCTGGCTCGTTATTTTTATTGCTTTTAGACTCTTCCTTTCCGCTATGATTAAATTTTTCTCACCTTTTTCAATTGTTGTCGACAATTTCGTTCGATTTCGAGATAATCCGGTCAAGTCAATTTGATTAGAAATCTTGAGCTGCTCTCTTGCTGAAGAGGCCTCAAATCGGGCCGAAACAGCTGTACAAGGAATGCTCAGGAGATCAACTGCATTTAAAGCTGACTCGCAACTAACTTTTTCATATTTTATTTTGTTCTTTTGAAAAATCGATGATGCTTAAGTTACCTAGATGCGATTGACGACGTTTTACTTATCTGATACGCTATGGAAACAAACTGACAAGACATTAGTTGATTTGTCGCTGGAATGATACTTTGGAAATTTATGTGGAAATCATCACGAAAGTGTTGCAATTTTTGTTGTAAAATAAAGTAGTACGCTTACTCGTTGTCTTCGTTATCAAAAGTCCTTTGTTTTCGTTCCTCTAATGTTATCTGCAGTAATTTCCTTTTCGATTTTAATTTGATAGTATATTAAAAAAGCTTGTGTTTTAATTGATATCCTATTTGTTTACAAACACTCTTCGTATACTAATTAATACACTTAATCTAATTTAATTTCACAATTTGGTATGGCTATATCTGATTTGGATTTTAAGGTTATTTCGAATTAGACAATGTTGCAATATTTTTTTTTTTTAATACGAGGTGTATTCATGTCCAAAGTTACTTAACTTACAGTACCGCTTAGTTAATCTATCCAAGTTAAATTGTCACAATATGACATGTTATAGCGACATTAAATTAAATTTGTTTGATTTAACGTGATAGCCAACGTGCTGCGATAACAAAGATTGAAGATATGGAATATACCAACATCATTTAATAAATTGAATGGTTCAACGCCGCCGTCTTCAATAACAGGCCTGAGTCTTCACGTAGGAATATCAGACCTCAGGGTATTAAAGCGTTTCGCTCTTGAGTTGTAAAAATCTATGCGCTTCGCTTATTAATACGGACGGAAAGATAACCTAAAATAGTAAATTCCTGTGTTGGATCGCATTTCAGATGAAATCAATTTCATGTCGGGGTGTTCTCCCATCTAATGAATCAGGCCTGTACGAAGTGGGCGTTGAATATACTATATGAAAAAGATGGAAATGGTGTATAACGTTTAATTCAATGGTTATGTTTTTCCCTGATACGTTTTCATCATGAACAAGGTAAATCAACTACTGCCTACAAGTTTTAGCAAGAAAAAGTTCCTTAACAGGATCGTACGCTGTCAGTCAGATAAAAACTTGAATTATTAGGGCCGCGATGAAATATGGCTGTTCACGGTAATTGGAATTCGATTTAAAAAGAATCGCGTACAAATATGACAAGCTTATCTTAACTCAACCGCTCCGCTGACACTGACAAGCAGAATTAGCAGTTTTGTTCCTTTAAAGTACAAGGTGAATATCTGCTGCACATCTTAACTGGATGCCTGTATTGGCAAATTAAAATTGTGCCTAGTTTTTGCGCCCGTGAAGAAGTTTATAACTCGGTAATTGGATATTACGTTCGTGTAAACTTGCAAGCGGAATGCACTTAGGAATGCGCGTTAAACGAATAAACAATGTGGCCGACTGTGCCGACGAGAGGCCGAAAGGAACTGAGGCCATTTTTACTTGCGACACACTAATTGATGTATTTGTCGAGCTCTTAAACCACAAATATCTTAAGCGTTTGTTTGGATAATAAGGAAATAATCTAATCGTGCCGCTCCCAGATGTTTTATACTCAATAACTTTTATCATATCTGGAGGCAATACGCGGGATATACACCTTATATGTTTTAGATATGTTTTTTTATCCTTAAACAAATATTTTCGTATCCTGGCGTCTGAATATCTGTATAATGTAGAAAAAAATAACATCCGGCCTCTATTTTTACCACGGAACACCAAATATCTGATAAGAAAAGAGTATTATGTATTTAACACTATTTTCGGTGATGCACATTACGCTTTGAGAACGTTAGACTTCAGTAATTTTATTTTTTAAACCCCAACAGGCGTTTTTAGGGGGATAAATCAGTCTCCATTCCCTGCTCTATCCATCTTTGCCTATCTTATTCCATTATACTTAATTAACCCTTTGTTCCACTCTACAAATCCTACAGCTTTCAAGTCTTCTCTTAGTTCGTCTTGTCATTTTGATTTTAGTCTTGGTCTGCACCTTCTTTTCCTTTCTGCTGAGCTTAATTTCGTCTCCTGCTGGTCCACTCTCTGTGCATATCCTAGTCGTTACACCTTCTTCTGCTTCACCTTGTCTACATTATGTTCTCCTATTTCTTGCAGTGTTTTCTGACTCGTTATTTTTATTGCTTTTAGACTCTTCCTTTTCGCTATGATTAAATTTTCCTCGCCTTTTTCGTCATTGCTGTGAGTAAACTGAGGATTATGGGCTTCCACTATTGCTTTTGAATAATTTTCATTTAATTCAAAAAGTTCGCTCAGCTTCGCTAGACTTATATATGACTTGTATACAGAAGGCAGATGCATAGCGAAGCTTACCAATCGTACTACTCCAACCCAATGTGAACAATATAGAAGCTTGAAAATCCTCCGGTTTAGTCATGATTTCTGTGGATCATTCACGATTTATCCAACGTCTCCGTTTGTCTTGTTCCACAATTTTCTACTCTTCACCTTTTTTCCACGTTCACAAATTTTATAGCACTTAAGACTTCTCTTAGTTCGTCTTACCATTTTGATTTTCATCTTGGTCTACAGCTTCTTTTCTTTCCTGCTGTTGCTCGTTGTTGTTGTTGCTCAATTTCTCCTGCTGTTCCACTCTCTGTGCATATCCAGGTCATCTTCTTCCGTTTCTTTCAGTGTTTTCTGGTTCGTTATTTTTATTGCTTTTCGTTCACTTAAGTCTTCTCTTAGTAGTTCACCTAGCCATTCTGATGTTGGCGTATCCTTTCTCTCTCTCTTGCTGGTGTCTATTTCCATAAAATTTATTGCCTTCTGTTAGTCCACTATCGGTACATGTCCTAAACATTTTACTCTCTGCTGCTTCACCTTGCTTATAATATTTTCTTTTATTTCTCACAACGTTTCCTGATTCGTTTTTTCTATTGGGTCTACTATTGCTCCTAGACTCTTTCTTTCTGTTATTATTAAATTTTCTGTTTCTGTCTCTTTTCTCATTGTCATGACTTCTGTGGTCTTCAGTCTTCACTCACACTTTATCCAACGTCTTTGCTGGTCTTGTTCTTAGTGTTTGAATATTTCCGGAAAAAACGAGTGCCTAGAAGAAACCTGAAAAAAGAACCTAAGTGTTCGGAAACAAATATATTCAAATTTTAGCATTTTCGATGTTATGGACAGTTTATAAACGTAACTGAAGTTATTTTGCCAAATAGGTAAACAATTATGTGAAAAGAAAGTGCCATATTGCAAAATATTATGTGCCATGATGTTCATTAAATCGATTCGCATGCAAGAGTATGCGAATCACATCCTCAAAACATTGAACGCAAGTGTTTAAAACAGTACCTCGGAGCCATCCGCTCTCAATTGCCATAAGGGAAGTTTTCAAATGGTATCGTTTTAATTAAGCGTTGTAGTACCCGTACTGCGTTTAGGTTAGGACTAAATGGGGAGAAGTACTAGGGGTGACAATATCGAATAAAAAAAATCATCGATATTGGAATCAAAATTAATACGGAAAAAGTAACATTGATTATCGATACGTCGGTTGAAAAAAATCGATTAAAAAAACAACAATGAAGAAATAAATAATTTTATTCTTATTGTCAAAATTCAAAAATAAAAATAAACTCAGTTCTGAAGAAAACAACTTGATAATATATAAATTATATAAAAACAATATACACATTTGATTCGGTTAATAGGAAAGCAGAAAACGAGATATAAAATAAACCTCAGTTTTCTAAAAAAAAAAAAACAATTTTTACGCCCTCTGGAGAAAAAAACTGGAAAAACAGGTTTTCCCATTTTTGTTTTGTTTTTTGGAGGTTTTAAAATATTACTTGTTCCACAATTTCCCTCTTCATCTTTTCTTCCACGTTCATAATACCTTAAGTCTTCTCTTCCTTCATCTTGTCACTTTGATTTTGGCGTACCCCTTCTTTTCTGCTATTAATCCGCTGATTCACTCTCAGTACATGTTATAATCATAACCATTCTAGTCTCTGCTGCTTCAGCTTGCACAAATATTATCAAAGTCATATCTTTTTCTATCTCTTGCATTGTACTTCGCTTTAGTTATTTAAATTGAACCTACTATTATTGAATTTTTGGCTTCCGGTTGGAACCGCGTATCTCGGATTTTTTTACTGCCGACGTTTCGTTATCTTTGCAGAAGGGCTGCTGCTGCTGCTGGTGGTGGTGGTGCTGCTGGTAGTCTTGCTGCTGTTTCTTGTAAGTCGTTGAAACTGAGTTGGTATGACCGTTGTGGTGGTATTTATAGTGGTTGGTGGGGGTACCATGGCGGAACGGTGGGCTGGTAAGAAAGTAAGGTAGTTATAATATGATTAGAACGACAACGAAACGTCGGCAGTAGAAGAAATCCGAGACATGCGGTTCTAAGCGGAAGCCAAGAGTTCAACCATGGACGACGGCCGCGGAAGCCCTCAAGTTAAACTGAGCCTACTATTACTCTTAGACTCTTCGTTTTTTTGCAATTCTTACATTTTCCTCGTCTGTCTTTTGCTGTTGTCATGACCGAAATAAAACCGGAGTGTTAGTGTGAATTCACATTGCACGTAAAAATGGAAACGGAAAATTATTCTACCAATGGAAACCTCTGATTTGCTGTACAATAATATGTTCCTTTCCGTTTTCGTTTTTACGTTCAACAAGAAAATACACTAATCTTTTTTGTAAGGAGTCAAAAAGCTGATGAAACTTGCGAGGTCGGAATGACCTAAAATGGTTAAGCTTAGATTGTGCATTTGGTACCTTAAAGAGCAGTCTGATTAAAGTCAAAATAATTAGTGGTGTCTATTGCAGTCATCTGAAGAATGGCTTATTGCGAGAAGACTGGACTTTTTGATTGTGGCAACTTTATAGTCGACGACATAATTCTACTATTTCAACTTTCTTCAACTACTAACAGATAATTATTTCTATTTGAATAGAAATAATTTTTCCAACGCGTTAACATGAAAGAAAATTACCGAGAATTAATTTTAACTTTGTTAACAATACACTAATCCACAATGCTTTAACCGTACTCCTGATATGATATATGATAAATGATGATGTATGATACAGTGTGTCCACGGATTGGGTTCACAGTAGGGGAAGCTTTTTTATTTTTCAGTTTTGGAGAAAAAGTTTTTGCTTGTCCTAAAACCCCTAAAAGAAAAAGTTTTTGCTTGTCCTAAAACCCCTAAAAAATTATATAATGTCATAAAATCTGGTTGATATCCGAGAAAAATTGAAAATTCTCTTTTTTAAACAATTTTTTCAATTACCCGTATAAGGGATTCTTTTTAAATATTTTATTTGGGATATTAAGGCTAACAATTCGAAATTCCGTAACATTAAATTATACAAATACGTTCTAGAATTAATTTTCTTGCCTGAATTATTATTTTTAAGGCTCAATTCTCACACGGCAGCGCATTGCGTCGCGTCATTTTGATTCCTATGCTTTTACATGTAATTTTTTGACATAAAATGCTGCCGAGTGAGAATTGAGCCTGACTGGCAACTAACATGATTTTACTCAAAATTTGGATTATTGGCCATATTTTATGAAAATTGAATTACAATTTCTATTTTTCACAGCTATCAAAAGGAATGGATCATTTTCAGTTACAATTTTGGGAGTTTTGGGACAAGCAAAAATTTTGTCCTTTTCTCGAAAATTCTAAAATAAAACAGTTTTTCCTGTTGTAAACCCAATCCGTGGACACAGTGTATATCTGTCATCTTAGTGATGTGGTGTTAAGTCGAAATTTGTCCAAAATGAGTTGAATGGCTTACTAGAAGCAGGATGGAGTTATTGTGATGTTATTACAAAAAGAAAATCTTTTTTTCACAACTTTTCAGAGTCTTACCCCCAGTTTCACAAAAATTATTTAATCACTGATTAATTTAACAGCGTGATTAAAGCCTGTGATTGGTTGGGTAAAACAATATAATTGGTTGTTTTAAATCTATTGTTAACTTTCTCCAATGACATTCCTTAATCAGTGAATTAAATTAATCACTGATTAACAATTTTTTTTGTGAAACCCACCATAAAGGTCGTGCTCTGAAAAGTTGTGAAATCTGACTTAACCTCTTATTCACGGGACGACAGATATTATACACACAAACTCAAAATAGAAGACACAATTCAAACTAGAAAAACATAGGCAATAATCGGTAATTCGGGTGGTCACACATCTCTTGAAACGAAATATTAAACGACTGAATGTATTGACGTACGTAAGCTAATTATTAAGTTATATACGTTACCTACCGGGTGCACAAAATTAAGAGGTTATTTGTCTATCTCGCTTCATGACTTGATGAGAATGATTTTAAACTAATCGGATAAATATAATTTAATTTATTGGCACTGCACTGGTGTTCCTGTTAGTTTACGACAGAATTGAGACTCAGCTGAGAGCTTGGTTTATACAAATATTGAAAAATTAGGCTCAATTTGGAACTCACAAATTTTAGATGTGATGAAATCGTGAATTATATACAAATTATAAAATATAGTTCAATTCATGAAAGAAGCACGTCATATACAATACTCGTCTGTACCAAATAACTGCAATTCGTTAATCAACACTTAATATTTTATTAAATTTAATGACGTATTTCCAGTATACACTGTGTCCACATTTCGATGCTCACCATTGGCATCTCGGTTATTAGAAGATATAGAGCAATGGTTAAATGGGGAATGTTTTGCAGAATTCAATGCTCGCAACAAATCTCATTTCAAATTCACCATAACGTTTTTAAATTTTAAGATAATTTAAGAAAACCAAAATTTGACGATTTCAATATTCCTCAATAACTCGATAACACCTGATGTGACCACTTATAAACTTTTACATTGTTCAGACACTTTTTTAAGACAAAGTTTTTGCTGCAAACAGAAACCTCCGATTGTCATTTGTTTTCAAGTTATTAACGCTAACTTTTGTTTTTCATATGGCACCCATATAAGGTTTTTATTTAGTTAGATAGTCTTTAAAAAGAGCTTTTCAACGATGTATAACATACCCGAAAAATTTTTATTTTTAAGGGAGATATTAACAATAACATAAATTAATCCCTTATGAAATTAGTAGGCTATGAAATTAAACACTCAATACTGTAAAATAACGAAACGATATTGACGTAACAGATATTTGGAACTACTAACAAACGAGAAATACCTGCTTTGAAACAAATTATTAATCCTGACGACATGCAGAACATTTGGTTCCAGCAGGATGGTTACCTGGCCCATAACAGTCGTGACGTACATTTTTTGAGAGAAAACTTTAATGAGAGTACTTTCAAATAATGGACCAGTACAATTGTTTGCGAGATCGCCCGACCTTACCCCCCTTGACTTTTATTTATGGGGTACCATTAAAACGAAGTATTTAATTTTGCACCGCCAAAACTCGGGGAATTTTAGAACAAAGAATTCTGAATGTGCTGAGATCATTAAACGAAAACACACTTTGTAATGTCTGAAACTCTGTTAATATAAGGTGTCAAAAGTGTGTGGAACAGAATGGTCGTCATGTTGAACAGTTTCTTTAAGTCAACCTGAACGCTTTCTTTAGTTTTTTTTTATGACTTTTATTATCATTTCGTTATTTTACGGCGTACTTAACATATCTTTAAGCTTTCTCATTGGTGTTTAATTCCATAGCCTACTAATTTCATAAGAGATTAATTTATGTTTTTGTTATTATCTCCCTTAAAAATAAAAAAATTTTCGGGTATGTTATACATCGTTGAAAAGCTCTTTTTAAAGACTATCTAACTAACTAAAAACCTAATATGGGTGCCATATGAAAAATAAAAGTTAGCGCTAATAACTTGAAAACAAATGACAATCGGAGGTTTCTGTTTGCATCAAAAACTTTGTCTTAAAAAAGTGTCTGAACAATGTAAAAGTTTAGAAGAGGTCACATCAGGTGTTATCGAGTTATTGAGGAATATTGAAATCGTCAAATTTTGGTTTTCTTAAATTATCTTAAAATTTAAAAAAGTTATGGTGAATTGGAAATGAGATTTGTTGCAAGCATTGAATTCTGCAAAACATTCCCCATTTAACCGATGCTCTATGTCTTCTAATAACCGAAATGCCAATGGTGAGCATCGAAATGTGGACACAGTGTATAAAAATTCGTCTAGTCCAGTTATTGACCAGTTGATATAGGCGCGATTTCTTCACCTACGGATAAATTTATCTGCCAGGTAGTATCCTCGGAAACTATTACCAATACAATGGTTTCCAAGGATAATACCTGGCAGATAAATTTATCAGGAGGTGAAGAAATCTTGCAATAGACGAGTGTTGTATATGACGTGCATGAATTCTTTCATGAACAACTACAATTTTTTTTATGCAAATTTTTGTTATATGCAGGAATGTTCGTTTTCCCTAAGGAGAGCAGATTATTAAATTAAATGTAAAATCGACATCGGCCTGAAACTTTGCGGTTTTTGTTAGTGGCGATTGTTTCTGAATATAATTACATCCCGCCGTATAATTTCCATTAAATATAGTTGGAAGAATACCTGGCAACTTGTTGTTTTATAAAGCCCCGGCCTTATCTATCCGAGGCCTGAGCTCGGTCGGAACTCTACTGGTTTGTGCTCGCTCGTTTCACGGCCTTTACATTATTGCCTCGCCGCAGAGAATCGGTATCAGGGTAGGTACTTACATGCTTAATGAATTGCCCTAACGTGTATATTTAATAGATATTCCGCATATGATTACGACCCCGCTTGCATTAATCTATCTGCCTGCGTGTCGCGGACAAAAAGCTAAAGAAGTGTCCGTGAACTTGCGCGAACGTATTTAAGGCAAAGAGCGCAAAAGGAATACGCTTGCTGTTACACAATAGAGGAAGATACTTTATCGACAGTGCGGATACCGTGAACGTATTGTTTAAGCTCGTATTTAAATAACGTTTTAATAAATTCACATGATTCGCGAGCGGAACCCACGCCAGGGAGGTCAAGTTTTCATCCGCTGCGTGGGCTCCTATATATTAACAAGGTAGCCCATTCTTTCAGTCACTACACTATTAATTTAACGCCTTTAGAAAAATACCTTGTCAGAATGTAGCATATTATACCTGCCAAGCCAGAGATAAGGGTTCTTTGTGAATAAGCCCAATAGAACATCGTAAAGTCTAATTGGTTTACCGGCCTAAACCATTAAGTACGCACCGACGCTGTTATTTTCAACGCAGTTTGTTCTGTTTTTTGTAAAATTGAAGAACACGTTATTTATTTTCGAAACGTAGGTACGTTCCTTACAATTAATTTGGCTTGTAAGAAAATTTCTCGAAGAAATTAATGATCGTTATTTCCTATTTATCTTGTTGCGCACGACTGCTAATCCGTGCTTTGTTTATACACCATGAAAGGATTTGCAAATTGCATTCATATCCTAATATTGACTTGGCCATCACTGTTATCGAGAATTCATATATTTCTAACATACGAGCTATTGAAGAACGAAATATGCGCAGTAGATTTTAAAATAACGTGTCAAATAGATCGTTCTCATATTATACCTAGAGCGGGCAATACGGTAATTTGTGTACGGATTTCTGTATCGATATGTATCGAAATATCGGACTAATACATACCGATATGTATCGATATATCGATACGTATCGAAATATTGGATCGTTATGTAACCATATATTGATACGTATCGAAATATTGGATCGATACGTTTCGAAATACTGGACAGAGGTTTAAAACAAAAATTATGATTTATTTTATAAAAAAATTATTCATTGTGTGTTCGGAAATTAAACCTGTTCTTCGATTTTCTGCCCTAAGGTCACCTTTGCTAAAAATTGGTTCAAGAGAAACATTGGTATCTTGCACCGCTAGTTTAGCTAAACGTGTAAACTCAAAAACTGAAAGTTAAAAATAAAATCGAAACCAATACGTATAATATTTTATGTAAAAAACGTAATGTATATAACCAGGGAAAAGAATTCAGGCCACTTAGTGTTGGACGTTTTTTACGCCGAATGTACTACTTACTCCTGCCACCTTTCTGCGGCCTCCATTGCGATGCATCGAATTGTTATTAAGTGTGAGGGAAAGGATTGCAACGCGAGGCTGACACAGTCCGAGTACTAAATTTTCGTACCGTTCGCGGAACAAGTGGCCTGAATTCTTTTCCCTGTATATAACGTATCGTTTACTGAGAAGTTATAAAAAATATCAGACTTTTTTCTATGTACTCTTAATTAACTCAACTTTTTTTAATTGAAGTTGGTTCTTGCCCGATGAAAATTGTAAGTTCGTATAAATCGTATAAATCTACAGCGAAACGTTGAGTGTTTTCCCTTCATTTTTCTGACCGGTTCGAGATTAAAAAAACTTTGTACTTTCAAAATTTTTAGTTTCAAAAGTTGCATATACGTCCTTAAATGATTAATTTAATTTAATCGAATTCGGAAGATGAATAGCCAAGTCGAAAAGTTATGACTTATTCGAACAATTTAATTTAATAATAAAAGTTACTAACAGTGAGTATACTGTTGAATTATACTACCAAGTTACTGAATTAAAATACAGAAAACAAAACTAATAAGAGTTCCGATCACAATATGTAATACAAATTTTTATTTTTTGCTTAGAAAAAGATAAGATGAAAAATAGAGCTGGAACAAGTTTAAAAAATAACGCCGAATATTCGACCATATAAATACAAATAAATAAATAAAATTATGTTTAGTTAGTCTGTTATTCGATATTTCAACACGTATCGGTATATGAATATTCGATATTTCGATACGTATCGATATCCAATATCCGATATTTCCATACGTATCGTCCGATATTGCCATACGTATCAATATCGGATATTTTGATACGTCGATACAGCTGAAAATGTGTGTCGATGTATCGATACATCGACCCAGCTCTAATTATAACATCCTTTAAATGTAAAATAAGAAAGTTTTAGGATAGACAATAATACAGTTTGAATGTATAAAAGAAAAATTGAAAGATGAAGAGCGAAATGGAATTTAAACTAATGCGTTAATGAAAATTGAACACTACTATTCCTACTATTTTATAAATTACTTTTCGACGTTAGCCTTTTATAGTTTCAGGATGTTAGGAATTGTATTCAAGGAAATCTATTTGAATATTAGAATAAAAATAATTAAGTTGGTCCCAGTTAGCATTTCACAAAACCGAATAGAAACTGTTTAAACTTCGCGCTCGCTTTAACTTTTATAGACGAGTCTCTTAGTTAGGAACGTTTAAAAAGTTGAGCGCACCCACTACTTCTAATTTGTTGGTCTAACTTTCACAGATTGATTACTTTGCTTTGTTGAACTTTTCATTGCAGCTAAATTCAAGTCTATGTTGTTTATCTGAAAAAGCAAAAATCAAAAAATTTACGAACAAATAATACTTAAGTTGGTTGCGACTTTATTCTAAAATAAACGATTAACACAAATAAATAATTGTTGCAAAATTATAAAATTAAAAGCATCTTAGATATAATTAGTTAAAATTCAAATATTTCTCGTACAGATTGATATTGAGTCCATTACTCTTTTCACTGGCACTTGAAGAATAAAGTAAAAGAAGAATAAGGTGTAGCCTTCGAAGAAAGCCGAGGTAACAGATTTATGTTACGAGGATGTGGTTGCAATAACCACAGAAATATAAAACGTTACAGGAAACAGATGCAAAGTATAAATATGAAAATTAGCACGGGCAAGAACCATGATATTCGAAAAGAAAGCGACGCAAGTATGAAGAGAAAAATACTTAAAGGAATCCAGATTCATATTCAAATATTGTCACGATTAGACTTTTTATAAAGCAACTTAAAAATTATGTAAATTATTAACACATTTAAATTTTATGAGTGATCAGTACGTAATCACATTCTAGTTATGAAACCCAGAATTCGCGAAAAACAACGTGCAGGTTATAAAACTAGAGCGCGAGCATTGCAAGCTTTCGCAAACTCAAGTGGTATATCACGACTTAATATTTTTTCGTAAATAGACCGAACCGAATTCGGAACTTTAGTCATTAACTAAGCTTAACTAAATCGTTAGTTTGATTCACATCAAGTGGCGTCGCCGCTCCCACCCCTGACGGACGCCGTCGCTACTGCCCTGGACCTTTAATGACGTCGCCATCGGTCCTCGACTCGACGTTCAACTCTGTCGCCGTTAGAGTCGGTTAATCGAATATTTCGAAGAAGCCGCCGAACAGACCCCCGAACTGGCAGAGAAACTCCGACCCCAGAGATTAATTTAAACAAAGCTAAATAGAGAGGTATATTTTTCTAATTGGATTGTTTAAAAGCTCTACCTATGTCCCTACAACCCGGAAGCTTATGCGTGATATGACGAACTTTTCGTGACAATATCTGGGAACAATAGTAACCGGAAAGCTGTGAGATGGGAAAAAAGAAAATACAAGAAAAGGACAGCTAGAGGTAAATTATTCAAGAGTGTTAAAATAAATACCCAGGGAAGAAGGAAATTACCAATTTACGAGTGGTAACATTAATGCTTACGTACTGGAAACGTAGTCACTGACGGAAAAGCAACGAAAAAAATTCTTAAGAAAAACATTAAAAAAAATGCAAACAATTAGAAACCCACGGTGGATGATACCAGCTTGCGATCAATTATTTTGACGAATGATAGATTGGTTAGACTTGGGGGTAAAATCGGATCAAAGAAGAGAAGAGGAAGAAGAGTGTCGCTGGAAGAAATAAGAATTGTAATGGTGGAAAAAGAAGTGAAATTAGAAGGAGAAAACGAGCTTACGCCTTTCCTCAATGACCAAAATAGTCAAAATCAAACCTAGAAGAGATTATTACTTTCTTAGACAACTTCGAGAAAAATATTCGATTACTCGAACCGATAACTGAGAAAACTCTAAGGTCATTGACCAAGTGACTTTCTCCATCATTTAAGTATCTTGCTACCCAAGTGGTAACCTCCATTGTAATTTAATTTGTTTTTATTGCGTGGTATTGCCTTTGCCTACAGTAGAATGTGTAAAAAATATTATAAACTGAACGAATTTGATAATGGCTTGGAATAAAATTTATAGCAACGGCCAGATAAGGAGCCAAGGAATAAAAGATGAATTATGTAGCTCTTTAAGCCTTCGAAAGATTAACCAACAAATCAATTCTTTTGGCCCATTTCTTAACCAGCCTTTCACTATAATTAGATCTCCGAAGGAACATTTAGACTGGTGCTGTCTCGAAAATTTCTCGTGAAGACCACCGTTTAAGACTCTTGGCTTCAAGAGATCGCTACTCAATGATTTGGTGCAAAACACTGTTCTAATCTTTCGAAATAAAATATGCTGGTTCGTGGCTTAATTAGCTGTTTGCTACTTGAACAACGAAATAATGTTTAGATTGGTGTTCAGTTGAACAATGCTCTTCAAGATGGTTAAGACCTTTTGGGTTGAAGAAATCGGTACTGGATGATATGGGTGCAGAAAGTCGTTCTTTAACACTTCGAAAGGATTACCGCTAAATCAATTCTTTTGGCCTTTCACTCTCTCACACTGAAGGCACGTTCAGGTTGTTACTGAGATGGTACTTTGAATGGCTAGTAAGTAATTGCCGTCGGCAGTGACTCTTCATTTTTATTTGAGGGTACATAGTGGCCGTAGAAGCATCAAACTAAGAGGTCTGTTTATTTATAAACAAGAACAGACTTGTATTAAAGCAACGTAAAGTAGAACTGTCACATCCAATCGCCTTTCTGTCTAAGAACTTTCAATATACTTTTGGTACATCAAACATGTCGTATATTTTAATGTCACTTTGAGACTGATCATCATTTTGTATTGAAACTTTAAAATCTTGGTTTAAAATTATCGACAACAGTTTAGGCACATCATCTTGTGGCCGACCTAAAATTGTGTTAAGATAACACGTTGCAACCAGTTTGTTATTTAGAATCGCTTGCTGAAGAGGGCACGAATATGGCCGAAACAGCTGAACAGGGAATGCTCAGGAGGTCCACTGCAATCGAAGCTGACTTTCCACCAGGTGGGACTAGAACATGATAGAGAACAAGGACAACACGGGCAAGGACACAATGGTAAAGCTCGAGTTGTTAGTGGGTTAATCGAAAATTAAAAAATATCAGAGAGCGAAAGGTTACAGAACCAGAAATTCTATGCCTAATAGGCATATAGTGATGATGCGGGTGAAATTACTTTGAAGAACATTGGAAAATATCTGTGAGAAGGACATGAATAAGGGTAGCGAGAGGGTTGTCAAAGGTAAGCCCCATTTCTTTCGCTTTTAAATTACTTGTTACTACGAGATTTATGCCAAAGGGGGCAATGTCTTTTAATTAACTAGACGGAGTGCTATTTCTGAAGATGCCTGTTATTCGACTTTCCAGTAAGACAATGCTAACCCGTATGGCAAAAATGTTTATGCATTTCTATAATAAAACGGTTATAAGCTCGATTATCAAATCACTTAGAAAATACCGATAATGTTAAATGTATGACATGAAATAAATAACAACGAGAAGGATGGAGAAGAAAGTAAGACTAAAAAAGAAATGGAAACAAACTGTAGTTAAAGGTTTAAAACAAATATGAATTAAAAACTGATAGATAATTTTAAGAAAAAAGGAATTGAAGAAAATCATTGAGATAAAAATCTAAACGAACAAGTCATACATAAGTAAGATCGTCCACAAACCAAGAAGTGGATGGATTATCTGTGGAGAAGACGGATAATACAAGTACACATAATTAAAAGTATAGGCGTAGAAAAATCAAAAAGGAGAAAAGAGGAATTATCCAAGAAGAAATAGAACTAAAGAAATAGGAAATTCAGCAAGTTTTGCCAGCACCAGAAATAGAAACTGAGAGAGAATTGCAGACAAGAGGAAGCAATAGGCCTAAAAGGACATTTTCAAAGTAGATCATCAAACCAAGAAGATTGAAATTGGAATTAAAATTGGTAATAATAGCAGCAAAATTAAAAGTATCAAATCGCAACAAAGTAAGAACACCAATAATGCAATAGCGAGACACTATAGCTGAAGATTTATAAAAAGAAGAGGAGCTAGAGATTGGAAAATAATTGCAAGAAGTAAAACACTGGGCTGTGGACCAAAATGTAAATATTATGAGCAACTTAAATCAGATCAAGAGGACTACAAGGGCCAAACCACTTGCATAAGATTAGCATTGTTGAAAGTATTAAGTCGAAATAACCAGAAGGAAAGAAAAAGAGGAAAAACTAAGAAGGAAATGGAGAGAGACTGCAGCTGAAGATTTGAAGGAAACGGAAATTAAAAACTGGAAGTAAATAAATGGCGGAAAATGAAAAGCAATGGAAGAAAATCAATGAGCTATGACCCAAGTAGTCTGCTAGAGTTAAGAGTAGTATTATGTACTGTGTAAATCAATCATTTATGATCCAAATTTACCAATATTGTTTAAAAAAAACTTTCTAGTTCAAAAAATAACCTTTTCGTTTTGAATTGAAAAGGTTGGTTAATACTGGTAGTGTAATAATAGTATCCCTATTACATATACTTCGGTTAAAATGAAGATAAATAGGTAAAGAAATACGAGAGAGTCTGAATTCTATATGTATTACAGCGACCTCTTGAATAGCTCGGTGACTCGTCAGAATATTAATAATATCCCCGACGCAGCAGGCATCGTTCGCCACGGCCTACCCATAGTATCCTGCAGTTCTTGTGCATTACAGTAGAAGCGTCCGTCCCTCACCGTCTACCACAAGAGATTGCTGCAAGGCGATGTGTGTAAAACGAAAGAATGATAGTCCACAGACTTTATATATTGCTAAGCCGTAGATGAAGTCCGATGCCATTGGCTGAGACCGTGCAGTACTCTCGTGTTACATAGCGGGTGTTGGAGATGCGATCTGTGTGAAAGAATTTTATTATTTATGGTTAGTCATAGTAAATGATCTTTCTTCTCTTTTGTACCCTGCGCGCTTGCATGTTCTTCTCGATGTTTAGTGGAGTATACGCAATGACGTTCTTGTATATGTATGAATTTGCTCTTTGGCGGTCGCGGACTCGTCACAGATTAATCACTTTAATTACAGCAGAAATAAAAAAAAGGGTTTGCGAATACGTGCGATAAAACATTACATTGTAACCATTTTGATTTGAACCCTTTCGTTTCATCTCTTTTTCGCAATCAAGGCTTACCAAACGTGTTTGAGGTAGATGGTTAAAGTACGCCTTTGTCTCTTGACAAGAAGTGGTCAGAAGAATGGGAAAATTTTTCACCCTTTCATTCAATATTGATTTTGGTACTCGTAATATAAAGGATTCGCATTCAAATTGATGGATCATACTGATAAGTTGTTAAGGTGTAAATCAAAATGGCCTATTTCAAAACATATAAAATATTAAGGTCCGGTTTCACCATCACAGTTTAACTTTAAACTTCGCTTTATTCCCATGGCAACAATTGCAAGGATAATTGTTTCCATAGGAATAAAACTGGGCTTAAAGTTAAACTGTAATGGAGAAACCGGACCTAAGTCACATCAAATGCATGTGTAAGGCCTGATTTCTTCACCTACAGATAAATTTAACTGCCAAGTAGTAACCTCGGAAACTATTATCGATACAATGGTGTCCAAGGATAATACCTGGCAGATAAATTTATTAGGAGGTGAAGAAGTCGGGCATTAGTCAATTTTATGTTAACCCATCATGCATCGTCGCTAGTGTTTCGAGTAAGTAACTTTTCCAAGTCTTGCTATTTCATTGCCTCTAATTTTTTTGAGTCTTTCATGAACTTGAAAAATAATGCAGAGAAAGCATCCTGCAGAAGACCGATCAAATTTAGTTGTTGCATTACATCAAAGAGGTGATAATCAGAAGGACATACCCGGAAGGTAGCTGTTATACTGATGACAACTTTATCTTGCTTTCAATTACAAGAAGGCCTCCTTATTTACAGCACTGTTATAGAAAGTAAAAATGTGTGCATGTTTTCTTCTTCAGTCTCATCCTATTTCCCCGATTTCTTTGATAGGTTTCTTTGATAAGTTTCTTTTCCGTTCACATTGGAAAAATTTTTTTTAGGTAACTTCTTACAAATTCGAAATTAAATTCTTCAGTAGTCTAAGTTCTAAACATAAAATCCCATTGAAATTGCATTGAATTATTGTGTAAATAAAAAAAGTAGAAATTTCCGAGGGGCGCTAGAATTAGGCTAATTTTTAGTTTCGTGAAGTGACTGTTGAGGTTAGTGGAAAGAAATTTTGACATAGGGAGACTTGATTAGAAACATAAACGCAAGAATAGAGAAGAATTACAAGAGCTTAGCTGTTGATAGGAAAGAACTATAATAGGCGTATACATGTTTTACAATGCAAGATTTTTCGAATTAAAGCTTGAGTAAGTGGAACATATCGCAATTTAATTAAGTAAATTAAGATCAATCAAATCTAATCAAAATCAAAATCTAAAAGTAAGATATTTCCATTTCCAACTTTGATTTTATTTTGATATATTATTTTCGATGCAAATTACTTTTCCATCACTTTTCATTAAAAAACTTTCATTATTGACTGCGATTATTGAGCTTTCCTATTTTTTTTATTTTTAATTTAAACATTTTTTTCCGATTTCAGAACAGAAATAGAATTTTTTTTAATATCACGTATACAGGGTGTTAATAAAAAACCTATACAACGTTTGGGAGGTGATAGTAGAAGTCAAAATAAGAAAAAAATTGTAATAAACCCATGTCCGATACTCAATACAGGGTGTCCACTATATGTGTTCACACTTGTAGAATTTTAATTTTTTACATAAAATTCGGGATCGATAAATTAAATAAAATGCTAAAATTTCCCACTTAGCACTGGTCACCGTACGACTTCCGGTTTCACCGAAAGTGATAACAACTTTCTTATTTTAGATGGAACGGTCTGTATATTTTTACACATTTGAAATTTAGAGATCATTATGTGTCCAAATATGTATCATTTGGTAATTTTGGCTTCCATGACAACGAAAAAATTTTTTTGTTTTTTTTTTTAATTTTCAAAGCTATAAATCGCGTATTTTCGTTCTAATGCGATCAAGTAATTTGAGAAAGCCATTTCCTTTGATTGCATTTTGGTTTTTAACACTTTTAATGATCGCATTAGAACGAAAATACACGATTTATAGCTTTGAAAATTCAAAAAAAAAACATAAAACAAAATTTTCATTGTCATGGAAACCAAAATCACTACGTGATACATATTTGGACTCACAATAATCTGTGGATTACAAATATATAAAAATATACAGGTCATTCCATTTAAAATAAGAAAATTGATATCACTTCCGATGAAACCGGAAGTCGTACGCAGGAAATTTTAACTTTTTATTTAATTTATGGATCCCTAATTTTATGTAAAAAATTAAAATTTTAGAAGGGCGAACACTTAGCGTGGACATCTTGTATTTAGTATCGACATGGGTTTATTAGAATTTTCTTCTTGTTTTGATTTCTACTTTCACCTGCCAAACGTTGTATAGGTTTTTTATTAACACCCTGTATAAAGCACAGAATTGTTGAATTACTTTTACAAATCATAAGCAATTAATTTTAATAACATGTGAGTTCTTTTAAATAATAATAAATTAAATTTTTCAAAAAAATTAGTATAGGCATCTCAATTAACACTGTCCTTTGTATGGTTGCCTTTATTGAAGACCCCAAGAATATTTTTTTTTATGAAAGAAATAAACTTTTTCGCCAATCGGTTAGATTAAGCAATTTTCTAATTCTTTAAATATTTAAACAGTTTTTCATTTTTTTAATTTCTGAAAACATATCTGTATTCAAATTTCTAACTTTGTAATTAATTTCATGAAAAGAGGCAAAATCTCTGACTGTTCCCTGACTTTAGTTAACCTTTTCTCAATTCCCTGACTTTTTCCGGTTTTCCATGTTTTCCCGGTTACCGGGAACCCTGTTCATATAGGTAAAAATACCCAAAATTATCACCATTCCAAAAATTTCTCCACACATTATAAAACGTGAACTTTTGAAAGTATCTGAATTTGAAAACTTTAACTTTATAAGAATGTCCTTCAATTTAACAGTGCAATGTGTTTGTAAAAATTAAGTCGTGATTTAATAAATGTCATAATGAATCATAACACATACAAGATTAAAATGAAATGAGTCAGCCGCATTTCCTGGAACTGGAATACGCAGGACACGACTCTAACCAGGAACAACGAGAGCGAGCTTACGGTAGCTGTGATATTTCCGCTAATTTCTACACTCAATTAAAGATAATTTTTACATAACAAATACAACAACAAAAATATTCCCCACTTGCGCACAATCCGGACGGGAATAATGCTTAAGTAGTGCGGGAGCGTACAAAAAATCGATCTTCCTAGTTCTTTGAGCCTCTTGACCTAATTACATGTTTACTTTTTCTATTTTAAAATTGTTTTTCTGTCAGTTTTCTTCAATTTGTAATTAATGTCGCTGATGAAGATATAATTTTTCACGGCGGACGTGTTTTTTTTTCATTATTAATTTAGTTTAAATTATGTGTTTCAAGAAAGTCAACTCGGTGAGTTGAAAGAATAACTCATTTTACCCATAAAAAAAGAGCTATTTTTTTATTTTGTACTGAATATTCGCCTTTCTGTTCAAACCTTTTTTTTCTATTTATTACCATAAATTCATTGGTATTTTGTTATCTTGAATTATTTTTGGTTGATTGGTGATTTTTAATTAATATTTCAAAATTTTATTCGGTGTTAATTAAAAGAAAATTGTTCGCATTAAAATTAATAATTTTTTTCATTGTAATTGTATGGTAAACTAAATTTCACGTTTTGCTAATCTATTTTTATATATAAAAGTTTTTCTAAATTGAATAAATTGTAAACCAAATTTCAAGTTTTCTTCTTAAGCATTTTTAATTAAGATATTCATGTAAATAAAGTTTTCTATCTGAAGATAACTGAGAGAGAAGAAAAAGGCGACAATTCTGAAAATACAGGTAAATACGTCATTCGAGCAACTGTGGAAAATACATTGGAAAATCGAGTTCTGGCTTTCCATCCGCAAACCAGGACGCTACTAACAAAGATAATCGAAATCCAATTTTGTACGAATTGTTTAAAAGAATTGGGGACAAAAGGGGATGTAAAGTGGCTTTTCAACCCCCGTCCGCACGTTTTTACATAAGATTTTCGTTTGAAATAACTGTGCCCTTTAAATTGAGAGAACGCTCGTTGAAAAACTAAAAGGGTATCTTAAATTGCTTAAAAATTTTTCGCCAAACACCTTAGGTAATCAGCGATTAAAAATAATACAAATGTTTCAAAACATTATTTTATTTTAGTAATTTATTCGATCTGTTTGAATGAAATGTGTAAGCTAAGAACTGAGACTGAAACTGTTCGATTTAAAAATTTTGCTATGGTATCGGAAAATTGAAATATTTCAGGTCGAAGTAGGATTTTATAAGTAAGAGAAGCTCGAGAACGGAAAGGTGTAATATTTGGAGAACGAACAAATTTGGTTTAAAGATTAGAGGCCGGCGTGTCCGTTTCGTAGAAACTCCTTAAAAAACTAGAACATTCCTCCGCGCTCGGTGTATTTTAAAAATCAATACACGATTTAATTACTCGGATTTATGATTTACAAACGTTTTCGTGCCCGTTACGTCCGGCGAGAGCAGATGTAAAAAAAAACGCCTATTTGCTCTGGTGATTAGAGTACGCCAGAAACCTATCGGCGGCGGGTGCTCCGACAGTGCCAAAAACGAGACCGAAATGTGAATCCGGGGCGACCTGAAAACGCAACACTTGCGCAACTTTAAGGACAGGACCGACCGGACAATGAGAGAGGCATTAAAACTCGTTTTCTGGCCGATGCAATATTTTAATCGGATATGTTTTACAGCCGCCGCTTAACCTGAATCGCCCGATTTTACAAGACGTGCGGTTATTGTCTGAATGGAACGATCGGGGAAACGTGACACGCACAAGGCGAAGAGGTGAAAATGACCCACATTTTATACATTCAGGGGGACCGATGGAATTAGTCCGATGTGGGTTCTCTGTAGGTGAACGGATTCAGATTTATAAGCAGCTCCGGACTTCGTTGGTCCATGGCCTCTGCACACCAAATTTATTACCACTGTCAATTCGGGACATTTGATTAATGCCTGTGGAACATCGTAACCACAATAAAATTGAATTATTAATGCTGCAACACATACGAACAATACTACAGTAGATACACGTTGATTGATGTATTGCATTTTTTTTTTACCTTCTGGAAATTGTATGAGTCAATTTAATTCAGTAGCTACCACACAGATATACACTTAAATTTGAAACGTAACGCCATCAATTCTATTCGGGGAAATAAACGGAAATGAAAACGACATAAAAATTAATATAATCCGCTACCTACTCTTTCCACTTACGTGGAAACTTTAGCAAGAAAGTGCGTAGATATAAGCGGGATACCCTAGCTCGAGTGGAGAGTTGAGTCGTGGGTCGATCTTCAACGATAATTGTTAACGGGCGCCAGAGATAAATAGTTCCTTCTCAATCCAAAATACTTATCTCTACGAACGGATCCGTGTTTTTTTCTTTTACTAATACCAATACTCAAAAATTCAATAAAGTAGCTATATAAAATACTGGCCTCAAATCCAAATAAAAAGTTGTTTCCGATTTAGTTATTTAATACTCCTATTTAACTATAACTCAAACAGTTTAAACAGCGATATCCTACGTTCGCTTTTGGACCTCACAGTGCATTAGGATTGACAAATTGAAGCCATTTTTTTTATATAATAAGTCATCCCATGCAAGGCGGCCATGCTTGCTGTCAAAGCTTAAAAGAACAATTGTTGCAAATCGTTTCTGATTGCAGCGAATCCCTCGAGCATCCTCTATGGAGCTGTTTCAGCCCTATTTGGGCCTGATGAAGCAGTTTGCCGATGAAGCCCCAAATAAGGCTAAAACAGCTGTACAGAGGCTGCTGGAAGGATTTGCTGCAATCAAAAACAACATTGCAACATTTTTTTTATAACTCAAACGATCAATGTGTTCAGTAACTATTCGAGGGCCCCGATTAACCTCACAATGACTCAAATTCTAACTATTGCACATAAAATTACAAACACGAATGTGAGTTAGCAAGTAAACGGGTCTCTGGGACACGTTGGTTATCGTCAACCATGACGTCACCCCAAAATAACATTTTGAGGACTTACGGAGTTGGTGCTTGCTTGAAGTCCGGTGATACGACAGTCAGCACGCGTTCCTTATTTCGTTTTTCACAAGACTCGCTCGTCGGAGAAGGAAGAGGGGCCGGCAATGAACAGAGTGGAGACACAAAAATAACGACTATTGCAGCTTGAGAGGACGATAATAAGCTGAAGGGGTGATAAGACGCCGAGAGCCAGTAAAAGCTGGGGCGGTAAACCCTGAGAGAAAGAACGTAATATCAGATATGGTTGGATTTCAATACATTGCGCAATTGTCCTGACCTATGTGTAACTTGACAGGCTTCTTAATAATGCACTAGCGTCATAAGGTTTGCAAAACCGTATTCGAGTTTTGTCCACACGGACAAATAACTTTCCAAACTTAAATTATCGAAACGAAATGAGACTCAATACCACTCTTTGATAGTTTACTCATGTAACGATGGATGATTAGAGCGCGAAATCGTTCGTACCACGTGCACAAACTAGCCAATCGTAAATTCGGAAAATTACCTCGGAATAATGCGCATGCCTGTGCACGATCGCTATAATAAAAGCTAATAGATAGGGAAGGCTTTAGACAATAAAGGATGTGTACTATCATCGGTGAAAGTAACGATGTAGAAAAAGCAACTATAACAAATCAATTGTACACGACTTTCACTGCAGCAAGACTAAATCCGATCCTGACTTTTGCGTTCATAAATTTTACCGAATACAAAATGAGTTTCGAACTTTAAGGATGATGCAACTTCTACGCGACAATTTCACCAGCAACAGATTGCAAAACAAGCTGAAATAATTCTTGAAATACTTTAATGCAGAACCGTCTCAGGCAATTCAGTATTTCAGCGACACGCCTTATCAATCTACCTTCAAGTATATCATTAGATTCTGCAAGCACTCCGCTTCATAATTTGCTTAATTTAATATCAAATGTAAGACGGACGCAGTAAAATATCAATTAGTTTTTTTTTAAAGGTATTTAAGCAATCAAAATATTTAAATGAATTTAAACAAAATAAAGAAATGTAAATTGACTTTAATTGAAATGGTTATGAACGTGAGTATGTTCAGTAATGAAATGTAACAATAAATCCGCAAAGAATAAATGTAGAAGTTACCTTGGGCGCAGTCAACAAAACTCAAAGACCTAGGGGACTGTAATGAATCCTCGATGTCAATAGATAACGAGTAGAGCCTGTTGACTGGGGCTTAATAAAGGCCTGCGAGTTGTACCGGGCCTGTTAACTGTTCGCAATCGAATGACGGAAGAAACAGTAAACGCCGTTTAGGGGTAAACGGAACTGCCTACAAATGATCAAGTATCAAACAAAGAAAAACGAACTTACTAAAACAATCCGAACAATTTACACAAATACGAACGGAAACCGGGTCGATTGACTCAAAAATAAAATCGGAATATAAAGTTTCGAAATGAAATCAATACTCTAATCAAGCATGCGTCGACAGAATCGTTGAAGATTAAACGTAATTGGTCCTAAAGTGTCCGACCAGACGCAACTGCCTCTTCCAAAAACTAAACTACAATTTTAGTAAAATGTAAATAAAAAATAAATTTCACTAACGAAATAGAAAAGTTTGTTAATGGCCTTGATTTGATCTGATTTATGTGTTAATTGTATAAAACTTTTATTTTAGTATCATCTTCATCACTACACCACGATTTTATTTGACGTAATTTTATTTTTTAATTGTTTTTTGTTTTTACTCGATCTGACTTTATTTTATACTTAAATACCTATTGATCGCAATTTTTGTTTTCTGTTTTATTCGATTTCGCTTTATTCTGGTTTTAGTTATTAATTCCTTGTCCCTTTTCATTGCTTACAAACTAATTTTTTATTTGATTAATTTAATTTGACCTATTGTTAGTTTTACCAATTTTTATTTTGGTCCTAACTTTATCATCGTCCTTTATTCTTTTATTCTCGATATGATTTGATTTTATTAAATTTTTAATGTAATCAATTGATCTGCCTTTCTTTTTTCTTTTAATCGATTTCATTTGTTTGGTTTTTATTTTTAATTATTAATCATCATGTTTTTTGTTTTCTCTTTGTTTTCTTTTTATCTTTTAAATATCCATTGATTATATTTTTTCTTTTCCTTTTACTCTATTTATGTTTATTTTATTTTACAGTCTAATCTCGTCGAGTGATCGCCGCTTTTGTTTCTTATTTGATTTTATTAATTCTTTAATTTATTAACTGATCGTTTCTTTTTTCTTTACAGATTAAATCTTTGGTTGTGATAAAATTCATCAATTTTTATATCAATTTGACTTATTGAGTTTTACATAATTTTTATTTTTAGTCCCACCTGCATCGACGAATTCGACGATCGTTTATTGTTTTTGTCTTATTCGATTTGACTGTACTTTAAGAGTATTTTTATTTTGATAATCAATTAATCATCTTTTTTATTCGACGTGATTCAAATTTATTTAATATAATTTTTAAATCTTCTAATTTTTTTTAATAAACTACTCAGGTAGGCTACCACTAAGCAAGAATTCATACTCCACCAACACAAACCCTCTAAGAGGTTCATCGACCGATCCCTTAAGGTTCTTCGGCCCCTTACAAGTCTTCATTGACCCTGAAGGGGTCGATATCGACTCCATATTTTTAACCTATTTAAGTGTCCAGTATATTACTACGAACATCATGTTAAGAAAATTGATTAAACGTGAAATACGTACGGGTTAACCTCTAAGATCTTTTGATCTGGCGAAACGCCATCATCTTGGGTCAAAAAATCGTCAGAAGAATTTTGATTTAATTCGAAAATGTTAAGTACTTATTTTAAAAAAAATTTGGTGCAAATCGTTTTTTGGTCAAAAAGCGATAGTAAGATGTCGCTATTTTATATGTTAAGTACTTAGAAGATAAAAGAAAAAAAAACTTATGGAAAGTCTGGGTCCATTTATTTCGAGGACATCACAAAAAACGTTAAAAATAAAAGCAAATTAAAAGAAATTGGTCAACAAACGTTAGCAATGGTCTACAGAGATAAACTGGGCAACACATATGTGGTAGACAATTCAAAACAAGATTTCAGAACTTTTAAAAATAAATATTTTGTTTTCTTCAAATATTTGAAAATTGATAATCACACTTCTTCAATTCAAAATGGGCGCACAGTCTGCAATTGTTGTGAACAATTACTTAAGAATTTTTGACTTTATTCTACACTCTTTAATGTTCATAAATTCATTTGAATTATTTGTTAATTGTTTTTAATATGTTTTGTGATGTTCCTTATACCGGGTGAGTCATATTTCTGTAATGACTTTCTTGTCAACAGGGATAGAGCAAATAACTTTTAAGAAAAACTGTCTGGCATGTCAAAGACTACAGCTTTGTTAAATCTGTTAACATCGATCTTCAATTGTTTTCGAACAGACACGCCTTCTTTATTTTTTTTTAATTACTTGATGTATTTCTAACGGTGAATTTTCTTTTTTGTCTTTTGACACCTTGGATAACTAAAAATATAGGAGGTACGTTTTCACTATCCATTACAGTATTTAGGTTGACTTTATTATTCGAATTGCGTTTTACAATTGAGGTTATGAGGTAAAATTCCAACCTTGGACTTTTATATCAGCTTTTGACCTTGAGTTTTGAACGCCGACTGATTTGGTATACAACTTCAGGATTCTTAATTAACTTACTGCGAATAATTAGTGCATCTAAGCAAATATTGAAAGAGTGAGAAAGTGATAATGTCCTTTTTAAATAAGTTACATTGGCATTATTGATTATCTTGGGATATATCGTGATTTTATTCCATTCATGATCGGAATTCGTCCTAAATCACATGCATTCCATTAGACCAACCGTGGGCATATAAATCCGAAAAGACGAGCTCATAGTATTACTATTCGACGGTAAGAATGAAACCATTATCAAACAAGTGTGATCTCATAGAACTTAAAATAATATTGCCAAGAAAGAGGATGTACCCCTTCATATTCCCCTACCATACCCACGCCTGTACTAGACCACGCTTTCTGTAGCAAAAAGTTTGATTTTTGCACGCTTCTGCACTAATTCTCAATCACCATAATCCACAAGTTGGTTTTGATTTAATACTATCTTTTATGCCTCCATAATTAAAATGATAATGATATTTAAAAATATTTTCTGATATGAAATAAGTAGGTATATTGAGAAATGTTGTATACTTCAATTTTTTTTACACAAAGTTTGCTTAACACGTCTAAAAATAATTCAGCTATCGCAGATCTCGACATTCCTTTGACTGATTGCCAAATTGGACACTTCCAGTTAATCTAGAAGTATGCAAACACTTGAGTAGACCCCCGTTCGTGACAATATCAACTGCGAAATATTCGAATCGATTTAGGAAGGGGTTTCCGGAGATCAGAGGAAATGATGTCACGTGCGTCTATTACAAATTCGATTCTAAAATCATTTTTTTCCCAGATATTTCGTGTTTTTTTTATCGCGGTGGAAACGCCATAAATTTTTATTGCGCGGTGTTGAAACATGTGTCGAAGAGGAGGAGTACATAATCCGTTTTTATGAGTAAACTTGATGTTGACACTGGAAGTTCCATAAATTACCGTCTGGTTATGTATGTACATGTGAGTATGTACGTGTGTACAAAGCTCATTGAACCATGATTTTGTTTTGCGAATTTCAATGACCGTTCTACCTACTACTCAAATAAAGAATAAAAAAGACTCAATTCAAATAGAGAAAGGAAAAAAAATTGTTAATGAAGATCTAAGTATGTGCACACACGTTTTTTCAAATTTGCTTTCGTTCTTCGTGGAATAGTTATTTTAGGAGTGTTGGAAATTCCGAAGATAAGATTTTCAAGACTGAAATAACTTAGGAAAATTTTTGGCAATTGCTTCTGTCAAACAGATTATTCGTTATTTATGATGGATGTAAGTTTGATTTATGATGATACCTTGATAAGTCGCAAATTGTGCGCGTTAAATTAGGTAATTAGGTTATTACAAAAATATCTTTACTTAGGTACTTAAGTTCTAAGTTACGCTTTTTTGTTTGGTTTCAGAAAATCGATCGAAAATTGTTCGAAAACAATGATCAGGTATAGAGAGAAATCTTGAAATACGGAAGAAGTTCAAAGAGCACTGTGTGTGGCTTGTCCGTTTTGTAAAAGCTTTATTGATAAAAATGGCTTTAAACACGCAAGGTAAATACTAAAGGCAAAAGTGTAAAAGTGTAGAAATAAACGGCCAGCAGCATCTAAACCCACATCAGGCCGAACAAGTGAACAAGGTCCTGAAAACATTCATTAGTACAAGAACTGTCACCTGATAAAGGAGCAACCGTGTCGGCAAAGAGGCCCCACTAAATCTTGGCGAGTTTGTAGTGTTTGGACTGAAGCCGCCTGTCTAAAAGCCCGTCGAAGTCAAGCAAGGCTCGCTCCAAGGTGGACCTCTTAGTGAAGACGACCGCCGCACCGGAGATGACCCACCTTTGCCGACGTCTTGGATGTTAAACTGACCAGGCGGTCGCCTTGTTTTGATTAGAATCTGTAAACATGGCCCTCGGTTCTTCCAGTTTAAATTACCTGCTGTATTTTCGGCTGATTGATAGCCTTCTTGTCATTGCTCCGAAAGCATCCGCCTGACGATACTCTTACTTCGGTCGTCATGCGGAATTTCATACACCAGGCCAATTCTGCATAACATAATCTCTTATTAATAAGTGTTGATTAACCTTTCACTGATTAATTGATTTATCACAGACGCTACATCAAATATTTACTGTGGGATTAACGTAAATTTGCAAAAGGCAATTTTGTTTTCAAATCAAATTAATGTTTCGCAGATAACTTGTGTATCAGAAAAACAAATATTGGCAATTTCCATTTCATAATAGTCAAACAATTAGGTGGCTCATCATCAGAACCAGTAAAATTTTACACGATCGTTATTTATGAAAACTCCCTTGGGCTTCTTCTTCAAAGGAATTCCTCAACTTTCGTTCCTCGAACAAATTCTTCAGAAACCTTTAAAGAAATGAAGCCTTAAACTTCTGCTTTGCAAATTGTAACTCTGGAAGTTATGATTTTTCAGACCCCTCATAAATAAGTAGGCAAAAACATTTTTACTGCAACATGATTGGCGAAGGCGGAGTGTAAAATCAGCAACTGCGAGAAATTTGTTCGAAGGTGATTCAAAAGACGTTCCAAGGAGCGGTTATTTTAAATCGTTATGAAAATTTGGAAACTAGTGAGGGTTTAGACGGAATAATTAGGATTATTATTACTGGATTTTGCCCAAAGCTGTGCAAGAAATAAGAGTTGAATTTCAAAGAAAGTTTTACTCTGAGGAATTTTGCAGGGTATTAAGAAATGAGCAAACCTGTTGGTCATGAATGAAATTAAATTTTTAAAGGTGTAGCTACCCATATTTTGGGCTTTTGAAGATGATTTTCAACGGACAGGACAAGTGAACTAGTGTACCAAAAAGTATTTTGATATTGAAAGTTTCATTTTGAAGGTTGGCCTAATGTGCAGAAGACCTAAATCTCCTTGGGCTTTTGAAGATGATTTTGAATGAACGCAAAGTGAACCAGTGAATCAAAAAGTATTTTGGTATTGAAAGTTGGCCTAATATGCGAAAGACAAACTTTTCTTTGTCTGCCACTCGTTTATGAAAGCAAAATATTCCGTCAAGTTGAGAAGACCAAATTAAACATGGTTCTAGATGGTCTCCGGGAGGCCAGTTAGTTAGAAAGCATGGAGATTTCTATGTCTAATTCAAACTACGGAGAAAGCGTGTGCCAAACAAATTATAACAAGAAACCGTGTTGAATATTTGAAAATTCAGGTACAATAGTTTTAATTATGTCAAAGGAAGTAAATAGCTGGAAAAGACTTCGAATTTGGTTGAGAGAGAAACTGACTTTATTGAATTGGAGTTGTTCTTTCTGTTTATTCCGAAGTTGCAGACGAGGAGAAAGAAAACAGTTTGTTATCTAGCTATCAAATAGAGCAGTTAAAGAATTATTAAAATTAAAATATTAGCATTCGTTTTTTTGTCCCCGGACTCTTTTTTTTAGGGCCAGTTGTACCAAACACGTTTAAACCGATATTCAACTGAACCAGGATCAAAAGTAAACAAATTTACATAGAATCTTAAGGACATACGGCAATTAATGCATTATAAATAAAAATTTGATGATTTTCTTCACTTAAAACCTGGTTCAATTGAACGTCGGTTTAAACTCCTTTGGTACAACTGGCCCCTAAGTATTGCATAAAAGATTTAAGCCAGGATTAAATTTAAGCGTAGGTTAGAATGCGACAAATATATGACGTACAATATTTTGTGTGTCACTTAATAATATTGATAAAGTAAGACTTAGAAATCTACCATTTCCTTCTCGCCATCACCTAGAACCTTCTAGAAAGACGCTGCGTCCTTTTACTATTATTACAATACGAACGATTCACTGACAGCATAATTAAATATTCAGACGCTTCTTGTCAGTCTAGTCCTAGTGACATCAGATCTGATCAATGAATGAATGTAATAATTTTTTTCTTTTGATGAATCAAAGGCCAATCAAATCTAAATAATACCTAGTGAAGAATGGACAGTGAAGTTTTCTTTTTTAATTTGAATTCAATAATAATTCTATAATCTGAAAATATATCGGAATATATATAGAATTAAATGGAAATGGATATATTGCAAGTTTTTCAAAATATATTATCCTCTGAGCTTTATTTATTAAATAAACATTTGAACCAAACACCCAGTATTTCAGCTTTCTATTTTCGTTAAGTTTAGGAGTATTTTCTTGTAACTGGCAGTAGAGACAGACATAGAATATGAAGACAAAATGAACTTTAAGTTCGAACTTTAAGCCTTGATTTACATGCGGTTTTTGGTTGTGCGTTAAATGCGAACTCGTGCATTATTATCAATAAGATACAAAGTACTGTGCACCGCAAATGTCATGCAATTAACTGCAATTGCGTCGCTGTTGCGGTTCAGCAGCGGTAAAAACATGCACGTGTATATCGAGCCTAAGTCCACAAGAACCGAGATCGACGTCACTTCACTATGTTTCATAAAATAACTGCTTCTAAAATCATTGAGATTGGGAAATTTTAGATGAGACACACTTCAGTGTGAAAACTGAAAATCATGTGGACAATTTGAGATGTAGTCAAAGTTCTAGAGATCAATGCGAAAACCAGGACCTGCGGCCCCTTACCAGGGGGTAAGCAAAGTGAGCAAGGCTTGAGGGTGCCAATACAAGAGGGGCGACAAAACGACGTATAATCAAAAATACGTCTTTGTTATATTACGAATATTAATTAATGCGACTGGATTAATTATTTCCACCAAACAAGGAAATAGAAATACATACAGAGTGTTCCCAGATGGACTGAAATTTCTTTTTCAGTTTCAACTTTTGAGAAAAGCAGAAACTTTTATAAAGAATAACATTTTTTTCTAAAGTTGAAAAGAATAAATTATTTTTGTTCTCTTTCAGTTCACACTGTATTAAAATACTTATCACTTATGAAAAGTGAGTTGTCTTTAAAAGACATAGCTGTATAAGACAAGAAAATGCTCAAAATTATTGTTATTGTTTAAGTACGCCTTCACAGATTTTAAGAATCCTTTAAGCTTGTCAAATTTAAAGGCTTCCAAAATTTGTGAATGTCATCTGCGAACTCGTATTTAAATTATACCGTTTTGAAAAACAACAATTATAGGACACAGTTTTTGACTACTGTTTATTGACTTGACGATTGTATTCAATTCGAAAATCCACTTGATGTTCCAGTTTGTATTCACCAAAACGATTTCACTGTTTCGTACCCAAATTTGAGTATCTACTTCTATGCAAGTGCTTGTGGGTAGAGGTCTTTTTCATTATTACTAGAAGAAAATATTTATGAACATCAGTATCAAAATCTACTGATAAATTTAATGAAGGTTACAGGAAACTTCTTTTCGTTGTTTTATTAAAACTTAAAAAAAAATTGAATATTTCAAAAATTCTTTATACATCTTTCATAAAATAAATAAAATAAAATTTTCCTGTTATGGTTACTTTGCAAGTTAAATATGAGAGTATAAAGTTGTATGTGTAGGTTCTTTATTTATAATATTTTTTCAAAAATTTGGGTAGCAATCGTTTAAACTAAAAATATTTTTTAACACAAATTGTGAAAAAATAATGAATATTATCAAATAAAAAAAATCTGGCAGCTATGGAACTACAATAATTTTCTTTAATTAATTTCATACTAGTAGGGGCTAGTAAAGATAGATTATGTAGGGATGCACACCATTTTTGAGACACCTTTATAAATATACATACGTGAATTGGAAGAGATATAGAAGAAGGGCGACTATCCTTCCTTCGGCCCTGGCGGGACTTTCACTAGAATAAAATTTAGTATTTCACAGTTAAAGCCCACTTTGCTGCAAGAAGAAAAGAAAAGATTGTCTTCGTTATCCTTGTTTTACATGCAGCCAGAAAATGGACCGATCAACAAGCTTTAAAACGGGAGCGTAAAGATATTTTGTTTGTTATTTTTTTTTTGTTGCAGTACATGAAAAAATGTTTTGAAAAAAAATAGGCAAGGAAACTTACATTTATTTTTATAAAATTTATAAAATAAAATTGCATAAGAGCTCACGGGAACAAGATTTGGTTCAATTTCTACCATAAATATTTAGAATAAGAAATGTTAAGGCTGCAAAGTATAGTTTGTTGTGTAGAACAAGTCGTATTTTTTCGGATAGTTTTTGATGCAATTTAATTTTTGATACAATTTGATATAAAATTTAAAGCATTCAAGAAGTTGAATGAAGTCTTGTCCACAAGAAACACTGCACAATTTCTTATATATAAGATTTAATTCAACTTCTGGAATAATTTAAATTTTATAGTGATTGTAACAAAAATTAAAAATTGCCTCAAAAGGTATCATCAAAAAAGTCATAACAGATGTTCTAAATTTTTTTTTAAGCAAGTTACACTCAAACCAACCTATTGTAACGATTTAGCGCTTGGCATCGGCTCGCCTCGTCCGTCAGAGCCCGTTCCATAAGCATCAAGGGCTTTATTCTCGAATCTAGGAAACAAACTTGCAAGAGAATGTGACGTCAAAATGACGTAATTGTCCACGATTTATATTGTTTTATATGAAAGCTTACGTCACATTCTCTTGCGGAATTGTTCGCTTGATTTAAGGTCTCAGTAGAGTTCCAAAGGCACACTTAGAAGCTTCGTTCAACAGAAATTTCTCGGAGAAGAATATTCCTGTAATTAGGCGGCGATATAAACGACCCCCGCCGCCGGAGATATGGAGTGTCAGACTGCGAAAACGTTAACGCTCGGCCTCTATTCGAGTATAAATAAATTAGTTAATTAAGTATATCGTAATTTTCGATAAAATAAAATTAATCGAACGCTAAATTCGTAGTAATATTATTTACGTATTTAAATTTACATCCGCAGCTCAGTGGGATGTTAGAAGTTATAAAAACGAATTAAGTCTGTCAATTCGTCAATTCTGTTCGTTCTTCTCTTTTTTCTGAAAATTGGGAATTAAGTAATCCATATAGGATTTCTGTAATTCTTGATGTCCTGGATTTAACCAAAGTCAGATTTCCGTAATTCCTGATTTCCGGGATTTAACCAAAGGCAGTGGTGCAACAGGTGATTTTCTGATATTCAGAGAACCCCTATTATCTGCTTTTTGCAGGATTTAAACGCCTCCGTCGCATTAAGATAGACGTAATGAATTAGGCCGTAAATTAAGCCGATCTTATGCAAATTAAAAAGATAAATCGTCAAATGAGCTTCGCTGATAGGAAAAGTAGCTTTTTGAGTGTTGTAGTTGGGTACAGTATTACAAATTCATTCATTGTATGTCTGTATGTGATCTAGCCATCTTTGTAAGATCGGAAACATTGTTATTTTTGTACATACATAATAATTGAGTTATTATTTATATTTCCATTTTGCTTCATTCAACTGTAGTTATTTTCTGGCACTGTTTTTTTGCCTTTAAGGAAATAGCAATTATTTTTACACAAAATTTAGATTTTATAAAACGTTTTACTTGTTTATTTCGTCTTCTAATAATAATAATTTACTGGTTTCTTTATTATCGTTCCAAATCATTTGGAACACCTTAGAACACGTTACAAATTTTTTTCTGTGGTTTTTGCCCGACGGGGTCCTAAGTCGAGGACATGTCAGGACCTCAGGAGCGGAAGTGTATTTTGTATGTGTAAAGTGTTCCATCTTTATTACTTCCAAACCTCCTCGCCGTTGAAGGCGAAGCAGTGTCGAATTTTCTCCCCAACACTGAAGGATACCTGAAGTGAGTAACGACCCCCGAGAAATATCTCGAGCGGGTGCGAACCCACGACCTTACGATTACAAGGCCGGTTCTTTACCACTGGACCGTTCAGGCGTAGTAATGTGTTCTAAGGTGGATATTTTCATATAAAAGAAAATTTAGCCTCAAAGCCATTTTGATATTTCGCTTGACACAAACCAAAGTTTTAAAAAAATTTTGTTGCAAATCGTTTTTGATTGCAGTGGAAAACTCGAGTTACGTTTCTACCGAAGAAGCCCCAAATAGTGCTGAAACAGCTATACGGAGGCTGCTCGAGGGTAGCACAAACTAAAATTAAAATTGCAAAACCAATCTCAACGTCAACCTAGTTTTATTCAACCCAAACAAAAAATATAAAAAATAAAACTTAATTTTTTTTAATTTAGAATTGTCACTCTCACAGTCAAATAAAAATTAATTCACCTATTTTGGTTGCCATTGTAGAAAAAGCAAGCCAAACGGTTACCACGGTTTATCGCCCATTTAATATAATTCGCCACGGTTGTCAGCACTGACTCTAAAATCACATACAAAGTGTTTCTCTAACGGTTTCTTTTTAAGTTTCAAGTTAATTTTGGTAGGAATCATTTAAACTGGTTCAAAGTTAAGTAAAAATTTGTCGAAATTAACTTTTTGACAAATTCTGGAAAAATAATAGATGTATCCAAAATGAAAAAAAAATCTGGCAACTATGGAATTACTCGCAATACTTCTTCTGCAATCGATTTCATGCTCTATAAGAACGAATAATATCAGCTTATTAAGGATGCTCACTATATTTTTGAAACAACTGCAGAAATTCACGTGAAGTTGTCTCTTTTGTTTTCGGAAGAGAGGCGGCAATTATCGTTTTGCATAGGGCGCCAAATACCCTTCTTCCGGCCCTGGTAGAATTTTCACAATTTTTAATTTATGGTAGTGTTAGATATATTTTTATAAAGTAACTATAAATAATTTACAATTTACATAATAACAGTTTCGCCTACAACCCCTCGGGTTTATCTAAACTCTGATGCTCTTAAATAACATAAACAAAAAGAACTCGCTCGAACGAAGCAGTTTCGATTAGGGCAAGGGACACAGTCGACTTCATATAGTTAAACGATACGCACCCTAAATAAGTGTTTGCGGTCCATCTTATACCAGAAAATAATTTTAAGATATATGATGTGTAGAGAAAAAAGGTATATCATTTAATCTTTTACAACATTTAATTTTGTAATTTCTTTTTTTTGAGTTTTAGATACTTTTATGTTTCTTTTGATGAGAAATTTTGGCACGCACAGAATTTCAAAAATATTATTGGATTTTTATACTGGATTTGCTTGCTTAAATGTTTTCCAAGAGCATTTGGAAGCATCCGGTAAATATTTCTCTGCCCTTTTTATAAATCATTTTCCACATGTTTCAGCTTCACTTCAGACTTCAGACTTCAGACATCAAGAGGTCAATTTTCATTTCTGGTTCTGAATGTAAAGTAAGGAAGAAGTGGACAGTACTGTAATCAGACTCAATCCAAAACCCTCAACACTAAACCATAGGAGAAGAATTACTTAAGGAGGTGAGTAAAGCAATTACTTTAACTCTTAAATTAAACACACTTAAAGAAACAGGCTTATTTTATCTGCTTGCTACTCATTTTTTATACCAATATGATGTTAAATAAAGCTGATGCCAGGATGTAGTACAGTTAAGCCTTATTTGCTATCAACTATCAATTACACATTGCCACCTGCCAAGATGTGAATTCACTCAATTAATCAATCTATGATGGTTGAGGTGATTTAGCTGTAATCAGTTGCCATCCAAACTCTTCTGGATGCGCGACAAAGAATTTGAAGGACCAACAATTTATTTTCAATCAAATCAGGATATTCGTTATGCACTATAGAAAGCATTATGGAACAAGCCTACACTACACTACGACGGTAGTCCTAACACGTACTAGTTGCGTAACCAAAAAAACAGTAATTAGAATGTAGGTGTCAGTCAACTTAAGGGGGCTTCTTCTAGCCGTTAACCCAAAGATCAAAGAAGAAGACTCTTTAGCCTTATGAAAATTTTTATGTTTTTATGTCTTCATCATTATTGTTTTTAAATGCTTCTTTAGGTGCATGATGCATTGTGATAATTTTTTTTTCTTTTATTTATCTAATGAATAAATAATTTACAATGTTTTTTTTTGGAATCTATTTATAAACAATTTCAGTTTATTTTTTCTTTCGAGTTGCCCCTGCGACTGTTCGCTCCCCTTCGGAATCTTGTTTTCACTTTTCATTTTACTTAAAAGCAAATTTGCAAGTGCTTATTTGATAAATTATTATTATACTCTTGTTTTTTATATAATAATTAAAATTAAAAATTGCTTTCGGACCACTCAGCTTAAATCTACCAATTAGAAAGTAATTTAAGGTTCGATATTATAAATGAAAGTTAACTTTAACTCCCAATTTATTGCCATAACAACGATTGTGTTCACAATTGTTACCATGGGAATAAACCAATAGTTAAAGCTAACTTGTTTTTATTATACTGGGCCTAAGTGCACGAAATGTTAAGCTTAAATTTCTAAAACAATTGCACTTACTCTCATATATAAACATCCTGTATATCAAAAGTGGCTACGTGACCATCTCAGTTATTTCTGAAAATTGAGAGAATTAATCGGGATCTCCTTAATCCCAATCAGCATTTATTTAATGCCGGAGTTTCGGGATTTAATTAAAACCAGCGATATGTATGCAGGGGATTTTGTGATAACGAGTCGCGCCCCTTTTATCTCTGTGTGTGTGTTTTTTTTTCTGCAGCATTTAAACGTATTTAGGTGCATTAAATGCATAAATGAAGGCAAAGTTAATGCAGCCGAGATTATGATCGCGTAAAAATAAAAATTCAGATCTAAATTTACACACATTCGACTGATAACTGTTCTGATCATCAAGGGTACGAAGGGTACAATGTTTATTGTGTATTTTGATTTGAATTTTGTGTCGCAAGAAACCAAGCGCCAAATTATTTTTTGAATTTGTGTTGACCCAATTCATATACAGAGTGTTATAGAATATGATGGCAATAATTACACCACGTATAGACGGCGACAAAATATTGCGGTTTAACCTAATTTATCTATACACGAAAGTTTTTCGTTTCTGAAGCATAACGTATAAAAACGACTTGAAAAGCATACTTTGAGAAAAAGAACTATGCAACAGTTATGTATTGTACGTTGACATGTAAAATTCGCAGATAAAATTTCAGCTAATGCTTTCAAGGCAAGTTAGAGTTTCACGAAATTTCACGAGTTTTTGCAGCAATAAAATCTTTCAACCTAATTATCTCGAAAGCGGTTAATCCGACGCAGATGGAACTTGTTCATTTCTGATACAATTTTATTTGAACTTTTCAATTTTGGTTTCGATTTTCTTTAAAAAGTGTCGATAAGAAACCTATTTACTAAAATAATAACCTACTTCCCCGGATCTACGCCAATGGTGAAGAATGCTCAGTTTTCCGTATGATATATCCATCACTTGTCTTGCATTTAAAATTTCAACGCTCTACCTCAAACCGTTCCAAAGATATTTAAGAAAATATGCTGTTCAATTTACCTTTTTAGAAAGTTATACCTCAGAAACGACAGATTTTGTATACCTATAGATAAATTAGGTTAAATTGTAATATTTTGATGTCGTCTATACGTGGTACAAATATTGCCATCTTATTCGATAACATCCTGTACGTTACTTTATATTTATTTATTGTTTTCAAGAGATAAACTCAAACTCGTAACGCCGAAAATGATGCAATAAATTCGAGACTGAAACCCAAACAGAATCATCTGCAATCAACACTTTGATGATATCATTGTTCATACATTTTGGATGTTCCACTCAAGTTATCAATCAGCACGTGACTCGTTCGTAACAATTACCTAAGTGTGTTTGCTCATTGATTACTGAGAAGGCTGTGCTTACACTGCTTACTAATTTGGTTTTGCCTGTTTTGATTACGCATATAACCATATTCAAATAACTAAAACGATTACGTCAAGTTTACCGCAAAATTAAAAAAAAAAAAATAGACAAATACATATAGAACACAAATGTGTTAACTGCACTGTCAATAAACCAATAGTAAATTCTTCACTTATTTAAAAGTAGAGAGTTAACTTGTTTCAAAATTTTCCTGATAATATCATATCAACTTTACACTCGTCATCTTACTCCGAGGCCTCAAACTTGACGTTGCATCTGTTTCTTGCTATCTTTTTCCATCAAAATAAGCTTTTTGTGAGATTTATTATTCGACGGAGTTTTAAAACGCATTCATACTTGACCTTTATAGCCATTGGCTCTAACTGACATCAGATTTTACTCGGTTGGTTTTGGTTTATGTCACCGAGGATTTGATTCGTTTGAACTCCTTCTTTGGTGCTTTTGGGGCGAAGCCAAGTGGTGGCTTTATTAACTTGAAGCGAGCTCGTTTCGTTTAGCGGCGTTTCAGTATCCCCAGTGCTCTGCCCCATTTCGCGGTACGTTCGTCTGAAGAACGGCGCACAATTTTCGTTGTGTTCGAAAGGGACCTCGGGGAGGTTACCTGTTTACAAAATTTTAAATTTACACATTACCTGCGTTTCCAATCTCGTGGCTTGGTGGAACAGAAGGTCCTGCAATTTATACCTTGTACCAACTTGTTCATCATGTGAAGTATTTGAGATTGTTGCTCTTTCGTTCAAGTTATTATTGTCGCAATTTTATTCCCTTACAGGTTTTTCGTAGCAGCCCTTTTCGTAGCAGATCTTATGTACGATCTTACGTATTTCGTAATGACCTTTTCCTATCGACACCTTTTTACAATGGCTTTAACAAGCATCATTCGTATTAGCTTTTTCTAAGCAACTCTTCGTATCGGCTACTGGACTGACCTCATCAAACGTCAGATATCGGTGTACCTTTAGCTCAGTCTACCGCTGCAAATGAATTCGGCGTGATTTTGAAGACCGACAAAACGAGGAACTCTTTACGCAGAGCCGCTAAGGTGGGAGTTTACTGCGTTATTGCGGTTACGGCCTTAGGTCGAATTTGATTTGTTTTACGAACTTCTTCGTGCTTTGGGAGATTAACGCCGAGAATATTAATTGACGTTTGACTTAGCATTTTATTTACCTTTTGGTTCGGGTATTAGTTGTTTGGTTTAAGATTCGCGGTCATGTAAATTCGACTTTAATGTTAATCAGGTGTTTGTAAATGAATACATACATATGTTAACTATTAGGGTGCGCACCCACATCTTTCTGGTGCTTTCATAGTTATTTCATTGATTTGTTTCTGACAATAGACGTGTTTCACAGATTGAGTTTTTTCTTTTTAATTTGTTCCTGCTCTCCCGTTCGGATTAGGTGGCGCTCAATTTCTTTTGCGTTTAATTAAACCTTCACGCCCGTCACGACTGAACTGCTGGCTGTGCTGTAAGTTAATTTCCTCAGGACAATCTTGTTACGAATCAGGTAGATAGTACAACATAAGAACAGAAAGACCGCATGTGATGTCACCTTCTTTACATTTACAGGAAAATATTTAAAAGAAAAACAAATCTTATCTCAATAAAGGTCAATTTCGTAATCAGACTTTAAGCAAGCGTTAATTTAAAGTCACTTTAAGAATAGGCAAACAAAGGTTATATTTAAAGTCCTATTATGATATCGGCCCTAAGTATTAAAGATTTGGTGAAGTACTGGAACTTGAGCGCTCAACCAAGAGAAGCAATCTCAAATAACTTCGCCAGTTATTTTATGAAATACATAAAAACTCGATGATCTCGGTTTTCATTCTTTCTTTACCTCACGTAAATGCGAGCTTCCACTTGCAGATTCTTCTAACATATCCATGTCTGTCTTCATAAAGTTAACGTGAATAGGACAACAAATACTAAACACAATGAGTTAATGTGGGCAAAATTAAATGATCTTAAACAAAATATACGGGGTGATTACAATTCGAGGGTCAACATGAAGGAAATCTCGCTTATTATAAGAGATACAGAATCGGTTTAAAAGAGGAAAAGTTGCCATTTTTCATGCTGATTAATAGGTATAATCTCCTAAAAAATTTGTATGTATCTCTTTGCAACCGGAGAAAAACAAAAAACTTTCAAAAATCGAACAAAATTTCAATTTTTTTCAAAATTTGTGAAATCGTTCTTGAAGCAACTTTTCCTGCTTGATTAGATACTAAACGTCCTTTATGGGCTGAGTCGATATGACGATATACCGATACGTATCGATACATAAACTGTATTGATATATCGAATAACGAAAAATATCAAAATATCATAACATCGACAGTTCAGACATAAAACTTCTAATAGAATTGAGGCCAGAAACTGTTAAAAATACAAAATTTTATTGCAAATAGTTTTTGATTGTAGTGAAAACCTCGAGCAGCCTCTGTACAGCTGTTTCAGCCCTGTTTCGGGCTTCTTCACCAGAAACGTAGCTCGAAATGTCCACTGCAAACAAAAAACGACTTGGCCAATATATTCGCAAATGCGATGAAATAGTAATGAATAGCTAAAACAGCGACATCCTACGATCGCTTTTTGACTTGACATTGCAGTAGGATTGACAAATTGAAGCGGGTTTGCTATATAATATGTCATCCTATGCAAGGCGGCCTACTGCAATGTCAGATCATCGATCGTAGAATGTCGCTGTTTTAGCTATTCGTTAAAAATACAATCTAAAAAACTGTTAATTTCATGTAAGGTAACGCAGTGACTTAAAAACTAGGGTTTCCAAGTTCGTAAACAATCGGATTCGTAAAAGCTTTACTTATCCTTGTCCGGCAGCGTTGCCGACCCTAGACAGATGTACAAAACTTAAGAACAAACGGATTTTTATCGGTTCACTGAATTGATTATAATAGAAAAATAAAGTATACCAGCCCACATTTTATGAAGTCTTCCTTTATAATGCATTTTAAATGAGAAACTGCAACTTCATAAAATGCAGACTAGAATACCTAATTCATTTTTGGTAGTGTATTACTATAAAGTAATAAATATTACAATGAGATCCGATATTTCGATAAGTATCGACGTTTCGATATATACCGGTACATCGATATTTCAGTACTTCGAACATACCGATATGTATCGATGCGCCGATATGTTCTTATTTTTCTAATTTTTATTGTTTAGACTGATAGATAACATATTTCTGAATTCCTTGGTACGCACACTTGCTATTTCGTTTGCATTGCGAAATTTTGGAAAACTGTAATTAGAGGAAACGTTTACGTTTGTTTAATTGGTCTGTCGTTAACAAACAGATACCTTCAACTACTTCAACCTTTCGTAACGAAACCATATAGTTTTCTACTGCATTAGATTTCCTTGAACCGATTTTTCATTCAAGAATATGCTTATAAAGAATTTTCCAAACGTTTGTAGCATACCCTGTATACCAAACAGTTCACTAAGATGACTTGACGTTTTACTAAAGTTAATTGTCGAAAGTAAAACTGTCGTTTATGAAAGTAATTCCTTCATGAATAAGCCAGTGTCGGCAACATTTCATTGATGATGTAATAATGGTTATTATTAGGGCGCGGTTCCATATTTTTTTTTTTTATGAAAAAAGCGGAACGTCGCTTATTCCTTACACACGTGTACTACTCACATAAATTAGAACCGCTTCACGTAAGTGTGTAGCAAACTAAAACACTAGTCCACCACTAGTCCTTTGCCCTTGGCCGTGGATAACCGCAAAGTTGAATACCTCGTTGGTCCACTTACTGTTTGGAGGAGGAATTATGAATTATTTTATAAAAACTAAACCAAGTTGTGCGCGCTAATTTTATTTGATATAAATAATAATCTATGTAGCGAGCTGACTGCGTGTTTCTGCTGTTAATGTTGTTAGTTGGGCAGTCAGCACCAATTCGTGGATTGTTCTTAACCGACGTTTCGGTAGCAACTTGTCGGTTACCGTTTTCAGGGGGGTTGCCTTGTTTCTCAAATTTTCTTTAGGAAATAGTTTGGATTTTGAGTGCGGTTTGAACCTGAGTTCTTCTGATTGATGATGCTTTTCTCAAACTAGGCACTCAACTCACTCGGCTACTAAGGCGCCAACTTATTATTGTTTTAATTTCTATATAAGCGGCCTAAATGCTATGCTAAACTTGCATCTTTAACTCAACCCTCTCTCAGTTCGGTTAGTTTGAGTTTCTGCTGTTCCCCTTCTCTTCAGGTTATTCCTTATGTACTATTTAGGTTTACTCTTTCATGTATCGTTGATTAATCCCTCTCTATTGGATTGGCTTAAGCGTCCATGGTTCCCCTTTTCTCCACGTCATTCCTTACGATTGCTACCCACATGTCTTAATGTCAATGCTTGCCTGACCAATGGGGTAGATTACAGTTCCGACGTATGTTACGTGTAAGGGTTTGGTGTACTTTACCCTGACTCTTAGAGGTCTTTTCGTTTCTCCAAAGTACTTCCTACCGCATTCACAACAGGATAAAGTCGATATGCAGTTTTTTGTTCTTTGGTCCTTATTGTCTGGCTTTGTTCTATTTAACACAGTTCTCATTCTGTCCGAGGATATGAATGCCATTCTTATGTTGAATTTGTTTTCTGCTTACCTGATTCTTTCAGAGATACCTACTACATTTGGAATTACCGTTGTACATAAGACTTCCGAGCTGATTGGGTTATCATTTAAATTTAATTTGGTTAAAATTGGAATAATAATCCGGTGAATTCTTTCCACTTGACCTCTGAATTCGTCCTTGCCTGAACTTGACTCCAACAGACAAAGAAATCACCGTCTTCTTGATTAGCTACACCTTCTCGAGCATCCTCAACTTCACTTCCACTTCATCTTCGGCTTCACCTTCTTCTTTAGCTTCAGATTGACCTCTATCATATTCAACTTCAGCGGCACTTCTTTCATGTTCAGCTTCATCTTTAGTTTCACTTTTCCTTCAAATTCAGCTCCACCGTTTCCTTCATCTTCAACTTTTTGTCACATCTTCGACTCTTTCTCCTTCTTCCTCAGTTATTTTATGTTTTGTCTCTTCCGCAACTATATTTTCTACTTGATCTTTGCTCGTAGACTTAAGCGCTGATATAGTTTCTTCATGGGCTGCTTTCTCTCTCAATTCATCTTCAAAATCTTTAAATTTTGCTTGTGCTTCTCTTAGATCTGTGCCGGACTGTGCGACTATTAGGTTGATCCTGTTCTACCTTCGATTCCTCGCCTCCAGTCTCTGCTAAAGCAATAGTTTCTGTTTCCATCGCTTTATGTTGGTTTATAGAAGAAGCTATATTTTTCTTTTGTTCTTTGTTCAAAATATGACTCAGATCTGGTTTTTTCGTGTTTTTATCTTCACAAGGTATTCATTAGAAAGCTTCTTTTTAGAATTCTTGTAATTTTAACTTACTGAAGTAATATGAATCTCGGCCGTATTAAGAATATCGTTACCAATGACTGCGGACGTCTTCAATAAATAATCATCGATTATCTTAACAGATGTTGTGAATGAGCCAATGGTTCAAAATTATTTTTCTCCGATTCCGGATAACATTATTTTTTCCGATTCCAGATTTGTTTATCCGGAATCGGAAAAAAATAATGCAGAAACCATTCTTGAAGCTGTTAGAAACGGCGAACCTAAATATCTTCTTTAGGTACACTCACATCTGTTCCTGTATCTACTAAAGCTAATATTTCTTGTTTCCCTAGAATTATTTAAATATGACTTAACAGACTTAACACTTATGGTAATTATCTGTTGTTCTTTTGGTAGATTTACCTTAAAGGTACAAGATCACGCTAAAATGGTTACATTTGAAACATTTCTGTCCTCTGAATTTATGATAACATTTCTTGCTCGGTGGCTATTTTCACCACAATTAAAGGTTAGAGCTCTTTCTTGTTTCTCCGTCTTACATCGGTTGCTAAATTGAAATTCATTTCTGCTTGGTTCAGCTTCTTGATTTAAAGTCACTTTGCTACACTTTGACTTGGTAATTGTAGTTTAAATCAAAGTGGAAGTATCGGTCTGTGTGTATGGGGTTTCTATACACTTTAGTTTGAAGTGTCTCTCCGTTTCTTTGAACCAATTCTTCTTGGCTGTTTAACTGTTTAAGGAATCATCAAGGTTTTCTCTTCCATATGCCCATATTACGAAGGTATCGTCGACATACTTTAACCACAATGTCAGTTTGCAGTCAAATTGGTTTACAAATTCTTCCATGAATGTGTCGCTTAGGATTGAGGATAATGGTGAACTCATAACCATACCAAATTCTTGTTTGTAGAATTGTTCTACTTGGAAGTAGGTGGTACTCCTGCAAATGTGAAGTAGTTTCACTATGGTCTCTGCGTTTAATGTTTCTTATTCTCTGCCTAACAATACCTTTGTCCCAACACAGAATTAGTCACAGCTTTCAAGAGGTGCGTTGAATATGAAACTTTGATTGGTTTCTGACAGTTTCGAACTAGTCAGAGGCTGTTGTTGGAAGAGGCCTAATGCGAGTCCCTTATAGAAAGTAGGCGGAGCGTGGCGTTAAAATAAATTTGTCCGTGAGTTAGTTATTAGGTACTCTCAATTATTAAAAAAAAAAACCGGGTATAATGTAGGTAAATAATTTTTAGATCGTTTAAGAGCAGGTCAAATTTCTTGGTGTAAGTTGTGGTTATCGAAATGGTTTTTTGTTTCTACGTTCAAATCTATTAGAAGGCAAATGCATCAACGAACCAGTTCGCATGCGAGCGAACTTAAATTTTCGCTAATGAGGTGACAAGCTGAGCGAAATTTATGCATGCATAAGTTTGTGGCCAGACGCGTGATAGATGGACCGAATATTTTACACCTGAGGAACGTGGATGGATGCATAATAAACGCGGCGAAAAACCAGATTCATTTCATGAATTTGACGCGAGGCGCTACATTAATTATAGGAATTTACCATTAGAGTGAAAAATGGGAAAGGATCTTTTTTTTGTAATCAATTTATCTAAATATGTCTTGAATATGGCGAGCTACCTGCTGTGCTCTGGGGGCGCCAAAATTCCCACGGTGCGCTATCCGACACCCAAGTGACATCACCACCCTCCCATTAAAATAACCCACCGACAGTTCATCGATACCACCATAGATACATAGATCGGGCTCTTCTATGAATGGCCTTTGTTTTATGGTTATGGTACTGCGTTTAGTGAGACCCAGCAGTGCGCCACCAAATGACCCTTTAAAGATGAGACTCGGAATGTTACGACTGCGCTATTGTTTGCTGGTGTTAAAGCGTAATTATTATGGTAATTTTACGAGCGCGCCGTTTCCTTTCGTGAGTGAAAAAATCGCCGACATGAATTTCACCTCGTGGTTTACAGCGTTCATCGGCTACCTTTAGGAGTATTTCGCTTTATTCCGTAATGATTTTATGGACTTCTTACGGTGAAGTCAGGTTCATACCGCAATTTGCGCTTTTGTCCGTCGAGTCACGCCGTAAGAAAAGGAACTTTACAATCCACTACCTAAACATTGTTTTCACATTTCATTCAGAATATCTACTTGTACTACCTACCTTTTACTTTTAACTACAATTTATTGTTGCAAAATTGGATTAAATTCAATTTTCTAATACAAAAAAGATTTTTTTGACTACTTGTTAATTCGTTTCCCTTCAAAGTTTTCCCAAACTAACTTGAATGGTATTTATAAATAAAAATGATGAAAAAATAGGTTTATTAGATTTATAAATAAAAATATAATAAACTTATTTTTCATCGGAATTTGAAATGTGGCTTCCTCTGCTTCTTCTAATTACAATGCAAGGAGGAGCTCGATCTCTAGAACCCAACGTTCCGGCGACCATATGCACCATCCTCTTTAAAGTCTTCCATTCAATAAATCTTCCAAACAGACGATACAGTGGTGGTGACAAATCAATAAACGTGCATTATCTGATGACGACTTTCCCTCGAAGATTGTAGAGCGGAGGCTTTTCTTTGACGCCCGTAAGCCAAAAGAATGTTGAATGAGTGAAAGGCATTGCCATGGAGTTCGCTTAGCGTTCTGGCCTGTATACGTAGGACCCCTTTAAAATCTTCAATTTAACAAATTTTCCAAAAAGGTGATAAAGTGGTGTTGAATATGGATGATGACAAATCGATGCACGGGCATTATTTAACGATGAGTTTCCCTGACGGGTCATGGGGTTTCCTTTGACGCATGCAAGCCGAAAGAATGTTTAGTGAATGAAAGGCATCGGCAAAGTGCTTCTATTATGACTTATTTGCGCTTACTTATCGAAATTCCATTTATATGAAAAAGACAAACGTAAATGATTATAACTAAAACAGGTGTTAATTAAGCGCCGGTGCCGGTAGGACCGCGCTAGCCGGCATTTGTGGAACCGCATGGGCGCGCTAAACGAATCGCCGGAGATCAAAAGAATTTCGAAACGAGCCCAAAAAGAAAAAGCGGCCCGGTTCGTTCGCGATAAGATTATTTCTTTATGCAAAAGAAGCGCGCTCCTTTATGCGCAAGACGAGACAAGGTCGTTCCGCCGCCCATTGGCTACAGATTACGAGGTCATGTGAATGCAGGGTAATTTTCTTTGGCTCAAAAGAAATTTGCAAAATTACATGCAAATTTCAATTCTTAAAATAGCCTTTAAATTAAAAAAAAAATTACAGTTATAATGAATTATTCATAGTATACCATCTCGTGGTTAGAATTAAAAATTGAATTCGATAATTACACCAATCTAATCAAATGGGTATGACTATACACATCTCAGCCCTTTCATATCCATGTTCCGCGAACTTCTTGAAGCTCACTTCAAATCTTTTATTTTGAATGGTTAGTGAAAAGACAACATTTCAACTTTGTTTTAAAATGTTTGTAAACACACATATATATATATCTTTCTCTCCCTCCTTCATTTTCAGTGACCTTTGGTTTAAAAAATTCGATGTAAATTTTTTACATTAATTGCAACTGGAATTTTCAAGTTGTGCATGATTTTTTTTAGGATGTGACTCTCTACTCTTAAATAATATTTAGTTCGAATTGTAAAGCAGTTAAGCATAGTCTTTCAAATTTAATTCAGTTTACCTTGGCATGACATGAGTAGTCGTGATCAACGATCTAAATGCACAGCACTGAATCGTGTTGAGTGGGAGACAGTAACGCGTTTTTTAATTATTTGTGAGAGACTGTCGTTATAAGTCATAAAGAATTTTCTTACTTCGTACCTCTTTATTTTATAACGACGAATATATTTATTTGCTGCTTGTAAACGTCCGACTTTCTTCATCAAGAATTTATTTTATGCGACTTAAATGGTGTTTACGGATGATTGTCTCAGGTAAAACCCAAATACTGTAGTTTTCAGAAACTAAGGGTACGTTTATGAATCACTAGTAGTAAATGCAGGCCGTCAAAGAAATTTTTCTTTTCCGGTTTGTACTTGACAATAGATAGAAAAATTTTAATCGGAAGCAAAGTTCATGCGAAAGTAAACAAAAATGAAATAATCTTTATTTAAATGAATTATATTACAAGTAAATTAATGAATTACCAACACAAATATAAATAAATTTTAACTTTTTTCAGCTAAAAGAACCATCTAGAACAACGACGTAACTCAAAAATGCTTTTTTTTTAATATTCCGGATATTAAGCTCCATTTGGAGGTATATTTTATATGACAAAACGTCACATCATTATTTAAATACTGTGTCGCTAAGGCGCAAATGATTCAAAACCTAATTATAAAATTGCATTTTAAATTAGTGAAAGTTTTTAAATAACCCTCTTGAAACTTTACGTCTTTTGAGTTGTGCCCTTATTCCAGAGAGCCACTGATTTATAGCTCGTCTTGTTAAGCAAGTTCACACTATAAGACCAAAGGCCAATTTCATCATCATTGAAGACCAATCAATCATTAGAATATCAAGAAAACTATTATTATATAATAAAAAAAAAGAAAAGAGCATCAAAAGAACTATTTTTAGATGTACAGAGTTAGGATTAATCTACAGGCAGAGAAATGAAATTGCAAAAATAAGACAGGAAAAAATGTTTAGATTATTTGCTATTTAAAATTTAAAACTGATCTGAAAATTGAATAATTGAATAAATGCATAGAAGGATAGAAGTTTTTATAACTGCAGATATTATTGCACCTATCCGGCAATATCAGGAAAGATTGCAAATTATCTGGTTTCTGATTAGTAAGTAAGCAAAAATAAAAATGGGTATTGGGTTTTGAAAAATAAACAAGAAAATTGAAGGAGGGGGAGAAGTCAAAAAATCAGGGAATCAGATACGTACTCATCGTAACAGAATAATAATTGTCAGGAGAAGAGAAATGAAACGACAAACAAATCAAACCAGAGTAGAAGAGCTGGTAAAGTAATGCGAAAAAATTGTAAAATGGACAAAATTGTCACATGAATTATGACAAACGTACCTAAATTTTGAAACGCAAAGTGAAGGGATGTGTGAAATTAAAACTCTGGAAATTTTTGCAGGCAATTGTTTACTTTTCGAAAAACTCAAAAAATGGGCATAAATTAGTTTTACCATAAATATCGAAAACGGATACCAGAAGTGACTTTTACTGTTTCGCCACCAACAGTTGATTAAGCTGATTATCATAGTACACATTGATTGATTGGTTGAATTCTTTGCTTCCGGTCGGAGCCGCATGTCTTACTGCTGACGTTTCGTTCTTCATGGCAGAAGAACTTCCTCATGGACGACGGCCACGAAAGCTAAACTAACACTGCCGCGGAGCGTAATTTCATTCATATACTTCAATATCGCATTTTTTTACTAAAGCATGTCAATAGAGAGAAAAATAAATGCTCGGCGGTCTGGAAATCAGTTCTAATAATAATCAAAGAAATTCTAAACAACACTACGTAGGTGTAAGATTAATCAATCAATAAATCTTTATTCAGCTTTCATGTTTTCACAAAGTGAAAAGTTTTCACACTTTTCAGTTTTTTTCTGGGTATTCAACATTTCCGGTAATTTTCAAACACCAATAACACCTGACAGTGAATTGAAACGAAGCATTTGAGGGTGTTTAAGGTTGTTCTAGTCGGTTGATCTGTAATTTGTACTACCCCAAGAGCATTCAGAAAATATGATATATGTATATTCTTATTTGAGGGACTGCCAAAATTCAGTAAGTCAAAATTATAATCTCCTAAACAATAAATTTTATTTGAAAAAAAGGATAAAGAATCCAAAATTGTTTTCGATTTCATCAAAATAATACATATTTCTAATTGTGGTATGATAGATTACAAGCAGGGAAAAGAATTCAGACCACTTAGTGTTGTTTCTGCGGCCTCCGATGCAATGCATTGAATTTTTATTGAGTGGGAGGGGAAGGAATGGAATGCAAGCGTTCGCACGTTATGGGCGAGGCTGATACAGTCAGAGTACTAAATTTTAGTACCATTTGCGGAACAATTGGCCTGAATTCTTTCCCCTGATTATAAGCTACTCCATTCCAATATGTGAACGTTCACCTGGATTCAAAATTGTTCGATAGAGTAGTACAGAAAGCCGCAAAGAATTACTTTCCGATAACAACACATCCACGAGTTGCACGGCCCTTTCTAACAAACGCATTGTCGTCCATTTTAACGAATTGGTTCAGAATATTTGATGACAGCCATGTTTCAGAAATACTTGATCACCATTACGCCGCACCATTTTGTTAGACCATAATATAATTTCACGTTGTGAAGTAAGAATTTAACAGTGGAATCATTAAAGTTCCTCGTTAAGAAGGTAATGCTATTGCATTCCATATTTTCGATTCACAAATTTCAAAAAGAAAAAAAAATCATGCATAATCAATTAATCAAGAAGTTTCAGATGAATTTATTCGCGTTTTAACCCCAAATTAAAAGAGACAGAAGAGAGTAAAATGGAATCTATAGCGATTTTCAACCTTAGTATGAAGTATGGCTATATGCGCCCCTTTCTATCTTTCGTGGTTTTTCAATAAAACTATCTTTATTTCTTCGAATTCCCCATAAGGCCTGTATTACATTCTAGAAGTGGAACGCACTATAGTAACCTTAGAAATCATCGATAATAACGCATGATAGAGTTTGGGCAAAGGCACCGTTCCGTTATAAATGCTACGTTATAAATTAGAAAAGGTACTTAAAATTTCAAAACGGAAGGGAAATTTTAAACATGTGCGCTTAAATTTAGATAATTGTTGAATGAGATGCTTCTCCCGATCGTTTTTAAGTAGTAATTGCATATTTTGGAACGACTGCATTTATAACGTAACGATGTGTTTGCACAAACTCTGTATTATGTGTATTAAACTATAGTTACCATGCGAAAATATCATACACAGATAAAAATCTGGATTTAATTCTAACACTTTTTGGATGCCAGGGATCACTTTTCCGGTGTTGTCTCGCATCCGTCCGTTAGTGGAATTAAAAAAAAAACGGAGTTAGGGTGTTTACAAAAACGGAGTAGGATGTTTACAAAAACGGAGTTAGGATATTTATTTAAGATTAAAGAAAATTAAAGCATTCATAACATTTAATAGAGAAAGCTTCGATTTTCAAAAACAATCATCATGAAACTCTAATCCAATTTTCTGACATCCATATGTTTTAGTGGTACCAACAGAAATGCTACCCTAACGTGGTCTAGCTCTGAAGGTCAAAAGATCGTGAACCCATATTACTTTTATGTACACTTTTCTCATACCCTTAATGAATTCCTACAGTTCAAATTTAGGATGTATTTTCTGTTCACTATCTTTTGGCATTCAAAGTAGGCCACGTTAGTGTGGTTTTTTGTTAATATCAATTTCATGTGGTTTAAATCTACTACTTCAAAATTTAGGACGTATTTTCTGAGAGACGACCTTTTGGCATTCAGAGTAGGCCATGTTAGGGAGACATTTTCGTTGGTATCACTTTAATATGATTATTGTTTCGGAAATGGGAGCTTCCCCGTACAAATGTTATGGCACTGGTTATTGATTATTTAATTTTCTTTAACCTTACTGACCATGAAAGTCAATAATATAGTCATTATGACAAAGTAGGAAACCTAATAATTTTTGACTTGTTGAACTTTGACTTCTATCAAATTAAATGCAGGTAATCCAACGATAAGAAAACATGGTCTACTAGAGTATAAAAAGGTCGTGAGCGGATAATATATTTGGTCTCCTCCTCTCATCACCGATCATATTCCTCGGCGAAATTCGATTTGTCTGGTTGCAAGAAACTCATTGGTTCAGTTATAATTGATTAAGATTCGGAGTACACAGGTGGTTGCCCGAGGTGGAATTGACGACTTGTGCGAATGAATCATTCATAGATGGTAGTTGGATGTTTTGAGGATGATTGATAATTGGTGCAGCACGAAACCATGGCCTCTTTAGTGATGATGTTTAAAAGAGAAAGCGATCATGTTTGAATGGTATGATAAAATGCGTGATAACCGATGGTGTCATAGCGCCGAATTTATCGAACAGTCTCTCAAGATCGCCGTTGCGAGCTGGAGGGAAGATAGTGATCGGCCGCTAAGCTGTGATCCTAGTTATTTGAGTGTAATTAAGCTCGGCTGGTGACCTGGCCGCTTGTCGTGACGTCAAAGCATTCAATGATTTGCGAGCTGCAGGTACATCTGCCTTCACCTGTCTGGGCCCCGCCCTCTGGCCAATGGGCGAACGGACCACGGCGGAAGATGGCCAGGTCCGTAGAGTGGGGCCATCAGTTAGTGTGTTACCTATGACAAGTGCAAGTACTTACCTGCATCGAGTGCGGAAGATCCGAGTGCATGTGTGTGACACGGGATGAGTGCGAAGAGGAGATGAGGTGGTGCGCCGCTGGAGCCCTGTTCCTGGCCCTCGTGCTGGGCATCGAGGGCTGCGGTCCGGGTCGAGGTGCCGGTCGTACAAGAGTCCCGCGAAAGCTCACGGCGCTCGTCTTCAAGCAGCACGTGCCAAACGAATCCGAAAATAATCTCGCAGCCAGTGGCCAAACCGAGGGCCGAATTGGCAGAAACGATTCGCGATTTCGGGACCTGGTGCCCATTTATAACCGGGACATCATCTTCAAAGATGAAGAAGGAACCGGCGCCGATAGACTCATGACACAGGTATGATGATTTGATCTTGAAGATGCTTACCTCCAAAACTTTTTTTTACTACATCTACTACTACTACTACGAAGAGTCCATTGACATAATCCGTAAATAAAGATAAAATTTATGCGGAACCATAAATTTAATTGCAAAACTTATTTTTAGAAGCCATAGATCTAAAAATAGAACCGCGAAAATCACGGTCATGGGAATCGAACTCGACAGCAGTAGATAGAATTGTTTATATTAAAAGTTTTGTAAACCTGTCCGTGGCTCCAGACGAGCGATAGGTATAATATTTTATGTTTACATATCGATTATATTCTACGCGGCTTTTATGAATCATATTTCACTAGCTCGTCGAAACGAGCCCAAGCTATACATGTAGCTCGTTCATACAATACCCCCACATTTTTCCGATAGGAACTCGTAAATTAATCGCCAACTATTTTCCTATCATCAAATTGTTCGTGCCATTCGGTCATAAAAATAACCCGCATTTTTTCTCTCTATTGTTTTCCCACTCGTGCTGATAGGAAATTTTTGTAAACACATAAATTCCGACGTCGTTATCCTCGATTTAGGAAAACTACATACGCTGTTGACCTAAAACGTCACTATTAATTACCGTCAAAAATTTATCTTGTTTGGAGATGTGTCAATTTGTTTAGCAAAACAAAAAACGCTATCTGCTGCTCTAAGTGTTACACTTCCATCAAACAACTCTAATCTTAGGCCCAAGAATTAATAAACGTTCAATTTAGATTAATAAATAAACACTGGCGTAACCAGATCAAGGACGTACGTTTCCAACAATTCCAGTCTATTTCAGTTTCGTACTGCAAATATTTTCGTGTTCTACGTTTTTCAATCAGTTAATTATTATCCTGTTCTACAAGGATTCTCGGCACTTGTAATGACTACGAAAATGCAGAGATTTAAAAAAAAGTCCCAAAAAGAAATCGAAAAAACTTTTTCAAGAATTTCACATTTTTATAACCAATTATAATATACAAGGACTCTCGGCGAAGATTTTTAATCTGCGCTTATAATGACTACGAAATAACGGGGCGACTTTAATTAGGTTTTGTCAAAAAGACCCAGAACAAAAAAAGAGATATTCAAGTTTTTCTTTTGTTTCTCTTTGATCAAGAGCTAGACGGTTAATTACCATATTTCCGATTATGCTTTAGTTTAGTGCTAAGCTTTATTCAATAGGTTTAAGCGAGATCACATCAGATTAGACCGTTACTTAGCACAAATCATCTAATTTTGAATTGACATTGAACGGAAAATGAGCTGCTCTAAATTATACAATAGGTATAAGATTATTTAATTATTTATAAACTTGCGCAAAGCCAGACGGTTAATTACCGTATCGGAGATAATGCGAATTAATGCTCAAGCAGAGACGCTTTTTTACAATCAACATTAAGCTAGATTAGATCGCATTAGACCTTTATTCGGCGAAGCAATCGTAGAGGTAAGTTCAAGAAACTTTGATTATGTTTCCGTTTCATTTCGAAAGTGTATTCATGTTCAAAAAAAAATCCAATAACCTAGACTTTGTATCTTATCCATCGAGAATATGAATTACATCAGAACAACCTTTAAGAAATGCTGTATTTATTAAAAAAAAAAAACTAATTTCAACCAGAAACTCTATTCTTGCATTTTTGTGACAACCTGAGACAAACGAATTTTATCAGTTCTAAAAGTAATATCAAATGAAAAAAAAAAATAAAAAATAAAAATAAGGAAGCGCGAGTTCTTATTTAAGTAACAGAACATCCGAGTTTGAGTTGAATTTTTCGATTTACCCGTTTTATGTGCGTAACCGTAAACAAAACATATCTACTTTAAAAAAAAATGTTTTTTTTTTACTTTGGGATGTAGTGGAATGAAATAAAAAATCGGTGTTCAAAATTTTTTGTACAAGAGTGTACGTATCACCTGAAAAAAATAAAGAAATTCGCAGAACGATTTTGCACTTCCGTCAAATGTGATTTATGTGTGTACACTGCAAATTATGATACTTAAGACTTCGTTTTGTTTATCATCGCCGGTGAAACACTCGTGTAGTTTTCTTGACTGGCGGCGTACTCTAGTAGAATCACCGTTCTACTTAGAAATTAATTACTTTCCATTAAACGGTGTTATCTTATCGTAAACAAACGTTAAAAATCCGTATGTCGTAAATTACACACACGATAAATAAATTGTTTTCGAATTGTAGCCTTGTTTCAGAGGTTTGCATGCAAAACTACTGACCTGTTCCATATAGAAGATTTGTTTCAATTTCTAGAATAAATTCTGCTTGGTTCAAAATTTTTTTGGGCACCAGGTACATGTACAACGATGCTCACCACAAATGATACCATTTGACAATTTCTTGTTAAGTGTGTGGTTCGTATACAGGGGTATCGTTTAAGTTGATCGTCATAGTACGTACATACTTTAGAAATAGAACATGTTCTAATTTTTAGATAGTTTTTAATTCAATTTGATTATTCGAGAAATGGAACAAAAGCAGGGTGGTGTAAATTTCTGTCCTAATTTAAATTTCAGATATTTGAAGGTCAAGGTCATAATTTCAATTTCAATAACCCATTAGTATTTTGCAACACGCTGTTATTTAACAAATTCATGGCAAACATTACAACAAGAATGAATCAATCACTTCGCCTGTGTTAATTGGCTTTTATGGCCACTCACCTTGTCCTCCTCCTCCTCCTTCTCTTGCTCCTAAAACTGTTTTCGGCGACTTATTTGCGCCTTATTACTCTCGAGTGTTGCCTTATTATTTGTAATCGTACAGGTAACAGGATGCTAATGAGGTAAATATTTGACCGGCGATTTTTGCTCTTACGACGAAGACGACCTCCGCAGTTTCGTTGTTGGTCTTGAAAGTTCGTCGTGGGCGCTCCATAATACGATCCATCGGGAAAGAAACCTTAAAAGATCTCTGGAACAAGGCGCAACGACACCCGTGGGAACCGTCGTCCTTCTTGCGCCGATCAAAGACCGGTTGGAGCTTTCACAGCTTTCAGTACAAGAGAAATCATTTTCTAACATTTACATTTTTTAATATTTTCATTTTCCAGTTGAAAATCTGTAGAACAATGACTCAGTCAGAAAGTTGAATTCATTGAAAGTGAAAGCAAAAAATAGTTTCTTTTTTTTTCAATTTGCTGAAATAATAGTAATAATAAATGCCTCTAAGGTTTACTGAAATGTAAACATCCTATTTTTATAAACGCCCCTGGACTTCTGTTTAGGTTTGCCTCTTCTTAGATTCAATTTCAGCTAGAAAAGTTAAGCACACACAAAAATAACAAAATAGTAAATGAATGTGGTCTTTTAATTAGTACATACTTGGTTTTTGAATAATTAAGAGGAGAGTATTACCATTTTCCAATAAGGATAATTACTTCCGGATTTTCCGGAAGTGTTAACCGTAAAACTGTTAGGCATGTCTTATTTATTTTTCCATAATTATATAAATTCAAGAAAGACTTAAACAAAAAAAGCTATAAGTACAGAGGTCTCGTAAAAACAGATAATTTTTTGGGAAAATTACAAATTTCATACAAAAAAAATAATAAATAATAAACTGGCAACATATTAAAATAAAGGAGTTTTAAAATAAAATAGAGCGAAGGGACGATCGAATAATAATGAAATGAGAAGAGGGAAAGAATCATAAAGTAAAAAATTTTGAAAATTCTGAAATGTTTCTGATACAAGAATTTAAGAAAAACTTGTTTAAACAGTGCAGAGTATTGTACACTCAGTGATATGACGTCAAGCAACACATGTCCAAGGAAGGAAAAGAGATGGACAAGTCTTATGCTTCCTCTCCGGAATGTGATACAAAAAAAAATAATAATATTTAATTATATGAATAACAATAATGAATTTGCAACGTAAAAAGCAGATATAAAACATGAAGGAAAAGGAAAATTAGGACAGCTGCGCTTAAACTAGTGGTACTGTAGATTTTGCAGTAAATCAATTAAATTTAGAACAATTTCAAGAGTAAAAAATCTTTCAAAAACAGTATAACCTAATACAGATTCAAAAATAAAAGAAAAAGAAAATATTTTGTACCCGCGAAAGACATTTATGGCCAATTGAGCTCGCGAATGAGATTAAGTTTAAGAACCACGTTATTAGATGTGTACACAAATCAACAGATATAACAGTTTAAAAGCACGCACATAGAACGTAACCGAACTTTCTTTTTTTGAACCTGGTCTTGAGAAAACCCCTCTCCAACAACTCCGAGCGCTTTTTCAAGGTTCCACCTAATTTTGATTTTACTTTCAGCGACAATACAATTAATTTACTCCTGCGTCTTAACTTATTTAAAATAAGAGAAAGAGAAAAGAAAATTTTTTGAAACCAAAATTGCATACTTTTGATGTATTTATACATACATTGAATTAGTTTGTACATACGACTTTCTAACTTGTTGTTTTGGTTTCATAAATCTTATTTAATTCACCGCATTCAATGAAAGTGAAAAATAATTGTTTCGTGTTGCATAAGTGACTCTTTGAACGCGAAAAGTCAAGTCTTGAGCGACGGCTCTGTTACGCAATGACCCACACTCAATAATAACAACGCTGATGAGTTGATTGATAAATGATGCCAGAGAAAAATTTTTGCGGGCGTTCGTCGTTAATTACGAATTTCTAACTAACTCGTTGATATTTCAACACGGTAATGCACGATGAGGTTAGGTTTAATGACTGGTTCAGAGGTACACTTATCGCCTCTTAAGTCTAATCGTAGACAACGCTCGTGATGTTCCTTGAAGAACTATGAAACTCACTTGTCTACGTTTTTCAGAAACTGAAGCCACCTCGTAGATTTGAAGAAAGATGGGCGATGAAAAATTTCGTGTGTCTTCGAGCTTAGTTACGAGCATGTATGTACGTGTGGCGACAGTCTCGGGGCTTTTGCACCCATTTGTCTACATTTTTCAAAAACTAAAGCCTCCTCGTAGATTTGAAGAAAGGTGGGCGATGAAAAGTTTTGTACGTCTTCGAGCTTAGTTACGATCATGTCTGCACGTGTGGCGAGTTTTTGGCACACATTTGTCTACATTTTTCAAAAACTAAGGCCTTCTCGTAGATTTGAAGAAAGATGGGCGATGAAAAGTTTAATGCGTCTTCGAGCTTGCCAACGAGCATGCTTGCATGTGTGGCGGTAGCCTCGGCGCTTTGGCCTAATCAAGCAACGCGCAGATAAAAGTCGAATGCAAATAAATAAATACCGGGGTGTTTGCGTTAAGACCAAAACAAATAATTACAGCATCGTTAATAAAATTGGTAACGCGCTACGGCTTTGTTGATCACGCGAGATAACTTAATCGGTGTTTGCAATTGATTGCTTTATTATTATTTTTTTTAATGGTTTTTTTTTGTTGTATCATAATCAGAAAAAGAGTAACAAATAAACCATTTCATTAAAAGAAAATCTTTCATTTGGGGCGATTTGCGATTAGGTCGCAAAAACTAACAAAAACGAAGCAATTTTCTTCATGATTTATTTGTTTTTGTTACCATTATATCCTGAGTAAGACTGGCCGCAAATTATCAACGCTTTCTTTCATTATTATAAAAACACGATAACGCGTATACATATATGTAAGTACATAATCGAAACACTCACCCTTTCCTTCGACTATTGGATACCTTCCGCCACTGTCACCTTGCAAAGACACGTTGTGTTCATGTAACAATAACATGTGTTTACAATCATATATGTATAAGAGACAGCAGTTACTTACTCACCGAGGACCCTCGATCACGGATGCCACCCCCTCCAACATAGTCTAACTAGTCAGTGGTCAAGTGACCTGCCACGCCCTGCCAAACCTACACCCAGGAAAATCGCTCATTCATACCATGAAAGAAACAGATCAAACTAATTTTCTACATATCATGCAATTTGCTGCAATAGATAACTTATCTCTAAAGCGTACTACTGCGTTTCTTTTCCTTCCAGAGTAATGTTCAATTCTTCCTAAAGATACTCTGAATGTACAAACTCTGTATGCAATACAGGCTGATTAAAAACGAACGCTTACCTCAAGAAAGTCGGTCAACCGTGCGCGCGCATCTTAATAATTATTCCGCACATTTTGCGCAACATTAATAAATATGGCAAACACTTATTCAGCGTGCATATCGTTTAACTATATTAAATCGACGGTGCCCCTTACACGAATCGAACCCGCCTCTGTCGACCAAGTTGTTTTTATTTATGTTACTTAAGAGTCTGACTTTAGATAAACTCGATGGATTGTAGGCGAAACTATACTTTCTCAAATTATAAATTCTCTGTATTTTTATTTAATAAAAAAATATGTATGTACAGCTAATGAAACTGACTTAATTAAGAAATTAAATTAAGTACTTAAGAGACGTTGTTTAAAGTGTGATTGCCACTCGCAGAACGTTACATGTAGGTATATAAGTACCACTTGTATCAATAATTAATGAAGATCGAAGACGGATAAGAATCTAGGGGAATGCGATAAAGTACTGGAATCCAAATTCTAAAATCAAGAGTGCCAGACCAAGAATATCTCAATGTTTTTCTTTCTAGTACAAGCTAATTGATATGACTGATAGTTTTGTAGCCCTTACTCCGGCCTCAATAAAGGTTGAGTTAGCTTGCAGCAATCTCGTTTAGGATCATCCAGCAAAGATTCAAGATCTGCTTCTAGAGTGAGAGGAGAGGCTATTTTATCATTTAGGACCATCCCATTGATACTAATTAGATAGTAAAAATTGACTGAAGCAGACTAAAGCATTCGTCAAAGCTAACCACGAATATAGGAACTCGTTCAATGTCAATAAACTCGGAAGAGTTTCTATTAAAGAAGGTATGGTATGACCAAAGGAAAAGAAGTCGTTCAACAGAGAAATAAAAAACGGTAAGAAGGATAAAAAGCAAGATGTTCAATCGAGAAGTTCTCTAGTGGCCTAAGAATTTTCTTTAGCATTAAGTTGGTTGGATATGTTTTGGCAAAATATGATTCAACACAGCCTGAAATCTTTGCGTGTTATGTCAGTTAGAATAAGTATGAATCCTATTGACAGATTTTTCAAAAAATTCTGGCTGCGCCAAAGCAGATTACTTGAAAAAGTGTGTACTAGCATACGCCAGTGGACAATAACAAATAGACTAATTGTGAAGAAGATCCTGTATTAAATTGACGAGATTGACGATTAAAATTAGGTTGTAAGTAAAACTGCAATTCAAACAGTTATTTGAGAAACACCACAAGTCCATTGCAGCAACTTTTGAGAAAAACAAAAAAAACTACTTCATACGAAAGGGGTTACGTATCTAAATCTATTATTGAGGTATGCAACTAACCCAAGGTACATCGAACACGTGGCTTTTCTTCATAGAACTTGCTGCTACTGGTACAGATCCAATTTTCGTTGAAAATCAAAAAAAAAATCAAAAACGGATGGTGTTTTTCAAATAAGTGATTCAGTTGCTGTCCAATCCAAAGTAAAATTTAATTAGCCCCCTTATTAAGCGTCATCAATTCTTCAGCCAATACAATTTTAATTTCAACTAGGAATTTAATTGAAGACACGTTATTTAAACGATTGATTTGCAGTTCAATTAACAATCAGTATTCTATTACCATGTTTTATGCTTTAGGTGAGGGCCCCCCAGTGAATATCTTGCACCGAGGCCCCATGAATTTTAGCTACGCCACTAAGGCGACAAAGCAAAGAATAAGTATCAAGTACTCTGATTTAAAGTCATCGTCAGAAGACCATGGAATTATAAACGTGATAGATTCATAATACCTATCACATCACAATATTGGAACCTCATTTTCTAGCATGACTTATCTTCGTGGTCTTCTGAGGACAACTTAAAATTGATCGCTTGGTATAGGAATAGGCATTCGATGTTGCAACGGGAGTTTCATCACAAACAGTATCTCAAACATTTGATGGTGTTCTTTCTATACAAAGGCAACTGTAATATTAGAAAACATCCTTCAGTTTCCATCCCAAACATAAATCAGGTCATCGTAAAGGACGATAACGCACCTTCTATATGGCAACAACCCAGAGCTCGAATGGTAGAAGGTTATGTACCTCAAAAGAGGAAGTGCCTTTGTTTGAAAGTAAAGGAAAACAGTTTTCAGTCATTATCTGAGAAAAGGTAGATGGATTGATCAACAAGATGGAACATCTGAGTATGATGGGGTTCCCAAATTCTAAAATTCAGTCGTCAGAATCTGTGAAAACAGTAAAATCTGAGGCGTGAAATACCTAACGTTTCACAAGAAGCGATGGATTCTATTGGAAGATTAAAGTATCTGAAGAAGCGAGAAACCGAAACGTTGGAGGGAAAGTGAAGAACCAGATGCGGGTTAGCTGATGCAGAGCGATAAGAAACGAAATTTATTGATGCAAATACAAAAATTTTTAATTTCTTTTAAAGTTGTTGTAAAATGGATTTTCTTTGAAATTTATTTACCACGAGCGTGGTAAAATGAAACTTTTGCAACGCCCTCAGAACTATTGTGTTATTAAAGAAAATCAAAACGGTTCAATTCTTAAATAATTTATTAATTATATTAATTTATATTGTGTCAAAAATTAAATCATAAACTATCTGAAAAGAAAAAAGAAACATATCCGTGGCCCAAAAATTTCATTGTTCAAATATTGCAATAGAAACTGAATCAAATCTTGTACAAGAAATAGGGTAGATTTAAACGGCCTTTATGGGAGAAATAAAATCTTCAGAAACGTGTTCCTTTAACTTGCACGTCTAGTTTCAAAGCTAACGTGGATGCTTCCACTTTATCAGCAATTTTAATCATTTATTTTATCTAACACCTGTTTATTATCAAGTCATAATAATGCCGGTTTTAAATATATTAAGAGGTCTATAAAACACTTGTGGAATTATGAACCCATAATTATTCAAAACCGCGACTTTATAATAAGTATATATCAGGGAAATATATTTTGCGCGGCTCAAATTCTAGTGAAGCGGGCAATATAAAATATTAGACCGTAGCGTGTAAACCAAACGCGAGGGCTGCGGGGACAATTAACGCCGCTACACCAATGGTGTTACTCAGCATAACAAAAAACAGAGCAATATTGCCGCAATAAAAAATTACAGTTGTGTAATCAACTCTTCTTGTTTAAATGTGTAAAGATTTTCAGAGTAATTAGTTGACCAGTTGTACCTCGACCGCCGGAATTTATTGCGACATTGCATCATATAGTAAGAACACCGTAAATTATTTTCACCGTCCCATTACACAATGTGCCTGTTCGATACATTTTTACGGCGCTACTGAAACGATGACGTGTACTTATTCAAATCCTATGCTTAATAATACGCAAGTGTTGGATAAAACTATATATTACACTCGTGCCTTAACAGCAAATAAGTCGCTCAAGAAAAATTAACCCACTCAAGCAAGCTCTTGCAGCTAAATATTCTTTTCGTGACTTTTTGCCTTATAAGATACTTGTATAATAAATAGATGTAATCTCTTGTCTTGTAACTATTTATTGCCTCACAATTCAAAATTAAGATATAATATATCTTGCTATAGAAGAAGGTTGATGGAACAATTGTAAGGAAGAATTTTAAAAAGTTGCAAAATAAGCTTTAAATCTGATTTACAAGTCACAAAGCAATTGACATGTAAACATATAAAATATAGGGATATGTGTCAGGTCTTTTTTGTAATACTGATACTTCTCTTGACATTCACATGTAACGCGGCGCGACTTTTTCTTACACGGTTTATGATTACATTCAGCGAAGAAAATATTTAGCATAAAATCGACATTAAACATGTGCGTTCGGTGTAAAACGAGATGCGGAATTGATTACGTCGCCGTTTCGAAACGTCGATCAAAAACGCGTTTAAATTAAGCTGTTCGCTGTCAAGAGATTGATGTACTGGTTAGAACTAATAATAAACAAATAGTCACTCACATCAGACGGACTGGCATTGACGTTTATTGGACGAGTGTTTAATAAACTTCGGTCCTGATAAGGACGAATTGCGGAGGTCGTAGAAGTCTGAGCGGGCTCGAACTGAATTAATTATGTTAATCTGTTTCGTTGATTAAGTGAAATTCATTCATCTTTGCGGTCAGTTCCGCGATTTCTCAACTATTCTGCCAATGAACTTGCTTGTTTTGAACTATGTCACTGATGACTGATGATGATGATGACACTCATATGCTATATTACAGTTCCCTCGTCTAACACATACATATATTATTCTACTATCAAGGACGTACAGTATTAGGTAACGAGTTTAAAGATCTTGCAAAAAGAGGCATTGTTTGTCTCTTTTTTTTTTCTTCTGAAAATATTTGTGACCAACAAAGGCCACCAAAACATATTATCGAAGACTATTATAACTTCATAAAAGCGTAAGTGGATGGATGCAAAGTAAACATTTTCAAGAGTCGGGAGAGAAAATATTCACTATCTAAATCGAAAACCGGATTCAGCATCTACTTGAAATCCATTCGTCGGCATACGCATAAACAGAAGCAATAAAAGAGGTGTCTGGACGACAGGGCCGAGGTGGAAGCGTAATAAAACGATCTGTAGATGTGTCGAAGCGCAAATACGTTCCTAAAGCGGTGATAAGATAGCGTCTGCCCACCTAAAATCTTCGAGTGTATTCAGCCGTGCCTAATTTAGGGCGCATAATTTAAGATAACGGTCACAGAAATTGTGAGGACATGTTTTAAGCGAATCCAATCATGTGGATTTGGAAAAATCCTTTCGCAGAACCGAAAACAAAGTCTTTTAAAATTTTGTTTGGACCAAATTTTGTAACTTCCTTAACAAAAAGGTAACAAGAAACATTCGCCATTAGATTTTTAAAAATATCTTAAATCTAAGTGTAATGATGTAATGACAAGTAATTTTGAAAATGCGTGTCAAACTAGAAAAAAATCGTGTCGTTTAGAAGCTGATACTTGTAAACAGCAGCAGAAATCTTAACAATGAATTACAAAAAGAAACGATAAAAGGTACAGATAAAGCAGCGATATCTCGCTTTTTGACCTGACATTGTAGTAGGATAGACAAACTGAAGCGGATTTGCTCCTAATAAGTCCCCCATGCAAAGCGGCCATGCTGGCTGTCAAAGCATAATGAAAGTTAAAAAAAAAAAATTATTGCAAATCGTTTTTGATTGCAGTCAAAACCTCGAGCAGCCTCTGTACAACTGTTTCAGCCCTCTTTGGGGCTTCATCAGCAGAGACGTAGCTCTACATTCTCACTGTAAACCAAAGACGACTTGTCGAGCTACGTCTCTGCTGATGAAGCCTCAAACAGGGCTGAAACAGCAGTACAGAGGCTGCTCGAGGTTTTCACTGCAATCAAAAACGATTTGCAACAAAAGAATTTTGATAAAAGGTACCTATCCTACTAGCCGGATTCCCAAGCAAGGCTCAACCAAATGATGTACACAAAAACAGGATTGGAAGAAAAAAATATGAAATAAACGATAGTGGAACAAGGGATAGAATTGGATATTTAACATTAAGGAAATTTATGACCTTAAAACCCTTAAGGTTCATTTTTTATAAATGAAATTTAACTAAGTATTTATAAAGCGTATACATACAAAGAAAATAATAAACAACGAAAAAATATTGATTTACAGAAAAAAATACTGATTGAAAATTTATGATTTTGCCCCATCCGCATCCCCCGGAGTAAAACCGTTTGCTTGGTGAGGTCAAAGCCAGATACTGCAATTCTTTTGTCTTTGACTTTTAAAACAATTAAGCACGTTGGAAACTACACTTTTTTTTAGCCAACCCATGTATCATCCTTCACGTTTCGCTGGGTGTGGTACTAAAATATTTTTCCTTGCCAGAAGAATCTTCTTCTCTCTTCGACCGGAAGCCAGGAATTCAATCAATCTTCTTCTCTTTTGCTCTCTACTTCTTCGACAGAACTCAAAACCTCTCCCTATCTTCTTGCTAGTTTCTTGTTCTTGCTGTGCCAAACCATGCACCTTTCACATTTCGTTAGGTGTGGCCCTAATTTTTTTTTTTTTTTTGCAAGAAAAATCTTCTCTTTTACTCTCTACTTTATCATCAGAACTCAGAACTTCTCGCTGTCTTCTTGCCACTTTCTTGTTCTTGTTATTTGTGGCACCAAAATATTTTCTTTTGCAAGAAGAATCTTTTCTTTTACTCTCTACTTCATCATCATAACTCAGAACTCCCTATCTTCTTGCCACTTTCTTGTTCTTGTTATTTGTGGCACCAAAATATTTTTTTTTTTTTGCAAGAAAAGTCTTCTCTTTTACTCTCTACTTCATCATCAGAACTCAGAACTTCTCCCTATCTTCTTATCACTTTCCTGTTCTTGTTATTTATTTTACTATTCTCCCCGATTATCGCGCCAGCAGGCTCTGCCCCAAAAGATGCAAAATAAATAATACAGAGTGATCAAGTATGCCCGTCTCAGTTGGCAATATAATCAAGAGCACTTTTTTACTCGACTATTTGCAACTGGATATTGTTTTTTGACGTAACGTCAACAGTGATAAGATTGTAGGTTATATCCGAAATTTTAATTTTCATTTGAAATGGTACTTCATGGTCATATGACGGCTGTCAGAGTCTAGCCGTGGTAACTAACCGAAACTTACCAATTATTTTTGACCACTATGTACAATAGGTGATAAACTTAAGTACCACGGGATCACCGATCACTATTAGGTAAGAACAGTATCAACCTTGAACGAAAACAGTGAAATTAGAGATCCATCAATAAGTTTCACTGCGCAAAAATCATTTTTGTGAAGAAGAACATTTTTTTTAAATCTATTTAAACTAGAACGTAATAAGTTGTTTTCTCTTCTTCACTACTTTTGATCTAAATAAAACTGCAGCTGAAGCTCATCGATTGAGTTCTGAAACTTATCTCTAGTGACCAAGCTCCATCAGAAAGAATAAGCAGAGAACGGTTAAAAAAATTAAAAGAGGAGATTTCGGTGTAGAAGATAAAGAAAAAATTTGAACTGTAAACGCTGTGGAATGAAAATCCATCTCAATACAAATGAAGAATTGTCAGATGCGTTAAACGTTTGCACGTCACGGAAAAAACTTAAACGAAAGGAAAATGGCTGATGAATGGAGTTGTCTCGAAATTTTGAACTGTTTTATCATAACGGCCTCATTCTTTAGGCCGAGGAAAAAAAAAATCTGTAGCGCAGAAAAATGGAATTCCTTCTTGAAAATTCTTCATTAACTCCTTTATCATACAAAAAAAAATATGGATCAGCTATGTTATTAATTAATTGCAGAAAATTCTTAATAAACTACCAATCAGCGGTGTCATTAACAGATGCGCTATTTTGGTATACAGTGGACGACATCCTTTGGTAATCCAGAAAATAATGGTACCCTACAGATTAAAATTTGGAAATTCTAAAAACCATTAGAAGAATAACTATAAATAATAATTAGAGAAACTAATAAAACAAATTGAGGCTTCATGAGAAGTTGTGGTAAATGAAGCCAAAAAGAGAAAATTTATGAACCACACGAACAGTGACAGAAAAACACAAAATAAAGATGGATGAAAAAAAAGGATAAAACACGGGGTTGCAAATTGGATCTTATTTTGGAAAGAATAAAGGAATACAATCTGGTCTACTCAGCTAGAAAAGGGACAATAAAAAGTACTTGCCAATTTAATAATTAGCAAAATTAAGTTATGGTTTTGGAGTCATATAAAGAAATTTTCACTGTCACTTCAGTTGTCACTACTTAGAGATGGAGTTGAGAGTGATGCCTGTTTCATTGAACAACCAACGCTTTTAGGACCACTTCCTTCTGTGATTTTTCAAGTTTTATTCTTTTGACATTCATTGGGATTCGTCCTTCTTTGGCGCCATTTGTTAATAACTACTGAACATGCCCTTTGCAGGTTAAACAATATCAAAGTCTCCCTTGTTTCTAATCGCTGCACATAGATGAATTTCTCAAAATATTTTTGTCTTGCTTGCAATTTGTAAAAAAAAGTTTATTTTTATTTTGCGCACAAAACATTGCTCATCAGAACTTTGTACTTTTCGAACCGGAGAATTGCAAATATTAAGCTAAGTTTTTCACGTTTTCAACGTATGTAACTGAAAATCCCTACTGAGGTTAATACAATAAAATTTTGATCTATTTAGTGACTAAATGGTATCAAGAAGGAGTAAGTGTGGCTTCCGAGTTAGCTTCTCTCAGATCAAGTAAATACACTTTTTCCAGTTTCAAACTCTTTTGGCTCAGCAGAGGTCAGTGTTTTCGACCAGTTTTCAAAAATATTGTCCTTTTTTAACACTTGAATTGTATTATATTTTATCTCTTGTTGATGAGAGCTAATAAGAATTCATAAGATCGTGGTTACACTGGCTGGGGCTTTTTATTTATTATATTATAAGCAATAGCGAGAAGTTCTAAGTTCTGACGATGAAATAAAGAGTAAAAGGCAAGATCCTTCTTGCAAAGAAAAATATTTTACTACCACACCCAAGGCGTTTAAAACCAACTGTGCCTGAAATGCAAAATTCAGAGGTAACGGGAAAACGCCTAATCAATACAATCGCTGATCTTATTCTACTGTGATAATGAAGTTCGCAAAGATTACGCGTGATGCAAGATTCCGTAAGGTTTAGTAAAATTAAATGCTCTAAAAACAGTGGAAAGAATTTAATCGTTAATTATCAAACAACAAGCAACGTTCTGATCCAACTGGCTTATTGTGTGTGTGTAGAAATGAACTTTGCTCTGAAAACATCGAGAGTACGATTCAGACATAAACTATTCGAAACTCGCCTGCCTTTAGAAGACTTTTATAATGACCAGAATGCTGCAAGGTAATTTAAGCAGATTACATAAAAAGGAAATTCGTAAACGGCATCATAATGAGTTAAAAAATAAATCGGGAAGTTTAGAAAAGAGTATCTTATAAAGAATGAACGTTACCTGAACTATTTAAAATTTGAACAATTTAGGATTTCTGTCTTACATGAACGGTATCTAATTTATAGTCTAGTTCAGGTTAGAATTTATTTTGTTGCGGACTAGCTCCGCGAACAAAGGGTCTGATAATATAAGCTGAAGTTAATAAATTTTTTATTGGCTTGAGGAAAAAGATTTGTCTCACATACCCTTTCAGTCAATAAAATTCTCAATCAAATCGATCACCAGAGTACCATATTTAAGTTATTTAGGCTCTTCTTTCCAGCTTATTATAAATATATTCACCAGATGATATCGTTGGAAACCATTGTCGATACAATTTCTTCCAAGAATATTGTCTTTTGTTACACTTCGAACTCTATCCTTAGAAACTATTGTCGATAAAATTCTTTCCAAGGATTTATCTGGTAGGTAAATTTACAAGGAGGTGGAAAGATTGCGCCTTAAATAATAATTATAAACTTGACTAGAATATTTTTAAAGCGTTACGATTATATTCCATATTCTTAATTTATTTCAAATTTAAAAATTATTCCAGAAATGAAACTCGTATAATTATAATTAAAATTTTATTAAATTTATTGTAATTTTTATACAGGGTGAGTCATGAGAGAACCAATCTCAAAACTTGTAGTTTATTTGTTTTCAAGTAACAATGTTTTTTTTTTATAAAAGAAATACCTTAATATCGCCAACGCCTCATCTGCACGATCAGGTGATGTGTGGACACTGGGCAATCAGAACACAATGTGTTAAAGAATTTAACAAATATATTTTTATGATGAGGAAATCGTTGACGATGTTCTTCAACCGCAACACTAACATCCCAGTTAAAAAGAAACCATAAAACGAATACCATATTTGAATGTCTGAAAGTTTGAGTAGAGTAAATGTGTGGTTTTTAGTCACTTTCATAAAATCACATACAGGCTGAGTCCATAAAATATAGCATTGGCGTTTATTATCATATTTGAATGGTCAAAAAATTAAATTAAATGGTACATAAATACTACAGTTTACTCTTTCTTCCGCTTTTAATACATTTAAGAGAACTACATGACAGCTGTCAACTCTTGTTTTTTAAATGCTTAAATTTTCGTTTCGAAATTGCCGAAATTTTTCCGCATCGTATAGCGCTTTCGATTGGTATGGTACTTGGTGCATTGGATGTATCTCCATCTCGTTTTAATCTCATTGAATAAAATGGGATGAAGGTGCAATGAGTGCACATAGTGCGCCCTGATCGAAAGCGCTATCGGTTTTGAAAATTTTGCTTCTGTTATTGCGAGAACATTCTCGTGCATTCGTTGTTGTCCACATTTTCTGTTTTATCACAAAAACCAAAAAACGAATAGCAAAAAAATATTAATAATTTTCGTCCTTTGTTTTCGTGTATGACAAACACTTAACAGACGCTATTTACCGTAAAACTAATTTATTATCCAGCAACTTTTTATTAAAACATTTCATGATAGTAAAGAATTTATTTCTTTTAATTATTTTCTATTTGATTTAAGAAAAGAAGTGATAATTGCACAGCATTATTGAACGCAGAATAAAAGTTCTTTCAGAATTTATTATTACAATAATTAAACCGTGACGTTTAAAAAATTAAAAGTCGACAGCTGTCTTGCAGTTATATTAAATGTATTGAAGACGCAAGAAAGCAAATATTTAATTTAATTAAATTTTTTAACGTTCAAAATGCAATGTTTTTTTTTTGGACTGAATATAAAAAAATTATAGAGTAATAATCAGAGAAAAGAATTCGGCTCACTTAGTGTTGGACACTTTTTACATCGAATGTACTATTTACCCCTTCCGCGGCTCCGATGCTTTTAAATTGCAATTGAGTGGGAGGAGAAGATTTTCGTACTGCTCGCGGAACAAGTGGGCCGATTTCTTATCTCTGGTAATAATAAAACGATTTTATTTACGTCTTTAGTTTAAGTTTTTTGTATGTTTTTTAAACATTTTGAAAGTGTTTGTTCACATGTACGCTTAAACTTTTAAGAGATTGTGTCTCGAAAGCAAATAAATATCGGATTATGACTTTTTCTTTTCTACCAAACAAAATTGCTGGCGTTTGGTTTTTTTCTTTCTGACACACCCTGTATAATCTCTAATCGATGAAACGACCATCTGATTTTAAGGTACGCAAAGTGCATTTAGTAATAGATATTAATAAAATTTTGAACAAAAATTGACAAAAGTTGATGGTTTCTAGAAACAAACTATAAAATGCATTGTTATAAGTAAACACGTTTTTCTCTGATTTGTTCTGTCAACATCGGTTACTTCGCTCAACTAATATTTATTTTATTATTTTCACAAACCTGATTTATTTGCTTCGCTAATGTGTACCTTGTAACCCATTTCCGTTCCTCTGATTCAGCAAACATTTCAAATTCTAAAGTCTAATAATAATACTTACTCTAAAATACTTTGAAACTGAGAAGATACCCTGTATACACTATTTTTGTAAATCGATTTTCAGTTTGAGTTAATCCTGCAATTTTGCGACACCTCCCCTGTTATCTCAGGAAAAAAAATGCTTCTTAAGCTCGTAAACGTAGCTTTGGCTTACGCAGACTGCCGCAACTATAAACAAATCTCGCTGATAAGAAACGGGGCCGACAAAATACAGACACAACAAGGTGTACACGTGAAACAAATAAAATTATATCAGTGTCTTAATGGCAGAAGGTTTTTATTCTTAGATAGGTCAGTGAACGCGAGCTACGCAAAGTGTAACGTATCCCATGGATTTCTTTGTAATTTTATCACGTATATTAACAAAATAAGCGTAAGTGAATATCATAAGTACACTTTGAACGACGCATTATATAGTCAGAGGGTAAATGCCGAGACTTGTAATAATGTTACTATGCAAGTCAACAACAAATAACTTAGTTGTACATGTGATATTTAATGAGAAAGTCAATTCTGATTTACGATGGGTCAATATTAATATGATTTAATGATATTCATATATATATGATTTACAATCAAATAGATTCAGGAAACAAAACAACAATAACTGCTACAATATTAAAAAGTGTAAATTATTCTGGAGCCTGTTTATTTATACACCGGAAAAACAAACATTACAAATTACAATAAACAGTAAAATACGAAGGTCGCACTCTACGTTAGACGTTTTCTATTTATAATCCGGCGAGATTCGCTTTCGAATTATACGCGAGATTACTTTTGCAAACGTCCTCGTAACTTCGATTTCTTAGCCAAATATTGACCGAGTTACGAGGTGGTTCCGATAAATTACCTGTTATCTCCCGAATACTTCTGCGCTTAAAAATGTGCCAGGAAAGGAATCAAATTAATTCCGAATTTATCGAAGTTAATTTGTTTAAGGTAATCTAAATGGTCGTGCCTTTATGGGCACTAACGTGCGTCGGACGGTCGCGTTTGTGACACTGGAACGAGCATCGGAATTTCAGGACTGCCGGCCTGTTTTTATTTTGGGTTTCAAATCGTTCTTCGATAAAATTCAGGCTCGTGACAGGAATTCAAGTTTAGCGGTTCGATGTCGGCGTAACAGTCGCTTGATATTCGATAGGGACCGTAAAAGTAATGATTCTTTAAGCCCCTACAGAAATCGGAAAAAAAAGACAACACGTATGAGACTTTCTTTATAAATTTAATATATACATAAAAATAAACGAAAAACAATTTATTACTCTCTCCTTGTATACACATAATGAGCCTAGTACCTTATTATTTGAAAATTTTCTTCCTACGTCTCATTTTTGTTAAGAGGAAGATTTTTATACTAGAGCGACGATCTGTTAAGTGGTTTGTTCCATTACGCTATTTATATCACATTGTTAACTGATGATAATAATAAAATAAAATAAAGCCGGCTGCACACTGCCGAAGCGTAGCCGGTACCGTAACGGTTACTATAATCAGGTTCTGTTGTATACTCCTCGATGTTACATCATAGGCGCCGGATTTTGCAAATATTGTCGGGTGCAATTTTTGTCGTTACCTAGTTGAGTTATGTTATAATGTTTATAACATAACTTATTCATAAATTAAAAGACCACTGCCTTATGAAAAATACAACTATAACAATAGTTAAGAACTCGATAATAAAGTGACAAGTATATGGAATAAATGACAAGGTTATGAGTTCTGAATTTTTAATAATTACGATAATTTAATTAAGAGCATCTTTCATCTTAACAGTGAAAAGATTTTTTCCATTTGCGTGGAATTGAAAAGGATTCTTAAGACGAATATAAATGTGAATAAGATAATAAGATAAGTATTAAAATTGTCTTACCAACTTAGTATCAGGGAGGAGGAAAAAAAAGTTTTTCCTCATCCCTGCTTAGTATTTTGACAATATTTTACAGGGGACTGTGTTTTACACCAACATAATGCAACAGGTGGTGGTTTTTTGATTTGTGAACAAATAATACACTAATAGTGTTTTATACTGACGTACACTATACGCACTGAGTGTGCACTAAGAGTATCTCCAACTCATTTTATTACATGAGGTTAGAAGAAGATGGAGATACAGTGAGTACGCACGCACACAGTGCACATCAGTAGAAAACGCTATAAGTATGCTATATTTCTGCTTTGGACGATAAACCAGGAAGAGCTAGCAATTTTTTAAACAATTTGTAAATTTCTGGTAATCCTGTTAATTATGGATTTTCTTTAAAAACTGTGTTCTTTGAATTCATTAAATAAAAAGACACTACCATGATACTACTTTGTCGGGTGCTCTCTAATACTTTTGCACCCAACAAAATCATTTGTCGGGTGCACGAGACCCCTGCACCCGACGAAGCGGCGCCTACATTCACCAGAGATTCATGACACTAACAGCATCTTCCTCTCTAGTCAAAATTGACCGAGCTGATTGAAAGCCAAATTGAAATAAAACCAAAGCAGTGAATGATTTGAATTGATTTTTCTTCCTAAAACCCGATGAACTCTACTTTCAAAATTTAATACTCAGGACGTCATCTTGTTAATTACGTTACGAAAAATGTCAAAAAATAATAATATGAAGTGAATTCGCTGTTTAATAATGCATTCTCAGATTTCCCTCTTTTACAAATCACAGATACCCCACCCTTGTGAAACGTGCGCTCCACGTTGAGAACTACTGGTCTGAACGGCAAAATTTTTGCTTTTTCTGTTTTGTTTCAATTGCAGCTACGACAAAGGCTCCAAGTCCATGATCTTGGAAACTTTTCCCATTGGTTTCTGATAAAACTTGCTCAAAATACAATTTTTCATTAAGTTGTATATAAATTGCGAGAGATTTTAACGTTACGTTAAACAAGAAACCTTACTTGAAGTTTGTTCTTGTCCGATGAAAATTGTAAGTACAAAGTTTTTTAATCTCGAACCGGACAGAAATATGAAGGGAAAACACTCAATGTTTCGTTATTGATTTATAGCTTCGTCAGGAGTGAAAAAGAAGTAAATAAACAAGTTGTCAAGAGAAACAAGTCGTCAATAGAAACGAAAAGGTAACATAATTTTAAACTAAAATACGAATTGTCCGGAATAAAGAGAAAAGTAACTAGAATTAAATTAAAACTAATTTCTTTTTTATTAATTGACAGACCTATATCCTGTTTAGAGTGTCCAGAAAACTACAAAATATGTCATTTAAATTTTCAAAGTCCGTACGTTTATTAATAGAATTTGAAGACATTTTAATTTTACACGTTTCTATGAAACGTCTTTTAAAAATATTAGATTCACTGTACAAAATGTCGGTATTATCAAAATCAAAATTATGATTATTTATTAATGAATGCTCTACAAGCATTGAGTGATTTAGATTATTTTTTTGAATATATTTATGCTTGTATAAACGTTTTTTTTTTTTTTAATTTTGGCTTGTTTCACCTATATAAACAGAATTACAATTTGAACATTTGATTTTATAAACCACGTTAGGTTGTTTTAATTTCGGTATTTTGATTTTTAAATTCGAAAAAATTAAATTTAAATTATTCACATATTTACTGGCTAAAATTAAATTATGTTTTTTGAAAATGTGTTTAAATGTATTGTGTAATGGTTCAATACAAGGCAATGATATGTATTTATGGTTCGAAGTTTGTCTAATGTTATTAGAGACATTTGAATTTTGTAAGTATTTAATACGATTTTTAATTACTGATTCAATAAGATTTATTGGATAAGAATTTGGAATAAGAGTTTTCTTTATTAAATTTAATCATAAATGAAAACTTTATCAGAAAGTAAAATAGCTCGATCTGTTAATGAAATAATAGTTGCAATTTTATAATTTTTGGGTGTGTACGTGTGAAAATTTATGTATCTACCTGACTAGGTAGGTTTATGAAACCAATTAGTAATTAATTTATTATTCTGTCTGATAATATTTACATCAAGAAAACTCAATGAATTATTACTTTCTTTTTCTACTGTAAATTGTAATCTATTATGAAAAGAATTAAATTTATTTAAAACAAAATCTACCTTATCAGAAGGCAAAATCAGTAATATGTTATCTACATAACGAAAATATAACGTTAAATCGAATGATAAAGAGTTAATAACAGATTTTTCTAGTTCTTGCATAACAATTTCAGCTAAAGCCGGAGATAAAGGAGAACCCATTGCTGTACCAAAAATCTGTTTATAAAATTTATCATTGAAAGCAAAATAAGATGTTTCAAAACATAAATCAACTATTTCTAAGAAGTTACCTTTGGAAATATCAGTAAAATCTTTAATCTCTAATCACCTATCATTAATACTTTTTAAAGCTAAATCTTTAGGAATGTTAATAAATAAAGAAATAATTTCTTTAGATGTTATTTCTGTATTTACTAACCATAACCACAATACATATCATTGCCTTATATTGAACCATTACACAATACATTTAAACACATTTTCAAGAAACATAATTTAATTTTAGCCAGTACATCTGTGAATAATTTAAATTTAATTTTTTCGAATTTAAAAACCAAAATACCGAAATTAAAACTACCTAACGTGGTTTATGAAATCAAATGTTCAAATTGTAATTCTGTTTATATAGGTGAAACAAGCCAAAATTTAAAAAAAAAACGTTTAGACCAACATAAATATCATATTCAAAAAAATAATCAAAATCATTCAATGCTTGTAGAGCATTCATTAGTAAATAATCATAATTTTGATTTTGATAATACCGACATTTTGTACAGTGAATCTAATATTTTTAAAAGACGTTTCATAGAAATGTGTAAAATTAAAATGTCTTCAAATTCTATTAATAAACGTACGGACTTTGAAAATTTAAATGACATATTTTGTAGTTTTCTGGACTCTCTAAATAGGATATAGGTCTGTCAATTAATAAAAAAAAAATTAGTTTTAATTTAGTTCTAGTTACTTTTCTCTTTATTCCGGACAACTCGTATTTTAGTTTAAAATCATGTTACCTTTTCGTTTCTCTTGACGACTTGTTTATTAACTTTTTTTCACTCCTGACGAAGCTATAAATCTATAGCGCGAAACGTTGAGTGTCTTCCCTTCATATTTCTGTCCGGTTCGAGATTAAAAAAACTTTGTACTTAAAAAACCTTACGTTAGGTTACGTTAAACAAGAAACCTTACGTAACTAGCCTGCATTTTATGAAGTCACACTTTATAATGCAATTTAAACGAGAAACTGCAACTTTATAAAATCCAGACCAGTATATACTATCTTGGAAATTTATTTTCTTTATATTTATCATTAAGTATTTTTTTCTTGCAGAAAGCACACGTACTGCTCTTAGCAACTTTTTTTTTATAATTGATGTGATATCGTGTGTAATTGAAAGCACGACAAAGAACATTTATTCACCCGTTAACCCACTTTGGTTCGCATACTTTACTTGCGATTCCGATCCGATTCGATCGTCAGGGAGATATAAAAGTCGGTTTTTAAGGTAAAACGTGCTCGTTTTGAATGCCTTCTGCTAAGCAATGGTCATAATCGCATGTGAGCATTAATGTCGGCCGGCTCTTAAAAAAATCAAATTAATTTAGCGTCGCCGCTATTAAGGGTAATTAAAGCTCGACGATTTTCCCGCGACGCCAAAAAAGTCAATTACTATCGATTAGAATAGCTGGACGTGCCTACCAAATATGCCGCATATTGTCGACGTCGCATTAGGCCTAATTGTATTGGAGAGATCAAAGCTGCTTCTATATTTGTGCAAATGTGATTCAATGAAACGATAACCTCTTTGGTCATGGAATGCTGGCCTATCTCGAGCACTACGGGCGCGTGCTATTCCCCAGTTATTGTCAAGGTTGACAAAGGAGTGCAAAACACAGAAATGAATGGAATTACTAGAATATGTACATACGACTGTTCGAAACGATGATCCCAGCAGGTGTCGGTGGTTGTCGGTAACATATGAGCCCGCTACTTCATCTCTTTGTGTCCACGCCGTATCCATACATGCAAAAGGAAAAAGGGAAAAAACGACCGCGAACCCGCAGCGAGCTTTTTGTGCTCTCGCAGCGTATCATTTTTCAAGTACGGCCGAAACTAGTTTTGTTTTAATTAATTCGCGTTAAATTGCCTTTCGTGTGGATTTTCATAAGGCAGGCATAAATTTGCCGCGAATCAATTACATAAATCATGATATTCGTTTAATAGAAATTATAGAGGAACGCCTCGAAGCAATTTCCACCGGCCGGATTAATCCGATACGTTGAAAATTGAACGCATAAATTCTTGGAGTAATTCAATACGATTTAATTCATGCGCCGACGTTATATCTCAATATTCATATGTAAATGGAAACCGAAGAACTCGACTGCTTACACGAACAGGATCGTTTCAATACTTTTGTTCTTTCAATTGCAACAAATTTAATTAATGAAACATAGAACAGATGACTCTTATAACAACCGTTAGTTTAAATGAAATAGCACATTAAAAAAATGTATTGAAGTTATGAACTACAATAAAGTGCACAGTTTCATAGTTTCAGATTATGATGACTAATTACAAAATTAAACTTCAAGTTAATTTAATTCAATTGAAAGAGTCCTTGAAGTTTAATTTTGTAATTAGTCATAAACTGAAATTATGAAACTATGCACTATATTATAGTTCATAATTTCATTGCATTTTCTCTAATGTGCTATTTAATTTAAACTAATGGTTATAAGAGTCGTCTGTTGTACTTTTGATTAATTAAATTCCTTTGCAATTGAAAGAATGAAACGAAAACGAGACGAGCAAACACCGCCCAATTGAAAATCCTTGTTAAGCTGAGCATCCACTAGGGCGGTTGGTTGGAACGGCGCGGCGTGGCGCCAAAACGAAATACAAGTAAATCATAGGCTCTATTCTGCGCCGTGCTCCCGCCCTAATGGACGCGCCTCGATTGATTTACATGCATTTCGTTTGGAAGCCGCGCCGCGCCGCTCCGACCGACCGCCCTAGTGGACGCACAGCTTTACAGACAGATTATAAAATCACCCCATTTTACAATGTATCTTGTACACTTCTACATATAATCCCGTAACCATTGCTACCCAATTTTTGAATCAGCCGACTGTTTTATCGTTCATGTGCGCCTAGCTTAAAACTAAATTTAAAAAATAATAACAGATCACATACTCATACAATCAAACGCAACAGCCCTGATCATGTTTCTATGAAAAATACTGTTAAGCAATTTTTTCTTTTACGTTTTAAATATTTTGCCTTAGGCCGCTTTCACACCATGCGAATTTGAATCAAGATTCAAGACGAATCAATCAAAATCAAGATGATTCAACTAGAATCTGATTCTGTGCAGCTGTGTTCCTTTATTGAACTCTATTCAGTCTATTTACTCTTTTCGCCCTGCAGCTGTGTTCCCTTATTCAACTGTGTTGACTCTATTTACTCTTTTCGCCCTTCTGTTTCACTTTTACTTGTATCAAGAGTGAGACAAAAACACGAAAAGAGTAAACAAAGTGAACGAAGTTGAATAAACTAACACAGCTGAAGAATCGGTAGAACAAGAAAAACCGAAAGAATAGGTCGCATTCTTCCAACCGTTAAAATCTAAATCAGTCCGACTCAATCCAGTTCTTCCAAAGAATCAGCTATACCGAGTGTATAATAGTATGATTGCTCTTGATAATGAATTTTTTCATGTTTCAATATAATTTTAATTAAAAATGTCATTGTCAAGGGTAGTCGTGCTAACTTCCTATGTTCCAGATTAAAAATGATCACCCGGTATATAATTTTAGCAGCAGATTTCTAGTTAAAACAACATTTCACTCAAATACAATTTTTTATGAGGTTTGTTGTGTTATATCGTCACAAAAAAATAGAAACAACTGAGAGAAAAATAAGCAAGAATCGACAAGGTTTGGTGGGTGATGGTGAAGGCTGATTCAAAGGGATTCAATATGTATTAAAGCTTGAAAGATGTGAATTAATTTCCAATTGATTCGCTATGATTCGGATTGATTCAGTGTTCAGATTCCAGCGTTGGTTGGTGTAACAGCGGCCTTATTTTGTTAAAATACTATACAAAAACATACAGAAACTTCTTCTAAACTATTTAAATTCGGTTATGCACTTAAAAGGAAAGCAACGCATTTAAAGTAACTTCCCGAAAAAAAAGATCTTATTGGAGAGGATCTTTACAAATTCGAAAACACTGGGCAACAAAATGTAAAGCTAAATGGAATAGAATTAAAAAAAAAATTAAAAATAAGTATTTTTTCTGCTGATTGTGAATCAGCTTTATTCATCAGATTTTATTCTATGTTATAATTTATGAACAGTTTAAACAGTGACATCCTATGATCGCTTTTTGAGCTGACATTGCATAAGGATTGACAAATTGAAGCCAGTTTCCTACATAATAAGTGATCACATGCAAGGTGGCCATTTTTGCTGTCAAAGCATAATGAAAATTTAAAAAAAATTTGTTGCAAAGCAAGAACGATTTGCACCAAAATTTGTTATAATTTATTATTATCATTCCAGTAGTAAAGATGTGTTATAAATTCTTTATGATGATCTAAACTGTAGGGATATTCTGGCGTATTTAGCTTGACGAACATCTAGCAATAGTCGGCTAACATTCTTGGGTTTCATTTAACATTTATGCATATTTCTTGTTAAACATATATATTCTACTTGCAGATCAGTTACATACCAAGGTTAGAGGGAAAATCCAAATGTAAATCGAAATTATGACTTTACAAAGAAATATTACGTCCCAGTAGCTCTCAAAAAGTTGACTAAGAAGGTCTTTGCTGTCATCTGCTTTATTGTTTCCCAGGAAATGAAGAAAATAGCAATTATCTCAGTTTTCTTTCGGAGTGTTTTCGGATGTCGTATCGTTAATTAATTTCTGATTTTGTGGACGAACAAGTATGCCTTATTTTCACCTTACTAATTAGGGAACTTGTCTTTCATGAATCGAAAACCTTTTCCCCGTACGATCCATTGCCTTTACGAGTTTTTCCTCAAGTTATTCAAAATAAAATAGGCAGAGAAAATTTAAAGGAATAAAAAAAGGAAATTACGGCTAATGGGATTCCGAAAAAGAACTCCTGTCAAACCAGTAATGATTGTATCTACTAACACTTGTATCAAATGAAAATACTAAATTGATATAATCTGTTAGTATAATTGGAATTTGAAACAATCTTTTCTTAGAGCAACGCCGTCTTTTCTTATAAGACATCATTTTAGATTCCACCACTTTCCCTCGCATTCCCTCTTATGTTGCAATTCTGAGTTCGATCGTAAGCATCGTAAGACATTTACGATCCGTGCATTTAAATGATCCTTACGATGTCTGCGGTCATGCTTAGAATTGCACCAACATACGAAAAAGATTTGAAAGTGATGAACTGTCTACCCTCGGCTTTCCCTCATAGAAAATAAGAAAATTAAATTTATTTATTTAGCTTTGAACCTAAATATAACAGATGAATTGAATGCCAGTTGTTGCTTATGATTTATGCCTGTTTTGATAAACAGACTTTAAGGAAGCTTTAACTTAAAATTACTTTAAGAATACGATTTTTTTAAATTAAAGTAATTTTAAATTTAAAGTCCTATTATAAAATCGGACTATAATATGGAAACGGAAACAACTTTTAGATTGACCAAAGGCATCCTAAAGGACTTATTTGACGCTTCTCAAAGTGTCAGTAAGTTCTTTAATGTACATTTACTCGATCCAAAGTTGTTTTAAATAAAAAGACTGAAGGTCCGAAGGTTATTAACTAATTAACTCGTTTGAGAATGGTATAGAAAGCTAGAACAAGAGCTTCGGAATGAGAATTCTCGAGATAGCTTTCGTATACGCAAAATTTGAAAGAATGGCAAAGAAAAAGCAAAACGAGATTAATAAGCTCGAAAAGTTTGTAAAAATTAAATTGATTAATTTAGGTAGAAATCAAAAGAAGTAAACTTTAAAAAAATAATAGAGGCAAAGCTAAAAAAATTGAGGTTTTGAGTTTTTTTTAATAAAAATAATTTTAATAACTGCAATTCACTACCGTACATTTTCTATGTTTAATTATTAAAGACGATCTTTAACGTTAATTGCCGATAAGTTTCAGCTTGATCTCGGGAATTTCTAGAACACGTGTCGATACCTAATAAAATGGATGGCTTTTATTTGTTTTTAAAGTATTTATTCTTGTATTTTTTTCGTCTTAATAAATAATAACAAGAGTACCTACAATTTGCAATAACTTCTATTCTTCTTTAGCATTATTAAGTTTTGATAAAAATAAGAATTTAGTTTGTCAACTAAAAAAAAAAAGTTTCTAAAAAAAATTTATGCAAATCGTTTTTGATTGCAGTGAAAACCTCGAGCAGCCTCTGTAGAGCTGTTTCAACCCTGCTTGGGGCTTCTTCGGCAGAAACAGCTGTACAGAGGCTGCTCGAGGTTTTCACTGCAATCAAAAACGATTTGCATAAATTTTTTTTAAAAACTTTCATTATGCTTTGACAGCAAGCATGGCCGCCTTGCATGGGGGACTTATTAGGAGCAAATCTCACTTCAATTTGTCTATCATACTGCAATGTCAGGTCAAAAAGCGATCGTAAGATGTCGCTATTTTATCTATTCATAAAAAAAAAGAAAATATGTTTGATAGAACCTATTTTTAGAATAAAATAATTTTCTATAGTTAATTTATTGTCCGCTAGTGTACATGCAATAATTTTAAAGAACGCCAAGAAAGAACACTGAATCTACCGCCATCTATCGCCATTTTACGTAAAGTTTTACGCCACGACAAATTTTCATCTGACAACGCTGAATGCAGTAGAAATATATAACCGAAACCGTTGTGATTTTATTCTTTGTGTACTGGGTGTCTCAAAAACAGTGTCCATTCTTTATAAGTTACATACAACTAACCAGCCTTACTCTAAAATAACAATCAAAACTTTCCTGCGGTGGTAACTTTTCACGGGATGAATTACTGAAGTTACGTGTTCTCTTTCTTTATTTATATCTAATATTTTTTCAAGAGCTATCATCTAAATTGGTCCAAAGTTAAACACGAATTTGCTGAACATAATTTCTAACATAAATTTTCGACAAATTATTTGATGTTTTCAAACTTAAAAAAATATCAGTCTTTATGGAAGTACTTGTAATACTTTTTCTCTAATCGATTTCCTACTCATACCACTTCTGAGACATTCTGTAAATAAGAAAGGAAGGAACACGTTAAAACGAATAAAATCTAATGCGCGGAATTGTGTTTTGCGCAAAAATTGGAAACACGAAACGGCTGGCGCTTGAAAGATGAAATATATAAATTACTAAGGGAATAGGGAAAAAGAAAACAATTAAGAAAAGAAGAATAGATTCAAGGGAAATTTAAATCCTAGATAACAGGAAAAAGTATTTAAAAAATAAATAGTTTCATTGACTTTCTGCAACGTTAAAAATATTATTATAATTAATGAATAATGGAATTTTAAATTGCGACAGTTCCGTGATGCAGTCCTGATAAAGGAATTATATTCACCTGATTTTATGATTAGTATGAATGAAAGCGGCTTGTGGAATGAAAGAAATTTATAATCACAAATTAACTAATAACGGTTTATACATCGTAATTCCACAAGTAGGATTTAATATTTTACATCATGTACAACTCAATATGTTGCAATTCTCACATTTTTAATGGGGATGCAGTGTTGGAGAAAACGAGAGTTTAAGAAAAACTACTCTTTAAATTATTATTACTTGCCGTTAATTACCAATAATAACAATAACTTTCGTAAATCAAAGAATTTGCTTCAATTGAATGAAAATTATAAAAATTAATCTGAGGGGACATTTTTAACAAATTCTGTACCTGCGCGTCACAACAATCTTCTTTCTAAGTACAATAAATCGCACTAACAATGAAAAATGATTGATAGAGACAGTTTATGGATATTAATCCGCAAAACGAGTCACTCAATACTGGAACTAATCCCATTTGCGTTAGTGCAGCATGCATTAATCATGAGCCTTAAACATGTAAAAAGGGTGACGAAACATCAGCTGAATTACTATATCCTGTTGATGAGCTACAATTTTCCTTGACATATTTCTAGGAATTTAAGTCACTTTATGAGCATGTAATAGTTACCGAAAAGAAAAACAATTTTCAAATAAGTAGTTTTCAAAATTTGAACCAAAAAATGAGTCAAATGACAGATTTTTCGATAGGGTATCAAAGAAATTGAATCGAATTATAACAGCGAGAAATCTCATAGTTTCCTATACGAGCTGTAGACGTAGCGATTAGGTTACGTGTAGGACGTAAAATTCCTAAATCAAGGTGAAGACAAGTTTGATAATTAAAATCTAATGTTGTTCTTTCAAAGGCATCTTTTTTAACGGTGTCATATTCAAACTGTGGTGTATTTATATTATAACGGAATACATTAGGATGACATATTCAAATTTCTACATTTTTAATTTTCCTCTGAACCTTATTATTTATTATAATATTGTATCCCGATGCATATCGTAATAACAATGGCTTGTACTGTATAACAACATGAAAATAATTTTCTCGAATTGCCAATACTGCTTAAATACAATAGGACTTTTGTCATATGTAAATAAGGCTACATGCCATTACACGGCTATAATAATTTGATTACATGTTTACGAGATAAATTTCTAGCGTACTTTATGTGGCCGTGCTGCGACCCAAGACGGGCCTGCTTTTCATCGCGCGTATTAATTCCTGGGTGCTAGATCTATTTTTGTATTAATAATAGTATTCCTGTGTCAGCGTTTTTGTAATTACAATTTATGGCTCATTGTCCATGCATCTAATAAAAATTCCTTTGTGGTACATATTGTGTTTTGATTACCTTTTTGAATTCGAATCTAACTCGAACCGTCGACATTTGCTTTCTTTTTTTAACGAATCCGGACCCGGTTCGGTGCTTCAAATCGACTCGTTTTTTGCTTTTTTGTAACATCTCTTGGTTACGCTTTACAACACCGCTTCGTGTACCAACTGAATTTTATACCATACGTATACCAATTTTCATAAACTGTATTTAAAAGTTATTTCTAATTTGGTAACAGAAAGTAAAGTATTTGTGATGTACGTCAATTTAAAAGAGCGTGTTTCTTGTTCGTATCGCTCATTCTCTCAAAGTCTGTTTGTCCTCTTTTTAATAAACCCATATTTCCAAATCCTTCCTTAATAACATCCATAATTGAAGGGAAAATACAATTTTCTTCATAAACTCGTTATTACTAAGCATTGAAGCCATATTTTGTTCGATTAATTTCAAACAAGGGATGCGAGAAGTTTAATGTACTATCATGCCTAATTAAAATGACACCAAATAACAAGTTCCTAACTCAGAGGAGATGGCTACGACGTACATGCTAATATATAGCTTTTGTACAGACTATTTAGGCCTACAGCTTCCACCTTTTTTTGTTGGTGATGGTAGTTGTGCCCCAATCCCTCTAACCTTCTTGCTTCTACTATGTTACCTACGGCCGACTCCTTCTATATTTCGTAAATCCCTTTGTCCTTTTTTCCCAACCATAGTCGGGTTTTCTTCTTCTCATTATTTTCCTTAATGACATCCATAATTTAAAAAAAAACAACAATTTTCTCAATAAAATTGTTATTACTTGCCATCGGAATCCCATATTTTGTTCAATTAATGTCAAACAAGCGAGCGCGAGAAGTTTAATGTACTACTATGCCTAATTAAAATGACACCAAACAACAACTTTCTAACTCAGAAAAGATGGCTACGACTTATATGCTAAAATACAGCTTTTGTACAAGTTATTTGGGCCCACAGCTTCCACTCTTTTCTGTTGTTGGCTTTAGTTTTCCAATTTCTTATATCGGTTTCAATTTCTTATATTCTCTATCAACCTTCATCACACCTTCTCGTCTTCTCCTTCTTGGCTTTTCTTTCCTCTTTCATAACTGAATGTTTTCCAGGCTAAGGTTTTCATTATTCTTCCCTCTGTCATTCTTTGGATGTGCCCTAATCCATCTAACCTTCTTGTTTTTACTATGTTACCTACGGCCGACTCCTTCTATATTTCTAAAACCCCTTTGTCCTTCTTTCCCAGCCGTCGTCGGGTTTTTTTCTTCTCATTATTTTTCGCCCCCATCGAATCAAGCTTTTTTCAAACTCATTTCGTTTAGACCAGGACCTAATCGACTCTAATGTTGCGGTACGTCGAAATACTTCAATTTTTTTTATTTTACTTTACTTTTACTTTACCATTTGTTCTGATTTGGTTGCAGTCCCACCTCATTTGCCTCTTCCTCAATTTTCTTGCGAACTCCTCCCCGGGCTGGGACTGGGAGCTTGTCGTATTGTCTTCTTATATTCCAGCAGCAACAGAAGCAGCACGTGTGACGTCACGGGCTGCTGCTGTTGGTAGACACTCGTACATGAACAGTAGCAGCCCATGACGTCTCACGTCAAAAAATGATATCATTTGGTATCAATTTTATAAAACCCATAAGCTTTGGAAGCACTTTAAAGTCCTCTATAATTCTTATCACTTTTTTGGTCTTTCAATTATAAATAACGGCGGACCTAAAACGTTTCCTTGAAGTACTCCCACAAACATAATTTACAAACAAAAATATGGAAGATCATATTTTGATGCCTTGATATTATTTATTTTTTCTTAATTGTTGTATATAAGATTAAATCAGTTGAAGTTGTATTTCCCAAAAATTATATTTCTGTCCTTCAGTTAGAGAACGAAATCCATTCAAACATTCGATGATATTCTGAGTAAGCTGACCAAACGTCACCGGGACAGTCCCGTTTTCTTCCGTCCCGCTTTTTTTTGCAAATAAATAGTCCAATTTTGTCACGTTTTTTTTTCGCAAAAAGGAAACGCGTTAATGGAATTACTCAATGATTATTATTTTAATATCCTTCACAATTAAAAAAAAATATCATAAAGGAAACCCAACGACAATAAACTTAAAATTAGTTTCTAAAAATGAATCGGATCAAGTTTTCGCTTTCTTTTGTTTACATGTCTTATTTAATTTAAAAAAAGAAGCTTTTTTCTTCGGACGTGAAGCCCTGAATTGTCAGTGATAAAAGTCACAGTAAGTTCGACGCTAACTACTTGGTCAGATATGATTCGCTATTTGTTTCTAATAGGCTGTTACGATTGCAACAAGAAATAATATAGTTTTTCTTAATTTATAAGTAGAAATCGGAATCACATATTTTGACGTCATCAGATGAACGCTTGCTCCATCTACGTTCGCTAAATAACTCGCATCAACCAATTTGGTAGTCAGGGCGCTCCTCAAATTACTCTAAAAATGATTTCGCAATAAAAGTGAACTAAAAATAATTGCGTTTCTTTTTGACTCGTCCTCGTTTTAATAACGTCAGAATGTGTGATTTCGATCTCTATTTGTAAATAGGTAACTAATTATCAATAAAATCTTTCAAACTGCAACCTACAAATCCGTGCGAATTGACTCAGAAAGATAATAATATAAATATAAATTATTGTTCCCTATGTTAAATTTCTAATACAAACTTGAATAGTTTAAAATGTTGTTTTTGTATTATTTTTCTTTTCGGTTTAAGAACACGTGTATTAATGTTGAAATTTGAATTACAGAATATGTATGAATTTTTCTTCTTTTGGCATTTTTTATAAAATTAAAAAGTAACATTTTTCCTCTTGTAAAGTCAACACACTGTATATACAATGGTTAGCCTAATTTTGAACAATGAAATTTTTATAATTTTCGATTGCATTTCTGGTATTAAAATATAAATTTCATAATAGGTCAATCAACAAATAATAAGTATAAAAATTAAATGCAGCCTCACTCCGTCCACTCTCTCGTCTATTTGTTCTATTAATGCATTGAAAATTAACGCACTGTAAACATTTGTACAATTAACGGCCGCATAATATTTGAATAAAATATTTACCGGCGCTGAAGTTTATTACTGAAATAAATCTTATTAACGTGAGCTTTCCGATGGAATTCAGGCGCGTGACCTTCGACATGCGCACGGTCAATGCTCTAAGCACCGGACATAGTCAGGATCAAACTCAAATCCGACTCAATCTTTTCAGATTTTTTTTCCTGAGAGATATTGAAAGCCGCCGATTCCAACTATTTGCTTACCTTGGATATGTTCAGTGTGCAAAGACGGTTCGCCGCGAGTTTCTATTAATTACATACGCCAGAAACTTTCACTCTAAGTTGTATAATGAAAGATGAACGTGAAAAGTTGACGGTTGCATCAGGAGAATACATACAGGGTCGGATTATTTACAATTATTTTTTAGTTCATAGAAGAAAACGAAATTATCTTTTTTTTGTGGGCTGGAGCACATTAAAAGTTCTTTCATTTTAGAAATTGCTTGGTCTTTTACTATTTCGAAACCAAGTTATGATAAGTATACTTCTTTCATCAATTCTTTTAATTTAATATACGCAAAAACTTATATCAATTTTCCTCCAGATCTGGCGGACATAAATATCGGCAGAGAAGCGATTTCAAATCAGTTTTGGTTTAGAACAAACACTGACAACTACTCACACAATGCGTCACGTGGTCTCCAACACTTATACACACACAAGCACAAAAGCCCAGAGCTCCATTATTGTAGTCAGGCTCATTGTCTACACCTACATTCGCCCCGCGCTCTGTTATTGTAGTCAGGCGAACCCCCACACTTGTACACGTACACACCAGTTAACGCTGTTTCTGTGAACAACCAGTCAACCAGCCAAGTACGAAGTCTGGAACTTCGTACCCACGCAACCTCCTGTAACTCACCTCACCAGAACACGCAGCCATCCAAGAAGAGTACGTGGGTAAGTCTATTCTCTTGGATTCGACCGCCTTCTGAAGAGATACGACCGAACCAGAAAGACGAACGTTTCTCTTCGTTCTACAACTCACTTCACCCACATCATCTGTAAACATTCATCTCATTATTCAGTTCGCCAGAAAAGCAGGCTGTCGAAGACCATCGTCGAGGTGCCACTGCGTTTCTGACTCCACTACGTATGATGAGCCCGACAACTTTTGTAAATACTGTACATAGTGTAAATACGTTCTTTTTTCGATGTAAATATGTCGAATAAATAATATACCCAGAAATCTAATAACCCGTCCAGAAGTCTAAGAAATGGTTGTATTAATAGAAAGAAAGAGTAAAGATTTAGAACCCCTAGTAAAACCGGACTTGATGTATGTAGAAAACACCCAGGAGGAAAAATTGCAATAAAAAATATTGAAAAATGTGTACTAAACGAAAATAGAAGATGTAAGCTTGCAAGAACGAGTCAAAGGTGGTCAAACCTTTGAATAATAAAAGACGAGATACGAAACGAGGATGTAGCCCTTATGGAAATATTGGGAATACAGGAACCATGAAGGGAGTATGAATTGTGAAAAGAATCAATTTGAGAAACCTCACAGCGGAAAGCCTCCAAATGATAACATCTTAAAGCTTGTTGAACTTGAAGATACCACGACAATAGAAATAATATGAAACGATCTCACCCAACGCACGAAGAAAGATCACAACAACAGATTTTGAGAAATGCGCAGAACTGAAGAAAGCCACAGTGTAACATATACAAACATTTCTAAATACTTTAAAAATGAACCACGTTATGGAAAACTATAGATGCAAAAGAGAAGATTTGAAAAGACTATTATTCATGCCGATTATGAACAAATTATGGCGAAAAAGATACCGACGGGAAAACTTAAAAAAAGTTATTAAACAACATGAAGTCTGAAAGACAAGAGTAGAATTGGCAATAAGTCAATAAAGTTACAGAGTTCTTTGTTTTCATTTTTACTTGATTTCAATGAAACCCTGGATTTTTACGAATGACTGGGGCAACTCAGGTTGAAGTTGAAAAAAAAATGGAGAAGTAGCATCCGAAAGAAAAAGCGAACAGACAAATGATGCAACAAGTCGGATTAACTACAAAAATGAAATGACAAATTAAAATTCAAATAATGGAGTTGGCAAGCAGGTTTAAAAGAGACAATCTTGGGACACCATTGGGACAATAGCTGAAAATGAAAAGGGGGATAGATTAAGTTTTAGTAAGCGTTTATTAATTCCGGAGAGTGCCCAAAAATTAACTCATCTTCCTTTGTTCTTGTCCCCTTCTGCTTCTTCTTCTTTGAATAGCTTCAATCTTCTTGTAATCCAGGTTATTTTTCAGCGCTCCATTTATTGTCAACCGAATCAACATATTGGTAAAGTATCATTTAAATCAACCGAGTGATCATTTACGTATTTCACCAAATTATGCAATCTCATGCAAGTTACAAGCAATTTCGATTCAATTGCCAATCGAATACGCACCGAATTTCCTCATCAATTGGAAACATCTTTTTAATCTCGATGATAACCCTTGTTTAGGATGTTGTTTGTTGGTTTATTGGACAATTAGTTCTTCCTCTCTGGTTTATGGTGGCTTAAACTGTGGAATAATTTCAGAGCCACGGTCTCTTAAAAAAATGCATAAACAAGCAGTGCCTTTTAATTTCAATAGGACTTGATGAGCAATTTCTTTTTAATCCAAAAATGTAGTTGTTGCTTTTGGTTTAAAATCCTTGCGAGTCGAGATCTTCTAAGAACACATTTCATAACTATCTAATTAAGTTGATGGATGATTTCCCTTTCGTTAATTGCAACTCGAATACGGTCCTGTTAGAAAGCATCCGTGTTTATTGCAGAACTCTCGGTAGCTAGGTTTACTAAACACATAAATTGCATTCCGTTCATAACTTCCTCACACATCACAAGTGTAAATATTAATATGCGTGTGTTTATTGCTGCCGAAAGTGCTAACCGTTTGTATAAATACAAATTACGTGGTTTTTATCGGCGGCCCGTTCCACTCCTGGGCGATCCGAAAACGAGGATAACATTAAATTACGCGCCACGAAAGTTTCCTTCCCACTAATGTGCGGAGGTCAGAAAGTACATAAGCCGGCTTACGGTAGTCCCATAATGCCGTCTGGAATCCGTGGATTACGGTTTTACATTATTTAGCCACTGCTAAAACGATTGTGGGCAATCAGCTCGATATTGTTGCTAGATAATGGACGTTTACATGGACGTCCAAATTTATGCGCTTTTTGTACCCAAGGATCTTGATTGTGGAGATTTATGCAAATTTGGCACGGGTGTAACGTGAGAAACTCGCCGAGTTGTCATAGGTCGAGAGGTTTCTTGTAAATTAGCTGTTTTGATGAGATTCCGTTCGTGAAAGTGAATCATAGTTTGACCCTCGACTTATAAGACGTGATTATCTTCAAATCTCCGAAAATTAAAAGCCAATGATTACTTCTGCATGTCAGTTTTTATGACACGGTTCTCCCAAAAAAAAATAATTAAATAACCCTTCTCTTAATACGATTTCCAAAAAAAAATATTAATTCCATTCCGTGATCTTTTTTTTAAAAAAAGGAGACTACGCCCTACGTGATTTTCTTTGTTTTTTTAATCTCCTGTATGTTTGGCTGGTCTAAAAATATTATCTTTCAACCCAACTTATAATATTGTAATATTTTAAAAACATATACACTGCTTTCTGATGAAATAGAACAAAAATTGGATGACTGCAAAAAAAATATAAACAGAATTTTGCAATTGGGCCGCAGGCATACAAGTTCTAGTTCCAAAGTTGAACAAAAATATGAATATTTGAAATAGGTATAATGAAAGAACTGATGTAAAAAGTATAATTCTTTAAACAACTGTTTTGAAAGAAATTAAATTAAAATAAACAGAAAACAGAAATATCTTTTTTGCTTAAAATTTCATCCTTATCTTTCTATTACCTTTATCACTTCCGATGTCCAGTTACACACGCATCTTTTTTAAAGTCTTCTGCTTGTGATTGTTATTTCACAATGTTTTGGCTCATACCCAAGAGGGTAAGTAACTCTCCTAACTAACTTTGTCGCTCCAGTTTAGTCAATTTATCATCTTCGGTTTGTTTTCTTTTTGTTTTTACTCTTTTCAATTTTCTTTCGTTTTCGATTGATCTTTACGAATATTGCAGTGTATTGTGAAGCCCCTTATTGGGCGCCAAATATGTAACGTTTACTTTCTTCTAGCCTCAAGTTGGACGCCAAAAATGTTAAATTTCTGATCTGTGTGTTTTGTTTTAGATTTGAACTGCAAAATAATAATATTTTTTATTTGTCATGGTTCCATTTTGGGCACAAAATAAGTAATGTTTAATTTCTTCAAACCCCTCATTGGGCGCCAATAATATAAAGAACTACAAGACCCACGTTGTGTCTATCTCATGTGGTGTTTTCTTTCGTGGGTCTCCATTTTGATGTTTTTAATGTTTTATTTTGTGTTAGTGGTTTTTGTTTCTTTCAGGTCGATTAATCCTTTAATTTAGTCTACACTTATGAGCAGGAACTTGCCTTTTCTTCAACTTTATGGCGTGCAGACGTATGTTTCCAATTTTTCTGTGGGCCAGTTGTACCAAGAAGGTTTAAACTGAGGCATGACGCTCAACTTAATCCAGTTCAAAGTAATCAAATTTTATTTATTTGCATTAATTGCCATATGTCTGTAAGTTCCTGTGCGAATTTGTTTACTTTGAACCTGGTTCAGTTGAACGTCAGTTTAAACTTCTTGGTATAAGTGGCCCTGTTTTTGTAATCGATATTCATAAACTGAAGGGAAATTCGGCTTGTTTCTGAATAAAAATATTTTGTTTGTTTGAGTGTGTTATGTTGTACTGTTTACATGTTTCTGTCTGTCTGTCAATTTTGTAAATATTCCTTCAGACGAGGATTACGTTGTCGAATTATAAAGTCATATTCCGTCGTAACAAGATCTCACAAATTTATTCTGTTTATCATCATCGTTTTTTTTTTAGTTTTCACTTGTCGTAACTGTTCTTATTTTCTCTTCTTCTTTATAGAAAGTTGACATACGTTAAGAGTTTAACCTCAAGTTTTGTAAATATTTATTTTAATTTTCCTTGACGTGTTTTTTTTTCCATCTAGTATTATTTTTCTGTCGGTAAGTCTTGTTGTTCTTCCGGTTCTCTTTAATTTTTTAATTATAATCCAATTCTTAGACTTCTTTTAGTCATTTCTGCCCTTTTATTGTCTTTCGATTTTGTTATTAATTTGAAAGAAACCCATTTCGATATTTCAGGATTTAGAAAGTATTGGATACCTTCAAAATTCTGAACAAACTATGCTTTTATCATTCTACTTCTACTAAGTCGTCCATTCTATCCTTTTGGACACTCTATTTATGTTGTAGCCCATTCAATTATGCTACCTCTCCGTTTAATTTATTATGGAATGTCTTTTGCAACATGTTTGCATTTCTGATATGGTCAATTATTCGTTTTGATTGAGGACTCAACACTGAAGCTTCTTATGCGTCCGATCTCTGATTATGAGTCATATAGGCTACCGGTACTCCATGTTTATTATTCAAACTACCAAAGTTCATCTATGCCAATGATTGTTTTACGGTTGAGAAAAAAGGATAAAGTACATCTAAATTTTATCCAATTGTTGAAGGAAAAATTCCGCAGTATTTAAAGAAACGAAGAAAATTTATGTTATAGCAAGAAAAACCATAAAATTTACAGGACAACATTAACACGTATTGTAAAAAGGAATTGGTCTTAATCAAGTAGAAGTTCAAGAAATTTTTATTCAAAACACTCGCTTTTTCTCTATTTGAATCTTAATCCTTGCAGAATTTAGAAACTTTGAATCCCTAATTGGAGATAACCAAATTTATTCTTAGAGACAGAGTTGCACATATTTTGAAATAAAGAAATTAAATACAAAAGAGAAAACTAAATTAAATAAACTGTCAGAACAAAACGTGTGTGACAAATTTATTTCTAAGCGAACAGAATTTTTAATTTATTTTATTTTAATTAGCAGAAAGCAAGGTTGAAACTTAATAAACTTTTTTTTTAGTAGTATTTAATTAAATCCATTTTAAGTGACACAATGTAATGTTATGTCGTTTATTAAATTTAAAGAACATTTTCAGAAAAAAAAACTAAAGAATACTTTAATTTAAAATTATTTTAGAATACGAAAGCAAACTTCTTTTTAATATTAAAGAAATTCTAAATTTAAATTGATGCATTTTCTTGTCCGTTAAGAATTATTGCAAATAACGTTCTGCAAAATTGAGATAGAAGTCGACGTTTCGCTGTACGTTTGACAACTTCTTCAGGATAAAAAAATAAATTAAACTAGTCAAGGGAAACTATGCAAATTGTCAAGGGTAATGAAAGGGGTCGTCAAGGGAAACTAGACAAGAAAAATTGAAATTGAAATTTATTTATTTTTCCTGAGATACAGCGAAATGTCGACTTTTATATTAATTCTACAGAGTGTCCGCTTAATTAATAAGTAGATATTTTTAAATTTCAAATTTGCACCATTTCCAATTAAAATTTAAGCTCCAGTTAATTCCATAGAATCGATCATTGTAACAATTGATTCCAGGGAGAATAATTACCGATTAAAGTGAATCTAAAGTGGTGCAAATGAGGAGGCTCAATTAGTAACAAACCCACTTCTGTTTAAAGAGTTTTCAATAATAAAGTGCGTTCAAAAACCCTCACGTTTGGAGTTGGCTATGAGTTGAGTTAGCAATAGAAATATTGCAGAATCCTTTAGTGCATTTCTTTAACTGAATATAACTTGGAATAACTCCAAGTTTCATTAAACTTTCTTGACTTTTTTTAAGAGAAAACCACTTTATTTCAAGCAGGGAGCAACGGTTTGACCTAAGAATCTCGTGGTTTTTAGTAAATGTCTCCAAAGTGGGAGTTTTTGACCACGTAATATATGTACCTATGTCGTTTTTATTGTCGGTGTCAATCTTTTAAAATGTTGTAAGCAACGTTTTCCTTTGATTAACTTATTAAGTCAAAGAGTTTCAGAGTTAGTACCAGTTATTATTTTGAAAAAAACAAAACTTTTGGTGAAATTAAACAATGATTTGCAAAAATTGAGAAATTAAAGAGGTTTATTAAAAATTGACAAGATTAATCTTGTGGATAATTTCGGATTAAAAAATATTATTTGGTCTATTCAAAAACTATTTATAAAAGTGGAAGTCTGAACTATTAAATCGCGTTTGCTTTAAGGATTTAATTTAGTCGGCAGGTACGCTTTAGAAATGGGATTTTTTTTAGAGTAATAGTTAAACAAACTTGAAAACGTGCAAGAGATAAAAAGATCAATTCTCGAGGACACAATAATTACTTTATGTCACTTTCGGAGATAGTTATGGTAATCCCTTTCGTCTGTATGTGTGTATATAAAAATGCTTATCTGGCAGACAAACAATGACTTCGCACTCACCTAATAGTTCGGTCGATTAAGGCATTAACCAAAAGTAAATCAGTACAAATAAGTGCAGCGATGCATGTGTGAGAAGCGTTGACGTAAGAGTCACTTCTCGTCCGATCAAGGATTAAGTTACCGTGATGCTGATCCTTGATGCGACGGGACTACTCACGCAACCATAAGCTTTCGACTCGAATATTCCTCTTCGTCTTCGACGCGCCTCGTACGAATACCTTTCCACGTCCGGTGGTGCGAGGTGATTAAAAGTAAATTAAAAGGTGTGAAGCAGCATATAATAACGTTAAGCTATTTAGTATTCGACTCTGACAAAGCAAGTCTCTTAAAGTCAACAGTTACACAAAGTCGTAAGACAATATTGACAATGTTTTCCATTTACTAAATCAACTACCACAGAAAAGATTACCGGTTATGTTTTTGCTTTTTCAATGGGTTGCTACGCTCTTACTCTTAACTCTGCTTACAGAAAAAAAAAGAGATCGTCATTAAACGAATTTTTCATTTGTATAGACGAAGTAGTTTACATAAATCCAATTTTTAAATGAACAGTTTAAGAATAAGGCACAGGTATATAAAAAGTAAAATAAGTAATTTTGACAATACATAGTTGAGAGAAAGTTGGTAGGTGGTCGGGTTATGTAACAAAAACTTGATTAATAGGCGAAGATTAAAAAAGAAAAAATCTACAGGTGATGAAACAACTTTCTATCACTATTATTATTTAATGCTATTTTCATAACATTGTTCTCACGCTAATGCCATTAGTCTCTAGAGCTTTGCACTCAAGTCGTTCTTGAAATCCAATCTTTACTTTTCTTCCGTCAACAAATAAAACCTTCACGTTTTTTATTTTTATAATAATTCTGTGAAAATCATTCACTTCAGAATTTATTATCTTTTTCTGTTTCAAAATTTGGAACTAGGTATTTAATTATGTATTATTGTTACAAATATGATTTAAAAAATTGAACAATTTGAAACTATTTGATTATTATGTAATATTTTTAGGATATGATTTTAAAGAAAAGGATTGGAACATTGTAGAGAAGATAATGAAATTCAAAGAGAAACAGAAAGCTCGGAATGTAAAATAAACAGAAATGAACCCACCGATCCTTGCTTTAGAAATAAATGTAAGTTTTTTTTTAATGTTTTCAGCTAATAGTATGGACAATTAACATCAATTAAAAAGATTAATACATTGATTACATCGATAATAAACACTGCAAGGACAAACATAGTTGCGTCAGGAAACAAGAATTGAATTTCTTCCCATTAAAGGCTTTCAATTCCTTCTCTTTTATAGACAGTCTGTACATAAAATCTTACTTGAAGTTGGTTCTTGTCCGATGAAAATTGTAAGTACAAAGTTTTTTTAATCTCAAACCGGACAAAAAAATGAAGGGAAAACACTCAACGTTTCGCTATAGATTTATAGCTTCGTCGGGAGTGAAAAGAAAAAAAATAAACTAGTTTAAAAAAGTAAATAAACAAGTTTATTTACTTTTTTCCCTCCTGACGAAGCTATAAATCTATAGCGAAACATTGAGTGTTTTCCCTTCATTCTTTTGTCCGGTTTGAGATTAAAAAACTTTGTACTTATAAAATCTTACTGTAATGTAAAAAAATACATTACTAGTGATCCGCTTTACACTATCTGATTTTCAATTTGCTTTTAAATTTGATTTCAAAAATATAAAATATATTAAATTGCGCAGTTTTATTTTTCATATGACTTTTACAAAATAGAACCCTATCTAATCTCATTTTTTATTATACAGATTGGTGATAAAGTTTCGCAACAAACCCATTATATGCTTATTTGAAGATTTTTTTTTTTTGAAAATCCTAAAACAGTCAAACTTTTAATTTTAAAAAGCCATATGTTTGCGTAAAAATCTTTTTTTGATCGTCATTTGTCATTGCGTCATCATCATTACTTTTACCGTAACTTTTTAATCTAGATTTCGATGGTCCTTCGTGTCACAACACAACAATTTTTTTTTGGAAAAAATAAGCGTTTTAAGAAAACAATATTTATTTTTTGTATTAATTTTGAAATTAAAAACAAATACTAATAATTAATTAACGAAGTTGTTCAAATTGTTCGCCACAAAGCAATCGGCATTGACCTGCACGTCAGTGAATAGTCTTTCTACTGCACTTTCAAATATTTCTTAACTAATTTTTGCATTTCGGTACGAATTTAATGTTTATTTTTTTATATCAACTTTTAATTTCATGAACATTTTTATTTTTATCAGCATTTAGGTGAAACATGAGCAAATATGAAAAACCATCCAAATCTTGAAAGAAAAGTGCTATAATTAAAAAATATATGTAATGACGTCACAGCGGAGAAACAAATGAAGAAGAGAGCGCTGAAAAGAGAGGCAAATGAGGATCAAGAAAATATTTTTGCGCTAATAAGTGTCTTCTTAAAATTCAAAAGTTACCTGTTGCAAGATTTTGCAAAAAAAAACGTCAGATAAATAAATTGTAGGCTCATTGCAGGGCTTTATAACCACCCTGTATAGATTTCTGAAGTCAAATTCAATTGTAGACTCGTTGCAGAACTTTATAACCAGCCTGTATACATTTCTGAAGTCAAATTCAAAATCAAATCAGATAGTGTAACGCGTGTAAGAGTTTGACTGACCATTTTTTTAGCGAAATTGTATTTTGGCCTCCAATCATAAGAAAGAACGAAAGTATAGTTCATCGCAAACATATAAATTTGACATTAAAAATTTGTGTTAAAAATAACTAAACAAGGTCCTGTAATACCGAAAAATGACATTTCGCTCAAAATGGCCGGCAGTTATTTAATAGCGTTTTCGACTGACTCCTCTAGAGCACTCTCAGAGTATCTCCATCTTGTCTTAACCTCATGTAAAAACAGTTGTTTTAGATACTCTCGGAGCGTTCCAGAGCAGTCAGTCGAAAACTCTATTAATTTCTGAAACAAAAGAATAACGTCAGTTCACTGGTGAAAAATTTTCAACAAAAGAAAAACAAAAGATTAATCTAAATATGAAATATTGAATATAAATAAAGTAACGAATGAAAAATTAGTTTAATTGTAAGAAAGAAGAAAAAAAATATATTATAGGAAAGAAAAGACAATGAACTAGGAAGTATGTGGATAAGGATGAACAAGAAACAAAAGCGGATTGTTTGAAAATCAAGACTGACAAAAAAAACAAAAGAAGAAACTAAAAAATTGCCAACGGAATACAAAAGAAAAGACTGCAGCAAGAAATATCAAGTGTTCAATTGAAAAGTTCAAGATGAATTTTTCCTAACATTGTGAAGCTGAAGTCTTAGTCTTGAGTTGCAGATTAACGCGGAACTCCAACACTTTAGATTATGTCATGTGAGGTTATAAACAAAAAGAAAACTAAAAATATTGTTTCACAACTGTCAATTTTGACATTTAGGAAGTCATCAAGTCACCTTGATGATTTTTTTTCCGTGGAACACTTGCTACCATAGTAAAACACGGTAAATTAATTCGACAAAAAATTATTTTAAATAGAAAAAAAAAACAAAAACTACTTGAGTTGCTTACCAAAAATTTAAAATTTAATTTGTTATTTAATTTATTTTTATTATTTATTATTTTTACAAAAAAAAAATGAAATTCAAAAAAACAAATGAAAACTTGATTTACTTGAATTTCAAAGACTGTTCAAAATCGTCGATTAGTTTCTCTTTCAAAAAGAAGCATGAAACAATAAATGTATACCAATACAAATGAGAAAATGCTATGACCTTGAAGTTTTCCGTTAGAAATTGTCATTTTTTTACTTGAAGTAAGAAACAAAAATAAATAACTGAACGCAGAGAAACAAATGAACACTTGCTTTGCCGGATTTTCAAAGACTTTCCGTCGGAAATTGTCGATTTTTCTGGATGTATGTAGTAGTAATGATAAACAAATGAACGCCTAATTTGATTTATAGATAGAGAGGTAGATTTTCGTTGGAAATCGTTTCTTTTTTTATTTACAAAAAATGCAGACTATTATTTATAATCGCAGTTTCATAACTTTCACACATTCAGTTATTAGGTACGTTCGGAAACTTTACGTCGTATCTTTCTCACTCGTAATTCTTGACGTATTTTGCATCTCTCTCGTCTATTTGAAGAAGTCTTGCGTCTGCATTATTTCCACGACAACGGACTTTTCATATTCCATTGTTAAATCGGTTTGAAAATATTGCCCGTCGTCCTGGAAATGTTGTAACAACTCGACTTAAAACTTAAAACAGACGTGTTAATTAATTTTTTGCAAGAAAAGTTTATCTTTTGCACAAATTTAAAAGAAAAGATAGATCTTTTCAATTGATTTGTAATTTGTTTCATTGCCCGTTTTCGAAGCTGCAATATTTTTATATAAATTATTGTTTTTAAAATAAGTAATAAACACTAAGATGTGAAATAACCGTTGACACGTGTCTGCGAATTGTTAGCAGCTGTCTGGATGTTTTAAACGCCCATTACTAATAGAGGTCCCTATTGCAAAAACTTTGAAGTGATATCTGTTATGTTATAATATTTATATACCGTGATCAATAACGATTGAAAGGCCAATAAAAAAATCATTCTAGAGCGGCACATTCAATCGCTCTAAATCACAGAGTATTTTTTCTGGTAAGGCTGGGAAAAAAGTCATGAACCCTACGAAAAGAGAAGGAAAAGAATAGTCTATACAATCATAAATTAGAATGATGTACAGTACAATACACTAAATATCATAACACTCGAGTTTTGAAGTTTCCAGATTGAATAGTTAATTATTCAATAGTGATTGATTACAGGATACTTTACACGTATGCATTGCAAAGAAAATTGCACAGCAGAGATAATTGAAATTAATCTCCGCCCACAATAATTTAATATCCGTAGATACGTATTTCGGCAGCTAGGCTGTCATCTTCAGTACGCGTGCGCTGCCAACTTAAAAGCACTTAAAAATGTAAAAACTAACAACAATCTAATCATCCTAAAAGATATACATATATGTCTGAATGTAAGTAAATATAAATTAATATGTAAACATCCAAAATCAACCGTCAGAAAAACCCCACAAATAAGAGCTAACCAAACAAGAGCTAGACAGCAGAGAACTTAATTTGGTTCGCTTTACACGAACGCAATTTTTATTGCTGCAAGAGGCAATTCCTATTGTGCGCAGGCGCATCGGCAATGAATCCAATCAGCTGAGGCAATGTGCCAGAATTAGAGCAGGCGCCTAATTTTCTTGCATTACAGGCGCAATTTTTAGTGACATATTGTTAATTTCGTGTATGACCAACATAGACCAAATTCCCTAGGGCTACATACAAGATATTGTACTGTGTACTTGTGTGGTTAAAATATCGAGCTGCAAAAAGTATATTACGAAAAATAAATAATACTATCAATTTTAATTTAATTTTGTTTAAATAAAAACGATACAATAACTTTACGTTTCAATTGCAAAATATTTACATTTTGTAAGTTGGTACCTCATATTGTAAGTACATAAAAATTGCTTAAACGTAAAGCCACGTGCAAAGCAAGATTTTGTGTGCAATTTTGCATTGCATTGCCGCTATTGCATTGCATAAGTGTAAAGGCCGCTTTACAGTTGGCAATTTTCAATACCGGCAATAAATAATTGCAGCGATTCGTATTGTGCGCATGCGCAGTATTTGTATTTAGATCAGCTAATGCAAGATTCATTCCAATTGCAGAAAATAGCTACGAAATTATGTTTCTTGCAATCCATGAGCGATTCTAGGGAATTTATTGGTAATTTTTGAAATACCAACTTGATAAAATAAACCGGTCTAGAAAGAAAATAAAAAAATATACAAATTGCAGTTGCAGACTATTCATAGGAGTATTAATTAATAAATTATTTAGATCAAATCTTGCTATGACATTTTTAACTTATGTTAATTTCTTGCATACGAAGATACTGGTGTGTCAAAAAGTAATAAAGAGAGACGGCTGACCGAGCCGGGAAAAATCGCAGCTGTAGGCTTGAAGGAATAACCGAGATTTCGACAGTGAAAATCTGTCAAGCTAAATTGCACAGCAAGAATTAATCTAAATAATTTAATAACGCAATGTATATGACAACAATATAACTTCAATTTGATTAATTTTGTTTGTCGAAGAGAAGTATTCCGCAATAAACGTTGCTGAATTTTTTATTGCTGCAATTGTTTATTGTTGGCAATGAAAATTGCGAACTGTAAAGCACCCTTAAGAAATTTCCGTGTAATCGAACGACGAACAACGAATGTTAGCAATTTCTGAATGTAAACCGAATGCTTTTATTGAAGTTAATTAACAATTGTTGGGCACACACGTTTAAGGTCGTCTTTTACGCGTGTGCATTGATTGCAATGTAAATTATAACAAAAGCATTTACTGTGTCATTGCAAGGAATGATAGCAATTTCTAAGTGTAAATATTTACTTATCATTATATTTGAGTAGACTTATTGAAGTTAATTAACAGTTATTGTTCGCGCACATTTACCAGTGAGCATGCGCGGAATAGAAATTGCGTCTTGCTACAATGCAAATTGCATCTTGCTGCAATGCAAATTGCATCGTGTAAAATTACCTTTACCTTGCGTACAACGGTAATTGCGTCTTGGTGCAATAGAAATTGTATCATGTAATATAGAGAGTTCATTTGAAACAAGTAGGTATGATTTGAGGCTTCCATTTTAAAATTAGGCCGCGGTTAATTCACATGCTCTTCCCGTGTATGTCCGCCTTTTTATCAATAGTTACATAATCCTTTTAGTGTCGCCGATTGTTTTGTGTCGTTTTATGTCTTTTATTTGAACTGAGAGTCCTCCGTTTGTCGACTGGTTAGCAAGGCGAGTGCTTTACGGTAAAAGAAGCCGACATGGCTGGAATGAGAGTCCCGGTTCTTTGTGAAGCCGAAATAAGGGAACGAGAACAAAAAACGTTGCTAGCGTGGGGCGGGCGTTGTTGTTGCCCGCCTACCGAAGCCATCGCGTCCATGGGTCCTCTATATCTTCCATCAATTATAGATTCGGTTAAGCATCACGACTCCACTTGAGAGAAACGGCACATTTTCCGGCGCACGAATTTCCGCCGACTTATTTTAGACTCGCATGAGACCGACCGAGAAGAATATACATAATATAGGTACGCGAGTTTAACGGCAAGAACAAAACGACCAGCCTTCGGAGTGACCTTCGTAAGAAAGAGATTTCTTTGGCTTGTTGTGAATTGCCTGAGGTGTTGAGGCTGGTTCGGAGAGTCATTTTCTCAACGCACTGTCCAATTATTCATTGGTGTTGCGGCTTTAAACTTGCAATCTGCTGAGTGTTGGGTGTGTGCCTCCGGCAAATTGATGGCTATTTTGATATAGGGTGCTTTTAAATCAGATAAAAACCTCCTCGCGCCATGTATTTCGCGTTTAATACGTTGCGTCTTGTTTCTCGTGCCGTATATTTTACGCTCGCGTGAATAATAGAATTTCTTTTTCTGGTTTAATCGCTCCGGACGCCAAACGAAATCGAATCGTCGAAACTATTTCACGAGGGAATGGGGAATGGGAATGGGAATGGGAATGAAATTTTTAAACGCGCCGACGAAGAATGGATTCCAGGCAACACCCACGTCCGCTGGATGCGTACTATTAATTATGCCCGCGATGGTTACATGTTTTATTCAAATTTTGTTGTAAGCGCACCGGAACAATGACAATGAAATATGAATTACTTTTTTTATACTATGCATCAATGCAATTTACAAAATTGCTGCATGCAGTCTGAACAAGATAAAGATAATATGAATGCTAGGTCAAGCTACAAACCCTATTATGCGTTGCAATCGCGCTAACCATCATAACGTTATTATTTTTGAATTTGTTGTATTGTTTGTGGCTTTTGAAATAATATCTACACCGCATGCAAATAATACACTTCCAAAGCACAAAAAAGAAAACTGTAATAATAACGTGTATGATTCTATACATTTCAGATCTCAGGCAACTGTGGAAAAAAGACACATGTTTTAACTTAAACAAACGAATTATTTATTACCTACAAATTCTTGTGCTACGGAAGTAAAATTCCACGCTGTAAACTTTAGGTATGTTCACTTGTAAACACCATTTTTTGAGTTAAGAAAGATTAAGTAATGCCAAGTTGACAGTAAAATCTGTATTCTTCTTATGTTATGTATAGACGGAAGCGATCAATACAATTACGACACAACGTATTATAAGTCTCACATTAATTAAGATGAGTCGTATTTGCCCAAGGTCACAAAAAAACTCTTTTCGTTGTTTTGTTGCTAATAATATGCAGACGATATGTTTCGGTTTATAACCATTATTGAAACTGTAAATTATTATTGAAAACAAGGCTTAAAATAGAGTTAACATAAACGTAATATAAAGACAAACCTGTTACAAAATTCTCTGCAGCTTAAGCGGACATTTTAACTTAAAACAATTGACAAACACTGTAGGTAACTTAAGTTAAGTCGGTGAAAAGTTCCTAAATGTTACCAACCTTTACAAGAAAAATCGCAATTGAACACAAATATCGCGAACGTTTGAGAAGTAAACCTAAACATTAGGTGCTTTCTCTCGCTCGTAAAATCGTGATCCAAACGTGTTTTGATTCAAAAATTCTTTTCTTTTAAACTCTCTATTTTTAAAACTTGTTCGGATTGAATTATGGGTTATTTACAAATGAACTGTCAATCAAATGAAAAATTCAAGTCAGGTGTTTTGTTGCAACAACGACGAACTTCAGGTCCAACCTATTCGAAACATTATTCAAACTTCTAAGCGAAAGAAAGCACCTATTATACGTAACTAAACAAGAAAAATCGCAATTCAAAGAAAATGTCGCGAACATTTGAGAAGTAAACCGAAACATTATAACTAAATTCTAAAAAGCTTAAATTAAGATTAAAATAGGCCCGTTCCAGCAACTGTTTCCGACTAGTTCAAGATCGTCAAAAGCATGCGCTCGTCAAAGTTGTTGTTGCTATAAAAATCTGTAATTACTTCGGTGGGCGACTGTTTTTGGCAATTCTGGCAATTCCGGATTAGTCAGAAACTGTTGCTGGAACAAACCTAATAGATGGGAATGCGATGGGAAAAGTCAAAAGTCATAATTTTTTTTAAGTAGATTAGCACTAAGAATTTTAAACAACAAATCTTAGAAAATGAAAGTTGAAAGCAAATAATGAAAATACATTCAGGTTGTTCAAAATAATACTCCTATATTAAAAAGCAAGTTTACGTGATTTTTGCACGCGTGTTCAGATTTAGAAAACGAGTCGAGGACTATACTATTTTTTTCTATTTTGGTTCTTAGATATGAAAAAAGCTTAAGAATTTGTGTTATTTTGTAATTTAACATATTTACAAATTTGTATTGTTGGTGTACAGTTGGTGAAATTGGTTGATGATTAAAATAATTTGAAACAAATGTCAGTTTGGAGGTTATGCTTATATGTTATATGTTTTCTAGTTATGTTTATAATTTCGGATGCCAGCAAATAAAGGTAATTTCAAGCATGTACTTGAAAGTAAACTCGGTACGCTTTTATAAAGAATGACTAAAGTTCCATGATTTAGTAACTTGTAGCTTTAAAACCTGACTTTTTTAGTTACCATGCCGTACCAGATGGTGCAAATATAAATAAAAACCAATTGATAACCAGCGCTCACAGAAATAAGAATAAGGCCCGATCTTACCACCTCCTGATAAATTTAACTGCCAGTTAATATCCGAGGAAAGCATTGTCAACACAATGGTTTCCGAGGATATTAACCGACGGTTAAATTTATCAGTAGATGGTAAGATCGGGCCTAAATCGTGAGAAATTTTATAAAATGAAAAGTTCATTAAAAAATGTAGTTCGATAAAGTTTGCGATTACAGTCCAGACATTGCAGAAAGAACTGTAAAAAGTTAGTTCCCAAGAGTGAAGAGTTGCGCTTGCCAAAAATGAGTTGCTAGTTTTTATGATGTTTATAATGAATTTAAAAACAAAATAAAATCACATTCGGATAAATTTCCTTTTCTCATTTTCATTCTTGTATTTTTGCTCTATTTTCCAAATGCCGTTCGTGTTTTTAATAAGAGATAACATTTTAAATAACAAAATTTTACCAAAGTTCAATGAAACTCAGGAATATAAATAAACGCCATCTAAAGTTGAGAAAATTAAAAGATTGAATTGTTTTTTTTTTTTGTAGAATGCCATCTGTTGGCGCTTTTGCTTTCAAAATTCAAATGCAGTCTTTGAAAATGGTTTTGGTTGGTATTTTGAACGCAAGGTATTCTTCAGAATTAGAAAATATAAGCGCCATCTGAATTTGAGTTTTGTTACTTTCGAGCTTTCAACGCCGCATTTAGTGGTAAATGATGTCTCAATGAGTTTTTATAAAATAGACTGACATTTTATTTGTTTTTAATCTATTTTCTCTTATCATCTTCAAATGTAGTTTGTTCATTACAAAAAAAAAAAACTATTCTCTTAAACAGATAAAATAGCGACATCTTACTATCGCTTTTTGACCTGACATTGCAGTAGGGTAGATAAATTGAAGCGGGATTTGCTCCTAATAAGTTCCCCATGCAAGGCGGCCATGCTTGCTGTCAAAGCATAATGAAAGATTTTAGAAAAATTTTGTGCAAATCGTTCTTGATTGCAGCGAGAACCTCGAGCAGCCTCTGGACAGCTCTTTCAGCCCTGCTTCGGGCTTCTTCAGCAGAGACGTAGCTTTTGTTTGCAGCGGGAATGTCGAGCTACGTCTCTGCTGAAGAAGCCCGAAGCAGGGCTGAAACAGCTGTCCAGAGGCTGCTCGAGGTTCTCGCTGCAATCAAGAACGATTTGCACAAAATTTTTCTAATATTCTCTCAAAGTAAATGAGACTTATTTGTAGATTAAATATATTTGCCATCGTTTTCATCATTTCAGATCATTTTTTTCTTCTCCAGGTTTTCCAAAATTTTACCGAATGCATGATAATTATCGTTTCTTGTTTGCTTGGTAATGGATTTGCGGATCGTTTTTGAAATTAGCATTCTGCAATTGACAATTAAATTAGGACAAATAATAACTTAATTAACACAGCTGTTGAGTATGTTGCCACCAGCCTGTCAAAATAAAATTCCGGGTAATTTAACAGGCTCTTTTAAAAAACCCAAACGACCCATGTGAGTTTCACAATGTTGTCTATTAAAGCACCGAATCAAAAAAAAAGAAATTAAAGACTGTAGATAATTAAAAAAAAACACAAATGAAAGCTGAAGTCAAAAATTGTTCCAGTTTATAGATTCGAAAAAGTCACAATGATCTGATCATTCAAGACTGTTCTTACTGTTTAGGAAGACAATGAAGTTTTTAGTAAGTTGATGTATTAATGTAGCCGTAAATTTGGAATCCGGTTAGTGGGTCTAAATCTAATAAATGAAGAGCAAATGGAGTCCATCTTTCCCAGCCTAGCAAAGAAAAGATATTCTTTAACCACGGTTAGCAAGATTACGACCAATTTGGCCTATGTGGATGGAATTACAATTAGGGGGATGGGACGATTCGCCGTCACCGATCTGCCGTCGCCGATGCACCGTCGCCAATTCGTCGTAGAAACAATTCGCCGTCGACCCAATTTACCGTCCATACAATTCGCCATCGCATGTTACTGCTTTATTTAGCTCAATACACTTTCTGACTATTTTAAATATCCGAGTTATATCTACGAATTGAATGAAAATAACTATAATTTTCAAGTAAATTAAAATGAAAATAAATTCTTAATTACAGACAGTAAGACACAAAACTACGAACAAATTGGTGCTGTTAGCACGTAATCATAATTATATTTTCTTTTTAATGGAACCTCCAAATTTTTTGTAATTTTAAATGACGAGCTTTCATGTATCAATATCTCGAAAACAGTCGACTTTTGATGTGCAGTGATTTTGATTTATATCAAAATAAATATAATTTTGAGCGGAATCTGAAAATATTTAAAAAATTGGAGGGATTTTGCAAACATCGGAATAAGAAAGATTTTTGCTCTTCGTGGAGGAGCAAAAATTTTATCTATTTCTTTATCTATGTATCATATGTAATTAATGACAAATTATTTTATTTTCCATTAAATAAGTTAGCTTTTTTATTTTATTTACATATAATTATCGTATGTTATTATTTGGATATGTACCTGTATTTAAAATTTTAATCGCTTACAGCGAATTTACTGACGGTGACTTTTCCGACAGCGAATTGTACTTACGGCGAATCGGTGACGGAAAATTGGCGATGGCAAATCGGCGACGGCGAATTGTCCTAGATCCTACAATTAGAGTGTGTAGAAGTGATACAGTACACTCCACTTCATACAGTCCATCTCATCTTTGGAATTAATGGAGATAATTCAGAAGTCAAGTTACAATCGTTTGAAAAAGTGATTTGTACATCTTCCAATCCTTTAAAAATTTTTTTTTACTCTTTCAGAAATATTTATAATACTTTAATATATTTTTGATGTGTGATACATAAGACAGAGTGTTATGTTATTATCAATTCCGACACTTAATACAAATTTTACTCTTAGTAGCTTATTTCTCTTTTGAAAAGTAAGAGTGCTAGAGACTGCTAGGTGAAGATTCGACGGAAAACCCGAAAAACTAAACACCAACGAGATAACTGTAAAAAAAAATTGTGCCAATGTTGGTTGGTGTTGTTTAATAATTTAATTTATGATTACTCTTACTAAACTTCAATAAGAAAAAAGAGCTATCGAGAGATTTCAGTTTATTACGTATGACGAGTTGAGTCGCTTTTAAGTTATAACCTTCTCAGCGAGAAAGCCTGATTTACTAAATTTGTCTAAATATGACAAATTTTAGTACCCGCTACTATACATACATACAGTAACGAGTAGTAAAATCCGGGAACGTTTTGTTTATTCTGCGTATAGCTTAATTAGTGTTTTCACAAGATGCCTGATTCAAGTTCCACTTAAGAAGAAGCAATTAATTATAATTTAGTTTGACGTTTTGGATCTTTTCTTTACGTTTTATCGGAAACATAACCTGAATAAAAGCCTGATTTAACAAATTTCTTTAAACATCCGTGAAATGTCAGATTTGTGCCTGGATTTTAATTCTTTTCCTCTTCTTAGCCCGCAAAACTACTTTTATTTAAACTAGAATTATTCGCTGCTGCTCCTATTGGCCATTCCTTTTCTAATTTTGAACGTGTTTTATCTCCAAACCGTGAAACGGTACCGTCTGACTAAATTTCAAATATTCATTCTAAATATTAATTAAAAACATGAACCAAGAAATGTAAACTACTGCTGTTTCTTGTACAAAATTTGATTCAATTCCTGTAATAAACATTTAGAGTAAAAAATATTTGAGCTGCTGGCAGTTTTTGATTCTATTTAATTTCCGATACAATTTACTGTGTAATTTAAAGTGATTAATTAAATTGAACCCATTCTTGTATAATAATAATAGTTTTATTGATGCGACAAAAGAGAGTACAAGATGTACAAAAAAAAGAAAATTGAAATGTAACGTAGAATTCAAGTGTACAATATCTAACTAAAAGAAATTAATTAATTTGCGGATCAAAAGGCAGTAGGTTCAGTTGATATAAGCATATAACAACTGTTCTGCCACCTACCCCTTACTAAGCTAAAGCCTTAAACTAAATATCAATGTGCTAACTAAAAAAAAAGTCAATTAAAGAAATCAGTATGTACTCAGTTAATATAAAACAACCTTTGTCCTGGATCCTTATCCAGGGCCTTATTCTATATTTCATGTTCAAGTTGTTCGAACTGTGAAAATATACTTTTGATACTTGGTCCTTGGTCATTTTAATTATGTTGTGCTTGATGTTTCAAATATTTTGAAAGATTTTTATGGTGGAGACGTGTTTGATGCTTCAGTAGGTACGAGAAAAAAAGTTAGGTTAAAACCACTTAAAACAATCCACCTTCGTCTTTTGACCCCGCCCATTAGATTTTTGGTGTCAGGGGTGGGATTTGAGATTCCTCATTACATCAAAATCCTGTTTATCTTTTGATTTCCGTAGGAATGTGTGCCGGGTTTCTTTGTAATCCCTGCTTCCCCTACAGATGCGTCACTAAAATTAATGGAAATTTCACGATGTAGTTAATAATTTCAAATATTTTTCGATTAGATAAGTAATTGCCAATACATTGTAAACGAAAAGAAAAAATTAATTATATTTGCCAATATACTTTTTAGAGTAGGTAATTGAAGTGTGATAATTGAATTACTTTTTAGAAATAATTTGCACGGCACATAAAATGGCTCTCGTTCAAGGAGCATGAGAATTCATTGCGCCAGTGTTTGAATCTCCAAACATCAAAATTGTGCATACCACGCTTCGTAAATTCAAGGGATTAATTTACGACTGGTCCGGCCGCATACTTAAAAATTAAAATAAGTGTTAAAACAATCCGGCCGCGCTGAAGAGAAACGAATGCGCAATAAAACGTCCAATAACGAAAGAGAATCGGCGGGGCCCGATAACCCGATATGAACACGTTTTGGAACGGCCGTTAGTAACACAATCCTTTGAAATGCCGGCTCCGGCCGTAATGGAGAATGGAGATCGGGTATTAAGCACCTTCGCGTAATTTATAACGCAAATTGGTGTGCGTGTGTGTATCCATTGAAAGTTCCCGCAATGCAAAAAGGCACGATGGGTGTGGCGGCATAAATTTCGAAAGCAATTATGCAACCGACGTTCGCGATTTTGGAAATTTATAAGCGCGCAGTGGGAGCTCTCTCGCTCCGGTTTCATTTCGTTTTAATTACTTCGTTTTTTAACTTTGTTTTGTTCGAGATAAACATAAAGTTAGCGACATTTAATTGAAAACATATTAATGATGGAGATAGAAGTTGTTATAGAACCAGTATCCGATGAACACCCGGTATGTAACAAAATGTAATTAAACTGAGGAAGTTCGTTGTTAATTAGTTAACTGTAGGTTTCAACAGAAATTTTAATTACTTTTATAATAAGGGACTTAAGATTTTAACTATACTAATCAACAATGGCGTAGCAAAAGTGAATGAGCCTTTGTATACCGTACGTGTCATTCCAACTTAACAACTGCATGCATAGTTTGCTCGTTCTTATCTTGAATTCTTTGATTTTTATTTGAAGATTTTGTCTAAAATATACAACGAAGTAAACCGGCAGCGGCGTCACTTTATATCTTTCATTTTATATTTTTTTTAAGTTTCAGTGCTGGTACGTGCAAATTCAGTACGAACTTAAATGGCGAGGACAGTATAAATTTACCGCCTTTTAATTTGTTTTTGTAAAGTTGTTGAAATGCGTAAGTGCACTGTCATCAATTTAGTGATATTCTCACAAGAACCGGCGACTTTCTACAGAACTTTGTAAGGTTCGTACATGTCGAAAATGTTTTGATTTCGTGTAAATTAATTTTGTAATCGCAATTCAAAGAAAATGTCGCGAACATTTGAGAAGTAAACCGAAACATTATAACTAAATTCTAAAAAGTTTAAATTAAGATTAAAATAGGCCCGTTCCAGCAAGCGTTTCCGACTAGTTCGAGACCGTCAAAAGAATGCGCACGTCAAAGTTGATGGTGCTGTAAAAGTCGGTCATTACTTCGGTAGGTGACTGTTTTTGGCAATTTCGGACTAGTCAGAAACTGTTGCTGGAACAGTCCTAATAGTGCGATATGAAAAGTCAAAAATTATAATTTTTTTAAGCAGATTAGCACTAAGAAATTGTAAACAACAAATCCTAGAAAATCAAAGTTGAAAGCAAATAATGAAAATACATTCAGGTTGTTCAAAATAATACTCCTATATTAAAAGCAAGTTTGCGTGTTTTTTGCACGCGCGTCTAGATTTAGAAAACGAGTCGAAGACGAGTTTTTTATATAACCAAGTGCGCCAAAATGTCTTGCGAAAAACGTAATTTATACTATTTTTTTATTCTGGTTCTCAGATATGAAAAAAGCTTAAGAATTTGTGTTATTTTGTAATTTAACATATTTACAAATTTGTTTTGTTGGTGTACAGTTGGTGAAATTGGTTGATGATTAAAATAATTTGAAACAAATGTCGGTTTGGAGGTTATGCTTATATGTTATATGTTTTCTAGTTATGTTTATAATTTCGGATGCCAGCAAATAAAGGTAATTTCAAGCATGTACTTGAAAGTAAACTCGGTACGCTTTTATAGTGAGTGACTAAAGTCCCATGATTTAGTAACTTGTAGCTTTAAAACCTAACTTTTTTAGTTACCATGCCGTACCAGATGGTGCAAATATAAATAAAAACCAATTGATAACCAGCGCTCACATAAATAAGAATAAGGCCCGATCTTACCACCTCCTGATAAATTTAACTGCCAGTTAATATCCGACTAATGTTCCTACTTTCTACAGAACTTTGTAAGGTTTGTTGCATAAAAATCTAGTCCTCCTTTACCAACAGCAGATGTACAGATTCTTTTGTTACCTATTGAAACAATTTTTTCTATCACCTTTTGTATCAATATTTTTCCCAGATTTTTTTGCCTTTTGAAGAGTTAAGTATGAGGAAAGTGAAATATTAAAAGGAATAAATCAGAATTTTAAAAAATAATTGACGATGAAACGAAAATGAATTGTCATAAAATTGTTCCCCTTCTCTACTACAGATGGCGCTGCTGTTTCTTACCTCTACAGGAATTTTCAATTGGATTAAAGAAGAAAATGAAAATGAAGCAGAATATAAATTCGCAGAATTTATTTTAGTTTTGTTTAATAAGTTGTAACAGTCTTTTTCTTTCATTTGAATTCAAATTTGGATAAAACTGAAATACAATTGTCAGTAAAGTCATCAATAAAGAGATATATTGCAAATCTAAATTGGTGAGAAATTAAAATAGACTTACTTTGTATTTTATCTACCTTCTAATAGATGGCGCTGTTTGTTGCGCAGCCAGTCAGCTGGTAATTTGAATTTTTGTTAAAAGTTCAAACTACATATATCTAATTGACGAGCCTTTACTTTTTTACGATTGAAAAAACGTTTACTTATAAATTTTCAAAAATTAGAAGAACCCTGTATTTATTAAAAAAAAATATTATTAGCCTCGTAAATTTTGTCTTTGTCTTGTAAAATTGACAATAGATCGGGCTTCTAATTTTATAATGCAACTAAAGAGAACTCGCAAAATTCCTATCTTTTAAAACAAGTTATTTAAGTGAAAATAAAATGGAAATATAAATATAAAACTGTCTGTCATAAATTCACAATCGGAAAGGCAAATATATACTGTAAGAGAACAATTCTATAATTTTCTTTCAAAAAGCTTCACTCCAATCCAAAGAAATTAAAACATTTCCTTAAAACTCAAACGATAACAAGATCACGAAGCTAGAAATTCTAAAATTCAAACGGGAATAAAAATAGTAAAACTAGAAATGCCATGAAATAGAAATAATATGATTGTGATGAAATTGTTCCTCTTTTGTAAAATAAATGGCACTGTTTTTCTCATACGTTTCCTGTATGGTGAATTGTTAGCCACTTTTACCTATTTTTGTTGATTTTTAAAATAAACGTACTAACAGAGTTTTTATCAAAAACTGTTGGCACAGGGCGGGGGGAATCAAATGTTAATAACAAGACTTGAAGTGTTCATAATTCAGTTAAGTATGTCTATTAAAAAGTTTAATAATAGACACATTAAAATTAAAAATTAAAATAACATCCAGCACATCCTCATGAGCAGGAAGGTGCATAAAAATATCAAGGTCAAAGCAGGACCCGTTATCAGTCCGCCGTAACCCTAGGCGTCACTTCGAGCATCAGGAACGGAAACAGGCGATTTACGACTATTTAAAAACAAATTCAAGTGAGTGTTAATCACTCCGTCATAATATACTGACCACGTCAGTTGTTAGATTTTATTCGCAGTACAAACCAAGACCGTGAAATATCATTAATATGAGGCACAACGAACGCAATACGATAAACGGCTGTTTCAATGACGTCGCTGACACACGCTAGCCACTTTAATGCAAAGACTATTGCGCAGTCGAGATACTTTTCTGCCGGTCTCAGCTTATGAGTGTCAGCTGACAACTGACAATCTATGCTGAAAATTTCAAAAACCAATTTATTTCTAACCTACGCCCCCCTGGTAAAATTATTTTCATCCAAAAATGTTGACTTTCATAATAATTTGAAGACTCAGACTCGAGACTAGTTTTGCTGGAGAAATTGTGACGCCATCATTCAGTGCCGCAAAGAAACTCAACACTTCACCCAAGAAATGATCAAATCGGTTTTAATTCATTGATTAAGGAAGATGGGAAGTAAAAGGAATGGCTTTTCAACCGCCAAGATTTACGTTACAATATAAGGTGACATAACCTAAAGTGACGTTTCGAAAAAATCTAGTTTAAGACCCACTTTACAATGTCCCAAAGAATTCAAAGGCTGCTAGATTTTAATCTGAATGCAATTGAACTCTTCCTATATAATCAATCAAATGTATTTTAACATCAAAAATATAGTTGTGGGTAGTCATGGATTTTGAAATTATTATACTTGCTGTTATTTCTTTAGTTTCTTGATTTTGCTTGCTGTTAATACATTTCATGATCGCCCTTGACCAAATAATTTTTGAAATCTCGGTATGTTACATGTTTCCGTTGAGTTAGGACCGCCCTTGACCAAATAATTTTTGATATCTCGGTATATTACATGTTTCCGTTGAGTTAGAACCGCCCTTGACCAAATAATTTTTGATATCTCGGTATATTACATGTTTCCGTTGAGTTAAATATGAAAGGGGAAAATGAATCTATTTCTAGACAAGTATGCAAGTACCGATGATCACATTTGATATCCAGAAAGAAAGAAACATATTAACATTTTTTCAGCAACTGATATGCAGAAGGCAAGATTGTATGCAATTAATTATATTACAACTAAGATGATTATGAAAGGGATTTTATAATAAGCGACATTGAACAAGAACGCTAAACATTTACAGAAAATTTTTGATCTGATTGATAAACAAAATCCAATGCCGATATATAAGCCACCATTACAATAGATCGACAGGGTTGCGTTCAAATTTATAAGGCAGAGTGTAGCCTGTGTAATCATGTCTTTCTCACTCAACGATTATTGACATATCTTGCATCTCTTTCATTCGTTTCAAGAAGTCTTGTGTTTACATCATTATGACAGTGAACGTAACCCAGCGCTGAAGAAAAAAAATGAAGTATTAAGTATTACTCCAAAACCTTTTGAAATCAGTTGCATTTTGCAAATTTTTCACGGTTAATTTTTCGCCAAAAATAAATTTGCTAACATTTTCGGAATTTCCTGTCTGGAGAACACGCTCTGGTTGCCACAACTTCATGCAAGGTGCATGGCCAGACGAAACAACTTTTTTTCTTCGTATCATAATTAATACAGATTAAATTTTATAATAAAAAAAGCGAAAGTTATTCATGTTTGATTTGTCCAATCAGCAGCGTTCACGCCCGCCACATAAAGTTTATTTTTAGCGCGATTTCATTGGTGTTTTTTGAGTTATTTTAATGAGCGCGTGTCTTTGACTTAATAAAGACATTTGGTTGGAAGCATAATTCCAGTTTTGCCAAATGGAGTCATTCACATTTATTTAATTAATTGAAATCAAGAAATCAAATTATTTTTTTTTTTTGTATATAAAATGGTAAACTGTGATTCATTCATGTGACGTTTATTAAATCTTCTCGTTTTCGCTTATTTATACATGAAATTAATTTAATTTAAATACATCCCGCGCAGAGAAAAAACAATGGAGTTCGTTAACACAATTATATACCTTGTATCAACAAATTAGGCCTGAAATGAAGATAGGAATAATAAATACGAAACCTTTACATGCAATTGTGGAATAATATTTGTAGTAAAACATTACACTTTATTGAGAAAATCGTTTAACATATACTTATTTAAGAGTATATTGTCCTTAAGTGTGTAACTTAAATTTGTAAATAAAGTGTGTAACTTAAATTTGTAAATAAAGTGTAAACGTATTCTCTATATTGTTGATTTAAATTTTATTTTATGTAGGAGTTTATTTTTCTTCTGGGAAAAAATTAAAAAAATTATAGTAATGATTAATATAGTATTTGAAAAGTAATACTACTCTTGTAGTATCTTTTTATTGACGTTAGGTAAGCAAATCACACATTTTGTGTTAACAGTCGCTCAAATTTTGTTACTGTGTATTCTACGCACTGTGTAAATATTTTACACCTAACAGTGCACTTCTGTACCTGTTAGAAAAAATCGTATTATTTGTTGTTAATGATCATTTGTTAATGATTGAGTTTATGGACTTACATATCGTACGATCCTCGCAGAAATGCAAAAAAGAAACTTGGAAAGACTGCGCTGAGATTTATATCGGCACTTGTTGGACAATTTTCTATATAAGCCTTGCATGGATTAAGAAAATAAATAAAAAAGAGTGCATATATTTAACTGAAATATTACATAATGATTAAGTATATGATTACACAAAATCCTACTTTACTGCCAAATAACTGCAACTGAACAATGTTGGAGAGGGGTGCAAGCAGGCAAGTCAATTCGGGTTTGTTTTTGCTTTTGACGTTACAGCAACGTATACGCGTAATTTTTAAGCTACGTATGCACTTCTACGTGAACTCAAGTCATGAGTCATGAGTAAGTCTAAAGCGCATTGAGCTAACGTGATATAAAAAGTTTTGCCCAACAGAAAACTGCCTAAATAATCACGTGATTTATACTCCACTTTCATCCTATTCAAACTGATGAAATTAAACGCATAAACATATTTTTCTAACGGGTTAATAATATAATCAGTTTCAAGACATAGAAGAAAACGTTTCATATGATTTTAGTGCATTCTTCCCTCCATTGTAGAATTTTATGCAACAAGGTATCAAGATATTCTCTTCACGCTTATAAGAATTTATTGTAGTACAATATCAGTCAATATGAGTGTTTACTTCTTTACTCTAAAATTGAGTAATAATCTGAAATCTGATTTTTTTTGTAATAATGTCAACAATAGTATTAAAAATATTCACAACTTCTTTTTACACAGAATTGTAGAGAATTTCACTTTGTCATTTCTCTCCGTGTACTGGCCAACAATGTCTAAATGACAGATAAAGAAATCAAGTTATTTTTTTTAATGGTAAACTCTGATTCATTCATGTGATGCTTATTAAAATATTTTCTTTTATTACCTCTAATTATACATGAAATTAATTTCATTACATGTTCAAATTTTACAAGCCTCTCGCGAAATACTTCCTGCATTCATTGACTATCATGGCCTAAATGGCACACTAAGGATTAAGGATTATAAACATAGCGAAAGTGTTCATCTGGAAACACTGCTCGAAACCACTAGTAGTGCGCCATATCATCATCAGTCATAATTCACACCAAACATGAGCGTATTCACCGTGTGTCAAATAAACATTAATCTTGTTTTGAAACGAACGCTGCGAACACTTTCAATAATCACTCCCGCGAGAGAAGTCGACTTATGTGCTCTTTGAAGCCTTGTAGCTACAAGTGACCGATTAGTACCATTCATAAGAAGTCCTTTATGTGCGGTGGTATTTCATAAGAATTTCTTTGACAAAGATATCTTGTGTGCACTCGTTGTGTGAGGAGTATGGGAATTACTTCCGAATAATAGTAACAATGAATACCTTCTGTTGCATCTGTGTGTGTTATTCCGGTTTTCATTTACGTCTGTCATAATCATTTTTTAAAATTGTAGTAGATCGTAGTAGATATTAAGATCAGTTTGAACTTCTTCAAAGCAACTTTAAAAATGCATCAAAAATAATTTCTTTCTTATTTATGTTGATCTTTCTAAATATGATGATATGGTTTTTTTTTCATTTTTCACATCCGTAATTGCAATCCAATCGAAAAAGATCATACATGACTTGTCGCCTCTCAAGTATTCAATATATATCCAATTTGCTTTTGTTGAGTTGAATCAGTGTCGGTCTTGTCAAAGGTGCTTTCGTAATTTGAAAATTGAGGTTGTACAGTCTTGAACTAAGGGCATTTCGAGGATTTAAAATTGCAAAAAGAAATTGTCGGACGTCAATCACACTCGAACGAAGAATCGTTTAAAACAATTTGCTGCTTCGTTGAACGTGCGTTCTGTCGAAATTCGATCCGTCGGTAGGTAATAGAGGACGCTTTGAGTGGAGGTCATCGAGCGAAAATTACTTCCAAAACGGCCTACTCTTGGTGGCCCATTCCGATTCCTCTCGAATTTATTTATTAATCGACTCGGTCGGACATTCCGAAAGAAGAGGGTAAACGGAGAAAGAGAAGGCGGCGCCCTTTGGGACCTGCGTGTATATTCATCCTAAAGGCAATATATTTAAAATGGGCTAATGGAAATATGTGTACATAGGCGCAATGTTTGTCCGTTTAGTTTCGACTCAGGTATTGTTGGCGGCCCACCCCGGGGATGATTTAACAAAACCTTGCGGCTTTCTTTATTGTCAAAACACCGTAAACTACGGTTTTCTTCCGGTGTTTGACTATTGTGCCACAATAATACGTTAACAGATCTCGCAAATAACGTATAACTTTTCTAACTTATTAAGGCACCATTCATTGTTTGCCGTGTTCAGGCGACAACTGTTCACATGAACCGCTCGTAACTATTTAAAAAAAAAGGTAGTTAAGGATATTATAAAATGATGTTAATACATACTTAGCCTACCAGATCTGATACTGATATCAAAATAATATTTTTTACGACCCTTTATGAAAAGACATTCACCATCGTCAGTTTAAAAACTAGTTCTTTACAGTTTTCATCGGACAAGATAAAGTCAAGAAGTTAGCTACTTTTGACATTTTTCCTGAACACCGACACTTATGTACCAAATAGTAAAAAAAAATAGTATCAGTAGTACAAGACAATATTGTAAAGTTATAATTAATTTGAAATCCTGAAAGCGATGCGATAATAAAAAAACATTATGCTTTATTAAAAGAAGTTAAAAACAATTAATATTTTTTCCAACGTTGCCGTAAAAATTGGGTAAGAAAGGTTCTGAAACTTTTCTAGGTTACTTCGTAAAAATTCAAATAAGTAATTGTTGCGGATTCCCGTGAAAACCCTCTACAGGGTGTCTACCGAGTGCCGCGGTCTTCTCTACCGTTTAAAGTATACAAGATAGAAAATAAATTCAAACGAGCTGAGGTGTAACTCAGTCAACTCTATTTTCTAAAATTATTTTTGGCTATGCAGGGTGTTCAGTAACTGAGAGCCATATCGAAATTATGTTTTTTTTAAATGGTACACCCAGTATATTTTTACATATTTCGAAAGTACGCGTAACGAGTAGGTAATAACCAAAACTTCGGAAGTTTTATTTAAGAGTTTTTAAGATATTAATGATAGTATATCAAAAAATGTTCTACTTTGAGCTCTTATAGTTTGATTATTTATTTACATTTCGAATTTTTGTAGGTAGTCAATACAGTATCTCATCTACAGAAAGTTTTGAAAAAGTGATTTTTTCTCAAAACTTTCAAATTTTCAAACGCCAAATGTTTTTGTCTAAACTGAAGACATCGCGAGACAGCAATGAAATATTTTTTTTTCTTTCAATATTAACATTATTTAGCCTTTCCGGCCGGGCTTTCTGTTTCAGTTAGATGATAAATCAATGAATAATATTTTATTTTGTGTTCAAAGTAATTGAATATGTTTCTGTTAAACTAATTCCTATTTTCCTTGACTTTAAAAATATTTAAATAACTTTATTAAAATAATTTAAAAAATAAAATTTAAAATTACGTTGCCGTTTGCTAGAAAATAGGAAAACAGTTGCCATGAATTTTTAATTGACAGAACAATTGTTTAGATTAGGGACACACTACTTTTACAAATTTGTACTTCCTTTTGTGTTAACAAAATGGATGTTAATAATGAAAAGTTACGTGATGTGACACACCTAATAGGAGAAAGCAACCAAAACTATCTTTTGGCGTCAAGATTATAAGAAGTAAAAAGTATTTACAAGAAAATTTGTAGATCCAATGGTTCCTTTGTCATTCTTAATTTGTTTATTGTTTTCTGTTATTTTCTAATTTAATACTTATTTTTCTTAATTTGTATATTATTTTGTTATTTTATACTTTATTAATTAAATTAATTAATATTTGTTAATTTATCAACAAAAGAAAACAGAAGGACCGATCGAAAAGGCTAAAAAAAGTCAATATTGTAATTAAAAAAGTAAGTAATTGCTGTTTCGCGATTTGTTCAGTTTGGACAAAAACATTTGGCGTTTTATGAAAGCTCATTAAGGCAGTGTTTCACAAGAGTTTAGACATACAGGGTGTTCAATTTGAAAATTTAAAAAAAAATCACTTTTTCAAAACTCAACACCCATATAATAACTAATAGATTGAATCAGTTGTGAAATTTCTATAGACGAGGTATTGTATTGACTACCTACAAAAATTCGCGATGAAATGTAAATAAATAATCAAACTATAAGAGCTCAAAGTAGAGCAGTTTTTTATACACTACCATTAATATCTTAAAAATTTTGAATAAAACTTTTTGGTTTTTGGTTATTACCTACTCGTTATACGTACTTTCGAAATATGTAAAAATATACTGGGTGTTCCATTTAAAAAAATATAACTTTGATATGGCTCTCAGTTGCTGAACAGCCTGTATAGCTAAAAATAATTTTAGAAAATAGAGCTGACTGCGTTACACCTCAGCTCGTTTGAATATTTTTTCTACCTTGTATACTTTAGACGACAGAGAAGACCGCGGCACTCGGTAGACATCCTGTATATATAGGATGTCCCAACCCAACAGTGCGTTCTCGTGCTATATCTCGATAACTACTGAAGATACAAAATGTTTTAAAATATTTTTGTTTTAAATTTTAGAGGGCTGGCACATTAAATTATTTTCACCTGTACAGGGTGGATCAAAACCCTGGTACTGGATACAACATTTTTATTTCAAATGGCACGCACACTCGATATATGACATCAAATTTTGATAACTCATAAGATTCTACCCATTTTTTGTATACCATTATGTATACCTAAATCTAACCGTTGTGGAGATATTTAACATTGTATATAAAAACTGGGCAATATTTATTTATTTTTAAGTTTAAAAAAGAAATTGATACAGGTGAACTTCATGCTTAAGCGTATCATAAGCCATTATTAAATGTACTTTTGTACAGAGTGATTATGGTAATAAGCAATATATCAAAAATTTCAAAATGACAGAAGTCAATTTTCTTAAACAGCATCATAGATATATATATTTATCGATTCTAAATTGTTCGTTTAATAAAGTACTTTATATTTGAGTTATATCTTTTAATACGAATAATTGTACAAGGCGGCTGTGGAAAACAGGCAAAATAATTTATTATTAATGTCAACTAGTTCGTTTGTTTTCCATGTCAGTGGCCAAACCGTCTACAGTGGTAGACAATTACTCGTTTTAAAACAAGTAATTCAAATAGATCTAGCGCTCAAAACAAATATTGCAGTTAGATATAGTTCATGCATAACAAAAAGGAATACGAATAATTTAGGATGTAAAAATATAGGGCATGCTATTTAAGAAAATTTCTGATATTTTTCTTACACTGAACCAAAAAGCTGCGTAATCTCAATGAAAAATTTGATTTATGCAACTAACATAATAATTAAAATTGGTCCAACGATCAATTTTATTGGCCTGAAGAAACAAAGTACATTAAATCTATTGAAAGATTAATTGCTGAACAAATCTGACTTATTGTATTTATCATTTTCACTGTATTGTTCATTATTTTAATAAATGGATTAATGATAAATATGAACCCGTGCGTTCCTACTATTACTTACTTAATTGTTTGTCTTGTATTTGTTTAATAAAATGTTTAATGACAATTATTAACATTTTTATTACATTTATGAAACAAATCATTGGCAGATTGAATTATTACCTAATCCTAATGATTTTGTCAGTGTGATTAGGTTGTTTTTAGACATTTTTAGTGCTTTTAACTTGGTAGCGTACTGAAGATGGCAGCTTAGCTGCCAAAATACGTATCTGCGGATATAAAAATTATTAAGGGCGGAGGTTAATTTCAATTATCTAAGTTTGCGAGATCAAGCGACACACATTCTAAGTCTACTCGTGGTGGTGACTCTGCCATCCTTTAGTAAATCTCCTAAACTATCTAGGCCTTGTACTTTTTCATAGAAAAGTATTATTTATTAGTTTTAATTAGTTTCAGTCTCAAACAATTCGTAACTTAATGTCTCTGCATGGTTGCATCGTTTTTCTCCCATTCATTAATTAAGAAGTTATAAATATTACTTTCCAAACAAACAAAAATTTGCAGAGATTAGACTTATTTTTCAGACAAATCACACGGTTTCGGGAATACTATTGAAACATTGTAAATTACTCTACTACTTTTATTATTTTAATAAAGTTAATTAATTGTAATTATACATATTTCAATTTAATGATATCACAACCTCTACTGACCTTCAAGGAATTAATATTTTTTGAACAAATTTTAACTGCGGTGTTAAATTTGAGCATGTTTCGTTTAGTATTATCACAAACGCGTGGCAAACATTGTAGATGTTTATCGTATTTATGCATTTCTCTGTAATAGAGAACTTGTTATTAACGCGTAACACAAATCGCGATAGCGGTCATGCATGAACGCATTACGGACGGGGCCGGATTTAGTAAGTGAATTATTTCTTTTCTGCTTGCAACAGGTTTTGTCGTTTAATTTTGGTGTTTCAAATTTCTCCAAGTCGTGATTTTATTTTGAATAAAAATAAAGTTGAACATACAGAACGTTCATAAATGATTGAATGACGTTTGAAATTAGCGCGCAGACTTTTTAGTTACTTTCGTCTTACAGCTTAGCTATTTTGGCCATACCTGAAACAATCTGTAAAAACAGATTTTAGTTTTTGAGCGGGTAGTTCGAAAGTATTTCTATTATTTATGAACACCCTTTATATTTTGTCATTATTGTCACAGTATCAGCTTGTATTTGAAAACCGATTAAAATATTTTGACACATACGGACTTTTCTAAATCAAATCAAATCAAATAATTTATTAATCCCAAGGATCAAATAATGTATGTAAAACCTTGTTCGTGACATCATGTTCTTGAGAAATATTTATTTTACGGAAACTGTTAATTAAATTATCTGCCTCCTTACAAAGATAGATTTCATTTATTTAAAAAATTAATGTAATCCTTTATTAGTTATTAGATTAGTCAATCTTGGGCCATTTAGAACCAAACGAAAAATGATGAAAAATGATAAACAACACATAAACGAATGATAAAATTGCTATAAATGTTCTGTGTAGTACTTCTAAATGTAGGTAATTTTAAATATTTTATAACTAACCAAGCTTTCACCGTCTCTATCTATCTACTCATTCACTTAATAGACTTGTGTAGTATTATGTAGCTTTTGAATCTGTAACATGGTGGCCGTGTCATTTTGACTCATTTTTGAAGAAATTGCGATCAGTTTTTGTCTTAATATACTTAAAATAGAAGATAATCCTCTAATATATGAGGAAGAATTTTATTCCAGCACTTCTCCAAAACTTAAGTTTTCCATGAATGAATGAATGAATGAATGAATGCAAAAGATAGTCTGCATCTTTTATGGTGGAAGCTTCTAGGCATTCTTCCATTTTAGACACCAATAACATTAATTTAATAGACTTCGATGCAGTTTAGTTAACCGAATTGCATTTTGTTCCATCGGTTAAATCAAGGAAGTGCAATTACTTTCTAGGTTTTCTTCCTTTGAACATAACGGTACATTGTCTACAACCAATAAAACTTTTGGCGAAATATTGTAGTCTCTGGAGAACATATTGGGTTGTTTAATAAATAGTGAATGGAACCATATTTTTGAATGACTAGGGAATCTTAGATATGCCCATAAGTAACAATTGCACTTTCTTGCTTCTTTGCATGCAAATCACCATTCTCTTGCTTGTATATCTACTTTCCATTTTGCAGAACAAACCGAAGACTTCCTCACCGTGTATCTGTGATACTCAAAAACCAAATTATTTCATTTTATTTGCCAGATCATTAATCAACGGTTCTAAAATTATTAGGAAGATTTTCTCCTCTAAGCTTAACAGATCTGATATCGTTCCTTTTCTTTTAAATTTGTAATCCATCCTTTGCTTGCTTCTAATTTATTGTCTCCGAAGTATTTCATGAACAACTTGTCAAGGACATGAGGATTATCACATGCCTGGCTTCTTTGTACTAAAAATCACGAATACAATTATTCTGCTTCCATCTTCGGATACTTCACCTTCTAAAAGATTTTCCTCAAACCAGGTCTGGAAAATGAATTTTTAACGAAACTGCTTAGATCATTTCTAATCACAAAGACTTTTCTTTTAATTTTATAGAGATTTGAGGGTGCAAAGTACTGATAGACTTACAATTAGGTTCCACTTTCATAAGCCTTATTATTTTATTTTATTTATTTTACAAATTATTAATTAATTGAAGACATGAAACCACACACACATGACCTCACCAATTGTGTTTCATAAATGTACAACAAGCGATTAAATATTTATCATCAAATTTTAGAACAATTCATAGTGTACAGTCTAAAGCCAAAAAGAAGTCCATTTTTTTAAATATTGTGGGCCCAAAAGTCACCTCAATCAGACTCTGCCCACAGATAGTATAGAATGATTGTTTCACTACAAACAATCCTGTTAATTTAATCGCATAATTAATGTGAAACATGTGTCCGGTAACGGGCGGCAATTAATTAGCATAATAGTTTTTACGCGACGTCTTCATTACAAAACTGCAGACGCGTGAATTCATAATTAAATGAAGTAAATAACTCAATCGCCTTCTCGTTCCGACGCTAATTAATGCAATTACAACAAAACGAATGTGTATTACAGTTCGTCGTGTGCCAGTTATTTCCCGCAGAATGTTTGCCTTGATTTTAGATCTTATGCAACGCGTTTAATAACATTTTCCGATTTTCTATTCAACATCAGCTTTATGTAGATGAGTTTGATGAAGAAATATATGTATTTTTTTTCCAAACGTAGTTATCTTCGGAATTTGTAATAATAATTCCATTGGTGTAATAAGAAGAAGGCAGAGGAGGTAGACAATTTCAGATCATGCGCATTTTAGATCTGAAGAGTTTGACGCTAAAGAGACGCGACCTTCGGTGCTTCACTTCTGTCAAATTAACGTGAAATTTGTAATAATAATTCCATTGGTATAATAAGAACAAGGTAGAAGGGGTAGACAATTTCAGATCATGTGCATTTTCGATCTGAAGAGTTTGACACTAAAGAGACGCGACCTTCAGTGCTTCACTTCTGTCAAATTAACGTGAAATTTCATATTTCCTCCATTATAATCTAATGCAGATAGTTCTATCCCCTTATTTTACACATAACTCGGAAGATGCAGTTACGAGTTAGAGAATAAAAGGGTTAGTATCAACACGGAAAAGGTTTCCGTTATATGAATAAGTCATTCATGGCTAATCTGTAACATTGATATGCATTGATATGATCTTCAAAAATTGACGAGAACTTGAACGATTTCATGACAATTCAAATGAATTGCCGACCGCCAAAATTGAAGAGAAATGCGTATTAACTTGTTGTCGCTTGATACGTAGCAATAATTGATATGATAATGATAATTGATTACACAATGTTCGATGGTCTGTTTGATACAAAAAAAAATGTATAACAGGAGGCCACACAATGGGGTCTACTCTGTAACAGTGATATGAACTTGATACGTATCAATTATTGCTACCTATCAAGTCCATATCAATGTTACAGAGTGTGGTCTCCTGTGATACAAACAACAATTAATTGTAACATTGTATTTGTAATCACGTCGGAAAACATTTAATTTAAAAAAATATATAGAACACTGCATTAGGTTAAACAATTTTTATAAATTTTCTTTAAATTTTGTTTATTTCTGAGCTTTCATCGTCATATGTATACTTACTTAATAAACAAGAATGAAATTTAGAGCAAAAAAAATCGTTGTTGAAAATGCAAAATGTTGCATTGTAAACAAACATATACGGCCACACTAAAATCAGAAAACCTGTCATGCAAATATTAATACCCAATGGAGACCTCGGACCACAAATTTACGGACGTTCTCACGCCGTGCAGGAGAAAGCCGAAATTCTCAAAAACCAATAAATTCGAGATGTTTATCGAGCCTCTTGATAGTTCGAATGGCCGACAGACCGATGAAATTGTGAACAAACAATGGGGCACTCTTTTTTGCGCATTTTTTTCCTTTTTTTTTTCAATAACTATATTTCAGTAACTCCGGACTTGAATCAATCCACGCTAGTTCTGATTAACAAGAGTTTATTAATTGTTGAACAAATAGAAGATGATAATTAAACTATTTTTATTGAGAATGTATTTGGCTATTTTTAACTGATTGTGAGGGAGAAAAAGATACGCTGGATTATGTATGAACAGGAGTGTTCAAGGACACTTTGCCATCAGCTAATATACAAGAAAGCAAAAAAAAAATAGAACGTGTCCAAAGAATTAAGTCGTAACAGTGTAACTTAAAGCTAAGTATATTTTCAGTCCGTTTAGGTCAAGATCAAGTCAAATATTAGATTATTCGATTTGTATTAGGTAAGACATTCATAAAAAAGAAATGCTCTTTTCGATAGAAAGCACGTGGTTTTTAATCAGTTTCGAAAGAAGAGATCTCTATAATCACGTGATTTTAAATCAGCTTGCACAATAAAATCACGTTCAAATCAAATGACCGTTCTTTTTCTGCTAGTTTACTCTGGTGGCGATCAAATTAAAGGTTTGACTTCGTATTCTGTTTAAAGCATGTATGGTTGATTTTACAATTTGCTACCACCTAAATACACTTATGTCACCTCCTGATTACTTACAGAAATATGGTGGCATGTTAGCGCTGAGAGTCAATCAGCTGTCCCGAGCTAGTACTCTGATGGTCAAGGATGGATTTATAATTTGTAAGGGCGCGACAGAGACAACCTTAGCTGATCTCTGCGCACTGTGGTACAGCAACTCCCATGGGTTGTCAGCGTGCGCCAATATTCGAAGACTTTCAAGAGAAACTTTAACTCTCGGGCATTCAAAGCAGTTAATCGACGTAACAAAAACACCATAAATGTACTTAAAAGACATATAATTAATCATACAAATACGTTAGCTGTACAACAATATACAACAGCCCGTCGGACTTAAAATAAACTAACCTATGCTTACGGAAAGTATTATTAACATATTCAGCTTAAATAATAAGCGAGGTTCAGTCAGATTCAGTGCACAAAATATGAACCAATAATCCCTTCTACTTAAATTGAACTAAACTTGAATTGCACGGGAAAATGTTAATCAAAGGCACAAACATGTGCGCTCGACCCCTCCCCGCCGGTCCGCCGCCGTATATAAAGTTTTTAAAAACGTTAATATTCAATACGGTATATTTACATAGGTATGTCATAAGCTATCATACGATAATTAAAAAATTAAAAAAACTTTTCGACTGACTGCTCTACAGCACTCTGAGAGTTTCTCCATCCTCTGGGTTGACATGAGGTTAAAACAAGATGGAGATACTCTGAGAGCACTTCCGAGCAATCAGTCGAAAAGACTATAAGCTTCATTTGCACTGTTCTTGATTCTATGTAGAACTTTAACCAGATATTATTTCAAATAAAAGCAATTGTTGTAACTAATGTTTCTATGGAATTAACTTGAGCTTAAATTTTAACTGAAATTGTTACGCATGGCCCTAAATCATCTAGCTGTCAGTCACAAACAAACGTCAGGGAGTGGCGCTGCCACTCGTGGAACTCGTCGAACTTCAGTTGCGTGCGTCACTTATAGCAACTGCGGCACGTTGGTGACCTTGGGGAGGGCATGCTGTTTACTACGTGCTGACCACGTGCAAGCATGAAACTCCAATACGAACTCTAACGGTTAATTCGCTTGGTATAATTAGCTTACAACAAATCAGCTGACACTTAAGGTTCAGAAGATTCCAGAAACACACTATTTTCAGAATTTTGCACTACATTAATGCGCAAGTCGTCGGGAGACCACACACACGTAAACGCCTTGATGGGTCGAGAACGATTATGACGCTGAAGCGTAGAACTACCGGGAGGATGCCGGAGGGGAATAACAACCAGTCCAAAATGGCGGCCAATCAGAACGTAGAACGCAGAAAGCGTGATCATCCAAAACCAATGAAAGCTTTGATATCAAACGTTACCACAGACAGGACATCAAACATATACCACACGTGGTTGCTGAAAGTAACCAGGAAAATTAATGAAACTAAAAAAATATAATCTGGACGCTTATGAAAACCGTACCCCTAATTTTAACATTAATAATTTTAATATTCATGTATTGACTATTTAAATATTTAAATTATAGGAGTACAAAATAAAAAAAAAGACTGGAATTTAGGACACACGTTATAATTATTTAATGTAGAAGGATGATTATAAACATATTATAAAAACCGCAAAATAAATTTCTTACATCTATACAGGGTGAGTCGGAAGAAATGATCCAAACTGCACGAATATGCATATTTTACCCGTCATCATAAGAGAAAAACACTCACATTTCATTTGTTTCCGAGTTGGAGCGTTTTAACAACCTTACCTTACGTCAGCGTTTCCCAAACTTTTAGGTTTTGCGACTCCCTTTTGGGCTGTGTTATGTTTCACGCCTCCCCCCCCCCCCCCCCCCCTTCCGACGATACTCGAACTTGAACACTGATGCCAAATGATTGTCAAATTTTTAAATATTTGAGACTCATCATTTTATTTCATAACTATCTTAGATATGCGGTACATGCACAATGGCGAGCATTAAATTTATGTTGTCACCGTAAAACAAAACGTCAGTTTTAATTCCAGAAATTAGAATCTCCTTAGTTTTAATCATATACAAGTTCGATGCCAATCTACGATAATTTGATAAATTAGTTACGATTTGCGTTCATTTGTTTTTAGATTTGTTCTGCTGCGCCCACCTTGAAAGACTTACACGCCCCCTTAGGGAGGCGCGCCCCACAGTTTGGGAAACGCTACCTTACGTAATAATATTTTTTTTCTCAATTAAAGTATTAAAAAACTGCTCCTAATACATCGAAATGGTGACGTTTCCAAAAATGGTTGGAATTGCATAAGAAAAAATCACGCCGTAAAAATTGAAAACTCCTAAAATTTCTGCAAAAAGAAAGTAATAATGAAAATATATCAAGTACACCTTGGCTAAAACAATTACAGTTTATTTTACAAATGACTCACCTCTTGAAATTCCTCAAAAGTTCGAGGACACCTCACCTGCTACTGAATGCGCGAAACTAAAAATTGTTCCCTCAGGGCTCCATGCTGGGGCCAGTACTTTTTTTTGCTTTTTATGAATGACTTACCTTTGCCGTGCGCATGCATTCTGTGACATTCCAGCGGTGGTCTGAGCAAAATCTGAAAACCAATTATGTAAAAGAACATTAAGACTGTCATTAATTAAATACACACATGGTGCAATAACAAACATGTACTTTCGTATTTGAAAGAAGAAAACTGTTGTCATACTATTTTTGAGTAGATCAAATATATCCAAAACTGTTCTCTCTGAATTCAGCAAAACGTAAAAGTGAAAACTGCAAGAGTACATTCTTGTGGATTGAAATGGCTTGAAAATCTGTTTGTTATACGTAACAAAGTAAACAAATCATATTTTGCTTTATCTAATATGAAGTCTTATCTAAATTCCAAAGCTTTAGTAAATACCTTATACAACATGACATAGGGATTGTCATATATATTCAATATGGGATTATTGCCTTGGGATCTTCCGCTATCCACAGGTTATTTTTTTCCCAAAAAAAAAGAAGAAGAATAGTTTTCAACCTGCTGATGCCGTCTCCCCCTCCCCAGACAGACCCTGCAAACAAACTCTTATCCGAAAAAAAATTTGAATTTGCTGTTTCTGTTTTACATTTTTAGCCTACATCACTGCAACCATTTATCAAGCAATAAGTATTAAAAACATAACATCTTTACACATACATCGATTCAGAACTACTCTGCACGATCCACCCATTGTTTCTACAGCTTGGATGAAATTTTTTTGTCTCAAATTAGTTTTGCTTCTTTAACAGTTTTACATTGTTACGTTTTTAGTGAATTTGACTTGTCCTATCTATGTTGTGACCTCAACTGGATCAATAAAATTATTATCGTTTATTAACACCAAAAATATTTCACCTAATTTGTGTACATGCCTAAGGTTTTTAGCAATTATGTGCCAAGTTATGAAAAGCGTTTTTAATTTGCCATTGTCTCAACATTCACAAGTTTTATTACTTTTTTAACAAATTTGAATTTTACAATATTTTTGAAAGTTTATACATATTATTATTTGTTTTAAATTTTATCGCCTTTTATGAAATCGTTAGAATAAATTAATAGTTGTTGTAAAAATATAACGTCGCCTAAACGCTGGTAGTAAGCGTCGATATCTTTTAGTTAGAGCACCTGAGGCTTTTACAAAAAAAAGATATTGTAACGATCTAATGCGTGACGAATTAGACATACAAGTACACGCGTCAGAGCCGGCGCGATATAATCTATAAGCTTCCGGTCTACGCCTGTCAGCTTCTGCGACGGAATTTTCTTGGCACTTCGATGAACCGATGGGGGGCGCCGTATGGAATGGAGCTTTCACGAGATCGAACAATCTCGCAAAATAGCTCACGTATTTGCAACGGTCGACCGAGGAAATAAAAGAACAAGCATCGACAGTTTGCATTGAAGTTGACTAACTCATCGTTCAACTTTTTTAAAAATAAATTAGTTAGACCGCAAGAAATAAATTAGTGCTGGTGTAATGTTGTCAATAAATTACTTATTTATGGAGTATTCTGTTTTAAAATAAATAAAAAGAACCTTAAATTCGTAACAATATTATCAATTTAGCCTCCAAATACCGGTGATTGGCTAAAACGGAGACACGCCAGGAACTAGAACGTACGAACGTCTCCTCCATCTCTTTTACGTCCACGCCGGTTTTTTTTTCTTCTGTGTAATTGCTTATAATTTCCCATTTTGATCTAGATCTAGATCACTGTCTCATTTCCACCTTGTTTTAAACCCGTATAATAACAAGGGTTGGTGTTACTTCCAAGTGCTCTGTAGTAAAGAATCTAAATCGTTATTAATGACTAATGACATGTAATGTAGCCAGCTCCTGAGACAATGTAACTGTACAATGTTTTGTTTGTCATAAAAGGGTATGAAGAGTGAATTTTGTTAACAACAATGTAGTTTTAGAGAAGGTAAATATACTTATATTGTTTATATATAAGTTGGTAACCATTTCAATGATAAAATATGGTGCATTTCCTTGTTTTCTAATGACCTCAATATGTCACGTATGCCAAAAATCGTTGTTAACGTTAAGGCAAATAGGTTTGATAATAGAGATTTTGACAGTAGGGGGTTGTGTGATGGCTTTTTACCATTCATTAACTTCTGTTTCATTTAAGTCATATTTATATAATAATAGTGTAATATATTTTGGTATATTACACATTTATATACAATATGTATAAAATTAACTACTCATATAACTTGGTAAAAAATATAAAACATTTATGATGTTAACCGAAGCATTTTACGTTTATGATTAAAGAAATATATGCCCTGCCCCAGGTGTTTAATAACGAATACGCACGTGGGCAGTGAAATGACCAAAACATATTTAATTTTACGACTTTTTCTCCATCGATTTAGTACAGCGAGTTCACGAACGTAAACTTCTGCCTTTTTTTTTGTGCGTTTACGGTGGTGCGATTTTCAAAAGGCACCCGGTAGACATCGGGGCCCGACGAATCGCATTATGTCACCTTATTTAGACTCACCCCCTGCCGGGCACTCCGCCTGCACATTTCGCCGTCCCCGGGCCCCTCGGAAAATCAATTTCACGTGCGTCACTCAGGATTTTTATGTGTGCCGGTGTTTATGAAGGAAGTGCCTAAATATTTTGTTTGGAACCGTAGAAACTGTTTGACAGTTTGAGTGGGTGCTTTTAAAAATGATCCGGGAAGTTTCCACGAAGATATGCCTGATTATCGACGAGCTTGAAGCGTTTCCTTTATGTAAACTTATCGCGTTGAGGTGGAGAGAACAATGCTATTTTACTATTAAATTGTTTCTCTTCCAACAAACAGTATTTAATAAAAAAAAAACAGGTAAATTAAAATTAATGATTTTATGTATACTTGGTATGTACGGTCGTGTTCAATTAAATTGGCATGTGTTAATCACACTCCTATTGACAGAGGACAGAGGGCTATAAAATTTCAGAGTGATATACAGGTTGTCAACGGACAAATGTAACACGATAGTAATCGTGCAACTCATCGATATGTATCACACAAAATTCTTCCATTCAATTTTCTTTAGCATCAAAAGATATAATATGCAAATGAAGCTAATTGGGAGATCTAATCCGGGTTTTCAGTTCTTTATGGTTGCCAAGATATTTTGGTTAGTGTAACTTCCTGTCTGTTTAATTTAAACCCATTAGCAATTATGGTCCTGGTAACCATAAACTGAGAAATCGAACCCTAGGAAGGTGTTTAACCTGAGTTAGTTAAGTAATAAGGAAAATTTATTATTACCTGTGCAGTTCATTAAAATTCTATGAAGGGTAATACAGATAACAATAGGAAAGTGTCATTTCTTTACATCCCTATTTGTTGTAAGAGCAATTTTTCCCAAGACAATAAACTAATAAACATATTCATTTTCTGTTAATGTTCTGCCTCAATAAATAAATAAATCGGACAGGTACAAGGCAAATAATGCAGCGGACGAAAATTTACAACGTCCGGTGATGGAGGAGGAGGAGGAGGATGCTCGCCGAGAAAGAATTAACCGAGCCGAGGATCGCCTCCACCGCCGTTATTAACGAAATTATGCATTTCGCATTGGGCCGCGTGGAACGATGGCGTTTTCTCATTAACGTGGCAGCAAATGCACGTGTGTGTTATAATAACACATTGGAAACATATTTATAGTACCGGTTCTGAAAGACGAACGCATCGATGAGTTATGGTCCGTTGTTGGTTTTGCGCCCTGATCTAAAAAAGTTAGTATTTCAAGCGTTGGCCGGATTTATGCGCTACCAAAATCGGTTTCTTGGGTGCGTGTAACAATGCTGGAACGTGAAAAATGAGAAATTTATACGGAGTTTCTAGAAAGAAAAATGTTATGAAAACTTTTATAATGAATTATTTTCAACGAAATCATTCCTACTACAATAACCAAGCATAAATACTTATATATCATTAGAATTACCTAGTACTGAATTTAGCAAAGAAATGAATATATTGTGTAGCAGTAAAGAAATAATTCATTAAAGAAAACACAACTATTCAGAATATACTTACAGAAGTTCACTCTAGAGCCCCCAGTAACATAGGAAGCAGATGCTTAGTATATTACTTGCTTGTGATTAGCTGATCCATAAATGACACCAATTTTGGCTAAACCGAAAATCTTCAATCGGTATATGTATAACCTATTAACCTCAAAAATGTAAAGTTTGTTTTTTTTTTCAGTGTCAAAATTCTAGAGTGTCCGTTGGAAACCTGTTTTTCCTCCAAACGTAGTATGTAGGTGGTTTCTTTTCCTTAAAAGTTTGAATCGTGTTTCGAATAGTTTGGACCTGAATTTCGTAGTTGTTGCAACAAAACACCTGACTTGAAACCATAATTCAATCCAAGCAAGTTTTAAAAATAGAGAGATTCAAAGAAAAGAGTGTCTGTTTTTGAATCAAAACACGTTTGGATCACGATTTTGTGAGCTGAAGAAAGCACCTTTAATGTACATGTTGGTCAGGTGACTTTTGGTACCGTTTAAGGCTCGATCTTACCACCTCCTGATAAATTTAACCGTCGTTTAATATCCTAGGTAATCATTGTCGGCACAACAGTTTCTAAAGATATTAACCCACGGTTGAAGTTATCAGCAGATGGTAAAATCGGGCCTTAGTAACAAATTTTGAAGGTTAAAAATATTTTACACGCTAAATTTGTCCACTACAATTTATACCAACTTGTTTCGTTTCCATATCCAAATGATTTCTGTATTTTTTGATGTACTGTCTCTGCAGTTGCACATTTTAACTATAATCAATGATTTAATTTTGAATTTGTCAGCTGTATGACAGAAATGCCAAGTGATGCAGCGCTTTCAATTGGGGTGAACTACCCACTGATTGTGGGTATATTATCTTCATCTAATTTTATTCAATAAGGTTAAAAAGAGATGAACGTACAAAATGCATCCCAATCGAAAGCGCTGTTAGGTAATGTTTCTACCACCGATCACCCCAGTTGGAGATGGCCGAGTCCGTGTAAATTTTTGGGAATACTTTCCCCTCCACAAAAATCGCAACTTTTCTTCTCAACTTTCAGATGTCGCTCTAAAAATTTAATTTATTTAGGAAAGCGCGGGATATTTGAATTAGTGTTATTCGAATTCGTTGTAAAATAGTTACGTGTTATAGTTTAACACCTACGCATTTTGAAAAATATGGAAATAGATTTAAAAAAATTAATGATTTTTTATTAATTTTACCATAATTATCCAAAATGCAAGTGCAATGTTAAATAATGTACGTATACTTTCACAAAAACATAGCTAAATATGCGCAATATGCAAACAGAAAATTATCCTTTCTAAAAAAGATGTATTAGAAAAATAATCACATGAGGCACTTACATAGCTTACGTCACCGGCTTACATATACGACTGACACTGACACATGCAATTATTCCAAAAAAGTATTAAAAATGAAAAGAATAATCGATGATTTGCTTAAATCGCTATGCCTAGTAGTCAGCTTCAACGTTTGGTAAACTTTCAGCATTCAGAATTAATGTAACTGTAGTTCTGGTTCTGGTTCTGGTTCTTCCACAATACTTCAACGCCTCTGTTTCGCCAAAAGTTGCATAAAAACTGTAAACATTTTCCTATTTTCTAAAAAAAATTATTTGAATTCGGAAAATGACACACTTACAACTTGCTTCTTGCTGAATTGAAAATCCACGTATTTGACCTTTTTTGATAGGCATTTTTTTAATGAAAACATTTTCACTGATTTTGACATTTTCAAAACAAGCGTCGCTTGGAAACGATCTACAGGAAATGATATTAGCGCCTCTTACGACTGGAATAAAAACTAATTTTATAAACATAACGAAAGTAAAGTTACTAGAATTTCTTGATATAGCTAGCACCATCTGAAAGTTGAGAAATCAACTTTACTTTTTTCTTGCCTCTCACACCCCCTGACCCATATTTTAAAGAAACATTTGACAGACATTTTAAAACAGATTTAAGCTGGATTCATTGCTAGGCGATTTTTCATCGCCGTGCTACGGATTAAATACTTGATTGGTTGGTTTAATTAAACAAAATATATAATTTTAAGTTAGGCCAATAAAATCGTGTAGAATTTTAACGCTAACGTAAAACGCCTAGCAATGAATTTGGCTTTAGACAGAAGATCAAGAACAGTGAAGCTAATTCAAATACCAAATCTAATACGATACGATGTGAGATGTGAGAATGAATAAATAAAGATCGCCAAGAGATATAAAGAAGACTTAATTTTTAATCACTGCTTAATTTAACAACGTTTTTGGTCGGGTGAAACAATAGGTGTGTTCGTTTTACTTTCGACTCAGATCAGAAAATATCAAAAGTGAGGTGAGTTTTGATGAGTTAAGACGTTCTAAAAAAACAAGTTAATTCCACTGACAATGCACAAATGTCAAACGAGACATTCGACCGTTACATACACATGCATTCTAACCTAAATCCCTATTTGATTAATTCGGAGGAAGCTCACATAATCTCACCAACGAGCGTGTAAAAAAACATATAAATTTCCAAGGTTACTGAGTGCCGCTGAGTTACTGTGAGTTTTGCGGTAAAAAGAACACACCTAATATAATTGGTTGTTTCAAATCTATTGTTAAGTTCGTCCAACGAGGTTCTTTAATCAGAGAATTAAATTAATCGCTGATTAAGAATTTTTTTTGTGAAACCCTTCGAAAGGAGGAAATTTCGGGCTGTCATGGACAGAAGATATTAGGAAAACAATCAAATTAAAAACCCAACTTAGGTAACTAAAGACCCATTAACTAACCAGGATATAGCCTAGGAGCCCCAACCAAATTGGGGGGCTTCCCGATCCAAGAAGCACTAAATATAAACAATGTTTGATTTTAAAGAAACTGCCGAAATGAAATTTGACATTACGTATAAGAAACCTCAGGCCTAGGGCCCCAAGCACTAATCCGGGCCTAAAACCAGACTGATGTTCTAGAAATGTTTCTTAACGAAATTACTATCCCCTTCAATGTGGCTCCTTTTTTAATATCGTTTGTATTCTTGTTCTAACTAGGGTTGCCAACGTCAAACCTTCATAAACCGGGACATTGGGGTCTATTCTGTAACATTGATATGGACTTGAAACGTAACAATTATTGATATGGGCGGTGACCTTGCTAAGCCTATCAATTAATTGAAGAGGCCGTGCTGTCTAGCAAATTGAAACGCTGTCACAAAAATAATCACTGTTTTTACGTATGCAGAAATATCATTTTCCGGGCGTCATTGTAAATGCATTTGAAAACCATCTGTCCATCCACCAAATTGTCCATAATTAGTCGTCGGGTTGTCGTCAAGTGAAAAGAAGAAGCGTGATTTTAGCTTGGATTTGGAAGGTCAAATTGTTACTCCTTTTTCTATTTCTCGCTATAAGTACAAATAAATCACGATAACCTTAAAACTGGCAACGCATGCGCAATCCATAAGTTGTGCATCTCTTCAATTCGCGTTCAAGTTCCCTTCAATTATTGAAGACCTTGAAGACGCATAGTAATTGATATGCATATCAGTGTTACAGAATAGGTCCTATTAACTTGGAAAAGTCGGGACTTTTTAAAACCAAAAATTTTTCCAAATTAGATTTTCAACGCAATAATTCACTGGCCAATCACTAAAACCGAATACTGCAATTAGCGACTGTAGGCTGTACTCAAAAGCGATCCGCGATGCCATTGTTGCCAATAGATTCTTTCGAAGTGTAAACATTTCCCTTCAATTATCACTAAAATGTCACTAGAAATGGACAGTAATTCACTAAAATGTTCGCTAGAAGCAAATGCCGAAAAATGAATTTGTATATTTACTTTAGCGGATAAAATTATTACTTCTATCATATTCTAATGAAGCGCTCTACAAGTTTTCATTAAAAACACAAAAACAAAAGACGATTGACTGATAATGAATATGTACAAGAAAAATATCTACGTCTTCTTTCTCGATGATAAAAAAGAAACCTTTCGATCATATTTTTTTTGTTCGAAAAAGAAGACGGCAATCTAATAATTTTATAATTTTTTTCGTTCTCTTCTTTCTGTTTCTCCAAACAATCCAGGCCGCCAGGCGCCCGACTGTCTATCGACTGTTGCGCCAGATTCTGACGCATGTAGCTTTCTACAAATTTAATATCGTTAAATCATCTCAATATATAAATGCTAACTGGCAAAGAAACTTCATAGTGTTTTTAGAAAAAAAGAAACGCAAAACGCGCTCTTAAAAATGTAAGAGAAGAATGAGACTGGAAAGAGTAGAAAGGAAACTTAGCGAGATCGAAAGTTTTATATTTGTGGTGTTTTGCATACAATGCAGATTCAGTGATTTGGGATTCTAAGAAATGAAGATTCGCAACCCTGTCGTCAAATAAAATTGATTACAGATCTTTCTTTTCTGTTGAGCAAAGTATTCCATTATACTCAACCATTTGGGTGCTTTGAAATTAAGGGAGAATTCTGTGTTCATTCTCGATGCAATCAAGTATTGTGGAGTAATATTTTGCTTTTAAGATGTTAAATAATATTTAATAGACACCTTCCGACATGTTTTGTATTTTGCGTCAAACTGTAAACGAGCAGAGGACGTTAAAAGATTCCAATTTCATTACATTACCTCTGACCTGAAATTGACTTGCTGTTCTTCGTTTTCCTTGGTGCTTGTTTTTCTTCATTACCACATAACCCATCCTCTCTCGCTTTAAAAAAGAAACATCTTTTAATGTTCTGAATAATTTGTATTGTAAAAAACTAAGCTGTTGCTAAATAATTCATATTTTTTTGATTTGTAAATTTTTGTTTTCAGAAGTGTAAAGAAAAGCTGAACACTTTAGCAATACAAGTGATGAATCAGTGGCCAGGAGTGAAACTCCGAGTGACCGAAGGCTGGGACGAAGAGGGACACCACTCGGCAGACTCTTTACACTACGAAGGTCGAGCAGTGGACATCACCACTTCAGATAGGGATCGAGGCAAGTATGGCATGCTGGCCAGACTCGCGGTGGAAGCTGGTTTCGACTGGGTCTACTACGAAAGTCGGTCCCATATACACTGCTCCGTGAAATCAGGTACGATCGATCGCCCAAACGCGAAATGATTTCAATGCCAGATTCAATTAGCACGAAACGCCAAAGCCAATATTGTTGTATGCTTATGGTGTTGTTTACGCTCGCGAAAAATTTCGGTTACTTCGGCGGTGTAGGCTATACGATAATTTCTATGGCAAACATGCATAAAATAATATTGAATTTCATGTTATGTGCGAAGGTAAAATTTAATTATTAAACACACAAAACGCATAGATATGCTTAATTATGATTAATTATGTTATTTCATATTTGTGTCGTCAGAGGAAGTTGTTAAACTTTAATTTTCGATCACTACAAGATCCCTACAAGAGCCCCTGTAGATATGCCACGGCGTAGAATGATTTCAAAAATCACAATTTGATTATTTTTGTGGTTGATTTGATCTTCATAAGGTCGATGAAACTGTTCGGAATCAAAATATCTGTAGTGATCTTTTGAAGGTCGATGGACTGTTAATGACTATGGATGGAAGACAATTAAAAAAGAACTTATTCTTCATTATTTCATTTAATTTTATTCTTTATAGCATCTACAACTAATTAAAGGGTCACTATGGGGATCTCATAAACCATAAAAGACCCAAAGACGATTAAATTACAGAAAAGTTACGCTATTTTGAAGTCAAAAAAATATGCAAAAAATCCTTTCTATCTATATTCGTTTCTGAAATATTTGCAAAACTGAAAATTTTCATTATTGAGAAACTTGAATATCTTCTTTATCTCTTAAGATAGAAACATAAAATTCGGTGTATTTATATTAAATTCGTTGGACAACCTAGTACTGTTCGAAGAAACAGGTTGGGATTGACAGGTCGCAGATACGACTGTCAACTGTTTTTTCTTCGTCAACGAACGTCAGTGACGAAATATTATTTAAAATTCAATTGCAATAGTTTTCGCTCTTGATCAAGAGATGGCTCAGCGAATGTTTCTCGTGGCGATATGATATTATATTTTCGAATTAAATTTGAAAAAATAGCTTTTATCGAGAATAATAAAACGAAATCGCTTTTTTGAAGTTCGATGAGAACAATTTCATGTTTTAAACAAAAGAAGATTTATAAGCCATTCCTTAAAGTAACTCCAAAAGATGAGGTTATGTAATCGTAAACACGATAAAAATAACTTTCATTTTTTGTCAAGAGATGGCGCTTTAAATAATTTCCATCAACTCTATTTCCGTCACGGCTTGAGTTTAGTCTTTCAATTTGATTTTAAAATTAAAATCATTGCCAAAATGAAATCTCAGGGTCAACCCAAGTCAACTGAACTTAACCTGCCTGTATTCAATTGAAGCAAAACATGCAAAAAATTAAAAGTAAAAAATGTAAAAAATTAAAAAACTATCAAAGCGAAGTTCGGTCATTGTCAAGGTCAACTAAACTTAATCTAACAACGGAACTTGATTCTATTCAACCCAAGCAAAAAATCAAAAGAGAACATAAAAATTGAAGTAAAAAATAAGATGAAAGAAAATCGATATTAACCCAATCCAACGGCACTCAACTCTCAACTCCATTCAAACCGAGTAAAAAATTTGAAACAAATTAAAATGAACCTTAACAAATCTCAAGGTCAACTGAACTCATCCAACTTATATTGCACTCCATTCTACATAAGTAGAAAAAAGAAATAAAAAAAAAAATTTTTAATGTATACTTGGATTAAAGTCAAGCTCAACAAACCTCAAGGTCAATCCAGCCCGACTAACATCAACTTAGCTTCATTTAACACATATAAAAGATTAAAAATCACAAGAAAAAATTAAATCAACTAAAATGTTAAACGTCTGGGTCAATCCACTTCAATTGATCTCCCAAACCCGTTTCAAAACATAACTCAATTTTATTTAACCTAAGTAAAAAAATATAAAAATCAAACAAAAACAATACAAATATTGAAGTAAAAAAATTAAACGAAAATAAATCTATGTCAACGCAACCCAATTGCACTCAACCTGAATCCATTCAACCCTGGTAAAAAAATTAAAACAAATTAAAATGAATCGCAGTAAATCTCGAAGTCAACCGAACTCGAACTCACCAAACTTATATTATATAGCACTCCATTCTACATAAGTTAAAAATTAAAAAAAAAATTAAAAGTAGTAAAAATATTAAAATTTATACATGGATTGAAGTCAAGCTCAACAAATCTCAAGGTCAGTTCAACCCATCTGACATCAACTTAAGTTCATGTGGCACAAGTGAAAGATTAAAAATTACAAGAAAAATTAAAAGTATAGATTTTTGAAAAATTAAAAATCAATTAAAATGAAGTTCAACTAACGTCAAAGCCAATCCAATCCAACTGATCTGCCTAACTTCATTCAACATAAATAAAAATTGAAAATTGCAAGAAAAGAAGTTAAAAGTATAAAAATTATTAAAATTAAAAATCAATTAAAATGAAGCTCAACCACCTCAATGCCAATATAACCCAAACAAAAATTAACTAAAGACATCTGCGTCAAAACCAAACTTAATTTTTCCGTATTTTAGAATTGTCAGTTACAAACAAACGAAAATTAATTCGCCCATTTTGATAATCAGTTGCTGTTGTAGAAAAAAGTAAACCAAACGGTAACCAAAAGTAGCCCATTTGGCCATAAATCGCCACGGTTGGTAACAATGTCTGACTTTAAAATCACATAAGAAATTTTCCTGTGATGGTTATTTTTTAAGTTACGGTAGCAATCATTAAACTGTTAAGCAAAAATTTGTCAAAATTTATTTTTTTTATCTATGGTGAAATATTCAAATTAAAAAAATCTGGCAGCTATGAAATTACTATACTTTTTCTGCAACCGATTTCATACTTTGTAAGGACTAAAATTCGGCTTATAAAGGATGCACACTTTTTTTTTGACGCAACTGTATAAATTCACGTGAATTTGTTTCTTTTTTTTAAGAGGAGCGCTAATTACTGCTTTGTGTAAAGGCGCCGACTTAACCTTCCTCCGGTCCTGTTAACAATAATTAAGTTTGAAATCGGAGTGGAAACGGATAGGTAGATGAAAACTATTTTCTTCTAAGGATGGATGCTTAAGCGGGCCACACACTTGGTTCAATTCGCGCGAATTGAACTGCACAAACCAAATTTGTACAAAACAGATTTTACACCGTACCGATCTCTACACAGCGGATTTCTAGCACGTTCAAACAAGTCCGTGCAAGTTGAACAAAGTGTGTGGCCCCCTTAAAGAAAGTTTGGGTACAGAGTTGAAATAACATACTCGAGTCTTTTTGAAAAGACAGATGACTCATTGTTTTACTAGAAATGTTTAAAAGCCGTTACGCATTACTTCTACATGCAAGGCGTCCGACAATAAAATAAAATCCAGGGCATTCATTTTATATCGAGTCAAATAAAGATTTACACAGATTCTATTAAATGACCGCAACCAACGACGTATCGGCCCCGTATGATCTCGTCTTCAGTAATCTTAATACGTATAGTCCCGAACGGAGGGAGCGTATAACAAATGACCGAGCTCTTTCTGGCGCGCTGGTGATAAAATTATATATATACATATATATACAGTAATGGATTGGGTGCCGTTTATAAATTAAACATTCTTGTAAAGATAAAAGATATTGAAACCGGTCGACTCGACTCATTGTCAGCCTGGAAGTTTTATATTCGTCGAGCTTAGGAAGGACTTTATTGGTTTCGATTCACCTCCTCGTACTTACTAAAAAGAGAAAACGCGCCGTCGGAAAATCTAGAAAGAAAACAACATTAACGTTTTAAGCCCTGTGAGAGTCAGCTCTGACAAACTGAATTATCGCACCTGAGCGCTTCCAGTCAGCGTTTAACAAGTGGATGAACGTTCCCGTACAAGTTTCGAGGAACGGAATCCTTGACAAAGCCAATACTGGTAATCCGGGATAACAAAAATAAGGAATTTGCCGCGCTAATCCCGGATGGACCTTCCACTTCCTTTGTTGGTCGAATTCTGTTTTTCGCCGGTTGTTTTAACCTCGTACCTAATGCGATTACATTCGAAGTCGAAGTCACTCACGCTTGATGGTATCTACCAGCTTAACTTTAATGCAAAGTCAATTATTCTTCAGTTTGTCTTTTGCTGAAAATGTGTAAATAAACGCTTTTTTGCTGTGAAAAACAACAAAGTGGTTTACATATTGTAGGTATACCATATGCGGAAGAAAATTGATTTGGTATCATAGAAAATGACACCAAAAAAAGTATATCAAATTTTAGGGCAGTGTAAAACAGTAAAACAAATTATGGTATTATGGTTATGGAAATAGATGTATTTCGTCACATTTTTTGGTCATATTATTTGGTTCTATTTTCTCGTAACAAAAATTAGTATAATGTAAAAACAGCCTTAATATACTTTGTCTTTGTCTTTGTGTATTTTAGGTAACAAGGTTTATTTCAGTTTTTAAGATACTAAAAGCAACAGTTGATATACTTTATTAAAAGGAGAGAAACTTCTAGAAAAAACAAAGCATACCATGCTCTCTTATATGTATGTAACGGGTGTCTAAATAAAAATCTGGTTAAAGTTGTCAAATGTAACGTCAAAATTTGCTGTTCAATAACCACGTTTTCCCCTTACTTTTTCTTAATTATTTTTTTATAAATGATAACATGTTAATTTTTGGGAACCTATTTTAAAGTTATGTTTACATTTAGCGTGACACTGAAATAACATATTTAACGAATTACCTTATTGGGGTTTATGTCTTTGCTAAACGAACGAAATTATCTAAGACGTACAGACCTTGTTTGTGAATTTTTCCGCAACCTGCTTGACCGGTTTTTTATTTAGACGCTCGTTAATTTACTAGATTCACATGGTGAACCTTTAATTAGTTGACATCCTGTATATCAAAGTGTAAGCTTTAGTTAAGGAAAGACTTTTGTCTTTTGTCTGATTCTGATATTAAATGGATGACTGAAGTGATACTTATTGTATCACAGTTTGAAGAAGATTAAGATAACAGATGTGTAATTTAAACAATTCCCAAGTAACCAGAAATGTTTTATTAAATTGTTATAAATGTTTAAACAGCAAGTCTTTAAAACTTAAAACTTTGTTATTTGGTCTTATAAACATTCTCTCGATGTTAATAAAGCAATTAAATGTCCAAAATGGGTACAAGTAATAAAGTAAAATACTGATAGAGAAATGTCTAAAAAGCAGCTTATAAAATAATGTCAACACTATTTTTCATGGTATATAAACGTTTCTGGAGTATTACAAATCTATTTAATAAATACGTTATAAAGCAATCGTCGTAGTGTAAATATTGCTTTTATACAACTCTTATAAAATAGGTTCTTAGTAACTATTTTATTGTACATATAATTACTGTGGACTTCTTTTATATATACATATTCTAAAAAAACGATTTCGCTGGATAACAGTTACCAATTGTGGAGTTTCATTTTCTTAAGGTCACCATATATCTTCTTAAGTATATAACCTACTTAAGTCTTCAGTACATGAAGTACTAGAATTGTTGTTAGCAGGCATTGACAATTTATAGCGTTTTCGATTGAGGTGCACTATGTGCACTGAATGTATCTTCATTTCGTTTTATTCCGTAAGGTGAAAGTGAGGCGCTGATACACTCAGTGCACATAGTGCACCCTAATCGAAAACGCTATTAATTTTTCATGCAAATCAAAATTCATCGTCAAAGTTCTTTCGACACCTTTAAAAACTTTACGCGCCACGTGATATAGAAATACATACAGAAATTTCTTGCACATAAATATTTATTTTAAAAATTATTGTTATCATTTACAGATAATTGAATTTAATAAGTAATCATCATGTACATCAATTTATTATTTTTATGCAAAATAATAATAATTAAATAATTCTATGTACTTTGAAATAAAGGCTGCTGCATCCTATCAACAGAAAAATATAAAAATATGGCCGGTAACGAAAACGATTTCGTAGAAGCCTATAAGCAATTATAAAACTTATAAAAAGCTGCAATACCAACAAGTTTTTGAAGCAATGCGATACATTGCAAACTTTATAAGAGTAAATTACTATATTAATACTCTCACTAGGACTTACAGTTATATAAAGCATTTATAAAAGTGAAATACAACACAAACGGTCCTCTGCCAAATCCTGCTTCATCCGTGAGGTAATAAGTTCTTGATACATAGTTGAAATTACCTTTATTTGTTGTCATCATAAATTTTAAACATAACAAAAGCACTCTGTAGCTCACAAAATATACAATTGCAAGCATAACCTCCCAATCGTTATTAGAAATTATTTCAAGCGGGAACTAGTAACTTGTTTGTCATCGTTGATACATAGTTGAAATTACCTTTATTTGTTGTCATCATAAATTTTAAACATAACAAAAGCACTCTGTAGCTCACAAAATATACAATTGCAAGCATAACCTCCCAATCGTTATTAGAAATTATTTCAAGCGGGAACTAGTAACTTGTTTGTCATCGAAGAACCAAAATAGAAAAATAGTTTAGGAAACACACTTGTCCACTTGAAGTAAATTTAAAGGACTCTTAAATTCTGTTGTTACGGTAACCACCAATCATAGAACTGTATCTTTAATTTTAAGAGGTCTCTAAATTTTAGCAGCCCGCTAATAAGTTACAGAATTTGCCTCTATTATTCGAAAAATTATAAATCTATATTACTTTCGGTTCAAGTTTCAGATCGGTAATCGTTATATAAAACCGGCACACTCCTCTATTATACATCATTTATAAAAGCTTTTTGTATTGGTGTGTAACAAATATCTTTCCCTAATACAGAGAAATTACTGTATATTTATTGTAAGTATAAAAGTTTTTTTAATCTCGAACCGGACAGAAATATGATCGGAACACACTCAACATTTCGCTATAGATTTATAACTTATTTATAGCTTATTTATAGCGAGACGTTGAGTGTGTTCCCTTCATATTTCTATCCAGTTTGAGATTAAAAAAACTTTGTACTTACAATTTTCATCGGACAAGAACCAATCTCAATTTGTATATTTATTATTTTAGAGTGTTTAATAAGCATTATAAAACAATAATAAAAACTATAATGCTGTTTTTTTTAAGATTGTGCATTCTTAAGAAGCAACGATAAATACGAAAAAACCACCACGAACGCCATTCTACTTACAGAAGGAAGAAATGCAATACTTATGAATGCAATGATATAAATGTTTTATTTCTTAGAGTTATAAGCACTTTAACAGCTTGTTCTTAAAACTTAAATGTTCTTAACTTAAATTAAAAACCTTAATAAATCAAAAAAGTACGTAACATTCCAAATAAATGTTAATAATGCAGTAATTTTGCAAGAAGCAATATATATGTTACTTGGATTTGTTAAAGATCGAAATATCACATCAAATTAGTAGCCGTAGTAGATTCTAAATGATATTGCTTCGCAATTTGAAAATGACAGGTGAACAGATTCATGGTAGATTGCATCAAACATGTCGTCGAACAACTCGCCCAGCATCACGCCGAACATAATTGATATTTGCGGCAATTAATTATTGTCGTCCTACGTGTTTTAATGCGTAAGTTATTAAATCTCTCGTTCAAATAAAAGCTATTATTACCGTATGTCACGGCCAACTTGATACAGTAGATAAGCGCTTAACGAGTAAAAAAAGCACCTTTACGATCGTCAAAGTAATAAAATTATTACACGCCATAAAATTATCATAACATATGTTAAGAGACACTTAGCGCTAAGTGATTTTTGTTTTTGTTTTGTTTTTTTTTTTTGTTTATTTAATTGTTGTTTTCATGACTTGCAGAATCGAAAGCGGGGAAGTACGGGGGATGTTTCTCGGCGGAGAGCAGCGTCGTGACGTCCGGTGGGGACAGGCGGAAGCTGTCGGAGCTTCGCGTCGGAGAGAAGATCCTGGCGGTGGATCCTGCGACGCAGGAGCTCATCTTCAGCGAGGTGATTTTGTTTCTAGACTGGAATCCGTCAGAGCGACGGCAGTTCTTCGAATTCATCCTGGCGTCTGGAAGGACTTTGACGGTGACGCCTTCACATTTAATTCCTATGGTAGTGAAGAACGTGACGCGGACAGTTTACGCGGCGAAACTAAGTGTCGGTAGCAGACTGTTAGTGAGTGACTTGAATAATAATAAACTAATTGAGGACACTGTAGTGCAAGTGAAACCAGTTCTGAAGACCGGTGTTTTCGCTCCTCTAACGACCGCAGGTACGGTGGTAGTTGATGGTGTCGTCGCTTCTTGCTACGCAACTATTGATAGTCAATCCATAGCCCATTGGGCTTTCGCTCCCGTAAGACTTTTAATCAATATTAAAGAGAGTGCGTCTCGGTTATGGAATTTCATAAGCAAGCCAATCTCTGGATGGTCATCATCAACTGCAACATCAACCAGATCTCCAACCCCCGGCATTTACTGGTATGCCGAAGTACTATACACCGTCGGTGATTACTTAATTCCATCACACATATACAAATAAAGAAACAAAACAGAAACCAACAGGCCAGTGATATACTTTTCTACTAACTAACTTAAAACTTAAACTATGACTAATCAACGAAAAAGTGTTCCTTAAATCAATCATATCATGACAACGAAAGAACCGTCGCAGCTCTCGCCTTTATCTCTTTTTTGTAACATACGAGTCAAAGAAGCGTTATATGTTTCTTAATTAACATGAAAACGAGTGATCTATTAAAGTAGGAAGTTGTACGTATTGTATTTTAATTGTAAATAGTTTATTTTGTATATTGAATCTGTAGTCGAGACTGTAAATTATTATTTATGTAATATATCTGCAATTATTTATCGTGATAAATTTATTTGTGAATAAAATACTGCAATTATAAAATGTTTTTTTTTCTGCTTTGTTTCTACTCAAGAGGAAAGCATGTTATTCATCATGAATCAATACTGATGAGAAGACATCTAGAGGAAGACAAAAAACAACACCATCGAGTAGTTTATACTTTAAAGATTTTTATGTAGACCACAGCTTTTGTAGTTATAAAATTAAAACTTAGGTAAAGAACAGACAGACAGAAAGCGACAAAAGCAAACGTAAGAGATAGCATTAAATTTCTATACTTATCTATCCCATTCGTATTTTATAAATATCGATAATTCTTCTATACTTTTGATTCAACAATCTACAGTGTGTCCCCGGATCGACTCCGCGAAACGTGTAATACACCAAAAATGAATTTTGAATTCAGATTTCATGTTTGCTTAGCGCGAAATAAATGTGCGCCAAATTTGACGTTGAATTTCTTCAAAAAAGCGGAATTGACACAAGAAATAATAAAATATGTGTAGGTAAAGCCGTCCTTCCTTTTGAATTTAGGGAGATATGCCAAATTCCAACATCCCAGAAAGAAAAATTGAATTACCGAACATTACTAATGACATATAAATAAGTATTTTAAAATAATAACGCCATCTACATATTTATTGACCAAAATACAAATAAAAAGTGATTATTCAAATAATAGTCCACCCCTGTTAGCACAGCGTTAATTTCTTAGAACTGTACTGAAATATAAATTGTCAAAATAAAAATAAGCGTAACAGTGACCTGGCGAATTGATAAAAAAAGTCGGAAGAATGTAAATAGAAAAAATAAGAAAGGAAAAAACAAAAGGCGATCGCATAATGTTTCTAAATAAAACGAAAAAAGGAACACGAAAAATTCTTTGCGCGAGCGACAAGTAAAGAAGAAACAGAAACAAATTTCAAAAACAAAAGACGATCGCTTAAATTTTCAAAACAAGAAAATCAACCAAATAATAAAAACGAAGACACAATTGGAAGTGTGTGTACCTTGGGAAGGATTCTCTTTCGAAAATTTGGAGAAAGAAAAACAACAAATTTCAGAAACAAAAGATCAGTCAAAATAAAGAAAAAAAATCCAACCCTGCTATAAAATCGAATATAAATCGAAAAAATTTAAAAAATAAAATAAAATAGCACAAATAAAAGACGATCATGCTAAAAAAATGAAAAAGAAAAAAACAAACAAAATGTTCTTTGTGCAAGCAACAAACAAACAAAAAATTAATAAATTTCCGAAACAAAAGACGATCGCTTTAATTAAAAAGAAGAAATCTCAAATCCAATCAAGTTAAAAATTGAATACAAAAATGAAAGTATCTTAGGCGTAAATTTCTTCTTCGAAAATTAAAAAAAAGAAACCAATTCAGAAACAAAACGCGATCGCTAAAATTGAAACCAAAAAATTGTTTAAAATAAAAAGAAAACTAACCCTTATTCGGATAAAAAAAAGGCAAATTGATAACAAAATAGGAAAAAGTAACTAAACGTAAATTAAACAAAGAAAAAACAAAAGACGATCGAAATATATTATTAAATGAAATGGAAAAAGACGTTCGCAAGCAATAAATTTAAAAAGGAAACAAATTTTAGAAACTGAAGAAAATCGATTGTTCAAAAAAAAAGGAAAAAGGAAAACAGAATATGCTTTGCGCACGCAACAAACAAAGACAACAACAAATCTCACAAACAAAAGAGTATGGCTTTAACTTAGATCAGAGAGAGAGAGAGATCGCTGATATAAGGTGATTTCTTTTGCTTAAAAGTTTGAATCGTGTTTCGAATAGTTTGGACCTGAATTTCGTAGCTGTTGCAACAAAACACCTGACTTGAATTTTTGATTGACAGTTCATTTGTAAATAACCATAATTCAATGCAAACAAATTTTAAAAATAGAAAGATTTAAAGAAAGGAATGTCTGTTTTTGAATCAAAATACGTTTGGATCACGATTTCGTGAGCGAAACAAAGCTCCTATAGAGACTTACTGATCTTCCTGCCCGAATCCAAATTTTATTGTCGGCTCCAATACTTTCATCAGCCTTTCATAACACAAATAATCCTATTGCCAGAGTTATTGTAGTCTCTATTCTCTCCTCTCTTGTGGAATATTTGCACCATTATCGCTTTTCTCCAATCATAGGATGTTTCGGGCAGTTTCAATAATTTTGTGGCGAAGTATTATATACTTTATCATTTTTTATTTGTTTTTTTGGTAATCAGTATTTTCTATAGAATCACCATTAACTGCTCCTATACCTTATTTTTTAATTCGGAGAAGTGCTTTGAATTTTTGGCACTAGAAACGAGCTTTGTCATTGGTAGCTGGCCGAAATTGACCAATGACAAAGCTCGTTTGACCAATGGCAAAGTTTGTTTTTAGCGCCAAAATTTCAAAATACTCCTCCGAATTAAAAAATAAGGTATAGTAAGGATACTCTCGCCACAGTCAATATTTTTATTTTTTGTTAGTGTTAGGTCACCATTGAATGCTTTCAACTTTGCTTTCGATGTTTTGTAACTATTAGTTTCTTTTTATCTTCCTTTGATGTCTCGTTTATGTTTTCAGTGGCCGACTTCCTGCATTTTTTCATCAATTTCCATCCGCACTGAACTTTTGACTTCTTTTATCGTCTTTTTATCTTCGAAGTATTGATTTTCGTCTTCATTTGATGCTCTGAAATTCTTGTTGAATATAGTAACTTGCGAAAGATGACATAAGATTAACAGCAAATAGAAAAAAAATGTTATTAATAAACAAAAGCAACACTTTATAAGCAACTTAACATTTCGCTTCCTTATCATATGGAACGGCCACATGTGTATATGGATGTAAATCAGGAATGTATTCCAGTCCTGAAAGTCTTGGATTGGAGAAGAAGCCACCGTGGAGGTTTAGATGCATACGTGTCAAGCTCATAAACATTTTACATTGCCAATAAAATTTAAAATTTACCAACGTCGCCCTTTGACTTTATGAAACATATAAATAAGTAATTAAATTAAGATTGTTTAACATCAAGAATAGTCGTAAATAATATAAAATAGGATCGAAGGTAAACAGTATTTAAAATAGTTTTTACGACGCAAGTTTGCAGTTTTGCAATACTGTTTCTTTTTTTTACTTACTACGTACTCCTTTAATATACCTATGCAAGTTTCAGGGGCAATATAATAAAATGAAACTGGTATCAGCAAAATTAAACAAACTAACTTGTTTCTCTTTAAATCAGAAGTACATTTTTAACACGTTGTAAACGTTGCATACTCTTTTTGATTTAGGCCAACGAATCCAAACATCGAGTGAACCAGCTAGGTTGAAATTATGAACGGGACAACATTATTTTATAAGTAGATGCAAGATGCTAGAGCGTACAAAAGCTGGCTTCATCTCTTTTTTTCTATCTCTCATATTACCTACGTTCTCATTTTACAACAATGACCGGTATGTATACGGACAAGTTAAACTTGGTCGTCTAATTGCAAATATGAATTTGCATCACTCTTACATAATTTTGTTATCAAGTACCTAGCCCTATCTTTACTTAAATGTGAAAAAAAAATCATTAAATGTATTTTTTGTTTATTTGAAAAAGGTCAGTAAATCGCGCTAGTGACTTTTATTGGAAATTCCTAGAATTGAATAATAATAAATTATAATTAGCACTGAAAGTACTAATGAAAATGAACAAAGGAAAATAATTCCAAAGTGAGCATTAAAATATTTCAAAAAGGCAAACACATTTATTAGCTAATATCTTTCGCCATAAATCTCAATAAAAATATCACTTTTATGTATGCGACATACGTAATTCTGATTAGCACTGCCGTAATATGTAAAAATAAATCAGAAAATTTCGTAATCGTACATCCAAATGAGCCTTAAATGCCTTGATTTAATAGTATTGTGCCGCAGTGAATTTCAGTTTTGTTGCTGTAATTTTTTTTAATTAATAATTAAGGCGACATTTTTAAATTGATCGTTACAAGCTTATGACCATTTTATCTCTGGGCGATACTTCAAAAAGAATTCTCACCGAGTACTTCCTCATTACTTTTTATCATTCAAGGAAGACAAGTAAGTTGAATGCAAATTTCAAAACAAAACCGATAACTGATAGCCGAGATAAAACGGGGACGTTTACGCCTTACTACAGGCAACCCAACATACAGCACGAGATTCGTCCTATTGTAAAAAAAATAAAACAAATCGACAAATTAAAACTTACATAGAAAAAGAAGTCGTTGTTGATTATGTTAGCTACGCCAACAACTAAAAGAAAACCGAATAAAAATACAGAAGGAAATAAGAAAACAACGAGAAATAAGGATTTCAAAATTTTTCAGATTAATTTGAAATAAAAAATATACAAGTCACTTGCCTGCGTTTTTTTTTTTTTCAAGATATAAATATAATTACTAATTTCCAACTTAAATAAATTCAAATTTTAAAAACGTGTTGCTGCAAACCAACGATTCATAATAAATAAGTTTAAAGGTCAATGTTTTTTTTTCCTAAACCGTTTGCCTTGCAAATTAGGACAATTGTCCACATAAAGAAAAAATATTAAATAAACAAGCCGCGTAAAACCTTGGCTAGTGATTCAGCAAATATTTGCATTAGACAATTATCGATTTATTCTCTAATACTTTTCTGAAACGACGACGAGAATGTTTTGATAAGCATTGAGGCTGTCATCAAGAAATCAACTTTAAGTACTTAATTGTTCATGCATAAGAAAAAGTTCCTCCTTTCTCTCACGACAAACAGTTTTATTTTTGTTAGGTTTCGAAAAGGAGGAGGAAAATAGAAAGAAAATAGAATGCGTTTTCAATAAACAGTTTTAATTAAAAACGGAGCAAGAAATTTTAATTCTCGGATACTTTAACTCAAAGACTACTGTTTAGTTCCTAATTCACATTTACAGTTCGATATTTCGTTTGCAATTATAATAGTATCTAAGAAGTCATGAGTGTTCCTTTTAAAAACAACAACTTACATAATTATTTCACTATTTAATGAATTTATAAAATTATTGAATAAATAGGTCAGCAATATATTGAAAGCCAATGGTGACTTCTCTTTGGTTATTGAAATAACGAAATATAAATTAAAACTGATTACAGAAAAGAAAATCTGTTGTGAAGAACGCAACACCAATAATAATAATAATAATAATAATAATATATTTATTGGTCATTGTGGCCACTATTTAGTTAGTGGATATGACATGTCATTTTAACAAGGAAAAAAAAAATCTAAATATATAGTTATGTTTACATTGCAAAGCAAATTTTCCTTTGAGTCATTTAACATTGAATTTGTAAAATCAAACATTACAGTGTAAAGAACTTACTTACTTAATATTTTACACAAACAGTCTTCCACAGCTATACTTCTCCCGAATGAAAACCTCAACCAACATATTAGGTGTGTATGAGTGACGTTGACGAAGCAAATCAGATAATTTAGAATGCAATCATGGAATTAGAATAGAGTAAAATCATAACTCATCTGTTAGATATTCTGTTATTGAGTAATAGCATTTATTTATTAGTAATTTCTTTACATTACTTTTAAATATTTCAAAGGTACCCTGTTTCAGTGGGGGAGGCAGTTTATTGTAGAGTTTTATTCCCATGTAAGAAGGTGAATTCTCATATTGTTTAGTGCGATGTTTTTTAACGGATAGCATGTCTTTCGAACGAGTTTCATAATTATGGAAATCTGAATTTTTGGGATGTTTATCAAAATTATTTCTAGTAATATACATTTGTAGATGTAAATTGAAGGAAAAGTAAGTATTTTGTTATTAATAAAGACATTTCTACACGTTTGCCTATGATTCAAGTTATACATCATTCTTATTATTCTTTTCTGAGCAATGAAAATTCTGCTAATGCTACCTCCGTTACCCCATAAAACTACGTTATATGTTAAATGGCAATATACCTACCATACAGTAATATAAATCAATCAGTTTATACGCAGGTAATATTTGTTTCAATTGAGATATGGCAAAGTAAGCTTTATTAATAGTTTTACTAACTTGATTGATATGTTCATGCCATTTTAAACCTTCGTCTAGTTGTATACCTAAATATTTAACTTTATCTACTGATTCTAGATTCATTCCAATAATATTGTATATTGACTTGCAAATGACTTGACGGTTAAAGAAATTAACAATTACGGTTTTTTCAGTATTTAATATAAGTTCATTTTTAGCACACCAGTGTTTAAATTGTTTAGAAATATTAGCCATTTTTTGCTCAAGGTCTTCAGGCGTCTGCGTAGTGACCCCCATAGAGGTGTCATCTGCAAACATCGTAATGTGTTCAGCTTCAATGTATTTTTCAATGTCATTAATATATAACAAAAATATGAGGGGACCCAGCACAGACCCCTGAGGTACCCCATAATTTGTTTTATAGCATAGTGAAGTATAATTTTTAATTTTTACACATAGCTTACGTGAAGTGAGATATGATTTCATCCAATTTAATAAATATAAAGCATAAACACTTTATTTGCTCAAGCCTTTATTTACTTGACCTTTTTGTCTGTTTTATCCCTATGGATGTGATCCTGGTAGAGTTGAGTTCCTATTTCTCTTCCAAAAGTCCTGCCACCGACCATTAACTCTTTTACTATCCTCTATCGTTTAGCTTCTGTCTCCTCATATCAGATTCTTCTCGAAAAGGCTTTTGTGAATGCGATCCTGGTGGAGATGAGTCTGTTTCTACTTCTCTTCCTTTCATCGTTCATTAACTATTTCTTTATTTGCTTTCCACGGTTTCGCTTCCATCTCCACATACTAGGTTCTTCTCGATCAGGCTTTTGTGAATGTGAGCTTGGTGGAGTTGAGTTTATCGTTATTTCTCCTCCAAAAGTCCTTCCATCGGTTACCAACCCCTTTTATCATTTTTCCTCCGTCTTTTCACTTCCATCGCCTCGTCCCAGGTTCCTTGTCGGTCAGGCTCTTTGTACGGTGTTAGCCTTGCAATTTTTTCCAATACCTATTTATTCCATTTAAATCCGATGTTAAATTATTTTTGCGTGTGTCGATTATACACTTTTCTCCAAATTGAAATACGCAATTTTTTCCATTACGTATTTCAATTTGGAGGAAAGTATATTATCGACAAACGCAAACGCTTGGGAACATATTTTATTCCCTTTCTTTTTATTTCTTGCTAATCTCCTGTCTTTTGATTCTATTTCTTAATATGATTTTTCTACCTTTTGCGTCAACTAGTTCATTAACTACCTCTTCTTTTCCTTCCTTTCCATTAACTCTTTTTCTATTTGTCCTCCATGGTTTCGCTTCCATCTCCTCACATACCAAGTTCTTCTCGATCAGGCTTTCATAAATGTGAGCCTGGTGGATTTGAATCTACCGTTATTTCTCTTCCAAAAGTTCTTCCAACCCCTTTTACCATTTTTTCTCTGGCTTTTCAACTCCATCTCCTCGTCCCATGATCTTTTCATTAAGGCTCTTTTCATGATCTTATGCCTTGCAAGTTTTTCCACAACGTATTTCAATATGGAGAAAAGTATGTAATCGACAAACTAAAACAATTTCTATCCCCAGAGTTTTGGAACATATTTTCTTCCATTCCTTTTTATTTCTTGCTAATCTCTTCCTGTCTTTTGTTGTTATTTCTTATATGATTATTTTTACCGCTTGACAAACCAACTAGGTCGTTGACTACCCCTTCTTTTCCTTCCTATTATTCTTCATATTGCTGCACGTTGGAAGTCATTTGTTTTTCAATCTTTGCACTTTTATTATGCTTCCTATAGAGCTGATACAATTTTTCATTTGTCCTTCTCTATCGCTCATCCTCTATTTGTCTCCCTCTTTCTCTTTTCCCTGCTATGAAATTTCCATAGTTCGCTGCCAGTAGTAACAGCTCATCTGATAAGTGTTTTATTAGATTATTATTTTTAAATTCTTCATATTCGTTTTGATCTTAACACACAACGCAATCCTCCCGTTACACTTTACACCTTTCTCTGTCTTGCCCTTCGTTCTTGTCTTCATCCTCATTGATGATTATTGTTAGGCCGGATTCTCACTAGTCAATTTCATTGATCAATAAGATCGGTTCTATACCACCAGAAAAGAAATTGATTAATATGAACATCATTTAAGCGAAATTGGTCCATAATTATTCGTTTCAATTTCAAGTGAAAAGCATGTCTAGTTTGATTGATCAACTGGATTGATTCAATGAAACTGAAAGATCAGAACGAGGTTTCAATGTACACCTCCAACCATTAATAATGACCGTGCACCTAAGTCGTAACAGCTGATAACTACAGTCGAATACGCACTTTCTGTATTACAAGCAAATGCGTAATAATTTAAAACGACGTTCATAACAATTATTCAGTTTGGCGAATTCTTAAAAGTGACACTTCCTACTGGATTATCAATGCCCTTGAATAATGTGAAAGCAATTATATTTTCAATGATATACATTCAGATTTATTGATCAACGAAATTGGCTAGTGAGAACTCGGCTTTACTCGCAAAAGTTGATCTTCCGAAATTATTTTTAGTTTCTTGTTTTGTACGATTTATGCTTTTCCATCTACTGTTTACATGTTTAGTTTTATTTTCATTTTCTTAATCTTTTATTTTTCGCTGAACTTTCAATTTTTTTATTCCTTCTATCATTATCTTTCTTTCTAGTATTACTGTGTAGGATGTCTGATTATATGAAGAGTTCAATTGAAAAATTCAGCGGCCTTTGACTTTTTATGATATTGTGAAGTAGATCTTTTATTACATTTTCGCGAAATCTCGCTTTAACATACAAGCAAAGATCACATTTTTTTGACAACAAAAAGTCAAAACTCTTCACGTTTATGAAGTCAATCCTTTTCTTTCATCTTCTTTTATCAAAAAATCAGAACCAATTTTTATGAACTTTTCAACTGAACATATCTAATGCACTTATTGTCATTTCACGACAATGTTAAAGTAGTGTTACAGTGTTGTTCAAAACGAGTCATCTTTTGTAACTCAATTCTTTTCTGATTTTTGGCCGATGATCAAAACTTTATGGTCCGTTTCAATCAGAATAATTTTTGCCAGTTGTATTAATTTCTCTCAATAAAATAGTTTTCTTCTTCCTTCTCTGTATCATAGACGTGCTTGAAATCAATAACATGGAGAGGTAAAAGCAAATTATGTTCTATGCCATCATCTATAATTTGTTTTAATATAAAAAAACTTGATCTATCTTTCAAAAGCCACACTTGATACTGCTCAGTCTCTTTCTCACTTGCTATATTTTTAATGTTTTTTGCACAAAATTTTGTAATCATTGTCATTAAAGCAGTTCAAATATAAAGATCTTCAAGTTTACCAAATGTCTTTTACTATATGCAAATAAAAAAAAAACCTCAGTATAAGTAACGTCGGCGTATATGGAATACTCATTCTTTGGGCCGTCATAAATTCTGAATTAAGATACTAAATTCTCAGATATTATAATTAAAATTACTCTGTGTTGTTTTCCAGCGGTTGCATATAATAAATTTAAGAAATACATATTTTTTTGGGAAAATTCTGTAACAAATTAAAAAAAAACTGCATTTTCATGATATGATTTAAAATGCCGGGTAATATGGAATAGTCACTTGGGGTGATATGAAATACGGGAAAATATGCAACACTTTGAATTAATAAGGTGAAATATGAACTGTTCTACTAATCTACACTGTAACAAACTATCTTTGGTGTAAAAAAACACTTTTATTTTAAAAAATACACCAAAATACATTTTTCTGGTACCGCGCGTAAATTTCCAAAACGATAAATTCACAAAATCATATACTGTAAAGTTATGCAATCTTACCGGCCAAGAACCTCTGTAGTAGTGACCTACAATACCTAAACTCATGTTAATGCCAGAGTCGTTTAACAGATGGCGCTTTTCATTTCAAAATACCGGGTATTCCATAATAGCCGGTCTATTCCATACATGCCGACTTTACATGAAATGCCTATGTTTGTTTGGCTACTGTGCCATAGCAAAAAAAAATTCGGAGGTGCCTCTTGTGTAGAACTGCTGAAGTGTGCAAAAAAGAAATATTTAGCAAGGTCAACGACGCCTTCCTCTGTAGCACCGCACCGATCATAAAAGGAGTCCCGCATTCAAACCCATTCCACAACCTAATTTGATTACGTAATGTGGTCGATTTTAGACTGTACAAACAGTGGATGAAATAATACATTAATTTAAAGTTCCTTTAATTGATGATGCCATTATTTAACCCATCCTCATTTTTTAAAGGTATTTATCGTCCAGTAATTATAATCGCCGATTTATAATTTGAAAATACCTAAAATTGTAATTACTTCGAGTGAAGTTGCATTCATTTATTTTAATAAATCCAGGCGCTTTGTGAACGCGTTTAAAATGTTTTAATTGTTACGATCTATTAATACGGATCATACGAATCAAACAGATGTTCGTTTACGATACTGTTCCCTCGTTGGCTATCGCCTTGCATGGGGGACTTATTAGGTAGCAAATCCGCTTCAATTTGTCTATTCTATTTCAATGTCAGGTGAAAAAGTGATCGTAGGATGTGGCTGTTTTATCTGTTCGTTAAATAAATCAATCAATTGTTTTTGGATTATCTTATTTCAAAAAAGTGACAAGAGCTGTCAAAATTTTAGCTTAAAAGAGCTCCCGAAAATTAACGCTAAGCGGAGTACGCTTGAACTATTTAACGAACACTTGAAGAATTTTTTTCTCAGCTTTTTTGAAACTGTCTTCGAGAATTTAAAGCGTACAGATATAATTGCGGCTACAGATTAAAATATGGCGCTACTAATATTTTTAAAATCTCTTTGAAATTAAAAAAAGAATTTTAACAGATTTTAAAAACATAAGCAGCGCCATCTGTTAATCTGCAGCCGCAATTATATCTGTACACTGTAGTTTAAAAACATAAAACAATAAAAAAATAAATTAAAAAAAAATTGAATAAAGTTAAATAGAAATGGTTAAAAAAAAACATTTCGGTTCAACTTTATTTATTTAAATTTTTTTTGTAAGAATATTTCTAATTTGTTTAGCGATTTCCAGTAGCCTTGGAATTGACCCCCCCCCCCTCCACACACACACAAATAAAGATGACAAAGTTATGACTCGCCTTAACAGACGACGCCACAAAAGGTTTTTCTTTATTCAAAGTTGTTTTAAGAATCTTGTTCTTGAACGTTCTGACGTTTAGAGGACACAAAATTAATTGCGGCTGTAGATTACGGCTACAGATGGCGCTACTTACATTTGCTTGAAATGTTTTTGAAACTTCTTTTAACCATTTCTGTTAGATCTGATTTATTCGACTTTGTTTTAGGTTACATAATTTTTTGAATGTTTTTTACGTTTTTCAGTTGCCTTGAAATTTTTTCTCCACAAATAAAAAGGACAAAGTTACGACTCATGGTAACAGATGACACCATAAATGTCCTCTTTATTCAATGTCATATTAAGATTGTTGAATGTTATTCGCTCTTTTAGTCGTTTTCCGATAAGTAAAGAGCTCAGGGTAACAGATGGCGCCACATGTGTATGTAAATTATTTCGCTTTAACTATTTAAGTATAAAATTTTATTTATTTCTTTTTATATTTATTTTATTTATATTTATTTAAGTTCTTAGACAGGCGAGCCTCATTTTTGAAGGGCATTTATCGTCCAGTAATTATAATCGCCGGTTTATAATTTGAAAATACCTAAAATTGTAATTACTTAGAGTGAAGTTGCATTTATTTATTTTAATAAATCCAGGCGCTTTGTGAACGCGTTTAAAATGATTTAATTGTTACGTTCTATTAATATGGGTGATACGAATCAAACAGACGTTCGTTTACGACACCGTCCCCTCGTTGGCTATACCAGAAATTCTCAAACGGCTTGGTGAAAATCTGCAAATGCATTTTTCTCGAAAACTATTAACTTTTTGTTAGGAACATATGAGTTCAATCGTTTTCGTTTATAGTGAAGTATTACAGATTTAAATATTTGCACGCAGTAAAAGAACACCCGGTATAAGAAAATGACTAAAATAATGTGTCAGAGTTACTTTCATTTAACGCCATGAAATAATTGTAAAAAAAGTATTTGTAAAAATAATAGCTTTAGACTAATTCGTTCCTAAAAAACAAGCAAACGTTTCAATTACTTCTGGAAGTTAAGACAGTTCGACTACAGCGCTCAAGAAATAGGATAGTCTGTATTTGAAATTCTCATAAAACTTATTGGACTGAGTTATATAATTTTGGATAATTTCCTAAATTTAAATGACAATAAAAGGTTTCAGAAATTGAATTACCTGAAATACTAAAACCTTACAAAATAATATTTTGAGGACTACAGTTGAAAAGTAGACAAACTACAGTTTCCTGTATTCTTTCTCAAAATGCCATAGATTAAAGACAAATTTCCAGATTTTACCAAAGCTTTAAACTTGTTAATTTTGAAAGCTTTTAAATATTTTAAATGTTATCTGTGAAGTCGTCTTTAATCACTACCATTTTCAGAAAGAATGATTACAGGAAACTGTAATTTGTCTACTTTTTTTGCTTCCAATTGTGTGAAAAAATATAAGTGCTTAAACTCAATAGGAGTATTTAATAATTTTTGTAATTCCGATTTTCGCCCAATTTTTCCATCGTACCTCGTATTTACCACCATCAAATATCTCCTTACCTAATAAACATTTCAAAAACAAGATTGAAGGTCAGTCGAATACATTTTGAATAAAATTAAAGTTTTCTTTCTTTACATCTAGTCAAAACATTTACCAAACATAACATCTTTATTTTTCTTTTTAGCCAAACTTTGCACAGGCGTTAAAAATCTTTTATTGCAATGTTTTTTGTTTCTATTTTTTGTCCTTTGGAGATATTCAAAGTTAAACATCTATATGTCTTATCATTTACTACGTTTGAAATATTAATTTTATTACGAGCTTTAAAAGTGTTTAGTAATATGATCCGGAATGTACCGCTTAATGGTTTAACACGTCACATATCGCCTTTCAAGTCTTATTAAGAGAACTTCCAGCAAAATATTTACGTATCCTACATTGATCTACAGAACGAAAATATTTACATTTTCGTGCAAATTTCTAACTATTACTACGAGATCGACGTAATCACGTTATTTTTACCTCATTCCGGAAAAAGTAACCGATATGTTGATTCAACTTAAACAAACATTTCAGAATCGCTCTTTTATAATTATATTGGAGGGATATTTTGAGAACTCATCGCGCCAAAAGTTAAAATAAATATTTTTCGCCAGGGGTTCAACGCCTGATTACCACAGCGTTTATCGGGCGTTTGCCAAGCGGAAGCAAACATTTGCTTTGCCTTACAATAGCATTTTTTTGAAAAGTATGAAATCGATCCAATAATAGTGTTTGCAAAGCGTGAAGGTAAACCGTAAAAACCTGAAACTGTTTGGTTAGAAGTTTACATACAGAGATAACGATAAATCTTGAATTGATCTAATAATACTCCTAACAATGAAAATCAAGGCAATATAACAAAAACATTTGTGATTAAGTGAAACCCAAAGCAAAGTTCATTGCAATTATTCCCTCATTCAGGTAGATATTTTAATTTAACAAAATATATATTTAAATGATTAAAAATGACATTACAGAAAATACCCACAGCGGCTAAAAGCAATGAAGTTCGAAATATAGAAAGGCTAAAAGAATTATCCTAACAAACTTGTTTAAGGAACATTTTTCTGTAAAAACATCTTTAATATCTTGCCTATGCTGACGATGTCGTACTATTAACGAAAAAAACTGAAAAATGTTAACAAAACGATTAATAAGAGCTGCAGATATGATGGTCCTTTTATTCAATACGGAAGAAACGAAACGTTTGGAACTTAAAACCAAGCTGGAAATGACAACTTCACAATGTATTAGAAAGACGGTGATACATGGAAATTTCACGAAGGTGAAAGCTGTATGTTTCAGGGAACCCTAAAGCAAAGAAAGAAGGAAATCGGTCTGCGGAGGATGAAGGCCTAAAGGTATTTTGAAATAATCAATTAAAACAATGAGGGGAACACAATTAAGATTGTCTATGAATCAGTATTTCAGTCGTGGATTAACTTAAAACTTATTTGATTACCTATTATTATTTATTATTAGAGAAACAGTTGTTTTAATAATTGTAGACATGGGAATAAAGTGAAGTTTAAATTTAATCCACGACCAGTCTCTCACAAATAATTCAACAACGCGTTACTGTCTCCCACTCAAAGTAATTCAGGGCCGGGTACTTAGATCCCGACTTGATGTGTGGGAATCATTGATCGCGATATCCCCTCTACCCATGTCATGCCAATGAAAAGTAAATTTTAAAGACATGTTTGAAATGCCATCCCTAAGTAAGTATTAAAACCAACTGTAACCTAAGGCCGTTTAAGCTTTTTTCTTGTAAGATTTAGATCAATTTCTACACAAAAAATTGGGTTTAGAACATGTTCTAGATGATTTTTAATTCAATTCAAGCATTTTACTGGACAGAAATAGCACACTGTATATCGTATTTGCCTTTAGGGATGTGAGATTAAGGCTATAAACCACCACAAAAGAAAACTTAAAAAAAGAACTGAAAATGTAGGAGAGAAAGGTATTAAGAAAGATTTGTTTTATAGAAACCTTGATAAAGGAAATAAATTTTCCGAAAGCTCGCTTGAACTTTAAAAGAGTATTACTATCAACCTTTTTTGACTGCAGCCCAATTATAGGATTAATTCCTTAATTGGTCAGTCGTGATCAAACTTCGCGAAAGATTGAAATGTGGAGGAACTAGTCACAATTGCAAAAATAAAGAACTAATCACAATAAAATCGATCAAACTTATTAGTGGCAACATGAATTAATTAACAAGTTTGAGCGATTTTATTGCGATCAATAAAAATCAATCAAACTGATCAAATTATTAATTACAACATGTATTAATTAAAAAGTTTGTAACTATGAAGAAATATTTATGATGGAAAATATATCTACAGGGTGATCAGATTCAACAATGGCCGTGACGTGAAGGGTACACATTCGAAAGTGAGGGATTTCTTCCTTTATCTGACACAAAAAGTGTTGGTTTATGATATTCCAATGAACTATGAACTACAATGAATATTGAAGAGTAGCATCTTCTGATCTTCATCCAGAAATCCAGAAAGAATCTCACAAATGCAGTATTATTTAATAAACCTGATGTTACCAATTTTGAGTTTCATAAATTTTTCTTCTAAAATGCAAAATACGACAGACTTAATAAACTAATTTATTTAAAGCAGAACATGAAACAATCGAGACTATTTTATTTTAATGCAAAACACGAGGGACATAATAAACTAATTTATTTAAAGCAGAACATAAAACACTTAAGACTAATTTACTTGAATATAAGCCGAACGTTACTGTTTACAATCTTTCGCGTTCTGTTTTTCCTCTCATCCAAAAATTAGCAACTCTTATAATTTTCTTGCTGTAACGGCAAGGAAAGTTTTTCCAACCCTAGAATTTCGAATGATGTTCAAGCAAAATCATTTTTTCTTGGATGCTGGACGTGTGTAGTACAATGTTGGAAGTAATCACCCTGGAAATATACTGATCATGATTGGTAAACACGAATAGTACAAACTTTTTGGGAGAAAAACAATAATCGCAGGATTTATTGAAGGAAGAAGGCTGCTGGGCTATCTAGAAAGAAGAAAGAACAAGAGAGATGTAAACAATGGAGTCTAGAGAACGTTAACAGACAGAGGCCGACGAAGTGCAGTGAAGAAGGATCTGAGGGAATATCAAAGAAATGCACTGAGCTTAGTAGCACATGGTGCAGTTTCATTCAGTTATAAGCTTAAGCTGTTTTAAGCTGCTCTATGAAATGTTATTCATGATTAAATAAAAACATTATTGATGCATTTTTTTTCTTTTGTCGATATCTCAAGAATGGAGAAGAACTGACCTAAAGTGTATATGAAGTTTTTTGTTCAGAACCACCTATGGAACACGTGGTGGAAGTTTGTCGGTTATCTCATGGATCAGCCTTTATATTATTATTTTAATCGCTGCTTTTTCATTAAAAGGAAAATAATGTGTTTATAGAAATGTCCAATAATAAACGTATGATACACTTCTTTAAGTATAAAAACTCGTAACAACAGAAAGAAAGTAAGAAAACATGTTTCCCCTCAAATTGTTTTTAGAAATATTGCAAAAATTGCTCAACATTATCAAATGAATTTTATCTCCACTTGAAATACGTATAATAATACACAAAATTCAGGCAATTTTAATACTCCTACAAGAGAATAATTTAAAAGTAGAGGTATTTCAAGAGACATTGTCTGTACTACAGCCCTTGCACAGGCTGTTCATTTTTGATTGTACCCCATGTGATCAAATTATTGCCTGAAATTAGGCAGTTTCAATACAAACGTTTCTAACAAACTTTTATGAAACTAATGCTGCAATTTTGAGCACTATCGTAACCATCGTAACATATTTATGATCTATGTATCTAAATGGCTCTGTAACACCTTACAGGCTTACGATCGGGCTCAAAATTTCAGCATAAATTTCTAGAGAGATACGATAACTTTAAACCAACAGTCTCCAAACAACGGCCCGCGGGGTAAAACTGGCCCGCGAGTAGATACCACCAATTAGGCCCGCAGTGGTGGACGGATTGTGCTCGGTATGCGGCCCGCCAAAGTTTATTTTCATTACCTTCTAAAATATACAATAAATTCAAGTTTTCGATTACAGTGAACCTTCTGAGCATTCCCTGTTCAACTCGAAGAACTAGGAAGATTAACTTCTTGTACGGTTCCGCTCTACTTAAGCCCTTTTCCCTCCCAATTGCTACGCAAATGGGAATATTGGATGTTGCAAAAACGTCCTTAATTGAGTGCATAAATTACGAGGCTTCCGCTCGCCCGAGTCGTGCTGAGTAAAAAAATTCGAAGAACTACTTGACCCTAACCTTTACATTACAAATTTCGTTTAACAAGAGCCGACTTCAAAAACTATTTAGTAATAATAGGTGTCGACTTTTTTGTCGTCTCTTAGTTATGTAAAAAGTTACACCAATCTGTGCAACACCACCTATACTAGATATTCTAAACTTTGGAGGTAAAGTATACAAATTATTTAGTAGAAATGTTTTTAAAAAATCGGTCACTGTTTGATCGCCTCTTCAACAAGGGAGCAACTCAAAAACTCCAACTGCAAACAGACTGACATGACCGGGATATCAACATCAAGTGAAAATGTTAACAAAAGTTTAAGAACGGCTCTTGCGACCAATTTTTTGACGTAAAATTGTGTCTAATTGACGGTTTGTTACCTAAAATGCCATCCCGAACGAAAAAGCCATTGCGACGAACTAAGTTTGTTTTCATGATGAGCTGACTAGGTCTTTAAAACCTTGGAACCTATTGGAAGAGCCAGTATGGCCCTCAGGCTAAAAAGTTTGGAGACCCCTGCTTTAAACAATGCATTTTGAAAAATGTAACTGTCGTACTTCTCGAACGAAGATATGATCTGCACCATGGTTATATATACACGTCAGAGGGGATGCGAGAATAAATGAAGGTCCGATATAATGCAGGTAACGTATTTTTCAATGAAGGGTTATGCACATTAAAGCTGTGTTATACAGGTTGTTTAAAAGAAAACGTTCGGATATTATAACCATGAATAGTACTCATCAAGAGCAACAAAAGTCTAAGTAAGTATAGGTCCGCAAATATTTTTTTTTTTCAATGATAGAGTTGATTTTCCATTGAAGTTAAAAAATTGTATTATTCTAAAGAAACAAACAGTAAACGTGCGATTGTCCACCTCCCGCTTGCACACAGGCTTCACATCTTCGACGAAATGAAGCTCTTATTCTTTCGAATAGTGCTTGATTTTGTCGAATGGTTTAGCAGTTATGTTCTATTCGCTGCTGCTGCTCATTTACGTTATTAACGGGTCTTGAATACACCCGAGATTTTAAATATCCCCAAATGCAGACGATATTTAAAATCTCAATTTTTTAACTTCAATTGAAAATCAACTCTATCCTTGAAAAAAATTATTTGCGGACCCATACTTACTAAGACTTTTTTGTTTCTCTTGGCGAGTACTATTCATGGTTAGAGTACCCGAAAGTTTTTTTTAAATACCCGGTATACACTATGCCGATTTCATAATGGAACTAAACGGTACTTTAAAATAAAAGTCACATTCTGATGTATAAACTAATGTTTTTTTTTTCACATTAGTTTTGTCATCTGAATGTGACTTTCATTTTGAAGTCTCCTTTAGTTCGATTTTGAAATTTTTCATATCTCATATTTTCATCTCCCTTTACCTTTAATCCTCGATTTATTCCCATAGTTACAATTATACAGACAATTGTTTCTATAGTAATTAATCAACGGTTAAAATTAATGAGAAACGAAAATACCAACTTAATTACATTTTTTCAATCATAAGTTAACATTAACTTTTAGTTTATTGCTATGGATACAATTGTTTTTATACTTGTTATCAACCGGGCCTTGGGGTCAGTTCAATCGGGGTTTAACTTTAAGCTTCGTTTTATTCCTATAGAAACAATTGTTACCAAAGAAATGAAACGAAGTTTAAAATTAAACTGTGATGGAAGAACCGGTCCTCAGGTTGGGTTGCATAAAACATTTAAGCCCGGATTAAATTTAATCTTAAGTTAGAATGTGACAGATATCACCACGTACAGCATGTTGTGTGTCACAAACTAAGTTAGGCTTAATTTTAATTCAGGTTTAAAGGTGCTTTCTTTCCCTTAAAAATTTGAATCGTGTTTCGAATAGTTTGGAGCTGAATTTCGTGGTTGCTACAACAAAACACCTGATTTGAATTTTTGATTGACAGTTCATTTGTAAATAACCATAATTAAATCCAAACAAGTTTTAAAAATAAAGAGATTCAAAGGAAAAAAAGGCTGTTTTTGAATCAAATCACGTTTGGATCACGATTTTGTGAGCGAAAGAAAGCATCTTAAATCTTTTATACAACCTTAAGTTTATTTAATATAAAAATGTCACGTAAGTGTTTAGTTATATCAGCAGGTAACTGTCTACATTAACAAACGTTATATTTTTCCACGATATACGTTAAATATTACAGGTGTAGATATAAGATATTTCAAAAAAATAGAACAAAAAAAGAAGGAAACTGTGATTTTATTTATTTGATGATGTCTCACAAACAGGTACGAACAGTAGGCACTTTAAAGAGAATTATTTATTACTTTATTTATCGACATGACACCTTTCGTAATGAACACATACTCTCGTGTTTATAAACAAGTTTATATAAGTTATGAATTTCCATCGTTAACGTCTTAATTAAACATCGCCGGCATTTCCTCACTCCTAACGCCGATAATGAAGAAAGTCAACACCGGCGGCGTCGAATCTCTAGAATAAAATATTTTAACGAGGCGAATTATGCAATTACTTTTATAGCAATTGTGTACGCGGCGAATTAACAACAGTTCTCGCCTACGTACGTTTCAGCAATACACGGATGAAACGAGGTGCGTCGCTGAAAAAACATTCCGGTGTGAATTGGGAAAATTTTATGTGCGTCAATCACTAACAATGTATGTATGTTAAGTGGCTTATGTAAGAAACTGAAGGAAACCGCATCGAATTACCAAGAGATCTCGTAACAATCTATTAATTTAACTAACTATTCATTTCCCATTCCTCATCGGTTACACAATTAAGGTGCGAATTCAATCCTTTTTCTAACACTTAACAATATTCCTCAAACGAGGAAAACTAGTTATGAAAGGAAACCGCATTTTTTTACATAGAAACCCCTAACCACTAACATTCCACACATTCTGGTGTTTTACAGTAACGTAATTCCTGAAAATTCCTTCACAACTTTCAGTTACCTACATGACAAAAACGTTCCTGCAAAAGTCCTCACACTGGCTGCGTGTTTGTAGGGTTTGCGAAAGTACATTCGTTGAGTAATTTTTGATTTTTCCAGGCCTTACGCGCCGTAATTGGGTTCCCACCCAGAGGGAAAACCTGGAAAATCAGGAAAATTGATAGAATTGAGAAAAGGTTCATTATAATCAGTGGATTTAACACAAAAATCATTAATTAGAAGAACTGAAAATTGGAAAACCCATGATTTTTGTTAATGTTTGTTAACCTGCAATTCTCTTTCCTCTTTGTGTATGACAAATTGAGAATTATATCAATAATTAAAATTTAAAGTATTATGAAATTGAAATTAAAGAGAATATTATACTAATTGCATTATTTGATACACACTATTTCAATTACATTCGCTGTCTTCTTTAATATATTATTTTATATTGTATTTTTAATTTTAGAAGAAATTTGATAACTTCATGCATTAATACATGTCTTTTTTTAAAATAGAACTTTGTGCATCTACTAGCAATAAAAATATATTTTCTAAAATTATTTTATAATCAATCTATATACTGAGTGTTTCATAACGTACGGAGGAGATTGAAAGGGCAGCTAAGAAGATCAAAATAAAGTGTTTTTCTTATTTCACTTTTGACCAAAACCCAATCATGAGAAAGTTACAGCAGTTATTGTTAAATAAACTTTAAATTTATCAAAACCACCATTCATAAAATGTCTACGTCAATCTGTTTCCTAGTTTTGTTTTAATGAGTAGGCGGTGGACAACAGTATGAAAATCCGTTTTTGGGCATTCAAAGAAGAAAATAAATAGCCGTAACTTTAATGTGAGTAAATTTTTCAAAATAGTTGCTTATTGTAAAGCTTAAAATTAACTCTTAAGTCCCCCAAATTTGAATTTAAAACGTAAAATATTACTCCAGATGGTAACTCTTCTTTCATTAAGTAATTTCACTTTAAACTCTTGTAACTTTTTACTTATTGTTTTTTTATCAAAAGTTTACTCAGAAGAAAGCTTTAATTTGATCTCTTTTAGCTGCCTTTTCAGTCTCCTCCGTACGTTATGAGACACCCAGTATAAAGAGACAATAAAGAGAATTGAATAATCTTGAGTATCCTGAAAAAAAAACAAAAATGTTCTCAGGTTCTTCAGTATATGCAACCATACAAGCGACAGCGTTCATTGGATTGCCTCTACTAAGGCTTTTTTCAATAATTTGAAAAGTTTTAGTTCAACACGCTGCTTTTAAATAGTTTTTAAAGATACTTCAGTAATTTTCTTCATTAATACAGGTGTATATTGAACTAGTTATTACTGTGAGTCTGTTATTTCTGTTCTGAAATAAGAAAAAAATTGAAAATTGTTTAAACATTTCAAAATTAGGAATGTTGCATAATGTCATTCAATGAGAAATTTTTTTAGACGAAAAGTCAGGGAAAATGAAAGGGTTGTTTTAATGAAAATAATATGGAAAACCTGCATAAATTGTTTATTGTGAAGCTCTCTTGTGTATTATCATTAATCAGATAACAAAAAAGGCAACGTCATGAATATTAAACTCACAATTCTTTTCGGTGGATTCTATGCGGAACTGTGGATCGCTTAAACTACGGTCGAATCTTAAATTACGGGGAAAGTAGTTTGAAATTTTTCACTGGTATAGGTACAAAATAAAAAAATTGTTTTATTAACTTTTCTTACTCCGTATGCTTCTTTAGTCTACTTTCTTCTTTGTTTGTTGCTCCACAAAGAAGAACTATAACGTAATGTAACTCAGTAATTCTTAAAAAAAAATACTTTTGACCTGTGTGACAAATACTGTTAAAATGCGAGCCAAGTGTGGTATATTCATTGCTTGCAAAGCTTTATATTGTAATTTCGTACTCAATTACGTTATTATTCTTTTCGATAAACTCATTTACTGATTATAACAAAGTGGTTTTAATTAATTCACATTACCGGTAATTTATTTTTAATGTTACCTTAACGGTAATGTTGCCGATTACAGCTCAGGTGGCGACATCTTGCGCTGGAGTTACCAATTGCGCTTTAACTACAAAGGTAATATTTATTCAATTTTCTGATTAATTTTATATCGGATACTCATTGCATTTTTGTCTTTTATTAAACTTAGTATTATGTATTTTTTCTAGTCTTGTTAAATTACCGGTAATTTATTTTTAAAGTTACCTTACCGGTAATGTTACCGTAATATTACCAATTACAGCTCACGTAGCGACATCTCGCGCCGGAGTTACTAATTACACTTTTAACTAAAAATGTGATATTTACTTAATTTTCTGATTAATTTGATATCGGATACACATTATATTTTTGTCTTTTGTTAATAATCAGGTTTCCAATATTTAATATTATATATTTCCACCAAATAAATTCAAAGCATGTCAACGAAAATCATTTTAGGTTATGAAATATTTATTTACTTTTTTCTAGTATTTACGTTTTTCTTAAGTAATCAAAAATATTCCTCGACCATTTGTTTCATAGATTTACTTGCGTTTTGCAAGTGTGCAGCTCGAAATTACCTTATGTTAACAACTGACGTAACAAACGGTAACATACGGTAACAAATGAATGTTATCTTACGGGTAACATTGGAAATAGTACCGACTCACAACACTAATTTTCTCTAAATAGTTTCATGTCTGAAGGAAAATATTTTTAGGTTATGAAGTATCTATTTTCTTCTTTTAGTATTTACGTTTTTCCTAACTAACTCATTTATTTCATTGGTTTACTTGTATTTTGCAAGTGTGCAAGAAAATCGAAATTACATTATGTTGACAACAGAGGTAATAAACGGTAACAAATGATGTTACCTTACCGGTAACATTGGAAATTTACTGTAAGGTAACGTGGTAATATTACCGACTCACCACACTAAATTCACTTGTCACAAAGATGCATCATTTGACGTTTGTGACGTTTAAGTGAAACTTTAGTTTGGGTAACTAACGCCAAATCGGAGAAAATTTGCACTAATTAAACAAATTGCGCAGGCCGAATAAGAGAATCCGTCTTGTGAAATCTAGTAGGTCGTGACTCCGCCAAATAATCTGGTGTAAGCACTAAGTACACGTTGGTGTACTGTCTGTGACACACCACACCGAATATAATCGAGCCGTGCACAACCACCGAGAGAATAAACGAACGACAAGGTGAACTTGGTACAGAAGGAGTGAAAAGTATAATATATCCGAACGCAGCTAATAAACGTGGTACCTACGGCAACAGCACACGTTTAATACCGAAATGGTACAGAGGGAGCCACACTAACGACTAGTTGTCGACTATTGTCTTTTGTTAATAATAAGGTTTCCATTATCTAATAATATGTATTTCCACTAAATAAATTCACGTGTAGACGAAAATCATTTTCGGTTATGAAATATTTATTTACTTTTTTTAAAAAAATTTTGTGCAAATCGTTTTTGATTGCAGCGAAAACCTCGAGCAGCCTCTGGACAGCTGTTTCAGCCCTACTTGGGGTTTCTTCAGCAGAGACGTAGCTCGCTCCCACTGCAAACAAAAACGACTTGCCCAATTTATTCGCAATTGCGATGTAAGAGTGATGAACAGATAAAATAGCGACATCTTACGATCGCTTTTTGACCTGACATTGCAGTAGGATAGACAAATTGAAGCGGGATTTGCTCCTAATAAGTCCCCCATGCAAGACGGCCATGCTTGCTGTCAAAGCATAATGAAAGTTTTAAAAAAAAATTTGTGCAAATCAAATAGTGATTTGAAGTTATTAATCAATTATTAAGGTTTAAGGAGTCCCCATCAGTCTTGGTTGAATTTGGTTGTTATGTAATAACATGTCTATTTGTTGATGCCTTAATAGTTGTTGGTATTATTTCATATTTTAATCATTTAGGGTTTCCATATAAGTATTGAATTGGCCACATGTCATCTTGAGTTAAATTCACCATTATAATAGGTGTACATAATCGAATTATTATTTGCAGAATGTTCTATTACTAAAGTGTGTCTATCTCATGTAATAATACAGTATAGTGTAACTATAAATTTAAATGAAGAAGGTAATTTTTTTTCTCCCGAAGCTATGGGTCCTACAGTTTTCTGTATATCGCCAATCGCCACCCTTATTGGGACCTCCCGTATATAACTCATCAAGTGAAGCTCAAATACGTATATCCACAATCAAGTCTTCATTGATTGACGAATAAAACAAAAACTAGTGTATCCAATTATTATACAATAATAATATTTATTATTAGAACAACTAAAGAAATCAAACTTTGCAAAAACATACGGAATGTGTTTTTATAAAAAAGTATACTTTCTCTTTGAGCCTGTAAGTATCTGTTTAAAATATACTATTGCAAAAGCAAAACGAAATGGAATCTACATATAATTACATTTACATTACATTACATCAATTTTCTGTATCAGTTAAAATAAAAATAACAAATGCGGATTTACATTAAAAAAAACTACCCTTGTAGGTAGCTAGAAATTTTTACTACGCCTTAACCGACTACCTATCTAAACGTAAAATAATTGTAAAATGAAAAGTATTTTTTAGATGTTTTGATGTATCTACTTCATTTAATACCTAACCATTTAAAGTTAAATGATTTATTTACCACGTTATTTATAAACATCGTAAAAGTTTTACAGCTCGTCCTTGCCTAATTAAACTCTCAGTATATGGTTTTTTTTTTTCTTCTTGTTTCGAGTTACATAAGAAGTACCTCTACATTGTTACTACCAGAAAATATTTATTATCTCAACTATTAAAACACCCGTATTCATAAACCAAAGTTACGCTATGCGTTCGTTTACAATTCGCTATAATTCATGAACGGCACGCATTTCCCAAATTGTGGGAAAATAATTCGCAAAAAGTTTATAAACTCTCACTGATTAGGTACCAAAAATGTGGGAAATATGCTCAGTTTATGAAATATAGCGAATTTTAATCGGACGCATAGCGTAAGTTTTGTTTATGAATACCGGCCTAAATCTTGTCTGTTAACAATCATCTCAAAATTTGTAAGTATATAGCAATTATAATCGGCCGGACAGGTTATAAAATTAATTTAAAACTCGATGTTTCGCTGTAATAACTTCTTCAGGAAAAATCATTATTAAATATCTACCTATTTTTTATAATTAGCCTTTTTTTTTACTTGGGAATTCGTCCTTTGATGACTAACTACTTTATATACTTTACTACTTCATGTGCACTATGGGTAATTTCAAAATTTTAATCCCGAACAACGTAAGTGTGAACGAGAAACATGGTATTGCGCACTATTACCCCTATTTTTACTCGCAACACCCATTCCTCCGCAGTCGTCTTATGATACACGCGCTTAGCCTTTGCCTCTAAAGATTCACAACATAGCAAGGCAAATACTAATATCAATTAATCAATAATCCATTGTAATATCAATTCACCCACTCTCGTATTTTGCGACTTCTCCGGCTCAAATTTTTAAATTTTGCAACCAGTATAACAGGTACTTTCATTTTTTCCTGACATTCATTCTGTAACATTGATATGCTTTCAATTGATATGGTCTTCAATAATTGAAGAGAATTTGTTAGGATTTCATAACATTTCACGAAGATTGTCGACCGCAAGTTGAAGAGAGACGCATAACTCGAGAACACACTTGAAACGGATTGTAAGTTGTTACGAAACTATTTACAGAATACCAATTTTTCAAGGTCACTTGAAACATAGCAATATCAAGTCCATATCAATGTTACAGAATAGACCCTATTAGAGTCTGATTTAAATATAGTTGCAAGCATGCTCGTGAACATATACGAGCGTCTATGGCAGACTTGTCAATGCTTTTGCTTGAGTGTACGAGGTCCAAGTGTGAAAGAAAAAGCGCGAACAATAATAACTGCCTGTCATTCTTGCATAATAACTCATATAATCATTAATAATGTTTTCATTTCAGGTAAAAGGAATTGCATAAGATTGGCATAATGCGTCTATTAATTTTCTTAGACGAACTAATGATTCAGTATTCTGATACAGCAACCAGCTCGGAACGCGAACCTCAAATGTGTTTCAGTCTTCATATAATAATTTACCGTCTATTAATGCAATCACTTCCGGGAGTATCTTTAATCTTTCATAATCATACTGAGAGAAAACTGTTACAATATAAGAGCTTTTCAATGTAAATGAAAATAAAATAGTCAACGTCCTATTCTGGTCATGTAACACGTGCGATCGGCAACCCTTAATAAACATAATAACTTTACAATACCATTCCGTATTTTAAAGGCTTTAAGGAAGTATCAGCCATCTTAACTTCGTTACAATAAAGGTTACTTTTACGTAATGTATTTAGATACGTAAATAAAATATTTAATGTGTGTGGACTAATTTATTCTGTTCATTTTCAGATGGCAATATAGTTAATGAAGTTGTTAGGATTATTACGGGTTATGATTCGCAATCTGCTATAATGAATGTCGGTTATTATTTTAATACTTTCTAATTTCTTGAAAAGCACTGCCTATTTCATCTAATTTGATTAAACAAGTTTTAAAAATTACTGACTATGACTATGATGCCAAACAAGATTTACAAAAGGTCTTACTCGATAAACCAAAAAAACGGCAACTCGTTCGTTAACGAAATTTTCGCGTGAAGGCATTTCTATCTTTCCATTTGAAAATTTTAATTTTCTTTAAGTTCCTGGAAAGTCTACATTTATTGAATTCCGAAAATTTCTATAAAAATTCCAAAAGGATTACTAGCGGAATAAATTACAACCAACACCTGTTATATCTTGTGTTATTTTTTTACACACACGCGATAATTAAGTTACACAGGCAATAATTTACATTTATTACTGGGCGGAAAATAATATTAGAATAACCAAAACCTAATAGTTATAATAAGCGTTGCGGTTGATCGTCAAACGTAAAATACAGTGCGGTGAACCTGTATTAGCTGATTTATTTAACGTTTGACTTAATGACAGACTAGTATTTCCAGTGTTATTGCATAATTGCTGTTTATCTAATGAGGATAAAATATAGGACTTTATTGGGACAAGTCCAGTTTATAGTCGAGTTAGCCCACGAACGAGGTTAATAAAAAGGGCGAGCTAATAAAATCTTATTATTATGTACGAGTTACATAAGTACATAAATTTATCTTCGTTAACTTTCGAGTTCTTCTTGCTTCCTTTTAGTATTAATAAAGTATCTAAACAAGTACAGTCGCGAGCAATAAATTTTCGTCGCCAATGTCAAATAAAATGTGAGTTTCAATTCCGTAACTGAGAAATTTTCTTCAGTTTGGTGTATTTTGCCAAAAAAGGGTCGAGAATAAATTAAATTTTTAAGGAATTATGTATTCCTATACTTTACTTTTTAATTCGGAGGAGTACTTTGAAATTTTGGCGCTAAAAACGAGCTTTGTCATTGGTAGTTGGCTGGAATTGACACCAATGACTGAATGAAAGCTCGTTTTTAACGCCAAAATTTCAAAGTTCCCTCGGAATTAAAAAATAAGATATAGTATTAAAAATTAAGACGTCAATCTTTTTTTTTAATCAAATACGAATCAAGTACAAATCTTTGACAGACCATGATGATCAAAATTTATTGCTCGCGATTGTACCTTGTACAATCGTGCGCAAATAAACTGTCCCTCTTGCAAGCAAACTTTACCCTTAAGACCTTGAACTACAAAGCTCACAGAAATGTCAAATTGTAGCACTTAAGATGCGCACGACTGTACCCTTGTCGTTGTTACCAATTATTTCAATCGAAATACATGAGCTTCTAAGTTGAATTTTATTAAGCACAAAGTTTTTTTTAATCTCAAACCGGACAGAAAAATGAAGGGAACACACTCAACGTTTCACTATAGATTTATAGCTTCGTCAGTTTTTTTTTCACTCCTGACGAAGCTATAAATCTATAGCGAAACGTTGAGTGTGTTCCCTTCATTTTTCTGTCCGGTTTGAGATTAAAAAAACTTTGTACTTACAATTTTCATCGGACAAGAACAAACTTTAATTTTGAATTTTATTATTAGATTGAACATCTGATTGATTGCAATTTACCTTCGATCTACAGCGTGATTCTAAATACGTGAGAAAGACTTTAAGGACTTATTCTCCGGCTAACTTCCGTCGAAAAAGTTCGTATGAACTAAGTTAAAAACATCATAGTTTTAAAGTTACAGACTGTTTAAATATTGGTATTAATAACGAGCACGCATTTTGTTTACAGCCAATGGCAATTTCTTGCTAGGTAGATGTCTTAATGAAGACGCCCCAATTGTGTAAGTACGTGACATTTGTTCGACTTTTCCAACATCTGAGTAAAACTTATACGTTTAGTTTACCGTTAAATGTTGTTATTAGCTCTACAAAATTTCTTTAATTATTATTAAACACTCCGTAACTTTAAAGCTACATCATTTTTGACTTACGTTCTTAAGAACTTTTTTGATGAAATTACTCGGAGAACAAGCCTTTAAAGTTTCTCGCACATATTTAGTATCACTCTGTACACAAACAGATAGATGATAATAATTAAGAAATATTTTGTATTTTATTAATCTCTAGTATTTTTGCATTTTCATTAAATATTTTATTACCAAGTGTAAGGTAATTAACATGTTTGCCAGCGTAAAATAGCAAAATTAAATAATGGTGTTTTGTTCGTCGATGTCAATACGCAATTCCATTTTATGACGAATAATTTATTTGTCGTTACGAACGTCATAAAAGTTTTACAGCACGTCCTAATTGCCTAATTAATACTCTGTAATAATTGTTAGCTGTCGAGTTACACAACAAATGCTTCCTCAATGCTATGTTTACTGTCTCAAAAACGAACACTGATATAAATAATAAGAATATGTGATTTGTATGATATGCAGGGCGCGATAAGCTTAGGGGATTATAATGTGACTAAGACTAGGCGTTCGAAATTTGAAACCCACAAGCTTCCCGCGCCCTGACATGTATTGATATCATTTTATCTAATGACATAAAAAAAATAATTTAAATTGAATTAATTTTAAAAATGTGACTTCTTTCAAATCTTTTTGTGAATGAATTTATTTTTCATAGCTATGAAAATAAAACAAGAAGTACATAAAAGAAATACCATACGTATACAGAAACTATTTGGTTTTATAAGTTTTTTTTTTTATCGACTAATGCTTCAGAAAGTAATTACACATAGAAATAATATAGGTATAAAGAAATAGTTTTAAAAACTGTAACTTTTGTTGCTTATATTTTGAATATTTAAGATCACAAAAATCACATTTGTTTACAAAATATAGCTTTTATCTAAAAAGAGTATAAAAAAACCTACACATATGTTTGTCCCTACTTCATAGTAATTGTTTGAAGAAATCAGGTGTAAAATAGAATCATATAAAAGAGAGCAAACCAAAATAACAAAAAAAAAATATAACAACAAACAAATATCTTTGTAAGAACAAATGTGTCCATCTGCTGATAAACTGAGAAATAGTTGTTAAAACGAATAACTGGCATGTGAACAATGCAGAGAAATCAAGTTATAAATTTATTAGGCAGATGGAAAAACCAGCCTTACTTGTTAACTTCAGTCGCATTTTAACAGGTAAACACTCAACACTTAATTAACTACAGACGGAATACTCTCTACTTCAACTATAATTGAGAGAATGAATATTATAAACAAACAAATCTGCCCTTACATCTTCACATTTTAACAAGATTAAAAAAAATATTATATAAAGAACCACAATCTCAATATCAATTTCAAGAGTATAATATTCAAACAACTGTGTGAACTTGTTCTATAACTTATAAACCAAAACAAGACATGACTTTTCTTTCGCTTCTTACATACTTAATCTCAATGATTTCAGAAAATTATAAAAAGTAATAAATGCCTATTTTAAAGAAAACTAAATGCCCCTTAATTTGCCCTTAAATAATAAAAAAATTACGGATATGTATCTTTCTTCGTTTTACTCTCAACTTGCCGTTCAGATGTAGACCCACCTTGATAATCCTTAACGACAGCTTTCCCTGTATCTTTAGCGGTTCTCTTTGCGAGGCCTTTTGGTGTCAAAACTTTAGCGTTATGACTAATAGTGAAAACATGACCGACAGTGTTCAAAGTATTTGAAGCCACATCACCAGCAGGTAGTCCATACCTGTAAATAAAAAAGGTCTTAGAACCTTTATTAACTTGAAAGCATTAAGAGTTACTTATGCTGTACGATTTTCACCGTGTTATCTTTCATACTATTTCCTAAAATTGATGCCGATACTTCTAAGCCATGATAAACAGTTGAAAACCCTTCAACGGCCCCTGCAGCTACATCGAGCACGTTTTTAACTTTCGAAGCCGCTTCTTCCTCACTGTAATTCATACTAGTTTTTAGCAAGCGAGTTCCTTGATACTGAATGTGCGGAGCAAGATATTGGCCTAATTTAGTTGTAGCAGCACATACTTTATCAGCTGTAAATTAATTATGCTATTACACAAATATTGCCTATATGTTAATTATAATATATTACCAACGAAACCAGTTACTTGAGCTGTTTTACTAGTGGCATCTTCAGTGAACTTCGCACAATTGGAGACAGTCGGGGAGATGGGAGTGTCGGTTGAGGCGGGAGCCATACTATCTATTAATTTTGGGGTTCCTCGATTCAGTAAACTGCTGATGCCTTCTGCTCCCCAAACTAGGCCTTGCGCTAAATAACCTGCACCTGCAAATTTTGATTCAAATCATTTTAAGAAGTTAAAATTACCAAAAATAAAAATGTCAATGTATCTTTATATTACAATTATTAAAAAAATTGTTCATAGTTATAAAATGATTGCAATCTGGCACACCTTTAACTAAACCATACGATATTTTCTCGCTTAGAGTAGCTTCTGGTTCATGTTGAACTACGACGCCGTGTAAAATATTGATAAATAATTCATGGACTATATTGTCTTCTTCATCAGGAACAACTATTCCCACAGAGGCGCCTACAAAAACATGAAATTAAAATCATTAATTTACTTTTTCTTTACTTACCTACCTTCAATGGTAGAATGAACATCAGGAAATATAAAGCAATTGTAACTTGTTCTATAACAAGGGGAAACCCCAGGTATCAGAGGATAAATCCAATTTCCAACTTGTAAGAACATGTTTGGTACTTCCCCTTAAAACATGAAGATTTACAAACAGAAAAAAAAAAAGAACAAAACAAGGAATATAACAAACCTTCAATTGAGAAAATCGTTAATGTCTGAGTGTCCGACACCAACGTCACCGCACCATCAGGATTAATGCAATACATCTTAACGTTATCATGAGTGTAAATAACTGTTGAAGTTGTATTGGATATTTGCAGCTGTAAATTATTTAACGCATTTGCCAAGTCTATGTAAGTTTGAGGATTGAGATTAGCCGATAAGTTCTTCTTATCGGGAGGCAATGTAACCAAGTCGTTTGCATGCTGCATTTTTAGAGTATTAATTCGAGACAGGACATCCCCTCGGGTGCGTTTTAATTTATTGATCATTTCGCAAGCTTGATTCCAGGTTTGATCTGGATTATCGGGGCAAGAAACTCTAACATTCAGAGCTTTGTCGATCATAGCAATACCGTATTTGTACTTATCCAAAGCCTAAAATATTATTTTTGAATCTGCGGAGTTTAATTACAGAGAATGTTAGCGTTATTACCTCCAAGGGTTTCTCATTTTCTTCTAATTTAATTGCCTCTTCAACAGCCCTGTATGCCTGGTCGTGGATGTTCTTGATGCTCAGGAATGTGGAACTCCACTCGGAGTCGTTCATTGTGTCACTCATTGTGAAAGACAGTAATTGTAATTGCACGCCTAACACGTCCTACTCGTCCCCAAATGTAAATTAAAACGAAACTGTTACGTCTTGTATTTGATTAGATTAAAATGAAAAAATAAAAAGTTATTCAAGTTACAAAGAGGTTATGATCAGGTTTCAGGCTTACCAAACTTTAAAATTCAAACGTATTCAAGAATCAAATTTCTTACAAATAACAATTAACTTTTCAGTAAATTATTTAATTTATATTTAAAAAAAAACAGCTAAAATTAAGAAATATGTCTAGAAAAATTCATGTATAAAAGTGAATTTCGTCAGCGAATTGAATTTCGTTCTTTCGTTGATCTGAATGTTGCCAATCTTTAAAAGAGAAATTCACGTCGCGGAAAAATATATTCAAATGAAATGATCATCAATTAGAGTATTTAAAAAGACGTAGCCGTAGCCTGTTTAGGGCAATTAATTAAATTAATTTCACCTTATTTATTTTCATAATGACATATATTTAAATTTCCCGCTACTTTTTTAGTAACGTCATCTGTGACGTTTCCATGTCCTTTTTCTTTCCGGTATTTCCATCCTTTTTTAATTCGTGAGCGTTCTCGAATGTCGGTGGTGAACACGTGAAAATAAAGTGTTTTTCTGAATATTCCCGAAAAAAATTCGCAAAACATGTTGGGTGCCGCAAGACTTTTAAGCCGCAGAGTGTTGGAATGCTCAACGTTGAACGTCGACGCGGCCAACAGGAGAAGTTTTTCACATTTATTGAAAAACGTAGGTTGTCAAAATTCACTTTCATCCACTTGCGTAATCCCTCGCGTCGCTTAAAAAACCGAAGTTCACGATCCTAAATTTGTTGCAGGCGAACGCGGCCGTATTCACCCCCAAACATGATCAAATACGCTACAAGTAAGTATTTTATTTGAGCCGTGACACGGCATGCGTTGACTTTTATTTGGTTAGGTCCGAGGGAGTCAGGGGGGCCGTCATCGGCATCGATTTGGGCACCACCAACTCGTGTGTGGCGGTTATGGAAGGCAAGCAGGCTAAAGTCATTGAAAATTCCGAAGGTTCTCGAACGACTCCATCCGTCGTAGCCTTTACGAAAGATGGAGAAAGACTTGTTGGCATGCCAGCAAAACGTCAGGCAGTTACCAATTCATCAAACACATTCTATGCCACAAAAAGACTCATTGGACGAAGGTTTGATGATGCAGAAGTCAAGAAAGATATGTAAGTGCTATATTATAAATTAAAATAACTACAACATCCTACTTATGTTGCAATTTTGTGGCTATCTGCAAGCATCATAAGATTTTTAAAATCTGTAAAGCCCATTTGACAGCATTTAAGATTTTATATCAAATTTTGCGGCTTGAGATATAATTTCTTGTAAGCAATAACATTATACATACCATAAGTGTTTCTGGAGATGAATTTGGTAATTATCAGTAAAGTTAGGGGGGGAGACAATCTTTCTGTTTTCTCAGATGTTCTGCTTTAAATCTGTCCCTTTACTCAAAATAAAGCTCCGTGGAAGTAACAAATAAACCTCAAAATCTTGTAAATGATTTTAATGACTTTTTCATTGTTACTATTATCAGGCTAAGAAAAGGTTTAAACACTGAACCTCCTTTCGGAAATTGTAATGTGTTTCACTTTGAAAATAACAAGTCGCTATTTGTAAATCCGGTAAAAAACAAGAGATTTTAAAAATACTAAAGATTTGAGAAACCAATGGAGTAGATGGTTTCCCAAAATCATTTCCCACGCTTTCATCAAGCAATTTTCAATATACAGGATGTTCTTTTACTGTGTGCAAATAAAAAACCTCAGTATAAGTACATGAAATGCTACTTACTGTTCGTATTTTCTGGTGGTTACCATACTATAGCCAAATAATTTTGGAGGTTCCACTTATTTGGAACCGTTGATATGTGCGAGAGAGAAATACTTCCAAGGTTGCAACGTCTTCCTACACACTGACCCGCGCTGAGTTCCGCAGTGAAACCCATTTCGTAGCGTTTCGTAATAATAATCACCGATATCGTTTATTAATTGTTTTATTTAAAATTTTAATTCACTGAGCGAAGTAATACGTGTTACGATATTAACTGTCGACGAATAAATCCGAAAATTTATGCACCAATTAGGCAAGCGCGTTAAAAATGTTCTTCCTTCGCCCTTTTACGTAAATAAACTTTTACTGTAATCTCTATGCTAGCTATGTAAGTATTACTACTTACGATCCATAGAAAAAAAGGAAATTTTTATAAGTCTATTAAGAATAATGTGGAATGAGAAATTACAATTTGTTTGTACCTCGCTTTCAATTTGTTCGGCAATTACGAACCGCAGCTTCTTGAATTGCACTAGATTTTAATTTAAAAGTACTTAAACTTGTAATTACTTGCAATGAAGTTAATTTAAATTGTAAACGTTTTGACGTTTCAGCTGTGATCAAAGCGGTTGAGTTACGTCGTTCGTGCTCAAGAGCAAGTAACGCACTAACCCTGGCCTACTTCGGCTGCGGGTCTTAATTGAAGCGGCCGCCACGTTCCACTTTTAGCTATGCCAGCAGTTCTCAAACGGTTTAGTGAAAATCTGCCACTGCATTTTTCTCGAAAACTAGTAAATTTGTGTTAAGATCATATGAGTTCAATCGTTGCCATTTATGGTGATATATGACAGGTTTAAATATTTGCCCACAGTAAAAGAACACCCTGCATTATTGGGGAATTATTACTTCATGATTTCTTAGCTGTCATTGGTGTTGTTAGTCCAGAAACTACCAAGAAAGTTGAGTGTTATGAAACAAGTCGATAAAGAAGATTCTTCAATAAGTTATATTTCTTGGAAAGGCTTTCAATTTCATCAGTAGTGAACATATGAGAATAAAACGTCGAAATTTAAAAGGTTTTTAAAAGCTATGCAAAGTTTAACTATTCCAGATTTGTTGAACTTCTACAGACAAGTAGAATAAAGTCGGCATATATGTATACAATCTAAAATAGTAAAGAAGACTGTGGTTTAAGAGATAATTGAAATTAACCTCCGCCCACAATAATTTTTATATCCGTAGACACGTATTTCGGCAGCTAAGCTGCCATCTTCAGTACGCTACCAACTTAAAAGCACTAAAAAATGTCTAAAAACAACCTAATCACACTGACAAAATCATAAAAATGTTGTCAGTGTGATTAGGTTGTTTTTAGAGATTTTTCAGTGCTTTTAAGTTGGTAGCGTACTGAAGATGGCAGCTTAGCTGCCGAAACACGTATCTACGGATATAAAAATTATTGTGGGCGGAGGTTAATTTCAATTATGTATACAATAGTAGTAGTAGTAGTAGTTTAATCATTCAAAATATCAGTAGTTTAATCATTCAAAATATCAGTGATGTAGAATGTTACAAAACATAATGGGGTCTATTCTGTAACATTGATATGGACTAGAAACGTAACAATTATTGATATGGGGCATGACCTTGCAAAGTCACTTGCTAGGCATATCAATTAATTGAAGAGGCCGTGCTGTCTAGCAAATTGAAACGCTGTCACAAAATTAATCACTGTTTTTACGTATGCAGAAATGTAATTTTCCGGGCGTCAATGTAAATGCATTTTAAATCCATCTGCCAAGAAATACAGCGCTCGGCGGTACATGCGTAAGCGTGCAGGATTAAAAAATAAAAATTTGCCCGTAATTAGTCGTTGGGTTGTTGTCAAGTAAAAGGTTAGAAAAAGCGTGATTTTAGCATGGATTTGGAAGGTCAAATAGTTACTCGTTTTTCTATTTCTCGCTATAAGTACAAATAAATCATGATAACCTTAAAATTGGCAACGCATGCGCAATCCATAAGTTGTGCATCTCTTCAATTCGCGTTGTTCAAGTTCTCTTCATTTATTGAAGACGCATAGCAATTAATATGCATATCAATGTTACAGACTATCTGTTTCAAAATCAAAAAACTACCAACCTCACAATTTACCTCCTCGACACAACCGGCAACATTGCTGCAAAAACGCGCTAGTTATAAATTTAGGGAGAAGAAATGTAAGGTTATGTGGGCAAGCATGTTGAAGTTGGCAATTATAAGTTGCCAGAAAGAATCATTAGCGTAAAGAAAAAATATATAATATTCGGGGCTTAATGTTGGATAATATCAAACAAATATATCAGTAACAATTACAAAATGATGCAAACGTTCAACGTTAAATATGAAAATAGAAAAGAAAGTAAATTAAGGTAACAGTTACCGAAAAAAGTCTGTTACTTTTTCTATAATTGCCGCTCCGTTAAGTTTTCAGTTTCACTATAAACTTTGACAATAGTTTCCTTTAACTACGCACTTAAAAGGTTTCTGCGTTTTCGCGGCATCGTTAAAATTTGATTCAAATTGCAAATTGGAAATATGACAATTCAAATTTTGACTGACACGTAAAAATTAGTGACAAAAAAATGAAATACCAACCAATTTCAGTCAAAATATATCCGGGGAAATTTTCTTTTTGGCAACATAAGTCAACAGGTGGTGTTTTTTTTTTTTAAGTTTGAGACACTAACAATACCCGGTATTTTTGAAATAAGAAGCGCCATCTGTTAAACGACTCTGGTATTAATATGAGTTTCGGTATTGTAGATCACAACTACAAAGATTTTCAGCCGGTAAGATTGCATAACTTTACAGTACATGAATTTGTGAAATTATCGTTTTGGAAGTTTTCGCGCCGTACCAGAAAAACGTATTTTGTCGTATTTTTTTAAATAAAAGTGTTTTTTTTTTACACCAAGGTAAGTTTCTTATAGTGTAAATCAATGCAGCTGTTGATATTTCTCCTTATTAATTCAGATTGTTGCATATTTTTCATTATTTCATATTACCCCAACTATTCCATATTATCCGCCACTTTAAATCATATCATGAAAATGTAGTTTTTTTAATGTGTTGCAGAATTTTCCCAAAAAATATGTATTTCTTATATTGATCATATATGTAACCGCTAAGAAACAACATAAAGCGTTTTATAATTAAAATATTTGAGTATTTAGTATCTTAGTTCAGAATTTATGATGGCCCAAAGAATGGGTATTCCATATATGCCGACTTTACTCTTCTAACTAATCACAAAAATTATAAAGTGCCAGTCAGGTGTTACACTGAAGTGCTAAGGCAAAGTTTTTACTTTAATCTACCCTTTATTTCCATTTATTTCTACAGGAATAAACTGAAAATTAAAGTTAATTTTCAATTTTCATGAAGTGACTTAAATTAAAAAGGAAACTCAGAACCTCTTCTACTCGATTTTATAGTAACTTAAAAAAGCTTGTGACTGATGATTAAAAGATGATGGTTTTCTTTGATGGTGTTTGAAACTTTCAATTGTTTTTAACTCTTTTTAAGTGGAATATTCTTGCCTGTATGGTATCTTTATCTATTCCATTCTAACATCCCGAGCCACATTAACCAATTATCCCAATTTTTAGTTGAATTGTTAATTTTTTTGTTATAGGAACAATGTATCTTACAAAATTGTGCGAGCTTCAAACGGTGATGCTTGGGTGCAGGGCTCGGACGGCAAAATGTATTCCCCAAGTCAAATAGGGGCGTTTGTTTTAATGAAAATGAAAGAGACAGCAGATCAATATTTAAACACCAAAGTGAAGAATGCAGTGATTACAGTCCCAGCTTACTTCAATGATTCTCAGAGGCAAGCCACCAAAGACGCCGGACAAATTTCTGGCTTGAATGTCCTCCGAGTAATTAACGAACCTACAGCGGCTGCCTTGGCTTACGGCATGGATAAAACAGAAGATAAAATGTAATTATCAAATCAGGATTAATCAGCTGCTTAAACTTTTTGCTTTCAGTATCGCTGTGTATGATTTGGGAGGTGGTACATTCGATATTTCAATTCTGGAAATCCAAAAAGGTGTATTCGAAGTGAAATCCACCAACGGTGATACTTTCCTCGGTGGGGAAGATTTTGATAACCTTCTGGTAAACCATTTGGTGTCGGAATTCAAAAAGGAACAAGGAATTGACATCACAAAAGACCCCATGGCTATGCAACGTCTAAAAGAAGCTGCAGAGAAGGCCAAAATTGAATTGTCGTCTTCTTTACAGACAGATATTAATCTGCCTTACTTAACCATGGATTCATCAGGTCCGAAACACATGAATTTGAAATTCACTCGTTCCAAATTTGAAAGTTTGGTTGGTGATTTAATAAAGAAAACCGTACAGCCATGTCAGAAGGCCCTCAAGGATGCTGAAGTTTCTAAAGCTGATGTTGGGGAAGTGTTATTGGTAGGTGGCATGACTAGAATGCCTAAAGTGCAAAGCACCGTGCAGGAAATCTTTGGAAAACAACCAAGCCGCGCCGTTAATCCAGATGAAGCTGTCGCTGTAGGTGCAGCAGTCCAAGGCGGTGTCCTTGCCGGAGATGTCACTGACGTTCTTTTGCTTGATGTAACGCCACTGTCATTGGGTATTGAAACGCTTGGAGGAGTTTTCACCCGCCTCATTTCACGCAACACTACAATTCCAACCAAAAAGAGCCAGGTCTTCTCAACGGCTGCAGATGGGCAGACACAAGTGGAAATTAAAGTCCATCAAGGCGAACGTGAAATGGCCTCAGACAATAAATTGCTGGGGCAATTTACACTTGTTGGTATCCCACCAGCACCAAGAGGGGTACCCCAAATTGAAGTCGCGTTTGACATTGATGCTAACGGAATTGTACATGTTTCTGCAAGGGACAAAGGAACTGGCAAGGAGCAACAAAGTAAGAACTTTTATCTTGCGTCTTAAACTATATTAACACACTTGACTTTTCTTTATTTACAGTTGTCATTCAATCATCTGGTGGATTAAGCAAAGATGAAATTGAGAATATGGTGCGCAACGCAGAGCAATACGCTCAGGCAGATAAAGTTAAGAAAGAACGCGTGGAAGCTATTAATAATGCAGAGGGAATAGTGCATGATACTGAAGCCAAAATGGAAGAGTTCAAAGCTCAGTTGCCTCAAGAAGAAGTAACATAATTGTCTTGTTTGGTATGTTTAATGGAATTAATTCGTTTTCTTTTCTTGCAGTGTGATAAATTGAAACAGGAAATTGCGAAAGTTAGAGAATTATTAGCACAGAAAGACAATGCAGATCCTGAAGAGGTTCGCAAAGCAACGAGTACCTTACAACAGAGTTCATTGAAACTCTTTGAAATGGCTTACAAAAAGGTAAGTGAACAATTTTGATTAGTATATAAATCCATGTAGCACTAGCTTTGTCCAAAAAATAATTATGAATTGGAGAACTTTATTTTTAAAACTAAATAAGCAAATTGTGGGGTTAAAAAGAATCTCAATTTACATGAAGTTATATTTGTTATCATATTTATTGTTCTGTTTCTTTTACGTAGATGGCAGCTGACAGAGAAAGTACCAGCCAACAAAGTGAATCCTCAAGTGACGCACAAACAGAAAAAGAAAAGAAAGAGGAGAAAAATTAAAAATAAGTTAGTGTTACCCTGAACAGTGAAGTTGGATCTGCGGGTACAGTTTTGTTCAGTTTGTACCTTTCCGTGTTTGTTTTCTTACTAAAGTGCATAGGTTTAATTCAAATAGCATGCATTTTAAGTGAGAGAAACAATAATGTGAGAAACTGTTGATATTGGTGTTACTGGTTGAGTGTTTGTGAACGGACTTAGAAATCGATGAGTGCTTACCATAGTTGTATTTTATTTGTTTAATTCTTTCTTTAATAAAATACGTTAATTGTAGCAAATCGTTCCTATTAAATAATCAAAATTATCTCTATTTTGATAATAAGTTTTAATTGGGGTTTCAATGAAAAAAAATTGTTTAATTTAAATTTGCATATATTCACCAATAAACTGAAAACTGTAACATCAAAATAGTCAAATCAACATTAGAAGTGAGATTTTACATTGATTTCTAGTCTGATATATCTTCAAGATCAAGATAAAATGAAATCTCAAAAAGCTGAACGTAGCTCTTATTCACAGCTGGACACAGATCAACACCTAAAACGATAATTTTATCACTGAATGCCCTCGACGATGGCCGTGTCATCCAAAGTATGCAGCCAGTTGAAGATCATCATATTCCTCTCGTACTTCGACAAGGGCTTCCCACGTTCTCGCTCTACATCCCTCAATGTAAGGGGCAAATTGTTGGTTGCTCTTTGTTTGGCCGCTCTCAGCACAGCTGCGTTTGTACTGTTGACTGTGGTGGTTGTCTTTGCCACATGGCTGGTTCCAGGCACGGTGAGTCTGGTAGCTGCGGCTGCAGGACAATCCGTATTAACACTCGCAGCAGCTGTCGATGGTGCCACTTCAATCCTGTCTAAGTTAAACTCGCTTTGGGATAATCTTTCTAATGCTTTGTAGGTCGTTAGTAATCTTCGTCTTATGTAATTCTGTCGAACCTAAAAATTAAATTATAATGAGTAATAAAATAGTGAATAATAAAAAAAAAAAGGTTAGTCTACCTTTTTATTGACTGATCTTATAAAATCGGCTGCTGTAAAAGTCGGTGGTGGTGGTGTAGAAGCTGGAGGGGCAGTTGTTGATGAGTGACCCCCATGTGGAGATGGTAGCTGGGATGTTGAAGCCACATCACCCACAGCAACCCAAGTTGAACATGATCTTGATGTATGATCTAGCCTGGCGTTTTCGAGAAGAAAACCGGATCTCTGCAGAGAGTTGAGAGCCAATTCGCTCACTGCACAACGAAGCGCTGGTAAAATAGGAGTGTCTTCTGGGGACGGCAGTTGACTTATGTCGCTGGTGCTGAAGCTTTTCTGCAAGCCGAGAGCAGATGATAGTGCCGCGCAGCTTCTTATCAAGTCGGTCTCTTCTTCGAACCACAGAATTTCTGGTATATCCGCAGGTCTGAAAGGTGGATGATTTTTAGCTTAAAGCAAAACTAACTAAAGAAAAGAAAAAACATAAATGATTTACTGAAATTCTAAAATTAAAATTTTTCCCATCATTAACTTACAGTAATTTTCTTTAACTTACAGTAATTTTCTGCATTTTCTAAGAATGTAAAACTTTAAAAAAGTAACTTTTTTGTTATTCGTGGTTGTTATTTAATATCCATATTAAATTCTTACAAGAGTGTTTTATTCTTAAATCTAAATGTGTATTTGTAAGAGCTTTTAATAACAAAGATTCATGTATAAAAAATTGATTGATAAAATTTGATTTTTTTTCCTCTGTTGATGGAATATGTTAAATAAAATTCCCAAGAAATTAAAGTTTGGAGAGAGAGAAATTACAGGAACCTGCAATTGTCTACTCTTTTTTTTACTTTCAAAATTTATAGGAGTATTTGCGTTATTTAAAAATCTTTTTTTTTTAATTTCAGTATAGGTGAAATTTGCTTTTTATAAAAAAAATAAATGCGAAGAATATAATAACAAGCAAACACTTGGACAATAACGAAGAGGTAGAAGAATTTAGAATGTAGAAATTCGATCTCTTTCTCGTTCTCGGAATATATAGATAAAGGAAAAAATCTCGACGAGTTTGTGAAATTAATAGTCTTGAATGTATAGGTTTCTTTGATCATTTCTTTTCAACTCCTGACTGTTTGTTACATTATATACCGGGTCCGTCACTCGAAGAAGGCATAGAATTTACATCCGCATATTTTAGCAAGAGAGTTAAAATATAGGATCCCGCCCTGAGACCGAAGCAGCTCAATTCCATCATAAACTCAGGAGTTAAAAAAAAATAATTAATTGTTTTACTTTATTTGAAATATTAACAGGACTAAATAAAAAAATGTAAATTTTAAAACATAAAATATACAATCTTGTAACGAGATTGGATGAAAACGTTTAAATTTCCCGCCTATACAGTTATAGTTGAGATGGCAACACTGATCTAAATTCCCCATAATGAATTCATTCGTTTTGTTTCGTACGTAGAAGTTGTGTTAAAGTTCCTTTGTAAAAACAATAAAAACGAATCAATTAGCCACACAAATGTAATTAATTTGACAATTGTCAAGGTGAACTATTCTTTTTTGTTTTTGCTAACAAAAGAAAATTCAAGTAAATATCAAAGATATACAAATAATGAGACCAAAAAAAAAATGCAAATTAACCTGCCAAAAATCAGAAACAAAGAGAGATGAAAGAAATAGCAACAAAATACGAGGCACGAAGTGAATGACAAAACAAAAGAAGATCGACAACACCAAGCTGAACGACAAGCAACAGTTTTCCGGACGAATCAAAAATAAAAGCAAAGTATAAAAAGTCAACAATACGGTAAAGGAAAAATAAAAAAAAAATGAACGACGAAATAGAGTTCATAAAACAAAAGATCACAACTGTGATGGATGCAAAACAAATGAGAAAATATGAACTAAGAAAAAGCGCCAATAAAATGCGAAAAATCAAATCAATAAGAAAAACAAAAGAGAAATCCATAAAATAAAGAACGAAAAAACAGAATAAAATTGATGACTAAGATGAACAAACAAATGAATCTTGAGATGAAAAATTAAAAAAAAAAACTAGTAGAAAACAAAAGACAACGGTAAAAAAGCGTCAGTCAATCAACAAAACGTCAAAAATCAATTTGATAAAAAGAAATAAATGAGAAATTTTAATGATTTAAAAAAAATGAAAGTATCATGATTCAAGATGGACGAAAAAATGAAAACCAATTCTATTAGAAAAAGAAGAATACGAAAAACAGAAGAAGAATGGATAGACAACAATATTAATGAAAAAAAGCGATTCTCCGACGAAAACTTTTGCAAGTCAAGAAAGTAACGAGTAAGATGAACAGAAAACAAATAAATCTCCAGATGAAAAATCAAAAACGAAAAAATTAGTAGAAAATGAAAGACAACTGTAAAAAAGCGTCAAAATACAAAAGGTGAAAAATCAATTCTATAAAAATAAAAGAGCAACACGAAAAGAAAAATAAAAATTGACGAGTCTTTTTGCAAATACATAAAACAAACTCGTAGGAAGTAAAAGAGAACTGTAAAAAAGAGTTAATAAAATATGAAAATCAATTCGATTAAAAAGAGGAAAAATGCAAAGAGAGCAAAAGAAGAGTGGAATTATAAAAAAATTAATGAGAAATGGCGATTCTCTAGCCGAAAATTTTTCGAAAGCAAGAAACTGGCAGAAAACATCAATTTCTTAAAACAAAAGAAGAAATATAAAATGAGGAAAAAAGAAAACTATTTTTAAACGTCAAATGTGTCTAAAATGTAGCCCAAACGAGTACAAAATCAGTAGATTTACCGAAAAATCGATAAAATTCTCCGGCAGAAAACTTTTGCAAGTCAAGAAATTAACGTGAAGCCAAGGGATAAAGTGAAACAAATGAACCTCGAATAAAATGCAAAACATCAATTCGGGAAACGATAAGGAATACCTATAAATAATAAAATAAAATAAAGACTCTGCGGTTTCAAATTTTTTTTTTTTTTTTTTTTTCATTAGAATGTAGAATTTTATCGAGTATCGTTACGTAAAGACAACAAAAGTAATTCAAATCAGGCGTCAAATAAGATTTTTAAACGCCAAATGTATCTAAAATATTGCTAAAATGTAGCCCAAATGGCGGAGCTTCGCCCTATCTAACAACCCTGTGCAGAATGATTAAAAATCACGAATACTAATTAAAACATAAAACAACGTCACTTTTTGCACCAAGCGCCAAAATGAATTCGTTCAACGCTAATTTTGAAATAATAGTTGTCTTTTATTTGCAACGCAGATTAGTTCAGGTCAGTTCAGTTTAACCCAAAGTGAATTGATCTTAAGTGATCGATTTAATAGTAAATAAAACATGCGAGATGTGATTACTGTATTTTAATCTTCAGAAGAAGATATTAATTTTGCATCACTTTACAGTGAGTTAAGCAAAAATAAAAGGTTGTTTAGACGAGTAATGTAATTTGACAAACAGTTGAAATAACATCCCCTCTATAAGTGAACCAACTGATCCAAACTGATCTAGAATTTCCGAGGTGTAGTAACAGCAAGGCGGGAAGTGTTTTGGATCACTTTGGGTTAGATCGTGTAGCCAAATAAAACAGACAAATTTTTGAATAAGTGATCCAGGGTAAAAGTGAACTGATCTGACATGCAAATAAAAGACAACTAATAGGTCCACTTTGGCGCCAAAGCGGCCTATCTGGCATACTGTATTGAATGCAATTGTATTTATGTGACTGCTTCCTGAAAAATCCTGTGCACCCTCTTGCTAGGGTTGCCACCTGTCCCGGATTCATAGGGATCATTCCGGATTTAATTACTTCACCCAGACAAAAAAAAGTATGCGATTTGGGATTGTCCCGGAATTCCCCATATCAGGTTTTGCGCCATTTGCCAACGAGGACTCAGTTGTGAAGCATTATTAAATATGAAAAATGCAAATGAAGAAAAAAAATTGGCAGTCTTCATAATTGAACCAGGTCCTGAGGTTAACGTTCATCATTGTTACAGGGTTTAAGTTGCTAGAATTTTTTATTACTACATATTATTTTTTTCAGTTCATAATAATTGATTCATAATTATGTAAAAATAACGAAATCTGTTTTTCTCTAGGACTACAATATTAGAAGTAAATTTGAACAGGCATTTTCCCTGTCACAGGAAGTAGAAAGTTTAGTTTTCAGGCAGGGGTGTCCCGAGCTGGCACTTCTGTACAGTGGCAACCCCACTACTTGCAGTGGCGCATATTATAGTTTTTTTTATTCCTATTTGATATTCCACAACTTCAAAGCCTTAGCTTTTCAGCTATGTAATTAGAAAAAAAATGTTATCCCTCAGCATCGAAGTTAAGTATATGGACGAACGCCATCCCTTATAACGTATATAACTGAAAATCGGTCCGATCGCGGAGCTTTAGTATATGACAAAATGAACAGAATGTGGAGTATCGCGCACTTCGTCACGCACATGTTATATGCACTCTGGCAGTGGCATAGCCAAAAATTTGTTCTGGAGGGGGTCTCGGATTGAGTTGGGTATTTTCATCATGGGCGGCCATATGACAACTTCCCAGAAGGATGAGGCTTGAAGCTGGCAGGCCACGGCTAAATAATTGGACTGATATAATAATTAAGTTCCAATGAAAAAATTATAGTAATATGCCACTTTACAATTTAACAGTTTAATTATTAATTAACGTAATGGAGGAGGCAGCATTTGGTTCCACTGTAACTACCTTTTCAAAGCCTAGAGTGGACATCCATCTCCAACCATATTTTATATTTGCAATTTTTTCCTCATCCCACATATTCTTTGTGAATCAACCTCTATTTTCATTTAAGCCATAATCATTCGCTACTACTGTGAATCACTACTCGTCTTCCATCTTACACGTTTTCTGTCAGTGTATGCGATGTTCTTGCAAACCACAGTATATTTAAACAATTCTATCAATACACAAAATTAGATTTTAATTTAATTTTAAGGTAGGCGTTAAAGTATTATAATCGAATCATATAAAGTGCTTTCTTTCGCTCACAAAATCGTGATCCAAACGTGTTTTGATTTAAAAACAGATATTCTTTTCTTTGAATCTCAATTGTATAAAAAAATATATTAAGTAACCCTTCTGGGAGTTAACCCCCCCTCCCTCCCTCCCAGAGCGCCACAGCACTTTGGTGCTCTTTATTTTTGCCGTACAAGACAGGCGAGTGCGCGGCCAAAAATCGGCTCGTTTTCTGCTCACTTGTTAATCCTCCAGTTACCAAACCTCTATGTCCCTCGGTATAAATGTCCAACTCCGGAATCAACACAAAATTCATTCAAATTTCTCTCGGCTTTCAAATCATGAAAAAGCACAGCGGCCACGTAAGACAGTTTTCTTTCACGATCACGCTTTATACAGGATGTTTACTAAACAGGCGGCAAAAATTAAGGAAATTACTCTTTCGACTTTAGGACTTTATGTTTTTAGATGACTTTTGGAAAGATGGCGATGGCGATGAGGGCGATAAAATTTTAATTAAAAAAAAAATTAATATGGTCCTCACTTTATAGCCTGCTCGACTTTCCAACTTAAATCCCTTAGATTTTTTCCTGTGGATAATAACCCCCATATTTTTTGCCATGTGTTTAGTAAACACCCCATATATATTTTGTATATTAACGTAAGTCACAGTTTAGAAATACAAAAAATTAATTGCAAGTGCAAGTTCATTTTAATTGCAATGGATTTTTCGAACATTCCCTAGAGAACTGTTTCGGTCCTATTTAGAGCCTACTCAGTAAAGAAATAGAAAATCCGATAAAATCTCATTTTACTTTAGTTACCAGAAATCGAGCACACATATCGACAACTGTTTGGGTTGTTGTAAGTCAGTGTTGAAGTTGAACAATTCGCTTACACTTAGAAAGTCTGTTCGTTTGTTGCACTAGTTTGCACTTTGCAATCGGAGTATTTGTATCTCGTTCCAACCTCATACATTAATACGAGATGGATATACTTTGAGTATAAACTAGTGCAACAAACGAACAGACCTAGAGTATTTGCATCTTGTTTTAATCGCGTGCAACAAAGGAAGGAAATACTTTGAATGCAGCCAGTGCAAACGATTCGAAAACGCCACTGGATAAGCAGACTGGACTGAAAAAATTCACTTAAGAGTTTGACTGATTTGGTCGATACGTGGTGGAAATCCATTTAAAGGTATACGTAGACGTAGATGTAAAAAAAACAAAAAGAAAATGTTTAAGAGTATTTGCATCTTGTTTTAACCGCATGTGGCAATAAGGTATGGAGATACTTTATCTAAGCGAATCGAAGACGCCACTAGATAAACAGATATTTGAAAAAATCATTTAAAATTAAATTACCAGATTTTTACTTGGTTTCCAACGTAGGTATGGGCATTTTTTAAGCCTGTACTCATTATGTACATTACATTTTTCAAATGGGTTGAAAAACATTAGCCTTTGGTGTAAACCCTTTAGTTATCTTCAGTCACTACTATCTTTTAAATAATAAAATAAAGCAGTAGATTTTTAAATACTCTGTTGTGACTCTATCAAAGATCATGTCACGAGATTTTCTTTGATAATTAACTGAATTTGAAAGAAAGTCTAATAAATCCACCTTGAAGAACGCCATGTTAAAAAAAAATCTTAAGGAGGTAAACATTTCTGTTTTATTCATTATGAAAATATCGCAAACTCAACAAACAAATAAAATTAGTAATAAATTTTAAATGCAAAAAAAAAACAAACGCAAACTTGGGTTGACCGTCAATAAACAATAACAATGCAAGATCCCTGTGGTATTAAAGTTTTGGTTTAAAAAAGAAATGTATAAAAATATAAGGAATAAAATCATTGATCTAAAAAAATATTTATTTTTTTCTATATTAGTAAAAACTATTTACCTTGTGCTGCTTTGATTTCTGCTATCTGGATTAGGACTGTGTCCTCTTCCAAGTTGACTATCAGCCTTATTAAAAGTGAGGAGCCTCCTTCCAGTGTGCACATCGGATGCGGCAGAAGACACAGAAAAAAGGGACAGGTCGGTAGTCACGGATTCGTGCGATGGCGAACGCAAAATCCTGCAGGCGACGGTTAAAACGGGCGTCTGCGGCGCCAACTGGTTTTCCACATTTTCCGCCGAAGCCATCCCGCTCCTTGGGTTTATGCCCTCCTTTGCATCCCGTATTTACCACGCTCGGTGTATACAAAACATGCACGTAAATGCGTAACAAGACCCCCGTCAACACACACCCGGAAAAATCGATTAAATGTGGGAATACGAGCGACGCGCGCCGTCGTCGGCGTCGCTGCAGATATTTAAGGAATTTGACATGGCTGTTCGTTGATAGGTATATTTAATACAGATATTGATAACATCTACAAAAAATATTGTTTGTTTACATGAAAATATAAACAAAGTTATCATTCAGCTTTAGAATTCGGGGAATCACCTATTGCAGTTTGTATTATTTAAGACTGAATAACGTGGAATGTCGAATAATTATTATGCTAAAGAGCAAATGCTTTTATAATACATGATATATGAAGGTATTTTAAATAAATCATGAATAGATACGCGGACGCTATGAACCACAGATAATTGTTGAATCTAGTGCACAAGACAATAAAACAAATGCAATAAATTACATTTTATGTGAGCGCTGTAATTGCATTTTCCGACGAAGTAAATAAACTTAAAATCACAAAACTGGCAAGTTTTCAAAATACTTACAGGATGTGTCATCCAACGAAGTTTCTTAAATAATACTGTTCTTCTTGTATAATATGTATAAATGTTTTACACAAAAGCTTTCTTTTCAACTTGTCTGTACGAGGCGACGTGTAATTTAGTTTTAAGTCTTAAGTTAAGTTTTTTAATGAATTTGAGTTTGTAAGGTTATTTCAAAGTCTGCACGTTTATTGAGGGCTCCCTATACTGTACTGAGGCTGTTGGTTTTTAGAATATTAGACTTTACGGTTTTCGAAATATGCAAATGAAACTTTTATATTTGTACGAGACATTTGAGTCAAGTATGGTAGCGAACAATTAAAACCCCATTTCTTTCGCTATACAGGATGTTTATGGGAAGCCGCTACAATAGCTAACTTTCTTATTTGTATTTTTACGAAGTAACTTAAATTAGAAAAGTTTTAGGGCCTTTCCTCCTCGTTTCTATGGTACTTTCGGAAAAACAAATGACAATCAGGTTTTCGAGATTTTCAATTGTTTTCAACTTTTTTAAATGGAATATTATATTTTTTATCAACGTATGGTATTCAGGAAGCCAAATTAAGTACTTCTCTAAAATATTCCCCTCCTAAGTCTACTATTTTATAAATTATTTGGTAAATAATGGTATTAGACATTTTAACATGTCGCGCTTTCAATATTTGACAAAAGGGTTTTTAATTTGAACTAAATTTAAACAAATTTTGAATCATGATAGTTCACAATAAAGGTCTGACAGTTTGAACACACTTCCTTTATTCTCTTGTTTCGAAGCACACCATATTGTATTCGTCATGATTCAAAATTTGTTTAAATTAGTTCAAACTAAAAACCCTTGTGTCAAATGTTGAAAGCGCGACAAGTTAAATGTCTAATACCATTATTTACCAAATAATTTATAAAATAGTAGACTTAGGAGGGGAATAGTTTAGGGAAGTACTTAACTTGGCATCCTGAACACGATACGCTGATGAGAAATATAATGTTCCATTTAAAACAGTTGAAAACAATTGAAAATCTCGAAAATCTGATTGTCATTTGCTTTTTTGCAAGTACCATAAAATCAGAGAGGAAAGGTCCTAAAACTTTTCTAATTTAAATTACGTCATTTCATTACGTCTAAAATATTCCCCTCCTAAGTCTACTATTTTATAAATTATTTGGTAAATAATGGTATTAGACATTTTAACATGTCGCGCTTTCAATATTTGACAAAAGGGTTTTTAATTTGAACTAAATTTAAACAAATTTTGAATCATGACAGTTCACAAAGGTCTGACAGTTTGAACACACTTCCTTTATTCTCTTGTTTCGAAGCACACCATATTGTATTCGTCATGATTCAAAATTTGTTTAAATTAGTTCAAACTAAAAACCCTTGTGTCAAATGTTGAAAGCGCGACATGTTAAATGTCTAATACCATTATTTACCAAATAATTTATAAAATAGTAGACTTAGGAGGGGAATAGTTTAGGGAAGTACTTAACTTGGCATCCTGAACACGATACGCTGATGAGAAATATAATGTTCCATTTAAAACAGTTGAAAACAATTGAAAATCTCGAAAATCTGATTGTCATTTGCTTTTTTGCAAGTACCATAAAATCAGAGAGGAAAGGTCCTAAAACTTTTCTAATTTAAATTACGTCATAAAAATACAAATAAGAAAGTTAGCTATTGTAGCGGCTTCCCATTTACAGGCTGTATACAGACAGAGTACCAATAAACAGTATTCGCAGCAATTCGAGTACGAATATTAATATTATTTTACTCGTAAGTACAGTTGCCAAAAAAAGATACGAGTATGAGTATTATCCGTAATAATATAAGTAACAAGTACGAGTACTCTAATAAGGAGTATCTTTTTTAATCTGCTGTCCATTGAGTTGTGACTACGCGTAATTAGGAGCAATGTATACAGGTGTCACAAAAAAATGTATTCTTTTATAGGCTGACACTAATAGAACACCTATAGATCAGCGGCGTTCCCAAACTCTCGATTTCTTGGGAGAATCGAGATTTAATTCATAGAGAGATATCCAGCAAATAAATACAACCGGCACAGTTGGATGGTATGCACTAAGTGCATGAAGTGTAACTTTATCTCACTTTATTTCATGAGGTTAAAACGAGATGAACATACACTCACTCAGTGCACAATTAAGTCCGTAAGAACACGTCAATTTGTGCGTAACATTTATTAAAAACAATGTCAAATCAATCAAGTATTTTAATTTTATATCCTTTTCCAGGAGTGCAAAAGTTATTCTGAAAGAAACATTAAAATAAAGTTAATAATTTTAAGTAAAAAGTTTTTTTAATCTCGAACCGGACAGAAATATGATGAGAACACTCAACGTATAGATTTTTTTTTATAAATCTATAGCGAAACGTTGAGTGTGTTCTCATCATATTTCTGTCCGGTTCGAGATTAAAAAAACTTTGTACTTACAATTTTCATCGGACAAGAACCAACTTCAATTAATAATTTTATTTCGGTTTCTTCACCCTAAATTTTTCGTTTGCTATTCCTATATTCCTATAATCTGGAATATCAAAAATCGTTTTGGGATATCAAAAATCGTTTTGGGATATCAAAAATCGTTTTGGGATATCAAAAATCATTAAATTAAAATTAAAAAAATATCAAAAACAAAAGAGTAATTAAAGAAACAGCAGCAGAATACCTACAAGGCCCGAAGTGAACAAAAAGAAGCAAAAGAAAATCGACAACACCAAGCTGAAAGATAAGCAACATTTTCCGGAAGGATCGATAAAAGCACTGTAAGAAGTTAATAACAATACGATAAAAAGAAACAAAAAGAAAAATAAACGACGAAATACTGTGCGCAAAACAAAAGATCACAACTGAGAGGGGAACAAAACAAGGAAAAACGATAAACTAAAAAAAAGCGACAATCAAATGCGAGAAATCAATTCGAAAGCAGAAAGAACAAAAAAAAACAAAAGAAGGTTGACGACCGAACCGGTATTTTCATTTCTTATGCTGTGTTTCCACATATCCAGCACACGGCATCCGGCATTCGAAATCCTGTTCGTGATTGGTTCATTTAAAATTTCTGAACGTTAAAATTTGAAATCAACCAATCACGAATAGAATTTCGAATGCCGGACGTGTGAAAACCCAGCATCATTAACTTTAATCATTGATTTATTCCCATAGTTCTTTTTAGAGACAATCGTTTCCATAGAAATTAATCAACGGTTAAAGTTAAGCAGAGATGAAACGGCCGGGTCTTTTCATCTCTGATTAACTTTAACCGTTGACTAATCAAAATTCGCCGATTTGGAATTTCAAAAACCAAAAGAAATAAAAAAGAGTGCAGATTAACCTGCCAAAAAATCAGAAACAAAAGCATGAAAAATGAAAGAAACAGTAACAAAATCCAAGCCATGAAGCGAAAAAAAAATAACAAAAGAAGATCGCCAACACCATGCTGAACGAAAAAGCAACAGTTTTTCGGACGAATCAAAAAGTTTGCAGAAAATAAAAGCAAATTTTAAAATGACAATAATACGGCAAAGAAAAAAAAACGAACAACGAAATACAGTGCAATAAAGGAAGATCAAAACAGTAATTGATACAAAACAAACGAAAAACAATGAAATAAGAAAAAGCGCCAATAAAATGCGAAAAATCAATTCGATAAGAAAAGAAAAAGAGAAATCCGTAGTAGGAAAGCATAAAGAACAGAGAAAAAAAACAAAATAAAATTGATGACTAAGATGAACAAAAACAAATAAATTTTCAGATGAAAAATCAAAAAGAAAAACTAATAGAAAACAAATGACAACTATAAAAAAGACGCCAATCTTCAAAAGAGGAAAACTCAATTTGATAAAAAATAAAAGAGCAATACGAAAAAAAATGAACGTTTCTTGCAAATAAACACAAACTCCTAGGAAGCAAAAGAGAATTGTAAAAAGGAGTCAACAAAATACGAAAACCGATTCGATTAAAGAGGAAAAATGCAAAAAAAAAACAAAAGAAGAATGGAATGACAAAACAGCGACTCTCTGGCCGAAAACTTTGGCAAGTCACGAAATTAGCAGGAAGCAAAAGGACAAAACAAAAGAAACAAACCGTGAATAAAATGCAAAGTATCAATTCTTTAAAACAGAAAACAAAATAGAAAGAAAAAATATGAAATGAACAAAAACAAAAGGAAACGATAAGGAATACCTATAAATAATAAAATCCGCAATATGAAAAAAAAATAAATCAATAAAATACGAAAACCAATTCGACTCAAAAAAAGGAAAAATAGAAATAACAGAAAAAGAACAAAAGAAGAAAGGAATGACAAAACGGCTATTCACCGGCCGAAAACTTTTGCAAGTCAAAAAATTAGCAGAAAGCAAAAGGACAAAATAAAATAAACGAACCGTGAATAAAATGCAAAACATCAACTCCTTAAAACGAAAGAGAAAGAAAAATAATGAACAAACAACAAAAGAAATGGAAACTCGTAACTTTTCTCGGTATTTAACACCTATACATTGAAATGCGTCGACACTACGGTTTAAAATTTTTGGTCGGTAATGTACTTTATTCCATGGATTAGATGCTGATCTTCGGGACCTTTGGGAGTGACTAAGGTTAAGGTGGTGGCAGTGGCGATTGTTTAAAATCACAGTTAATGTTCTATCAAAACTGTTCAGTGTATTTGCTTAATCAACTTCCTCATGCCTCTATGTATACATTATTAAAAAATCCTATCACAACTGTATTTAATAAAGTTTATTAGTAGATCTTGTAACTTGGCAGCTTTTCAAAATAAATTACTTGTGACCTTCACTGATAAACTGTTGTAAGAGATTATTCGAAACTGGAATGACCAAATACTCTGTTCCGTCAGCTGACCTCCGAAATTTGATCATTTTGTGATCGACGAATTCCGTTAGTTGTGCCCTAAGTGCTAAATCAGATGAGACTAAGAACGCCTCACGACAAGCCCCATACAAGTCCTTAAAGGCCATACCTAAAAACAATTACATCCGAATTATTTATGCAAATTAATTCAGAATTAACATAATTTATAATTATTTAAGTAATTAGCTTCATCTGTAATAATTTTCTTTATACAAATGACTTAGCATTTTTACCTTAGAATAAAAGAAGGCTACAATTATTTATTAATAAGTATGATATAACCAGTGTCATCAGAAAGATGTTGGTTTGGGCGCCATACGGTATGGCGCCCAAACCAAATTGTAAGGAAACTTCTTCGTAAGTTTGAAAATGTCTTTGGCAAAACTGGTCACATCTCACTTATTAATAAAAAAAATTGTAGTTTAACACAGCTTTGTTTTATGCTATTCAACTTATCAGTCAGAAAGGCCTTTCACACTATCGTACCTTGATAATACTGAGTAGAACCATGTTGAATCTGGTATTTAGCAATGAGAAGATATATTCCCTTTGAATTTGAGGTGAGAGAAAGAAACACATTTCTCAAAGAAGACAGCGCAAGTGACCCTGACCTGTTCACCATCATCGAAGTTTCAAACAACACCTCATTTATGTATGGTACAAAAGAAGTCACATCCCACCAAGTGAAGTTAAATTTACTCATCTTCTTGTGGTCCCAAACTAAAATATAGCAACGTCAGTGTCTTAAATTAACCACAATAGACATTACTTACTTAAAGATGCATTGATATGATCGATAGAAGCAATTAAATGTATATTTCGGGCAGTTGCTAATGTTGCCAGAACTGTCTGACTCTTCGAATTCGTTCTCAGAACCTCACCTTCTATATTATGTACTATTAAATATAAGTGCACATCTGGTAATGCTGCCAATTCGCTTATGATTAAATCGACAGCTTCGAACAAATTAGTCTGATTTTCTTTCAGTTCGAGAATGTCAACAATAATCGCATCAAGAACATCTTTTATCGTTAAACTTGGAAAGAATCCGTTAATCACCAAAACTGGCATATTGTTTAAGTATTCATTTTGAAATTGATTTAGAATTTCACGCTTTGAACCTAATCCATACAAGAGTATACTGAAGCCTTCTTGAAATAAGCAAAACCACTTGTTAAAATCTATTTTATTCTGATTCTGCAATTTGCTTATTGCTTTTTTATGAGGATCCGATAAAGACAGTTCCGATACGAGTTTTTGTAGTTCATTTTGAGATATTCGTGGCTTGCCAATTTGATCTAGAGTGTGATTAGAGCTTTTATATTTTTTGGAAGAGTTATTGAAAAAGTAATCTTCTGATCGAATAACGTACGAAGTTTTCTTTTTTCGTTGTTGATTTATGGCACCAGTGTTTTGTGTTGGAAGGCTCTGAGTAGGAGTTACTCGTGGACTCTCAGATTCTACATCTGTTAGTGATTCTGAATTATGTTCTGAATCATCTGAAGATGTCTCCTCTGAAGAACTGTATTCATCTTCTTCTGACGTAGTATCTAAATTGATTTAAAGTAACATAAAAACCACTGAAGATAATAAATAATAATAATTAAGTTGTTACCTTCACTGGCGAAGAATTTTGTCTCTTCTTCATTGCTGGATATATTTGCAAGGAGCGTTTTAGAGCTCTCACATTCGATTGCTTTTAAGCTTGGTTTTTTAATACGACTGCCTCTTCTAAGAGGAGTTAATGTTTCAGTTTCCATTTGTTACACGGTATACCTTCCTTCTTCCTTATTTAGCTGCATAACCTATATATGTTTGTACTTATTAACAATTCTGGAACTTTCATATGATTATTTGTTATTCTTTTTTTAAGGAAATAAATTTTAGGAGTATTAATTTTCTTTGAAGAAACCAATTTTATTTAACTGAAGTACAAACACTGCCAAATTTTTTGCGGGCAATGTCGCCAACTTGTTGACTTGACAGCCAAAAGTTGCCAATTTTTCCTAGTCATAAAGGAAAAACGAAAGATCGTCGATTTGGTATGTCAAAAAATAAGAACAAATTGAAATTGCCAAAAAATCAGAAAAAAGAAAAAATGCAGCAGCAACAAAATACACAAGGCGTAAGTAAAGTGAAAAAAAAACAAAAGAAGATCAACACCAATGCGTAGAAAAACTTCAGAAAAGTCGATAAAAAAATCAAAAAGCGAAATACAGTGCGCAAACCACAAATGAGACAGAAAACAAATGAAAACGACGAAGTATAAAGCGTCAATAAAAAGCACAAAATAAATTTTATAATTAAAGGGAAAGTACATAGTACGAAAGCATCAAAAACATTAAAAAAATAAAAGAAGATTGACAACTAAGCTGAACAGAAGTTGCAAAACGGATCTCCAGACGAGAATTTAAAAAAAATCTAGTATGAAACAAAAGATAACTGTAAAAAGACGTCAACCAACGAAATTTGAAAAATCAATTTGATAAATATGTATAAACAAAAGAGAATTAAAATGATAATAAAATGAAACAGAAGTATCAGGATACTAAGACTGCCGAAAGTTTTTGCAAATAAGAAGCAACTCGCGAGAAACAAAATAGAACTGTGAAACGGAGTCAAAAACAAAAGAGAAAAACGTAGCGTGGAAACATAAAGAACAAAAAAAAACAAAAGTACCACGATGTTAAGAGGACAAACATGAACCAAAAATAAATGAATCTCCAGACGAAAAAAAAACTAATAGGAAACAAAAGACGACTGTAAAAGAATGCAATTAGATAAAAATGAACAAAGGATAAAATTAATGAAAAAGAAACAGGAGTACATATCACTATATTGACATGGACAGGAAAATGAAAATTGATGAAAGTTTTGGCAAATAAATACAAACTTATAGGAAACAAAAGAGAATTGTGAAAAGGTGTCAATAAAATGCAGAAAGTCAATTTGATTAAAAAGAAGATAAATGCGAAAAACAGAAGAAAAAGAAAAATTAATGAAAAAACGACAATCCTCCGGTCGAAAACTTTTGCAAGTCTCTTGACTGGCAGGAAACAAAAGCACAAAACAAACGAATCGTGAACAAAATGCAAAACATCAATTCCTTAAAATAAAAAATATGAAATGAAAAAAACAAAAAATATGAAATGAAAAAACAGAAGAAAACGATGCTTGAAGTGTTCTCGTTATATAATACCTAAACTAAAGTAGCGTCATGGACAGTCATTATTGATCGCATGGTATTGTGTAAGTCATAGATTTTTTTTTCTTAGTTGGCCATGTCATGTCTGATATTAATTTTTCTTGGTTAGGTTGATAGTATTGGAAAGTTACTTTTCCTACTTTAGAGATTTGGAGAATTGAGTAGCGAGGATTGTTGTCTAGCGTTCACTTGACCGTAGTATTACCAATTACAGCTCAAGTGGCGACATCTCGCGCCGGAGTTACCAATTACGTGTCAACGAAAATCATTTTAGGTTATGAAATATTTATTTACTTTTATTTAGTATTTACGTTTTCCTTAAGTAATCAAAAATATTCCTTAGCCATTTGTTTCACTAGTTTATTTCCGTTTTGCAAGTGTGCAACTCGAAACTACATTATCTTGACGACAGAGGTAACAAACAATAATAAATGAATGTTACCTTACTGGTAAAATTGGAAATTTACCGTAAGGTAACGTGGTAATATTACCGACTCACAAAACTATTATGTTGTTACATTACCGGTAATTTATTTTTAATGTTACCTTACCGGTAATGTTACCGTAGTAATATTAATTACAGCTCAGGTGGCGACATCTCGCGCCGGAGTTATCAATTACAATTTTATCTAAAAATGTGATTTTTATTCAATTTTCTGATTAATTTCGTACCGAATACGCATTACAATGTTGACTTTTGTTAAAAATAAGGTTTACAATGTTCAATATTTCCAGTAAATAAATTCATGTGTTTTTTTGTAGAGCTGGGCCAGGGAATGAACCCGGTGCATTGAAAGCACCCATAAGGGTGCATTCAACAGGGTGCATAGATTAATGTGCCGGGTGCATTCAAAAATTTAAATTTCCCGCGCAAATCGAACGAGAAATAACCTTTTCTTAATATTATTTAATTGTTTGCAGGTGGTTTACAGGGTTTAATGTTTCATAGTGTGTGGTGAATAGCGGAATAGTAAACTTTTTAGTTTAAGCGAAAGCTTTATAGCTTAGAATCTGAACAAAATGAGTTAAGTTTTTAAAATTAACGTTACAAAATAATTGTCTAGCGATAGTCCGTACAAAATGTATTATATTTGGTGCAATTTTGAAGAATTTTTTGTCTTATGTAAATGTAGGCAACCGAGCAATGCATCCAATGCACCGGGTGCATTTTGGGTGCATTCCGTGATTCCACCGGTGCAAACGATTGCATCGGCTGGAATCCCATCTCTAGTTTTTTGTATTTACGTTTTTCCTAAATAATCAAAAATATTCCTTGACCATTGCTTTCAATGGTTTACTTGAATTTTACAAGGCGTGCAACTCGAAATTACGTTATCCTGACGAGAGGTAACAAACGGTAACAAACAGTAATAAATGAATATTACCTTACCGATAACATCGGATATTTACCGTAAGGTAACGTGGTAATTTTAGCAACTCATAGCACTAGGTTAAGTGAATATAACAGCGACCATCGAGTTATATCGGCTCGATTTCTGCTCGTTATTTACTTCTCCAATCAGCTTCCAGTACTAAGCAATAAAAGTAGTCCAAATTAGGCGCCAGGTATCAAATAAGACTTTTAAATGCTAAATATGTGTAAAATATAGGCAATGTGGCTTAAATGGCAACCCTGACTAAGTGGGGAAAATGGGGAAATTTATCAAGCGGCATAGGGAAATGGAGTGAAAAGACAGAGATGGCAACACTACCTTAGCCTATTATTTGTTTGAGTGAAGAAACAAAAGTTATTTATGTTTACAATTCCTGAAATGTTATCGACCAATAGTAATTTGTAAGTAAAGTCTTAACTTGAGTCTTGTTTTTGCTCTGAAGCCAGCGAAACTGATTTCAATTAGCAAACCTAACCTAAAATTTTTGAAAAATGAAGATCATGAAGACAAGTATTGAGGAGACTCATTTAGTGGATGTTAACGTCCATCTTCTGAGCCTCGTTACCGTCCTAGCATTCGTTAATGCTTTCATTTTAAACATTTGCCATCCAGTATGTATTCAATTCCATTTAAGAAAAAAAAGAAACCTCCCCCAAATTTATACCTATTGCAGTTGTTGGTTTACATGAACAGACAAACGTCAGAAGAGAGAATCCTGGAGCAAAGAAGGCAAGAGCTCCTTGAGGAGCAGTCTGAGTTAAACATGACCAATCAATTTGCTAAATATTCGAAAATACAACGTCAAATAAATGCCATTGATGCAGAATTAGATGAGTACAGACAAAACAGGTCGATTAAGAGTACCATTAAGCGCATCGCAGTACAGCATGGATTAAAAGTCTTCTTCGGTTTGGTGCTACTGGTCATTTCGATTTATTATCGCAACAAGCCAGTATTCATTCTGGGCGAACATTATAATTTATATCCTTTTACTTCGGTTATTTCGTACCCCAATGAAACATTGAATGCAGTCTCTGTACACACGTGGATTTTATGTTGTACTGCATTCACACAACTATTGAAGAACATTTAAGGACTGGTTTTTAAATAATTGTAAAGTACAAACTTAATTAATTTTTCATTAAATTATAGTGTGTTTCAGCATATGATTTTTCAATATAAATTCTGGTGGTGACAGATTTGTTTTCTTTTGAACAGATAATTTAAAGGAAGTTTCTTTATGTTCCATTCATGATAAGAATGTAGTAGGCTAATCGTTCCATATCGTACCCAGCATTATTAGGAATCAGAATCAGAAGTCTACACAACATGCAAATTTCAATGCAGGGAGGAAAAGTATACGATATTTCTAATACATTTTTATCGTGATGGTAATTGTGTTTTTTTTATAATTTACAAATACCTACTAAACATTAACACAAAGTTATAGCGGCAGGATCTCATACTAACTATGATTTTAATATTCAAGACCCCAAAACTAAGGCTTGGTTGAGCCAGGACTAAATTTAAGTGTAACTTAAATGTGACATACATTATAAGGTACAGCATTTTGTCTGTCACATTCTAATAGGTTTAAATTTAATCCTGGATTATTAAATATTTTATGCAAGGCACCCTAATAAATAACTTTTGAAAAACTGTTTGTGAAATGCTGTTTTTAGGGCACAGTTATATTTAAAGAGCGGATTTTACGCACATTAGAATGTCAAAATATGTGCCGGTGTTCCAATAAGGGTGGCCTGCGGTGCTGTGTAGAAAACCGTAATGTTGGGTTTCCAATTCTCCGGCATCGGGGACCCTATTCGCAATTGGTTGATTTCAAATTTCTGAACGTTGAAGCATTCAGAAATTTTAAATCAACCAACCAAGAATAGTATTTTGAATGCCGGATGCCGCATGCTGGGTTTCCACACATACGGCATTTGGACTCCTGTTCGTGATTGGTTGATTTAAAATATCTGAACCTTAAAATTTTTAAACATATAAAATAGCGACATCTTACTATCGCTTTTTGACCTAACATTGCAGTAGGATAGACAAATTGAAGCGGGATTTGCTCCTAATGAGTCCCCCATGCAAGGCGGCCATGCTTGCTGTCAAAGCATAATGAAAGATTTTTTTTTTTTTTTTAATTTTTAATCAACCAATCAAGAATAGAATTCCGAATGCCGGAGGTGTGGAAACCCAGCATTAGATCTACAGCTTCGAGCGAAAATAAATTGTAACCAAAGTAACCAAGAGTAGGGATAGTAGATGTAATTTGCACTTCAACTCCAGTGTTACCGATGAACTCTACTAAAAATTATTTTTCCGCATTCAGTATTTCCCCAGAATAGGGTACATGACAATAATATAAAATTATTAATTAAAGCTCTCTAATCGAGACTATAGTCAATAACACACGCGAAAATACCAAATTTGTACGTTTTTTTAATTTATTATTCTCTTAAATTAATAAATAAAATCGAAAATATTCAAATATAAATCACGTGGTGTTGAAAGGCTTCCCATTCCTTGTGACGTCAGTATTCATACATTGTCCAAAAGCGATCGTAAGATGTCGCTATTTTATCTGTTCATTGTCCTTGACGTTGACGTGAAGTCGTATGCAGACCCTTGTCAAATACTTTGAATCTTTGCTCTTAATATGTGTTGAAAAATATAGTTTTAATTTAAGCAACAATTACGAAGTGAATATCTTAAAGAAATTATTATATTTTTTTACTTTGTTGGTGAGAAATTTGTGGTGGAAACGGGAACTTTTCGCCATTGAGAAGTAAGGTTGGTAACACTAAATTTTGTGAAACGCTTATAAATAATTTATTCGGAATTCTTGCACAGGTATTTTTACATTATAGCACAGCACAATACTGATAACATGTCTTACTATTCATTGTAATAAGTTTTATGTGTTTGTATTGATATTCACTTATTACGATTTGACAGCATATGAACATTGACGTCACACGATCAAAATGTGCGTTTTGGCGGGAATTTAATCAATTCAAATTTCTTTAATTTTTTACGACTTTAATATTCATTTATAAAAAAAAGAAATATATCTAAATTATCATACTTTTACCTACTTTCAAATAAAATTCTTTAAAAAAAATGTTCATGTACCCTATTCCGTAAATGATCAGGGAATTTAAAGGTTAGAGTTAAAAACACGGTTACAATAAAACAATAAAAAATATTTATTAAGATACCTAGGTAAATTTATAAATTATTTATGCAATTATTTATTAAAACAAAAGGAAAAAAAAAATGTTAACACAACCTTGCATTTTGCAGCAATCAGAAGCTTCGTACCTTCTTTTAGCAAAAAAAAAATACTGTTAAAATTGTAAGTAAAAAGTTTTTAATCTTAAACCGGACAAGAGTCAACTTCAGTTAAAAATTGTATTATCATTTCTGTTCCTTTTTAATTTTTTTCTTACGGTCGTCATTTGTTTCCATCTTCAAATATTTCTGTCACTTTCTGATTTTTTCGTCGCTGTTGCCGTTATTGTTTGAAAGAAGATTGTCTCGCGGTAGTTTTGAATAACTAATTTGTTTTTCCTTTCTTTTTTTGTTAATTTCCTAATTTTTGTTTTTCATAAATATTACGATCGTTATTTGCTTTTATTTGTGGTTTTTCGTCGTGAAATTTATTATCGCCATCTGTTTCTAGACCTGAAATTAATTAATCAAAAAATGTTTGCACTTCTGTCTCCTTCGCGAATAATTACAGTCGTCATTTGTTTTTTCCTGCTTTCTTCAGAAATGTTGGTTTCGTAAATAAGTATTATGATAGTGTTTTGTTTTTTTTGTTTATTGATTTTTCTGAAATTCGAATTATTAGTCTTGAATGGTCGTTATTTTTTTTTTAATTTTAATTCTACAATTCGTTTCGAGTTGTTTTCTTCTATAAGTACGTATGATCATTTGTTTTTCTTACTTTTGTCAAAAAATATTTAGTTTCTTTCGAAAAATTCCCTAGATTTTAATGAGTTTTTGCAATTTTTCCCTTTTGTTTGAAATTATCCCTAGATTTAACGACTTTTTCTCTAAGTTGGCAACACTGTTCAGCATGCATTCATGCATTAATTAAGCCAACCAGGGTTGCCAGATTGGGAGAAATTCCGCCATTTGGGTTACATTTTAGGCACACTTGGCATTTAAAAATATTTGGCGCCTGATTTGGGCTACTTTTGTTGTCTTCACATAACGACAAAGAAAAAATGTACAGTGCGATCATTAGTGACAATTTTTTTTTGTTTTCTACTAGGTTTTTTTTTTAAATTTCTTCTCCCGAAGATTCAATTGGTTTTTGTTTATATTAGTTGTCGATCTTCGTTAATTTTTTCTGCTTTCTGTTTTTTTGTTTTCGTACTACGTATCTGTTTGTCTATTTCCTTTCTTAAATGTAGAATGTAGACTTTTCGCATTTTATTGACTCCTGTTTGTTGTTATCCTTTTTCATTTGCTTTGAGTCTCAGTTGTGATCTTTTGTTTTGCGCACAGTATTTCGTTTCCTTTTGTTTTTTTTTTATATTATTATTGACTTTTTTACAGTTGATTTTGTACGAATTTTTTATTCGCCCGGAAAATTCTTGTTTTTCGTACAGCTTGACGTAATCGATCTTCTTTTGTTCCCTTTTCGTTCACTTCACGCCTTGTGTTTCATTTTGATTCTGAATTTCTTGTAGGTTTCATTTGTGATTTCTTATCTTTTTGTCTCCGACTTTAGAAGAAAATTGGCGCCTTTTAGCTAAATTTTGTCAATAAATTGGTGACGTAGACCCATATTCTCATCTTATGATTAAGATTGTCTGCAACTAACGCCGGGATTATAATAAACATAAACATAAGCGAGATAGCTTTATGTGAATTTCATGAGTAAGAGAGAGCGAGAGAGAGAGAGAGAAAATTTAATCACAGCGTTGCTAAATTAAAGACGAGTTGAGAATACGGGCCAATCCCTGTAAAAAATGTGGCAACCCTGAAACGAACACACATATTTAAATTCCGTATTATTCCTACTCGAGTTGTGGCCAAACCAAGTGGACATTTTTACTTTTTTTGAAGTATTTTGAAGTAATAATGTTAAGCATTTTGCAGAGTGCCTGTAATTATAAATGACACTTACTGTTGACAGACAATACTGAATAAAAGTCAGTCATCTTTGATTTTGAAAAATATCGGCCTTACAGCCGTACAGATAAGGCAAAATTAGAATTATATTTAAATAATTTATAAGTACGGTCACGAGTAATAAATTTTGGTAGTCACTGGTTGTCAAACATTTGTACTTGACTCGTACTTGATTAAAAGTAAAGAGATTGATGTCTTAATTTTGAGTACTACGACTAATTTCTTAAAAATTTTATTTATTTTCCACCCCCTTTTTGGCAAAATAAAATAAATTTATATGAAAATTTGTAATTTACGGAATTTAAATTGACATTTTATTTGACAGTGACGACCAATATTTATTGCTTGCGACAGTACACTTTAACCGGACGCTATTTAAATTAGAAGGAGCACTCTACGTTTCACTATCGTTTGATAAATCAAGCGATAGTGAAACGTAGAATGCTCAGACAAGAGTCGACTTCAATTAAGAAATTTAATAATTTTTTTGACATCCATAAATGACAGTTTATAATTACAGCCACCCAGAAAATTTTTGAGTATTGGCGTATTGGTAACTTTACGTTGTCAAAGGAAGTGTCCACGTTTTTTTTTTTAATTCAGTTGCTCTATAAAATTCTATTTTTTTTAACTTAGTTAATTATTTGAAGATAATTAATTATTGAGCTAATGTAAGCAAATTCATAAATTGTTTGCTGCAAATTCATGGTCACTATCACATACGGTCATCGTTCTTGTTTATAATTTCTCACCGGTTTGATATTATAAAATCTGAAACTTACGTTTTGAACCAAACCAGACACAAGCCTAATAAATAATTGTTGGAAAAACTATTTGAGGTAAACTCATTAATAAATTTTTAATTGTTTATTTTGAAGGCTGGTTTTTATACTATTGCGCATGCGTTCCCTGTGCCAAAATGGTAGCGCCGTCGCATGTTGCCAATTTTCCAGATGCGGAACAGATGATTGGTGTTCGTGATTCAATATAAATGTGGAGAAATTATTTTCCGGATAAGTTTCGAGTATTAATTTAGTCTTTATGCATCTGGAGTTTAATTAGATGGTAAGTTTGCATGAGTATCGCAAATTAATGAAACGTTTCCTTTGTGTTGTGGTAAGCCCCTCTCGATGATTTGGCAGCACTGCAAGTCAATTCGGTCGTTCGTAACCTTAACCGACCGCTAACGAGCTTTGACGTTTGGCTCTGGAGTAGTTTCATCTTCTGCAGCAAATGGGGAGGATCAACAGCAACTTGTCAGTGCTTTCGTGATGTTTGGTGTTTTGAAAATTCAATAATTTACAGTGCACCTTGGATTCGGCCTTCTGTGCGCGCTCGGGGGATACTGTGCGTTTTTTTTTTTAATTGTGCTGCAAACAGGCCCGAGACTGCACAGTTTCATGTTATAGTGATCACGTTTCCGAGCGCCTGATATTTCGTCCCCTGCGAAATCTTGCTTTTGGATTATCCAATGTCAAAATGGCTCTGGCGAGGTGAGTTGCCCTTCGCGGCCGCATTTTCTCACATTTCTGTTCCTTGTCATGCATGACAGCTACTGCATTTTCATCCAACACGCACACACACATTAGCACAATAGTGTCACCCACATAATATTTAAGTTGTAGTAGATGTGTGTCAGCTTATGTAGAGCAAGGCTCGTTGCCTCAATCGAGAGATTTTCAATGACCCCAAAATGCCGTCCAGTATCGCCATGAAATGCCGCACTCAAATGCCACGGTTTTAGGCCCGACTCTATACGCGACCCTAAAACTCGAAAGAAACTAAAAAGTACAGTGCAAACGCATTGTGATTGTGACCATCCCATACATGAATCTACTTCTATTTGTTGCCAGCACAATGGACAATATTGTCATTAATTTATTATTACATAACATTTGGCACAATCATATGTTATAGTAGAGCGATATTTTGCATTGTTCTCGGCTGTTACTGCAAGCATGTGCTTATGCTTCAGTATGTAGTTCTATACAATCAATTGGCGAGATTAAAACTCGCCAAGTAAATTATTTGAAAGTGAGGGCGAACGAAATTAGCACAGAATTTTTTAAACTGATACGCTCAGACTATTATCCTAGATTCAAAGAGCGGCCCCAGCACCACGGTGAAATCAGTATTTTCTTTCAGCTGCTGCTCCATCTTTGTCGTTCTACATCTAGCAAAATTGTAGACGATGTGTACATATACACATATTCTTTGTTTCGTTTCATCTGGCCTTATGTAATCTTGTAATTTTATCGGAGCGAGCAGTCAACAAATAAATTTGTTCGACTTCAAAAGGCTGAAATTGCGAAAGTGCAAATCTAATTTAATCAGCTGTTTTTTCGCGACGAGATGCGTAGAACCATCAAATCGTGTACTTTAGTTCGCTTCAAGGTTACGCGTAGTCAGGGCCGGATTTAGGAATAGGCGGCCTCGGAAGTAATACCAATTTAAAATTTAAAACCTCCCAGAGTAAGGAGATAGATTTTGTAGGCATCAGCAAAGATAATATTTCCAAATTGTATAAGTACAGGCGCATCATTCAGAAAAAAAGTAATGTGCTGGCGCCCTAATAGTTAGTAGGTGTGTTTGTTTAACTTGAAAAGTCAGAGTTAATTACTCAGCAGCACTTATTGTTAAAATTTGTCTGTTTTTTTTTTCTTTATCGGCTCTCATTGAGATTTGATGAGAAAATTTCCTTCCCCCCGCACTGATCGAATATACATGGATTTTAGGTTAGAATGCAAGCGTATATAATGGCCGAATGCCTAGTTTGACATTTGCACCGCGATTTTTTGGAACGTTTTAACCAAATCTCACCTCGCTTATAATAATTATGTCATTTCCTGATCTGTGTCGAATGTAAAACGAATACACCTACTGGATGTGTAAACGAATGTCTTCTCTTACAGTATTTTAACATGCGTCTGTTAAACGAATTGTCATGTTGATTGATAAAATGCTCTAAAAAGAGATTTACGTTGACGGATGACGGGGCGTTATGATGACGAGTTATTTCACAATTGAAAATTGTCACAACAGTTGCGTTCTTTGAAAACTGGTACACTGAGAATTGACATGAATGTCAAAAATTCGTAATTTTGTAATGTGTAAATCGAACCTTCATCTATCATTTTGATGTCAGTATCAAAGTTGTCAAATACATAGCAGCATTTAAAGTGATATGAATGACGTTTGAAACATTTTATTTGTCAAAGTATACCAGTTTTCAAAGGCCGCAACTGTACCTAAATTATGAATTAATAAAAAAATAAATAAAATCAGTTTTAGTAGGGTCTTAACAATGTAAAATGTAACTGACTGTATACAGTGTGTTCATGGATAGCTGATACGAGGATTATTGATTTCTTCGAAAATTTTATTCTTTATAATAACTTTTGCTGTATTTGAAAATTTTAATTTTCATCTTGTTTTTCCTGCATGTAGTCATTTATCTCTTACATTCACAAATTTCCACATTTTGGACTTGAAAAAATTTCTGTTATTTTTTAATGGGATCAAGGAGGCACAAAACTGATTTGACGTATTTGTTTGTCATTTCCGTTTCATGTTAAACTTTCGAATCTTTTCAATAGCATAGTTGTTATACAGCTACCGCTTTTACTACCGGTTTGTACCACCACTATAGTGTATTATCGGTATTATTTATATTTATATTAATGTTTTGCTCTTGACATATTCTATGATTGTTTTGTTATAATCCAGACTAACAAAAATATCTAATATCACAAAGAAACATCCCCCACACCATGACTAGGTACACTTTTTGACGTTTATGATTTTATCATTGATTATGCAAAACGTGATTAAGTTTAATATGAAATGGAAATGACAAATACGTCTGATTTGTTTTTGTGTCTACTTGATCCGATTAAATAAATATCAGAAATTCAATTCAAAACTGCGGAAAGTTGTGCAGGAAAAGTAAGATGAGAATCAAGATTTTCAATACGACAAAGATTATCATAAAGAGCAAAGTTTTCTGACAAATCAGTGATAAGAAAGTGTTTCCTCTTCTGACACCTATCCATGGACACACTGTATAAATGAATTTGTTAGGGAACCATACATACAGGGTATTTCAAAGTTCCCAGCAAGTAAGAAATGGCAGTCGTGTCATTTATACAGCAAGCCCCTCATGAAAAAGTAGGACCATGAACCTTGATAAACATGTGCACGGAAATAGAGTATTTTATGATTGTTTACACACAAGGTTTTGCGCTATACTTTCAACACGTCGAGTAATTATGAAGTATGCTGTGTTCCATTAAAAGAAATATGTTACTGCGCTGTCTATTTGTAAAAATTTCTGCCTTTTACATTCTGTAATCTCTACGGGTACTATGCCGGTGGTTCGCATAACTTTTAATGTCTTCATCCTGTAGGTTTTTGAGACGCTTATTGTTTAGTACTAAAAAATTACCTTTTTGTTGTCATCAAGTTATTACGCTATCTTCTTCTATATTTCCAGTTAAGGAGTATCAATATCAATGCCTTTGTCTCATATTTGTATGTTTCTACATATTTTCTCAGAAATTGGAAGAGATACTTCGGATGATTTTGCTTTATTCTTTATACTCAGTGACTATACTCTGTTTTTTTTTATTTCAGAGGAGTGCCTGCTTTGAAATTTTGGCGCTAAAAACGAGCTTTGTCATTAGTAGCTGGCCGGAATTGACCAATGACAAAGTTCGTTTTTAGCGCCAAAGTATTCTTCCAAAATAAAAAACAGGGATAATTATTAATCACTCATAGGAGGAGGTACCGCTTAACATATTTTAAAGATTTTATAAAAAAAAAAAAAACAAATTCGTATTACCTGCTCATAGAAAATTATTGGTAGATAAGTCAGTAAATCTTATTATTATTATTATTATTATTATATCTTATTTCATAAATGATATTTTCTCGGCCACGTGTTTATCGAGATTCACGTGTCACATAACTACGGTACTAACATTCGAGACACCTGTGTGTATGACATGCAAATAGTCTTAAAAGATAGCGAAGACGGTCCTGGTAACACAGTAGTGACGAAGCCGAAAAATATAGTTTTTTTTATAACTATTACCGAAAACAAGGATAAAATTAGGCAATAACAGTAAAAATCTGTAAAACACGTTTAATTTGGTTGAATATGATGAAAAAACGTCAGTTTTGTACCGAGAAAAATAACGAGATTATGTGCATGAAGGTAAATATTTGGTACAATACATTTAAAAAATAAATTGAGCTGTAAAAATATGTAAGGTAATTTGATTATAATTAACAAAATAATAAATAAATAGAAATACGTATGTAAACATTCAGGGTGTAACTTTTATGAGGGAACAAACGTTAAGGACTAATTCCTCACGTCAAATTATGAACAAAAGTTCGTATAAACATAAGTCGGCAAGCGCATAGTTTCTAAGGTACAGTATCTGAAAAAAAGTTGTTATCGATTTCTCAGAAAAATTTATTCTTTATGAAAGCTCCCGTATCTTCCCAAACCTAAAATACATTTGTCAAAATCTGAATATCTGTCGTCGGATATCGAAATGTTTGAAATCTACGTAAGAGTAAAGTACCTTTATTTTTCAATAATCACGGAAATGTTACTTGGGAAAGTTGTTTGGGAACGTTATGAGATTTCAAATATGAAATCGTGGCTGCCTACGATGATTTTGTTATATTTCAGAAACTGCGTTGGCGGACCTATGTTTATACTTCTAAACTTTTTTTCAAATTTCGGTATGAGGAACTGGCCCTTAAAGTTTGGTCCCTGATTAAAGTTACACCCTGTATACAATTCGTAAAGTAATATTGCAATGAAACAAAAACTGTTAATTTAAATATGTCTGTAAACTCATCACGTTTCCAATTAAATGTCTTCTTTTTTAGGATTCTTCTTATGTACTTTTGAGCGTTTGATTTTGATCTTAAATTACATATTTTCTTTATTACTATGTACTACTTTTTTCTTCGTCTTACTTTCAACAGTTTCGTCTTGAATAACTCTTATTAACTAACTATATTAATTGTTTTTATTGCAAATCGTTTTTGATTGCAGCGAAAACCTCGAGCAGCTTCTGTACAGCTGTTTCAGCCCCATTTGGGGCTTCTTCAGGTCAAAAAGCAATCGTAGGATATCGCTGTTTTATCTGTTAACCATATTAAGTTCAAGTAATGTTTTCAAACACTTACTTCTGTTTCCTCTTTATTTTTCATTAATTATTGTGTTGCCTTTCCGTACTATTTTCATCAATTTCTTTCATGAGCACCTACTAAGCATGTCGTTAGTGACTTCATTGCTAAAGTACTAAAGGGGACCTTACATGCCAGAATGCCGGCTCTCTGCCATTCTAATCACAACGCAGAGAAGACTCTTCTTACTTCTATACAGACTTATGAACTCTGAAGCCCGTAAAAAAACAAACAAAGACAAATAAAAATATTAGTACCCTGTATATCGAAAACCAAGGATTCTGGGATGTACTACAAGGCTCAACTTAAATGATACAATTTGATGTTTTCGTAGCCCGTACCCTGAATATTCTTAAGGGTGTGGTTCACATGCAGGAGTATCATTTAAATTGAGCATCGTATTACGTTTATATGAACTCTAAAATCGATGAAAGAAACATTTTAATTAGTAGGTACATAACATTAAGTAACACTCTGTATTTTTTTAAATGCGTTTATTCAATTCGTAACTGATACATTTTACTTCTTCTTCTAGGTTAAGCCCGACATGTTTTCTGTACGAAAGTAATGTATATGTCGTGTATTTAATGTTGACTTGTTCCCCTTGGCTGGGCCAACGCACCCTAGAGGTCATCGGGACGGACGTCCAGGCGCATTTTTGTATTGCATTGTAAACTAAATTGGCCGTTTGGAAATTATAAATGCGAAAGAGGAATTTTGTCGGCGAAAAGTTCCAGCGCAGAGCTATGCTACTGTTTACAATTGTCCAAATGACCTCCAATTTATTACAAAGTTCAAGTGACATAAATATTGACAGTCTATACATATAGGAAAGAATCGGTTTCTGATTTAATCAGAAAAACAGTTAAGGCTTTGTACACACCCGGTCATTCTATTCAGTGCATATAAATATTTTAGGTAAACTTTCTTTTTTGTTTCGTTTTGAATTGGCCTGCATTTTATTGTTTCTGAGAAAGACGTGAAAAATAAGTTATGTTCACAATGTCGAAGTAACCTTCAAATTTAAATAACGTATTTATAGACGGTCTGTGTAGGAAAAACTTGATTTCGATTTAGTAAGAAAAATTCGTTAAGGCCTTGCGCACACGCGTATATTTGTTATATTTTTAATAAATTGTTATCTACACATGTTTGTTATGAAACGAAAAAAAAACAGGATGTGTTTGTCGTTTTTATAATTGAAATAACAACTGATTTATGATCTGTGTGAAAAACAAAATGCTTTCTTGATGTTATCTTTTGAAGTTATATTTAAGACCCGCGCAGACTATGCCGGGCCGCATCGTATCGGATCGCATTGAACTGCAAAAAAATGGGCCTCCAATCATTTTATACATAATATACCGTCTGTATATGGGATAGTCTATATAAAATGTAGGTATAAAAACGATTGCCTGCGCATTTTTACAGAGAGATGCGGTCCGGCAAAGTCAGCGCTGGCTTTTATGGCAAAGTATTTAATTTTTTATTTATATTTATTTTTTAAGATCATGTTTAAGCCAGTTTAAAAAAAGATGTTTGCTGCTTTTTATTGCAAAGCTAAAAAAGTTGTGTTTACAATTGTCCAGCTGGTTTCCAAGTTCGAATAAACATTGATTCCGACGGAAAACAGATAAGGCCTTGTATACACCTGAGCATCGTGGAATATTTTTTAGTGTTTTAAACCGCTTAAATTTGCGCAGCTGAAATTTCATCGTTTATATTCCATGTTTTATTGTTTTAAATTTGAAATTTTAATTAATTAGAATATTTTTTGAGAAAAGAGAACATGAAATCTTAAATGAAACTACTTGTTTGACACCTACATCATTTAAAAAACAAAAGATCATCGGTGACAATACTAACCAAGATAATTTAGGTTAGGAAAGTCACTATAAGATAAATATTGTAAAGATAAATTTTCCAAATGTATCGATTTATTAAAAATTATGTGACAGATGTTACTTTTCGGAAAGATAATTGCATTTTCAAATATGTCTGTAGAGTATCGAAAATCACATTTGGACCTCATTTTCTGTTTCAAAATGATTTCAAAAAATCAAAACCTATTCGTTTTAAAAAGTTTTTACCTAGTTTCGCGTTTAAAGTTTATTGAATTCTGAATGCCGGTCTTTTTATCTGAGCTTTAAATGCGACAAATAGTTGCAAATTGAATCTTTATGTATACTGTTAAAATGTTATTTACAATACTTGCTTAAACGTTTCAATTTATTATTATACTCGCTGAGTTGTTGAGGTAAGTTATTTTATATTCTTACCTTTCTTCGATAATACAAATTAAAAAAAAATTCTCTATGGTAGATAAAATTAAAGTTAAACTACATTTTTGGTATAAGTTAAAGTTAGTATTTTGGATATTTATAAAAATAAGAAAATTTTTAGGAATTTAATTTAAGTTAATCAACCGTTTTAAATCAATAAAAACAATTCACGATTAAGGCAAAAATTGTCATTTTATTTTTTTTCTCGAAAACTAATAAGATGTTAAAAATTTGTTCAACTAAAGTTGTTTCTTATTAAGAATCCTATTTAATGATACCCAACTCCACATACAGTATGTCCCCGGTTAGAATTTACAAGAGAGAAAAAATATTTATTTTTAGTGAGAATGTCCATGATATGATGGTAGTAACCAGTAACGTAATGAAAAACGGATGCAGGATGTGTATTAGGTTACTAAAAATGGAAGATGTGTCTTAGGTTACTAAGAAAGGAAAATGTGTCTTAGGTTACTAAGAAATATAGTCGGGCCGCCGAAGAAACGGAGTGATCAGTTTTGTGGTCGCCAAGCAGCCCTGATTAACAATTTCAAATTTTCATTTGTTTGAGAGTTTAAAACAAATTGTTTACAAGAAACACTTATTACAAATGGTTTGCAAGAAACACTTACCTAATAATGTGAAAATACAAAAAAAGAAAAAAACCGTTAAGAGATGCTATTGCATCTTTAACAATTTATCCGTAATAGTTACAAGCTATGATAGCTACGATTCAAATGAAGTGCTGGAAGAGGTGGTGAGTTAATCTAATAGTTTAAAAAGTTGACTTTGCTTTTTTTTTGTTTTCGATTTTAGGAATACACTGTATTTATGCTAAAATTTGAATTATAAATATATTCTGTATAAATCAAATAACACTTATTTTTCCTTTGGCACGTTTTTCCTTCTTGTTAACTCAATCCAGGGACGAACTGTACACTTCAATTTAAAATTGTAAAGTTGGTCTCTGTTGCACCTACTTCCGGTTGTTCTAAGGATAATCATATCACTATGAAACGCGCCATTATTTTTATTTTTCGTTATTAATTTTTATCGGACTTTCTACGACAGTATTCAAAACTGCTTCGTTATTCTTCTTCAAAGATCTTGAAGAAAATGTTAATTTTTCTCAAAACAAAGGAATACCTGGTCCGATTCAGGTGATATTTGGTATGAGGTCCTACAAGAAGGTAAGTCACATTTACAGGTGGTTTTAGTTACTTGCAATTAATTAATAAACTTTTAGAAAGAAACACTCAATAGGAATCTTTTTCGTATATTTGTAACTTATGATATTTCTTCTCTATTTAGTCACAAAGTAAGAAAATCTAAGTGACTGCAGCATTTTTTTATTGAAAACATGTACACTTTACGGTCTTTTAACTGATTATTTTTTTTATTTTCAGAAACAATCGTTAATTAGTAAACTACATTAGACATTTGTTTTCGAGAACTTTGAAGAAGAATACCGACTTAACGAAGCTGTTTCGGATACAAGTAAATTTGGTCAAATCATTTTATTTTGAGGTTAGAAGTCTGTTGTTAGCCATGTCTACGGAATCTAGAGACACCCAGTATATAAAAAAAAACTGGAATGGTGCATAGTGAAACACGCTGTATGTTATGTATTAAAGGTATTTGATACGGTTTTTGTTACAAAATTTGAGCCGTAGAGTATATCATAACAAATTTTGAAGGACAAAGAATTTGTAATAATTTTTAACAGCAATATGATACATACAAGAAAATTAAGTATGAAATTTTGAAATTTAGTTTCTAAATTTTGTATGAACAAAATACTTAGGACGTGTTCTATTTTCATCCTAAATCTGACAATAAATCTGCAAAGAATATAATTTTAGGCATTTCTCAGTTAATTAATACATCAATTGGGAATCGAGATTATCTATAGGTGGGTTATGCATAGTGTTTTCTATTTAATTCCATTGGTTCCACTTAGAATATTTGCATTTTGTTTTAACCTCATGTAATAATACGCCATAAAGATTCTCTGAGTGCAGTCAATGTAAGTGAATTAGAATGAATCAAACACGATATTACATTTCCAAAAAAAAAAGTATCTGCTCAACAAGGATTTCCACATGTTTTTTTTTCAAAATCGTAAAAAATCTAGTTCCGTTTTCGTTTCCAAATTGAATGAGCTTAAGATGGTTCTTCTTAATTGAAATTGATCTATTTCCTTGTTTTCTAAAGAACAATTAAAATTATATTAAGTCGAATTCAGCCTCCTCGTTCTCATGTTTTGAATTCGACAAATTTGCCCAAAAATTATAATGAACAGATAAAATAGCGACATCTTACTATCGCTTTTTGACCTGACATTGCAAAATTCCAAAAACTATAAATTAAAATGTTTACACAGTAAAACATGCAACTTTTTTTTTCTACAATTTATTTTACACAATTGTGTTACACATGTTCTAAATCTTGTACAAAAACTGCTATTAAATTTATGAATAATTTTAGTTTCAAATCTTGATAGATGTAAGACGGCTCTTAGGCTCGTGTGACACCATGCAAGATTTGATATAAGGTCATACACAAAGTGACAGAGAAGTATCGCATCAACGATATAATAGTTTTTAACCTTTAATCGGACAGTATTAAAATTGACAAGAACACTGAACGTTTCACTATCGCTTTGTATACGGACCTTACTCCAGTTGCAGATTTTAAAAATGACCCTGCAGTGCAGTGTAGTTTAATATACGTGTATTCAACCATATTTTGGTAATTTTTTGGTTTTGATATGCTGGGTGATTGAAAATAAGTGTCCGACCCGTCTATCACAGGTAGTGCACAGAAAAAAAAACAGAAACTCTGCGTGCATAGGAATTCTAATATCCATAGTTTTTGAGATAAAATGCATTGAAGATTTTGATATAAATTGGTTGATAGACACTAGTACAGATGTACTGCGTCACAAGGGCAATGATCACGCGTGGAATAGAACGAAACACTAGCGTTTACCTTGAAATGAAACTGTAAAACGTGTTTATTTATGGTTTTCTGCGGAAAAAATGTATAATACGCAATTCATTCATTCGAATTTCGAACTTGTGTATGTATACGTAAGAAATGAATCATGATTTTCATTTTGGATCCAAAGGAGGTTGATTTTTGAAATACTAGATTCTGATAGATTTATTTCTTGCAATTTCGCACTTGCATGAACTTTGTGAATATGCTTCTAACGGGTCGGACACTTATTCTGAATCACCCTGTATTTATGAAACGCTTACGGTCAGCGTATACGTTTTAAACCGTGTACTACACGTACGCGGTATACCACTTTGGTACAGACACATCGTATTTAGTATATGCAACACCTTTTTTTTTTCAACAACTACCTCGGGGACTTTTTATCTTTTATTGAACGTTAAATTTGTACGTTTATGTTGTAGCTATTGTGTGTTGCTTGGGCCGGTATGTTATAGGCTGTAGGCAATTGCTGATTCTACATTTTCAAAGTAAACTCTTTATTATCGACATTATACCAACAAAACTTTCACGCATCTCTATACAGCTTTTGTAAATTTTTCGTACCTGCTCGAGGGTTTTTACCTGAACATAAATTCTTTGTATTCGTCGGCAGTAACTTTTTTTACACGAAAGCAAGTAACGAGTCTGGAATAGATAGCTTCGCGAGAGGGCTTTGAAATAGTTTACACAATTCTTAAGAGAATTTCCCGAATCTACTATTAGTGTACCTATTTTTTCTCGTCGGAATTTTATTTTGATTGGCCTCGGAGAAATTTTATTTCTGCGCCCCACTAAATTTAAAAGCAAATCGAATTTACGCCGCCATTAAAGTGTATTTTTGCGTGACCTAGCAGCGACATTTTCACGGTGACCGGCGCTCGTTTTTCCCGTTGTTATTGAAAGTTGACGTTCGTAAGCACGTGTACGCAAAAACCGATGAATTGCTGCTAACCACATCGACGTACAGCACGTGTCCGTCCTTGTACTTCGCCGTATAATTAGCCCCAGACCAAGGCGTTTTGTACCGATTTTCTGTGACATAGTTATTTATTCATAGTGTTATATGGTTACATGTAATCGATCAGATTGTGTAAAGTTTATTTTCAAATGTGTTCAAAAAGATCCTTTGTAATTCTGTTGAAGAAAACTGCGCAGATGTTTGTATGTATAGTATACTGTAGATTATCAAGTCGTAGTTTCACAATTTCGCACTAAACAAAGGAGAGCGACAGCCAAAGCAAAAAAGTATAAACTGTTTATGGATGCATCGCCGACGCAATCATTTGAATGAATCTCAGTTATAGAAAAGAAAACGCTATTTACGGGTTGTTATGGGATTGGCAAGAGTCGGACATTCCTAGGATATCTGGTAAAAACCAGTACAAAGATAAACAAAGCAGCGGCGTAGATTTCAACGTCGCCGCTGAACGGCTTTATGTTCGAGGCACTCTCACCCTCGCGCTCATTGCGTCAGAAGCAACCGTTTGATGTAAATTACGTGTGTAACATAATTGCCTTTATAGTTTCTTTCAAATTAATAATTATGAAAACATTATAATTCTTTAATGTAGCTTTTAAAAAGACTGGCATAATACATTTAATTCATATCAATTATAGCACCGTCTCTGCAAAAAGAATGCGAGTTCATTTCAGAATGAATCGATTATGTAAACGAGTTTTTCTATCCAGTCGACCAGAACTGTAGTGGTTACTGCATGCCGCATAGACTTCTCGGGCTTCGACTGGTTTATTGTGTTGTTTTTACAGGGCAGACGCGTTAAAGATTAGAACTTTTTCCGACTATGATCGCTTCAGCATATTAGTAGTTCCTCGTATATTTAACGAAAGCTTCCGCCTAAAATGCGCCTAGGTCTGGTGATTGGTTAATAATGTTAAGGGATCTCTCTTTCTGTCCATACGAAGGAGTATATGTAAGTTAGTCCTCACGGACTCGAACATTTCTATTAATTGAATAGAGGCGTTTTTATAATCCAATTAGAATTTTTTTGGTATGTTCTCATACTGTAATTTCAATGAGAAACTACGACTTGATAAAGTACACTTTACTATACAGGCATGCGCAACTTAAGTGCTACAATTTGACATTACTGTAAGCACTGTAAGCCTTGTAGTGCAAAATCTGAAGGAAGGATATCTTCAAATAAATTTTTGATAAAGGTAGGCCATGGAAAACAAAACGCTTGTCTTGATTACTACAGCAATTTATTTATTTGTTAGCAGTTTTTGAATTGACAACTGCTTGGTGTTGTAGGTTACGACATTCGTTTACCCTTTCATTGTCCTTTACCTTTACCTTTATCAAAAATTTATTTGGACATGGACATGGTAGAAATGTGTTGAGATGTGCGATGTGCATGTGTGATGGGATGTTTAATGACTTGCAGAGCTATCTTCAGTTGAAAGCAAAAAAAAGTAGACAAATTACAGTTTCCTGTAATTATTCTTCCTCAAAATGCCATAGATTAAAGACGAATTCACAGATTTTACCATAGTTTTAAACTTGTTAATTTTGAAAGGTTTTAAATTTTTCAAATGTTATCTGTGAAGTCGTCTTTAATCACTACCATTTTCAGAAAGAATAATTATAGGAAACTGTAATTTGTCTACTTTTTTTTTGCTTCCGGCAGTACTTAGACTGACGGATAATCGATTATTTTTAACATTTTTTCTATTTTGATGCCTAAGTGTTCTTAAAAAAATCTTAAAATCCGAGTTATTTTGTAATTTAAATATTTACCTTCCGGAAAATTCTGTTTTTGATATGCGGCAGGTTGCGATACTGATTCGCGCTGTGTTGTCAACTTACGCAAAAAGTCTTTAAATTTAGGTACAATTTCAAACAAAAGTTAGAGAAAAGAATAAATTGTAATAAACAATTAAAGAGATATAAAATCAACCAAAAAAAGAAGAATCTATGCCCAAGGTAAAGTAAAATAAATGAAATAAATAAATAAAATAAATGAAAAACTGTTCTGTCAATTCAAAACTCATAACAACTCATTAAAATTGAGGGAATTTTTCAACTTCTTACTTGAAATTTTTCGAAAGGAAACTAAATATTTTTTGTTTTGGAATGTTCATTTGTTACTGTTGGGGTGTTTTCAAGCAGTTAATACGATGCACAATTTTATAATCATAAATATGATTTATTTTTTAAATAAACTTATTTGAAATTTTGTACGCTGTTTAAGCTATACGCAAATAAATTTAAAGTTAAAACTTAAATTCGTAGCTTTTAAGACATGAGTAGGAAAAGCTGCTGTTTGCTATAAATTTCGCACAGTGAATCCCTTGGCCACTTGAGGGCGTGTTTTAAATTCTAGTCTGCTATATTATAGGCTCTCCGATCGTTAAATCGGGCGAGTTGTTCCGTTTGCGGTGGAATTTCTCTTTTCTCCTGATAAGACCCCAATTAGGGCCGAAATAACCATACAGAGGATGTTTGAGAGCCTCACTGCAATCTGAGTTGATTTGCTACAAGCTTCAAAATAATTGAAGGTTTTTCTTGAGTGGACGATTTAATTAAAAAAATCCTGAATCATAGCCAAAACATTTATTTTTTTTTCAGGTCAAAAAGCGAACTTAGGATGTCGCTGTTTTATCTATTCATAGAATTAACGTTTTCGACATTAAGTTATGTCCTCTTCAGATTCATTACGGTGTTCAACCCCGAAGACGACGTAAATTAATGTTGAAAACGTTAATTTTATGAATATCTTAAACAGTGACATCTTACGCTTCTGCTGATGAAGCCCTAAATAGGACTGAAACAGCTGTACAGAGGCTGCTCAAGGGATCCTCTGCAATCAAAAACGATTTGCAACAAAATTTGTTAATTCATGAATCAAAGAAATAATTAATTAGTAACAAACATTCAAAACCAAATTCACAAATTAAGAAAAAGAAAAGCGGGAACAAAAGATAATAGCTACATTTTGCGACAATAACAGAGAAACACGATTGAAATGCAAAAATTAATTAAATTTTAATTATCTATTCGATTTCTGAAAAGTTGTAAGCAATTAAAAAAAGAAACGAAAAACGTTTTTGACGATTGTAAAACCCACTACAAATGAGAAAAGAAACAAGAATTCCTGACCAAAGTTAGAAAAGCAATTGACGATCGTATACATAGAAGAAAATAACTCAAAACGAATATTGTAGATTTAAAATTAAAGAAAAAGTCAACGAACATTCAAGACTAATAATAATTTACAAAAACCAATAAACAAAAACAAATTACTATTACCATAATTATTTACGATATGAAAATTTCTGAAGAAAGCAGGAAAAAACAAATGCCGACTGTAAAATTATTCGCGAAGGAGAAGGTGCAAAAAAATTTGATTGATTAATTTCAGAACGAAAAGGGAAAAACAAATCATCGTAAATTTTGCGACCACAAAGAAAAGTAAATGACGAGTGTAATAATTAGCAAAGGAAAAGAAATAATTTCGAGAGATAAACAAAAGAAAGTAAAGGAAAACGACTTATTAATTCAAAACTGCTGCGAGGCAGTTTTCTTTCAAACAATAGCGGCAACAACGACCAAAAAATCGGAAAGTGTTAGAAATATTTGGAGATGGAAACAAATGATGATCGCACGAAAATCTTCAAAAAGGGACGGAAATGTCTGAGTTCGACTTTGGATCTTAAAAACAACAAACAAAATAATATAAACAAGTGACGATCGCGTTACATTCGAATAAACTGTAAACAAATTTTGAAAAATCTAACCAAAATTTTTCTTTATTCTGTTTCTGTTAATAATTTTTTCTTGTTGGTTTTCAACTAGAAAGGAACTGTTGTTGGAACAAGCCTAGAATAAAAAAATATCATAAAACTGAGGCTCCTTTTTAATGGATAACTATGCTAAAATATTTTAAGAAACATGTATTTTATGCTATTTTTGTTTTCTATTTTATCTCTTTTCTTTTGTTATAAAGCTCAAGAATCTGGATGACTCAAACACAGGATCAAGTTCTATTTTGTTATATGGCGGTTAGTGACATTGATTGGCGCCTAAAATAATTTCAAATATCAATTTCGAGGTTATGTTTATAATTTGGGATACCTACCGATGCCAACAAATGCCGCTTTCGATTGGAGATCGGAGTGCATTCTACGCACTCTAAGAATCTTCATCTGATTAAATTGAGGTTAAAAGAAGATCAAAATAATCTGAGTGCGCTCAATTGAAAGTGCTATAATATAGGTAGGTTAATAAAATGTCGTTTGGAGGTTATTTTTGTAATTTCAAATGTCAACAAATGTCGTCAATCTAATAAAATGAAATTTCGGATGATTTAATGAGTTTTTATGAAATCCAAAGTAGTTTCGTAATGTACAAAAGTTTCCGGCAGTAATGCAACAAAATTTAACTTATTCGTGCAAATAACCACAAATTCATTTACGAACAATAGATTATTGATTCATCAAACAATTATGAATATGATATGTATAGCTGTGCACATCAAAAGTGGTACAAATGGACATTTCTATGAGTCTTTCAGTCTTATTTAGGTTTATGTGGGTCTTTTAGATCAGGGATTCTCAACGTTTTTTTAGCTCCGCGACCTCCCAAATAGTAAACACAAATAAAATTAATATTTCCCGATCTCCTCCTATAATTTTATGTCGTTGCATTTATTGCGACGTGTAGGAATTTTTCTCATAAAATGATTTCATTATTCTTTAGGCTACTTTCGCGACCCCCCTTTAATATCACCGCGACCCCCAGGTTGAGATACGATGTTTTAGACTAGTTAGGCTTCGGTCTAGAGAAAAATATATAAAAATAAATAAAACTTCGGTCTAGAGAAAAATATATAAAAATAAATAAAACTTCTACAATTTTGTCATATAAAAGTTATGTTCAACTTCACAAATTAAAGAAAAGTTGCATCATTGAATGCCTAATTGGAATCTAATAGCAATGTTGAAATTTTCTGTTTGCTCTCCTTATTAACTTAACATATTTATTATAAATATTAATTTTGCATCTAGAATGACATTACAGAAATAAATTGTAATTACAAGAAAACATTCTCTTTTCTCTCTTAATTTCATTTGTTGAAGTTTTGTTTCAAAGAAGGTTTTTTATTCGCTAACTTTTAAATAAAAATTATTTACAAGAAGGTTGCTTAAATAGTATTTGCATAGCTAAACAACATGTTAGTTGAAGTTATTTATATTGGAACCCATGGTTTTTTTTTTGAGGTCGTTTAAAGCACCACATATTCATTTTGACTGCTCTGGTCGGTTATAATTGGTAATATAACCTTGAGTATCCACCATGATAAGATAAGACGCAAATGCCAATATTTATAAACCAGAAATTAATACTTGTGGATTATGGGCCCCCTGACTGACTGACTGACTCACGGGCCTGTTTCACCATATCCGCTGCACCCTCAATTGTTACAACACGTACAAATGCGTTAATCATTTAAAATGTAAATTTATTACTTGTGTATTATAATATTATACAGGCTGAATAGTTTCAAGTTAACCCATAGTGGTTTCATGAAGAGCAACAAAGAGTATGAGACTCGCCATACGTTAAAAAGAAAAGAAGAAACTCTTGAATAGTAAGAACAATGTACATAATGGGATTGGATGTTACAGAAAACACTTCAGATGACCGCACAGTAATCAGAGGATTGTAATACTTATTCTGAATACTATTTCAGAATTTGAATTTTTTAGCGGTATTAAGCAGAGCATTGTTTTTTTTTTAATTTAATGTTTAATATTCACCTTACTTTATTCATTGCGACGTCATTGCTGTGTAGTACTGACTCAGTGATGGCAACCTTTACATCTGTACTTAGAAACAATTCCCATCATGCATTTTTAATGTTCTCTCTCTTTCTTTTTGCCTTACAATGTAAAGTAATTTATGTTTCTTATACAGGGTGCTACATTTTGAAACGCAACATAGGAAATCCCACGTTAATTTAAAGGTGCTCGAATATTCCATTTAGGGTTTTTAAAGTACTCTTCAAAGGTGAATCTGTTTGTTAAGTTTGAGAAGTTTTCATACACTGAGTAAAGATATTTAAAATTTAATTTAAAATTTATACCAAACTATCAGCACTGCCTTATCAATGATATTGAAAACTGGACTTTGAACTTACAAAATAATGTTTGATACAAAACTATCAAATTTTGTTAAATTGTGGCAATCTATTGTTCTATTTGTCTTACGTTATTTCAGTTTTGCTGTAAAATAATTAGGGAAGCCAATATTCGAGCACCATTAAATTAACATGGGATTTCCTATGTTGCATTTCAAAACGCAGCACCCTGTAGACTTTATATTAAAAGACAAGTGATCAGCCTAACAGCAATATTGCGTTTATAAAGTATACGTTCAAGTGCATCTGGAAACCGAACGCATTAACATGTTCCTTGTTGCTCTTTATTTGATCTTGTCCGTATAGGTATTATTATTGAGGCCATGATCAAAAAACCATTTTTTTTTAAATTTTATTATAGTTATAAGAAGGATTAAGATTTGAGTATTCGGATACATTTAGGCCCAGTTTTACTTTAAGCCCAAGCAAAAGCCCTTAACAACAGTTCTTCAAGTAATCATTGTTGTGGCCCATAACGTATTTAAGCTTAAGCTTAAATTTAAACTGGACCTAAATAATTTTATTGGATTTCAGAAAGGGTTGATCGATAATTTATTTGGTGAACTTTATAAAGGAAACTCCGTGCGCCTAGATATGCTAGTGGTGATGTATACGAAAAATTGAAACTTATCATTTCATCTGTTTTTCTTCAGTGTAACACTAAAAAGTATGACAAAGTTCACCATGAGCATATCTACACGTGTTGAGTAGACTTAAGCATGCACTTCTTACAACTCATCATTTCATGTTCTTAAATAACTTGTCACTGTTAATTCCAGAAGTCCTTGCTTGCTTCATCCTTTCCTTTTCTCATAGTTTTGGCACTCACTCAAACTAATGTAAAGTATGTGTACCAAACTGTTGATCTATTGCAATATCATTGGAATATAACTCTTTTGGCGGTGTTTTCCAAATCAGTGTGTTAATGTCTCTGACGTCACTAGCTTCTTTGTTGGAATAGACTATATGTTGTGCATCGCCTCTCTATACTTATATGCATATGCATGTCATACGTGTTTGCATAATGAATTAACATGAATGTGTTCGCCTACATGTGTATTAACAACATTATTGTAACAGCACACTTAACGCTCACATTATTTAAACATACAAGAAAAAAATATTAAAAGTTAGTAAATCCCTTCGTACATCCAGTGTAATTTGTTGCAGGTGGAGACATGCCAAAAATGCCATTTTAGTTGTCGAGGTAGGATGAACAAGTTTCTCTGTTTGCTACCAAATCTCATAGAATGCAGTGACTAATTTTGCCTGTTTAGCAAGCACAGGAGATCACGTTTCTAAGTACATAACACTGGACCTTGGCAAAATTTTATCTTATCTGCAGAAAACTTTCGATCATAACCCTGGCACATTGTTATTTCATGAGATTTGTCGAATTCGCCGTTGATGTTTTTTAAGTAGATTAGTGTTATTAATGAATGCGTCGTCGTCGTATCTGGGGCTTCCGTTTCGGAATGAGGTTTTTGTGGTCGCAGGCGAAAAAATTTATTATTCTTGGCGTTTTGATGATAAAACGTGCCCCCGTTTAGCGTCGCTTTGTTCCGAGACACTTCACTACAGTTAAGTGATTATGGTCTTAATTTATGGCACGATTAATTTGCAAGTTAACGCTGGTTCCGAATCTGGCACGGTGAGGCAAAAACAAAAATGTGAGAAATAGAACGGTGACGGATTTTTGTTCGAATATCCGAAGCGATTCGCGGCGTGGGTAATTTTTTTGTTACGTCAGATGTGGCTATATTTAGTGCTTTTGATGAAGCTATAACCAGATGGATTACTGTATTAAAATTTCTCGATCGCAGCAGTTTTCAGTTTAATTTTATCATCAGTTTTATAGAATTTAATCAATTTGTATGTACAAATTTTTTTTTGAAATATTTTGCACCCTATCCAGAGGTTTTATTTTAGGAGCCATAAAAAAAAACTTTAATGCAAAATTTGTACGGTTTAATAACTATAAGGAGTATTTTTTAGAGTTATCACAAGAAACAATTTTTTTTTAATGGAATAGACTATACACCGTGAACGTTTAGAGTGGAACAATTCATATATATGAGTACCAGGTCATCCGCGGTCGAAATCCTCGGACAGGTAAACCTATTTTCATTAGCGCGAATATTTTTTTAAAGTCATCTTTTTTTTCCACCCCCCACCCCTTTGCACAATGACGTCATCGACATTTTTTTTAAATAGCACGCCCCCAATTTTCCAGCAGATTCGGGTAGATTTGAAAATTCTGATTTCATCAATATGCATAATTTGACATTCGCACTGACGGTACCCGAAATATTAATTACGAAAGATACACACAAAGAATGGAGGTTCCACGGAATAACAACTATTAAGAACTGTGAAATTTACTTGATGATACTTTTTATCATTTGCTTCAACGCCTTAGTTAGATTATTTGCCGATTCGTGCATCAGTTGTTCACTTGTCTCAAATAAACCGTAGAAAATTTTCATAATTAATATCTCGGGTACCGTTAATGCGAATGTCAAATTATGTATATTGATGAAATCAGAATTTTCAAATCTACCCGAATCTGCTAGAAAATTGGGGGCGTGCTATTAAAAAAAATGTCAATGACGTCATTACGGAAAGGGGTGGGAGTAGAAAAAAAGATAACTTAAAAAAATATTCGCGCTAATGAAAATAGGTTTACCTGTCCGAGGATTTTAGCTGCAGATGATCGGGCACTTATTTAGATGGATTGTTCCACTCTAAACGTTCACAGTGTATATTGTTTTCTAAGATGATTAAACTTTATTATACCAAGAACAATTTGTTTTGATTTGTTAAATCAGGAAAATATGATCTTTCATCTTAGTAAACAATACAAAGGTAAGGGCAGGCTTGAATTGTATACAGATTGTCACGTTTTTGATTATAGCAATAGATATGAGAGAACCCATAGGTACGTGTGCTCTAAATCAAATCCCCCTTTACCGGTAATGTTGGCTCTGTAGACCCTATTTAGCGTCGAAATAGTATATGCTCCTCGTTGGTAGGGTAAAATTATATGCTATCATTATTCCTCTTTCGTATGTTCTACAACCAAAGTTGACTGACATAACCTGTATAAAATATACAACAAATTTCTAGATACTTCAAATTTGTAATTGAATTGCACCGACTTTTGTATTATCTGAATTGGTTAAACAACAATCGGTTAATTACGCATTAAGTAAAATTGATTCATAAAAAACAAATTCCATTGAATTTTAATTCTTAGGCCGGATTTTACAATAGTCATATTATAGAAATTCTTGGAATATAAAATGATATTATTATATAAAAAGACTAATTCGAATATTCAATTATACAAAAACGGAAAATATTCGAATATCCGATTATCCAGAAGCCGATAATATTCGAATATCCGGTTATCCAAACAATTGAATATTCGAATAACTAATTATCCGTATCTGGTTGTCCAAACTATTGGATACTCGAATAACCAATTATCCGAATAACGGGTTTTCGGTTTTCTTTAAAACCACGAATAATCCAAAACCGGTTAACCGATTATCCAAAAAATCGATTTGGTTTCCAGCACTAGTTTGGATTATCAGGTCCCGATTTCGGAGTTTGAATTACTGGACGTTCCAATTCCAAGTGTGTTCGGATGTTCGGATTAAAGTTTCCACTGTAATAAAACAAAAATTAAAATTAAACATATTGTGCCGTTATCGACGAGTTTCGTTCAAATTCCTATTTAAAAAAAATAAATAAAAAAATAAAATAACAACACGTTATGTTTAACGTAAATGGATACAGCATAAGGGCGATATTCTGTAATAAATACATACTTCGAAAACATCAAATAACAGAAACAAATAGTAATTTGTAATTCGGTACAGTATGTTTATTTGAAACCTCATTTAATTGGTTTGATCCACTCATACACCGGAAGGCGAAGTATCGGTACAAAATATCGCGTATCAGATGTGTCAATATTAGTTGCCCATCGAAGTTTTTAACTCTGTTTTTAACTGTTGTTGTGTTCATGCTTTTGACAGTAGTCAGAAACTGCCGTTGGAATAAGTAAGTACCGCAATTGTCCTCCATTTTTGGGCAAATTCACCTGCAAATTTAAAACATAAAGTAAAGGAAAAAGTCCAAAGTTCCATTAAAACTATAATAATCAAAAACAGAAACCATTATTGGCAAAAAAGCTACTGCAGTTCACCCAAATCATTAAATGCATTTGAATAGTTTTTTCTTTGTTTGGAAACTCGTTGATAAACACGCGTTTTTATGAAAAATTCGAATTTATTAAACAATTAAAAATTTTATAGAAATTTTGAAGCGTTTTATTTACAGTAAAGTGGCATTTTGTTTAGGTACAGTCATGCTTTTTACTAAAGCCTCCCCTATAAATGCTAAATTGCAACTTCACGCTATATGATCACTGCTACAGGTAGACAGACATGCAAACGACCAGGAAGTTAAACACATACAAAATAAAAATGAAAACCTTCTAGATCGCGATTTAAAATTGTATTGGCGAGACAAACAACAAAGGTTGTGCAGATTCCCATTCTGCACAATTTAAAATTTATTTTCGATTATACAGGGTATCAGGTGACCACGGTATGATCAATTTCATCAACTTTTCAAGCACTAGTCAAATATGTAATTAAAAAATATATTCTATTATATTAAAATGTATAACTTTAGATTTTGCAGAGTGTGAACTCGCACAACTTTTGTTGCTACAGTTTATCTTATTTATTTATTTTGTAAAGTGTTCTTAAATTTTCATTTTCGTACTTCCTCGGAACTTTGGGGTACCTGTATATTTAAAAACTATACGTGTTTTTTGTTCTACAAATTTTCACATCCAATTATACTTATTGATTACTATAAGTTCCCAGATGATACACTTTAATTGCTGATTTTAAAATAAGTAATACATAATATACAGGTTGTGTCAGTTACTTCTGGACAGTATCCATCGCATTGGTACGTCGAGGAGCCAGCAAATTATCGTTTTGTCATAAACATATTAATTGTCGATATGTTTGTTGCGTAGATAACTTATTATGTTTGTTAATTAAGACTTGTGCGCCCTCCCAGGTATTTTTAAATATAAACGCTGTCATATCGAGTTTGTATTATCGGAACAGGTGGACTCAATCTTGGCACTCACAAACGTGTGCTCTCACACATATTGCTACAGCCATTAATATGTGATACAATCTGTACAATTAAATCTTTACGAATATTTCATGGAATTCTTAGATTATTATTTTTTAATTGTCTGTGCTCAAAGAAATATGAAATTTGATGGTGTTCAATGGGAAAAGATACGTCGCATTAAATGATCACGGCACACAACATATGGAATTTTTTTATTATTTTGTTTTAACTGCACAGTTAAATCATCCATCATCTTGATAATTAATTTTAAAAAATTGTTATAGAATATGTAATTATTTTTATAGTAATTTTCATCGACAATAAAGTTGCTTCAGTTAAAAAATTAAAAAATATTAATTAAAATTATAACATGTTATAACATTTATATAATATAATATAACATTACAACATTTTTTTAATGCCATAAGGGCTGGCTGTGGAAAATATATTTCATATAATTGCTTCATTCATACACGTTTAAGGAGCTACCAGTGCATTATTTCTGACATCTCAAAAATCTGACCTAAAAATTTAATTAAACATTGTTGAAGTATACATGAATGATGCTAAGAACTGAATTATATTTTCCGTGCTACCCTTTATGGTATATGTCATATAACAAGAAGATAATTTTTGTAAAGAATTTACAAAAAGTATCAAGTGATTATTAGTTGGAACTTTGAATTTAGAAGTTGAATTGTAGAATGAAAATATTTGTTACCTGAGAATAGAGTTTATTGTTATGCACCTGATCAAGTACGTTTTAATTTATTGCTAGGCTTAAAGTGTTTGGAATTTTTGAGCTCTGAATATTCCTTGCCGATAAAACCGAAACGGAATGTAAACAACATATTAATGGACTATTGAAATACGAAACAATTGTTTTGCATTACGATCGAAGAAAATAAATTATGAACTCTTTATAATGTATTGTTTTAAAATAACTAATTACACAAATTCTATCTACTACGTTTTATACGTATACATACAAAAATCATTGCAATTGCATTTGACGATCAACTTGAAAAGCCTCTGGAAAATATCAACGCCGTGTTCAATAATAGGCCTGAGTCATCGCGTAGGAATATCCGACCTCAGGGTATTATCCAGTTTCTGGGGACTGCGATGTTGAAGCGTTTCGCTGTATAAGACAGAAGGATAACTTAAAATAATGAATTTCTGTGATGAACCACATTTCAAATGAATCAATTTTCAAGTCGAGGTATTATTCTCTCATCTAATGAATCAGGCCTGTGTGAAGTGGGCGTTGGATTTATTCATTTCATATCGTTACATTAACAGTTTCTAATACGTTATAGTTTTAAATTTTTTAATATTATTTTATATGAAAATTAAATGCTTCTAAAGTAATTTGCAAGAGACTGTAGCTAATCATCTAAAAGTCAGCTAGAAATAATAGTAAACCTTTTATAAAGGGAATATTTTTTATTATTTTGTTTGGCTATATTATGTATAAAACGATAATTCTAATTCCGACGATTAGGAATGTACTACTAAACTATGAGTTTTTAATTAATTTATTTATTGTTCCGAAATGTCAAATGAGAATTGGTTTTTCGTTTGCACTTGAGCCTTCACTTCGCTAAACGTCGAAATAGATGCAAAGCAATAGATATAGTCACGTCAGTAATTACTTTCTCTTTTTTCGTTTTGGTGTAGTTTTCAAGTTTACTTTCAAAACGTAACGTCAGTCAAGAACACTTACTTATTTTTCAAAATTTTTAGATTACTGGACCCCTTTGATGTTGAAACAATGGCGCAACCCCTAAGATGGAAGAATCGTGTTCTTACCCGAGAGTCTTAGACGGTGTAAATCCCCGAGGTATTTCTTTCTAAATGTACGCATGTTTTTATGTCCACCAGTTTTCGTTGTGGTTGATGTATGGTTATACAACTAAAGTCGTTTTTATTGATTGGTAGACATAATTAAATTTAGATAAGAATGATTAAAGGTATTCTTTATGGTCAACAGAAAAACGTTTTCATCAAGCAGTGAATTAAAAAATCGGGCTTTTCTTGGGGGGTGGGGGGTGGGGACATTTAGAGGAAGCTAAAAACACCACCCAAAAATTTTATTCATTGTAATGCCTAGATTCAGAATTCTAATCCCACGTCAGAATGAAAGTGTTCTGTCAGAAATCTATCGTGTGTTCATTATTGGATAGAAACATGTTGGATGGCATCAAATTTATAAAACGCAATCGCACCAAACGAGTGGAAATAAAAACATGCGCTGTTTTAATCGCAATGTTAAAGTCGGTTTCGTTCGTGCCGATTCACTTTTTAAATGTGTTCTTCAACCTTGTTATGCTTAATTTGAGTAGGTAATAATTTTCTATGCATTTGTGACAAGTTATGCAACTCTAAATCAGTTCAGAACTGTACTGCCCATGCGCTCTTCCAGAAAATACCGTGTATTTAGCAATTTAACTGTGTGGAAACAGCAGGATCAAAGAATTTGTTTCCAAGAAAAGTAATTTTCAAAAAACAATAATGTTGTGGCATTATTTTAAAAATGAAGAGTACGAGGCGTGATACAATTTATGAGAGTTTCAAAACAGGAAGTTTGAAAACAACGAAATCCAAAAATTATATCGAAAAAAAAGTTTATGTATTTATAAAAAAGAAAAGATGATAAGTATTAGTATTAAACTTTATTAAGAATAAAACTTGAAGAACCCAATCTTTATATTTTCCAAAGTGATATTGGTAGGAGGAAAACTTGCTCAAGTGAACCCATTCAAATAAAGACGATTATAGTTTTTCTGCTAATTTAGTTACAGAAAAGCCAAAATAAAAAAAAATAATTTGTTGTGTACACTTTATAATTATTAGAATAATTTAAATAATAACGCTGAACGGTCCAAGTGATAAGAGGACCAGCCTTGTGATTGCAAAGGACGTGGGTTCGAACCGCGCTCAAGTTCATTCCCGGGGGGTGGTCGCTCTTCAGTGTTAGGAATACAATTCGATACTGCTTCCCCAAACAAACAAAGCTACGGAACACTTTACACACAAAACATACTCTCGCTCCTCAGTTAATTGCTGAAGACCATATTGGGCACTCACCACAGATTAAAAAAAAAAATTAACGGACATTCGAGTTTTTTGAAATGTTAATTTAGTAATACAGAGCGAATGGGACAAATGCGATGCAAGAGGGATTGGCTTCATTCTTCCAATCTGAGTACAATTCACGAAATAATTTGTTTGCTTAGAGACGTGGTATTATGGTATAATACATTCATTCATTCATTATCTCGTAATTGTATTGGGTAGTTAAGAAAGGCGTAATGGCAGAAAGCTTAAAAAGATAAAACTTGTAAAAAAACTCGCTTGTTTTAATCGTTTCATATTTTTTTGTGTATTCAACATCATGCTCAGCATTATTTTGAAGTAATACACATGCATATGCATAGATTTTTGAAGGACAATCAACGCACGGCAATTATATTTATTATAATTAACTTACGTCAGTGTTTAGATTAAGTAAATATGACATATGTAATGCAAATAGATAATTGGTTATATTAAAACAAAAGTTAGAAAAAAATTGAATCGGTTATTACTAAAACACCCTAAGGGCCGATACTTTAGTCATACGTTAGTCATCGATTAACTTATTCCCAAGACTATAATTATTAAGACATTTGCTTCTATCGATATAAACCAAAGATTAAAATTAACTAGTGACTAAAGTACCGGCCCTAAGTCATTTTTTGGTCATGCTGAGTTCAGCAGAGCAAAGTGCTAATGTTTTTACACCGGTTATTGCTGAAATAAAACAAGTTCCTTGACCTAATGTATCGAATCGAACTGAAAAATCATAAAAACATTTAATTTGTACATAAACGGTCAAACTTACTATCGCGGCCAAAAACACTGCGACAAAGCAATTGTCATTTCTGACGGAAATCAAACAAAACGTTATGGTTTAAATCCAACTTTGAACAAAAGACAAAATGAAGTTTCTCGTCATGGTCTTACTTCGACTACAAAACTTTTCTTATTTATCCTGAATTCATCGGAACTTTTGCGTATGATGACACCATCATTTAATTTAGTAACAAGTGCCTCTTGTTTTTCGGATAAGCATAATATCTTTCCAAGTATTTATAAATTTTGACAGGAAAACGTCTTGTATGAAAGTCAACTTTAACTGAGAAAATTTTTGCTTGTCCCCCAGTATTTTGTGAACATTTTTACAATGTACCATAAGCTATAAGTGTCCACAATAGAGAGCTTTTACTGTAGTTGACAAAAAAAAAACGTTTTTATTAGAAATATATTAATAAGAGTAAAAAAGAGTGTATATATCAACAAATATGATTTTGAACTAAACAGAGGAGAACGAAAGATTAAGTTGTAACTTAAAGACATTTGGTAGATACATACTTTTTTGAAAGACAAATCTGCAGAACATCAGATTGTAAAAGTTCAGAAAACTCTAACAGAAGTCTGTACAACTGTATAAAGGTATTAAAATGTTTCAATAAGAGAAATCACTATAAGATCATACTGAAAGAAAAATATAAGCTTGGTATCGGTTTAAACAAATCTGTAATTATCATTTTCCTCTTACTTGTTTTAATGTTGTACAGTCAACCCAACAATTTGAAGATATTAAAATGTATAAGTGAAAGAAATTACAAAATTATTAGAATAAGAGGAGGCATAATATGGGCAGATTAACTGTAAAGTGAATTGAATTTACCGCCTGAATTTAAACGTCAAATACATGAATGGCGCCAAATTCAAATTATACTCAATTATTTAAAATCGCACTGTGCATGGACTTCGTGAAGACACTTATGGTTTCTCAGAATATTGCAAGGTAAAGGAAGTTGAAAGTCCGAGCCTTAATGTGTATATTAATTTAAAAATCACAGGAAACTGTATAATTAAATTATTTACGAAATTAACAATATTATACAAGTCTCTTTCCCTATTTCCTGTTCAGGTTTCCGGATTTGATTTAATTCATAGCAACAATAATTATTTCGAGGAAAAAGTGTAGTTTGAAGATTGATTTTTTTTCAAATATTTTTGCTCAAATTAAATTTTTGAGATTATTTACTGTACAGGATGTTTGGTAAGTTGATGTATTTCTTCAATGATGTATTAGTAGAGCTTATTTGCAATTCATTTGACTCTAAGGGCCAGTTGTATGTACCAAGGGGGTTTAAGCCAACGTTTAATTAAACCAGGTTCAAAGTAAAACACAATTGCATTAAATTTTATTTATGAATACATTAAATGCCATGTGCTTAAGATACTATGCGAATTTGTTTACTTTGAACCTTGTTCAGTTGAATATCAGTTCAAAACTCCTTTGTACAACTGGCCCTAATAGACACTACACAAAACTCCAAAGTTTCAGAGGTATTTTAAACGCTGTGTTTTTCTTAAAAACGTACACCCCACTACGTTTTTATTAAAACTTTTTAAGTCTCACTCGAAAAGCAAAAAATCAGAGAAGTTGAATGTATTATCAAATTTCAGAAATAAATTTGCATGAATGTATAAGTAATTTTCTATAAATGATAGGATGGAGTGCATTTCTCAGAAAAAAAAAAAAAATTAAAAACTACCTTGGAAATCATTGGTTTTGTAAAAAGCACATTAGAGTCAAATTATTTGTAAATACCTCTACTTACACGCCCTTAAAGAAATACGTCAAGTTATCTACCACCCTCAAAAATTGCTGAAAAAGTGCACTCCTCTACTCCCGATTGTTTTGGAGAATCCAAATTTGATCTAAACAGATAGGCGCCAACATACAGATGTAGTCATCGAGTAGCTACATCTGAGTATCCGAGTATCTGAACATTTAACTTAAACAGTCACTAGAAAAAAACAGTAATTAACTAAAAATTTCACTATCATATAAACGAATGCCAAAAAAGTAAATTCTATTCGTGCTTTATCGAACGTTTTGAATAATTCAAAATTCTATTTAAGCACATTAAGGTTGGCAACACTGGCTTCAGAATTGAAATACCGATAGAATCATAACTGAACATTAGAATCGATGATTTTTTAATTAATTTTTTTTTTCTTCATTAGAAACAAAAACAAACTGTTTTGTATTTATATTGCGTTTTCTAAAAGAAACAAATAAAATAAATTAAAAAATCTGAAATATAGACAAACGCAAAGCAAAAAGAGTGAACGATCGTTATGAATTTTTTTTTCATTTCGTTTTGTTTGTTGTGTCTGTACTCATGCGTGCAAAAGAGAGTTTTTACAAAAACGTTTTTTTTTATTTGTTTTTGTTTGTTTCTTTCTGCTCCTATTTTTACCAAAAACAAAGACAAAAAAAACGAAAAAGAATAATTTACCTTGATAAATATTTAATTACATTTTTATGATTAATTAATGATTCGTTTGTTCTTTTAACCACATTTAATTTATTAATTAATACGGCCTAATTGGGCTACTTTTTGAAATACGTTTCAAATTCATTGCATATTTTCCCACAATACAATTTCACCCAATTACTTGTGTTTTGTTTTATCAGGTTATGTTTGTTAACGGTTTGTTGATGTGCTGCTGTAATCATCTGAGACAAGCATTTTTAAAATATTTTTTTAACAATAAAAAAACAAACTAACTATGTAAACTAAACACAACTTAAATAATTTTATTATAAATTTTAGTAATAAGCAAGAATTTTCGCATCAATTTTCTGTGGAACGAGTATTTTCAGTTTAGTTAACCTGCATTTTTACAGGTCTAATAGATTCAGTTTCAAATTTCGCGGCAACTTTAGGACCGCCTGCTTTCAAAATCTATTGGGTCGCGTTCAGAAATTGTGTAGCGAGAGCACTTTGAGCGTGCGAAATGGAAAGCAAAATGCACAAAATTATTTACATGAGAGAGAAAGAATATTAGCAAGGACGCTCTCTTTTTTTTGAACGAGCCGGGCCCTTGTTTTATGGAAAAATGACAGAATGTGAAGAGTGACGTTAATTCTACGGGGTTTATTATATCTGAACTGTTTTTTTTTAAATGAAATTACTAAATTTTGACACATCCAAATTCATTAAAAGTTTAGAAGTTGTCTGAAATTTTTATTTTTATTACTAAATTGACAACGTACAGATTTTATTGGTAAAGAAGAACTCGTTTGTATTGGGTGGACATTACTAATTATTTTATGACCGAAATCACACAAAATCAATAAAAATAGCCACATTAGTTGTTATTAAATGAAAAATAATCACTAGATACATCACTAGCTCGTTTATACTTAAAATCACTAAATATAAGACGTATCGGAATTTATTAAAATTTGTTTAAAATTTCAAAAAATATGTCACCAGATTTAATAACAAAATCCACTGAATTGGCAAGGAATGGCCCAACGTTTAACAAGGTACGGCCCTTGTAACAACTTCTAAATGATTCTTGACGAAAGCACATGGGCCAACAATAAAAAAAAAAAAAATAGTGCCCGTTTTACTCCGATTAAGTACTGAAATAATTAAAGTCAAAGCTGGAGTTTTTATAAAAAGTTGGTTGGCAATGCTGACAATTTTTTAAATATTTATCAAAACCATTAGAAATTTACGGTCTGCAGTGTACATAAAAATTTGGAAAGTTTAGCAGCGATGGCAAAGTTACAGAAAAAAATGGTTCTTAGAATTAGATATTAAACGGCAAAAGGAGAGAGTGAATGGTTTCGTTTTGGGTTAATTTGTTATGAGCCGTTTTCTTTGTCGCAATCATTTGCAGAGCACACTATACAGAGGTTGCGCAAGTCGCACGTAAATTGGCAAACGCAACGCTGCCGGCCTCTTGAGCGTTCTGAAACACTTTCTACACGCTCATTTTATGATTATTAGGCAAACAAAAGTGGAACACGAGTATTAAAAATGCCGCCGTGCACTGTTTAATTCATGCCGTTCTCAACAATACTTAACAGAACAAAGAGATATCCATCTGCGTATCTAGTTGGTGCATTTGCATGTGAGGGGGATGCCCCAGATTAAGCGTTCGTTCATAAAATTCCTACGTACTCTACATATTGTACATACATGAAACTCTTTTTTGCTACTTCTTGATTGTCGTTATCATGGCAATGTTTTTTTTTTTAACGTAGCTATAATTGAAAGCAGGAACAACTTGTATGTGTAGGTAAATGCCGAATAAATATTCTGGTTACGTAACACGACTATCACATCGGCAGAATTAAAACAAGGTCGGCGCGGAAGTTATTTCTGCAGCGCGAGAATTATAATTTATAATAATAGATAAAACAAATAAAGTCTGACGTGTTGATGGCCGTGTAAAAAATAAATTGTTGATGTGATCTGCTGTGCCGTCAAATCAATTAGGTTTAAAAAGGAAGGACTTAGCACAGATATAGGATGGTTCACCAAACGTGACACTCTTCTACACTTTTTAAAACTATAGATTATGAATTTAAGATTTATTAATTAAATTGTTTTTATGTACCAGATACAATTTAGAATCAACCGTGATTTGATTTTAAAGTTTCAGAATTGTCTGTGTGAAGTTCTACACGATGGAAAGAGTTCGGCGTTGCCGTGTGAATCGTACTTCGATTTTCGTGTGTTGTTCCGCACTTGATCATAACGGCAACGCTGTCTATTTTCTGCCCATATGAAAAGCACTGTCGTGTTCCGATCTACGTTTGAAGCACACTGTAGAAACATGCTCTATTGGTTCGTACAATAAAGCTTGCTAGCGTTTTACTAAAAAATATATATAGCACAAATTCCTAATTTATTTAACCCCCCCCCCCCCCCCCGCTAAAGTTGTAATGCATTTATTATTGCGGTGAAGCCGCAAGTATTTCTCGATGTGGGTGTGAACCGAATAATTTTCCTAACGCTTAATTAAAGCGGAAATTAATCTGGGATAAGAAATCGGCTCACTTGTTCCGCGAACAGTGAGAAAGTTTAGTATTCGGATTGTATTAGACAATCTGTAGCAATTTAAATGCATCGGAGCTTCGAAAGGAGTAAATAGTACATTCGATGTAAAAAGTGTCCAGCACTAAGTGGGCCGAATTCTTTTCCCTGCTTATAATGATATTGTAATTTTGATTTATTTTTCCATCGGGAAATATCTAATTTACTTCCATTATTTTTTTAAACTTTTATGCATCTAATAATTTCTGTAAAAAGCACAAGCACTATTAATCTCTCCAGCGTTGCCACGTTATGGTATAAAAATTTTCGTGTAGAATTCTTCAACGCACTGTTTCCTGCTCCATCAAATTCAATTGAACATTTCATAGCTTTCCTTTCATCTAAACAACTAGCTCAGAAATGCATAAAAGAACTTAAGTTTCACGTTTCAAGGTCATCTTCTCTCCTCACCATTCAAAAACCATAAAAACAAGCCCTCTTTTTTATTTTGTTAGTTTTCAGATTTTTAAATCATTCGTTTCTATTGTTTACTTCTAAATAGGTGCTTTCTTTAGCTTAAAAGTTTGAATCGTGTTTCGAATATTTTGGACCTGAATTTCGTAGTTGTTACAACAAAACACCTGACTTGATTAACAGTTCATCTGTAAATTACCATAATACAATACAAACAAGTTTTAAAAATAGAAGAGAGATTCAAAGAAAAGAATGTTTTTGAATCAAAACACGTTTGGATCACGATTTTGTGAGCGAAAGAAAGCACCAAATTGTGTAGAATAATTTACAAACTTAACCTCGCAATCATGACAGTTGTAAATGTCAACACATGTATCATGATTCTTACAAACTGTTACGTTGATTAAGTGTGCTCCACGTTTTAATCCTTGCATTAAACTTAAAACCGAACTTTAAACTTCATAAGACTAAAGTAGTTTAGAAAACTGCCACAACTCGTTTCCCTGATATTGAAGTTAAAGGCATTTATGCATTGGGCTTTATAAAATATGAAAACGAATGCTTATAAGGTGTTTGTAAAAAGTATACCAGTGTCAACTATGAACTGGACCGTTTAAAAAGTTATATTATTCAATTTAGATTAAATGAGTCAATTCTTTTGATGTGTTTTGACAGGAACGCTGGAATTGATCAGAAAAGATTCCATTTTTCTCATAGATTCGGAAATTTCTTGCTAAAACGCAAATGCAAAAAATCCCGTTTGTTTGGCAACACTTAGCTCCTCCTTGAAAATGTTTTTTTTATATGCAGGTTGCCATGATGCGAGATCTGTTATGATCTGTTGATGAATGCTGAAAGTTATTTGTATTTTGTCATGATCATTGTTTATGCAGATTTTTAAATTTTAAAAATAAACTTGAGCATGAGCGTGACCTTTATTTAAAGATATAATTATGATGATGTTTATTACCTATCAATAAGAAATTCAGGACACACACGAAGGCATTTTAACGTTTATTTAAGGCATGCACATTTTTCTGGGACACCTGTATGCACTGTTGCATTTCTTCACTGTAGTAGGGATTTTTGAAATCGCTTTTGATGACGTATGAAATTAAGAAAATTTTTATAGCATGGTTCTGTAACAATTTTCTTCTTTTGTTTGTGGTCTCAACGAATAACTAAACTTTAATAACACATTGTATATGTATATTGACTCCCATATCTATGGAATCGTTTCATTTATGTTTAATGCTCAGTTGACCACAGCAGTAAAAGTTAGAATTACTTTTAGGAGGTTAATCTAAGCATTTTCACGCGGCTCAGACATGAATCCCTAGAACTGGTTAGAAAGAAGACTTCGAAGTCTCTTCTGCTCCATTTACGGAAATTAATTTGTGCTTTTACCAAAATGATATAAAGTACAGTTGTTCCGGAAAAAAAGAAAACAAGATTTCAACTTTATGTTCATTGTGAACCAATCGTTCAGATTCTTTGTTTGCAATTGTTTCATCGGTTTAGTTTTTATTATAAATAATTTCCTTTGGGCTGTAGATTTTTTTCTTCAAAGTTTTGTTACAGATTTTTTTATTTCGATTTTGATTTTTATTTTTAATTCACTTTTGTTTTGCCTTGTGCTTAATTTTTCCGTTTTACTGTTAGCACTTCTCTGTATCTGCCTGTGAAATTCTACATTTCTGCTGTTTGGGTATTCCCAAGGCAAATCAGATATTTTTAGATATTCCTACAAATTTTGATATTTTGCACGAAACCTAAGTTTGAAACATTGTAATTATACCTCTAGGAGATATACATTCACACTTTTTCCTGTTCAAAGTGGGCCAAGTTCTGGTTTCGTTAGGCTGCTTATATAAATTTTGACAGAGTGTCAGAATCTGATATGAAAAATATGACAATTCCACATCAATAAACTGACATTAGGTGCTTTCTTTCACTCACAAAATCGTGATCCCAACGTGTTTTGATTCAAAAATAGACATTCTTTTCTTTGAATCTCTTTATTTTTAAAACTTATTTGAATTAAATTATGATTATTTACAAATTCAAGTCAGGTGTTTTGTTACAACAATTACGAAATTCAGGTCCAAACTATTCGAAACACGATTCAAACTTTTAAGCGAAAGAAAGCACCTTATATTGCCAAATACGACGAAGCACCCACCTATCACCGACTCTGGTATAAATAAGGTACAGTCTCGAGCATTAAATTTTAGTCGTCATTGTCAATCAAAACGTCAGTTTCAATTCCAGAAATTAAAAATTTTCGGACAAATAACCTAACGTCTACCAAAAAGTGTCGAAAGTAACTGAAATTTTAAAGAAATTGTACTCGCAGTATTCAAAATTAAGACAGCGGTCTCCTTATTTTAAATAAAATATAAGTCAGGCGCCAATTTTTGACAATAATTAACGACCAAAATTTATTGCTCGTGACTGTGCCTACTACTGCAATCTAGGTGGTGTCAGTATAAAAATTCATAAACTTGAAGCAGAAAGTAAAAATCAGCTTTTCATCTAACGTCCATACATATTTCGCAGCGATACCAACAAAAATGTCTCCCTATCTCGCCTACTCTGTAGAAGAAGTAGAGTGAATTTATTATAAATGAATGTCGAATTTTTGCAAAAGTTGCTGCCCTGATATGTACAGAGTGGCCCCCTGAAGGTCAGACCCGTCAATCAAATTTAGTAACCTTGCGCACAATTGTTGCCTATTTCCTATTTTCAAAGCGTCACAATTTCAAAAGAGTACCCTGTATAGCTGTTCAGTGGTCAGGTTGCTCGAAAGTTAATTTTTGTTTTAAATTTGTTAGCTATAATGATTTACAAAAAGAATGGGAGAGCTGAACAAAAATGCGAGTTATTTTTAATATTTGTGGTACAGTGCGCACCCAAAATACGTATCTTGCATGCAAACCTCATCCTTGAGACTCGCAGAAATGTCAAGTTCTAACACTTAAGATGTGGATGATTGCCTAGTCGTACGCATCGTAAGTGCTACATTTTAATATTTCTGTGAGCCTTGTACAGCTTTGGTCTCTGAAAACTGGTACATTTTGACCAACACGATATTTTGGCAGTATAAATTGAACCTAAGATCTAAACGTCACTCTAATTACGCTAAATCCTGCAATGAATTTGTCAAATTTGACTCTGTCATCAAAAAGTGCTTTCTTTCGCTTAAGAGTTTGAATCGTGATTCGAATAATTTGGACCTGAATTTCGTAGTTGTTGCAACAAAACACTTGACTTGAATTTTTGATTGACAGTTCGTTTGTAAATAAACATAATTTAATCCAAACAAGTTTTAAAAATAGATAGATTCAAACAAAAGAATGTCTATTTCTGAATCAAAACACGTTTGGATCACGATTTTGTGAGCGAAAGAGTCGGTCGGCGTCAGCTATGATTGTTAAATATTATTAAAAAGTAAGAATATAGATAAAAACACTTGCTAGGTATCATTAATTTAATTAATTTTATCAGACCATGGCAATACTGTTTCGAAATTAGGTTTTATGCTAGCAATAAGAATGGGCTACAAGAATAACCTGGCAACACTGTTTCAAAATTAACTTTTATGCTACGAATAAGGATACGCTACAGGAATAACCCGGCAACAATGTTTCAAAATTACGTTTTGTAATAGGAATGAGGATATGCTACAAGAATAACCTGGCAACACTGTTTCAAAATTAGGTTTTATGCTACGAATAAGGATATGCTACAGGAATAACCCGGCAACACTGCTCCAAAATTACGTTTTGTGCTAGGAATAAGGATGTGCTACAAGAATAACCTGGCAACACTGTATCAAAATTAGGTTTTATGCTACGAATAAGGATATGCTACAGGAATAACCCGGCAACACTGTTTCAAAATTACGTTTTTTACTAGGAATAAGTATATGCTACAAGAATAACCTGGCAACACTGTTTCAAAATTAGGTTTTGTGCAGCAATAAGCATGTGCTACAGAAATAACCCCCTCTTTGAATGTATTTTAATAATTTTCTTCGTGCTTTATTGTAAACGTTTGAGTTCTTGATTCAGCCTTCAGCTAAATGTGTCATTGTATAAGTTATTACATCGTCATGTAATTACTAAAGTAACTTTTTACTAATTGTTTTTTTTTATGTTTTATTTGTTTATACAACAGGTTCCTCTTTTATGTATGTGAGCGTACGTTCCGTACTTTTTCTGTACCTTTTTTTTTCTGTACCAAGGTTCAAATAGTATTTAATAAAATGACTTCTTCGTTAAAGGTAATTTTACAGCTATTAAACTTAAACAATTAAGTATGCGAATGGCTTGCTGTTAATTTAATCCAGTAGAGTGTGATTTAAATTCGATTAAGGCTTTTGGTGTGACGCGTATTCTAAAAGTATCCCGTCCTGAAATAACAAAATGTGCCCGATTAAAAATAATCATTTCTTCCGACGATAACCTCTGTATTTACTGTTAATTACCGATACAGGAGCGAAAAAAAAAACAGTTATTCATTGGGTTTGACGCGTGTTTTCGTAAGCTGTGATATTGTGGAAATGTGGGATTAAAAGCCAGGGAATTAATTCATTAAAATTTCAATTACTGCGTTGGAATTTTCAATAATGAAGGAATAGCGTTGATAAGAAACAGAACAGTTATTTGGAAGATGGCTGTTGAGCTTATTGAAGGTCACAGTCGGTGCATTGCTCTGGCGGCGGTAGAAAAACAGAGGTCAACACACTGTAGACAATTCAGTCAACAACCTAGCACTGGTGATTTGTTTATTTATTTGCGTAAAACGGCCGAAATTCCGGGCGAAATCCGGACGACCGCAGGAGCAGCGAAAATTAGAAAGGTTTCCCGTGTTTCCGTGGAACGTTAAGCGTTGTCGCCGCGGCGTTTTCTGTTTTACTTTCTCTCGCCATGCCGACGAGGAACTTTATGCAACTTACTGTATGTGTATCTCCCCAGAAAAGAGAAATCGATATAGTGGAGCGCGGGTGTTTTAATAAGGAATAAAGAACGGCAAAGGGAAAGCGAGGTCCTTTCGCTCTCTCGAGCTCGGGTGAAACTAGGAAAACATTTCACCGATTCATAGTTTTACAATATTATGGTGTTGAAATACGCACACTCACAACATCATCCCACAGCATCTTTCGAAAGACATGGTGATCATAACTCTAAGGAGAAGCAACTTGGTTTGCCAAGAGAAACCCCTGGATTTAAAACTAATACCAGACCCCTATTTCACCAACTTTGCTTACTTTGCCTTTTGCACTTTCCACTCTACAGTTGCTGCAAAGCGTAAAGTGTTTCTATTTCACCAACAAAACCGTTTACAAAATAAATGTACAGTAACGGAAAATAAAATGTGGACAAAAATTTGACACGGTATTACAAACTGGATAAGAGTACCAACATGCCGAAGATACTTCGCTGTTCACCCTCGATGTTTAGGTCGCGCTCGATACCGCGATATTACCCCGAAGTAAAACAAACGTACAGTTTTAAATGGAACCGTGCATATCGAAGATGAATGGTAGCGCGCATCTTCGACACGTACGATTTCATTTAAATCTATGCGTTTGTTTTATATCGATCTATCGAACGCGGCCTGAACATCGAGGGTGAACAGTGAGGCATCTTCTGCATGTTCGTACCCTTAATCAAGCTTTCATTGAGGTAACGTTATGCATCTTTTGAAAGACATGGATATCATAATTCTTTTCAATTAAAACGGAAAATGACTCCAGGAGAAGCAACTTGGTTTGCCAAAAGAAACCCCTAGATTTAAAACCAATACCAGACCCCTATTTCACCAACAACTTTGCTTACTTTGCCTTTTGCACTTTCCACTTTACAGTTGCTGCAAAACGTAAAGTGTTTCTATTTCACCAACAAAACCCTTTACAAAATAAATTACAGTAACGGAAAATAAAATCTGGACAAAAATTTGACACGGTATTACAAACTGGTTAAGGGTACCAACACGCCGAAGATACTTCGCTGTTCACCCTTGATGTTTAGGTCGCGCTCAATACCGCGATATTACTTCGATGTAAAACAAACGTACAGTTTTAAATGGAACCGTGCATATCGAAGACGAATGGTAGCGCGCATCTTCGACATGCACGATTTCATTTAAATCTATGCGTTTGTTTTCGAGGGTCATCGAGGGTGAACAGTGAGGCATCTTCTGCATGTTCGTACCCTTAATCAAGCTTTCAGTGAGGTTATATTCACTGAGGTTATGTTGTCGCTCGAAGCTTAACCGGTGTCGAATTGTGAGAAAGAAGAACTGAAGAGTGGAAATTCTAAAGGAACTAAGTGCCATTGACAACTTTTGTATGTATGTTATGTTCACAAAGTTGTGCGGCTTTATTCGTTTCATAAAAAATTGCATTTTTGACGTTCCAAGCAAATTAATGAAATCACTTAATAAACAAACATTAGGTAATAACTGTTCAAAATCTGGCAAAGCTTCTGCTCTTATTTTTGAAGGAAACTAGAAAGAGGAATTTGGTTAAAACAAAATAAATATGATTAGTAAAATTATTCTTCTTATAACGTTTTCCACTGGCTGCACTAGCATGCACTGAGTGTATCTCCGTCTCGGTTTAACTTTATGTAATTAAACGAGATGGAGATACACTCAGTGCATGCTAGTGCAGCCAGTGGAAAACGTTATAAGAAGAATAATTTTACTAATCATATTTATTTTGTTGGCTGCACCAGCCAGCGGAAAACGCTATTAAACGTCAGACAGAATTACTTAACGTAATATTTAAGTCACATTCACATTGTAGAAATGGCGTGCCCGCTTTTTATTATCCGCTATAGTATTATGCATTTCATCACGTTTGCAAAGTAAACTTAACCTGTAATAAAACGTGCATGTTTAAATTATCTATTTGAGCTAGGAATGGTGTATGAATATGTTCGAATATGACATCTGTCAAAAACAAAAAGAAATAAGCAAGAAACTTGCCGCGTTGGTAGTCATTAAACATAACAGGACGGCTCTGTTTAGAAATGTTTCTAGTAATAAACTGAATCAAACTGAAAAAAAGAGGGATGGAGTGTAACAAAAACAAAATCTTTGGGGTTAGCCTCGGTGGATAGAAATTGGACTCTTGCTGGATACACTTTATTGACGAGTAATTTTTCTTTGTTAATCCAAGTGAGGAGTTCTTTGTTAATCCAAGTGAAGAGTTAATCATCGACGCCTTACAAGAATATAAAAAATTTCCATCGACCCCCTCTTAGATTTAATTCATATTTCTAAAGCAGTAGGTATAATAATTGCACTGGTTGATTCGCATTTTCGAAACGTTCGGATTATTGAACAAAAGATAGAAAATATAAATTTCAATGCAAACTGAACTCACAATCAATAATGCTTTGACTTTCTAGGACAGCGGTACCGTAATGTAGCGGCCGTCATATGACCGCGAACGACGTCATGTAGCTTGAAAAATGGCGACACGTAGCATTGACAAAATGACGCACGTTGCCATAAAGTAACCAAAAAGAAAACCAACGATTCGTATTTTTTACATATTCCATAACAGTCTAACTTGATTTGAGATGATTAACATATTTGTAAAATGAAGATTCACCAAAAAAATACGTTTTTTTACGTGACGACATTTCTAGCAAACCACATGTGCTTAATGTCCTTAGATTTATTGTGTAAGGAATGGATATTTGGCTGCACATTTTTCGAATCCCGTGTAGTTACTTACTTGTGTATACTGACATTTTTTTAATTAAGTTGTTCAAACTACAAAAAAAATGTATTCGTCTGGAGCTCTTCAAGTTTGGATACATTTCTCTCTTTCTCCCTCTCTCATTTCCAAATTGATTAAGTTCCTCTATTTTAAATAATTACAACTGTTTCTTCGAATTTTCTTATTTGAACGTTTAATTTTTTGTGACGTCATTCACCGCCAATTTACGGCCGCTATTTTGTGCTACCGCTATCATACAAATCCGAGGCTAGCGTTCAAAATAGCAATAAACAGTAGGTATAAGTGAACAGAAAACTTGAAACTAAGGAATTTCCAGCAGGACCCACTTCGCTATTCCGATTAAGTAGGCGTTGTTCGGATTACAGCTTCGTATCTCCGATGTTCGGATTAGGGCACGGTCAGATTATAGAGGTCCTATCAGTGACGTAACTAGAAATGTCCGGGTTCGTGTTCAAGTTTTTGTCGGGCCCCTCATTTTATTTATACATTCTCAGTATCTTCAAAATGAAAAGGAATAAGTTAAATTGATTTCTAGATTTACATATTTTTGAGTCCTAAAGTTCAGAAAATGCATGTAAACTTAAATTTGTTTAAGATTGTATTAAAACAAAATAAAATGAAGAAGAAAAAATAAAAAAAGTAGATACATTTTTTTCTTGTAAACATATGAAATGATAAAGTATTAAAAGTACCATTAATAAAATCTGAACTGGCCCGAGTAGTATACAGGGTGTTCGTGGGAAGCTGCTAGAATTGGTAACTTTCTTATTCGAATTTTTATAAAGTAACTTAAATTAAGAAAGTTACAGGGCTTTTCCTGATTTATTTTAAGCTACCATCGGGGAAGCAAGTGACTATCAAGTTTTAGACATTTTCAATTATTTTCAACTTTTCTAAACGAAACACGATTACATAAAATTGTGGGTAGTAAATAAATCGGCTTGTGTTCCGAGTTTATCGAACGTGAATTATGTGGAAGTGGAGTCCATTGTCAGAGTCGGCGGGCCCTTCTCATTGTCGGGCCCGTGTTCCCCGGAACCCCTGCGAACACCGGTAGTTACGGCACTGGGTCCTATTAAAATGTTCAATTTAAATTTGGTTAAATTGTGACAATTTATTATGTTATTTATTTGACTTTATTTTATTTTTGATTTATTTTGAATCGATTTGAGTTTTTATATTTGAATTAACAATTTGATTTCATTGGTTTTTTTCTCTTGTTCAAATTTTCAGCTAAAAATGCGCCAGCGCTCTTGATTCCATTTGACTTGGTTTTATAAAATTTGTATTTTAATCTTACCTTCATCACCGATTGTCTTTTGTTTTCTTGTTTCGTTTACTCGATTTGAGTTTATTGTACACTTTAATTCTGTCGATTGATCACCGTTTTTGTTTTCTTTTTTGTTCGATTTGACTTATTTGATTTTATTTTCATTTTCCTTTCCTAGTCCTAACTGTGTCATCAACTTTTATTTATTTTTATTCCTAATTTGAATTTATTTTATTTAATTTTTAATACAATTAATTTATTGACCTTTGTTTTTCTTTCAATCGTTTTCGTTTGTTTTTATTTTTTATTTTAGCTGTCAAATGCCTACTGTCAATCAGAGCTGAATACTAACAAGCAAAAAGTAGTGTCCTGTTATCTAGGTTCGTCACGTACAATGTTTAATTTAATATCATTTGTAAATCTTCTGCTTATTTTTAAATAAACTATTCAGGTAGACCTTCACTAAACAAGAATTGATAATTCCAACAACCCCCAGAAGACCCCTAGAAATTCATCGACACATTTCAAGTCTTCATTGCCCCCAAGGGATCAAACATCAGCTTTAATTCTAGAAACTAAAAACATTATTAAAAATATCCGTGTTTTTTACCTAAAATGTCGAAAGTAAGTTAAATTATTTTTAATATTCAAATTTGAGACTTAATTACGTTAGTTTTAGTAAAATACAAGTCAAGTATAAATCTTTGACAATCAATGACGTCCAAAATTTAAACTCGAAATCTGATTACAGATCTGCAAAATACGCATCCTACTCAGTTATAGACAAAGAGAGACAATGCAAATAAAACTGTTAGTGAGGGAGGGGGAGATGAGAAATATGACGAAGTAGATGAGGGCAATTTTGACATACTTAACAAAGAATCTCTCATTTAATTAATTTAGTCAATTGGAGATGATCTTAACTCCACAGCTAATCCGCAAAAGGTGGTAACAGAGAAGACAAAAAAATCAGTCGAAGAAGGCAATAAAGTAACTAGAGTTAACTGAAAGCATTCTTTAAATTCAAAATTGTCATTTACTTCTGTTATTTTGTCTACCAGAATCATCACTTGAGTTTATATTTTTATCATTTTTCAAATTTAAGAAAATACTTCAACAAAGAAAGTAAGTACAAAGTGACCCTTCACTAATTCTGCAGACTTTGCATTAGTAAGTTTTGCACTTTGCGTAAATACACTTTCGTGAAACAAAACTTCTGAAAAAACAAAAACTGTTCACTTCTACTTTACTTTAGATTACTTTAATGGAACACAAAATGACCTGCAAAGTGTACATATACTAATTGTCGTTATAAGTAGAATGCAATAGCATTTTACGAAACGCCTGAATAAAGTCAACTTCCTTTCACTTAAAAAAAAAGAAGTTACCCCGATTTAACAATCCATGAGAAACAAAAAATCGTATCAGTTTTATGTGCCAAGAGGAAATTCCTAGATACGAAGTAGGGCAATAAAGTTCCGAGGTTGCAGATACTTCATATTACATATGAAATGTAATAACCGAGATAGTTTTGCAATAGCCTGAAATACATACACAGGCATATTCGTAACACAATCGGCCCTATAGTATATCATGGATGTTAAGATAACATGCAAGAGTTATGTTATCCTAATTGCACTTGGATAAGACCCATCCAGAATTAGCAAACCTTATGATTAATTGAATCTGCTTTTCTGTTTCGGTTTGAAAAGTTAGCCATAAACAATCTACAAAAAGTAAAATCTCATTTTTGTATAATGATTTTTTTATCGATCAGTTTTATATAAAAAAGATTTATAATAAATAAAAAAAATATTTTTATTAATTTACCTTAATTGACACTTATTGCGCATCTATTAAAATATTTATTAAAGTTTGGAAATATTTTGGGCTTTTTTAATGAACTAATAATAATAAAATATTGAAGTTCCTATTTCTTATGTGTACAATTTTTTTACAGATAATTAACTGTAACTGTTTTGTAAACACGAAGGTACCTACCGTTTCTAAATCCAGATTTTCGATACGCGTATCCTCCATAACTAAAGGGTGTTTATTTTTGGACTTGGTAAATAAACCTAAAATATTTTAATTAACACATAAAGAATATTATGAAAATTTTCCAAATTTATCATCGTTAGATAGCACCAAAATACATTCTTCAATTACTCAGAGCGATAAGGGAGCGATAAGGGATTCTTACATAGTAAGAAACAAAAAAACAAAGAATATATCCATTAGAAGGTCAGTATTCATTTCTAAATTCTGTTTTGTGTAGAACTCTTCAAATACTGACACTAAAAAATTCAGGTGACTGGAAATCTGGTACCTTGGAGATAGGAACTATTTTCGATAAACAACGAATGGCGCCGGTACTGTCAAAAACGAGGAAATTGAAAAAGTAAGTAACCAAATTATCGCAAATTTACGAAGATTTTTGGATGGGATGAAGTATTCAAAATTAATGTCAAGTTAAGAAGATGTATAAGAGAAGGTACAGTTTAAAGAATTGTCGCCAAAAGTGTATATGTCGTAATCAGAAACGTGTGTTTGGTGTTTGTTTGTTTATTTAAACCTCGAATAGGTTAACCTTGGTTCGTTTAGTTCTTTGGTTTACTTGAAAGTCTCGCAGACAGTAGTTCAAATCTTTACAAAACTTTACAATATAAGTTCCTAAAAGGCAATGAGCTTTAAAGAGTCTTAAGAATCCACGGTATTATCCTCCAGGATGAAAATACATGATTATAATTGAATTCGATTATACCATGCGATCAACGGAATTTATAATTAGAGTAGGCTGCGATATTTACCATAAAATTGGCAACACAGGCTCACAGCTTGAAATTAAAAATTTGAAGTGTCAGAATTTTGACATTTCCTTTTAATGTTTGTGTTGCTCGTTGCATTGAAGATGACGAACAAAACTTTGGATGTTATTGTAATTTTAGTAGAAATTTTCAATTTTTTTCTAAAAGCTTATTTTATTTCTGTATGTAACCAAAATAATATTTATTATATCATCATCAAACATCGTACAAAGTACGAACATAACCTCAAATATAACAACTGTCAATTTATTATTCATTTCTTAGTGTGCCCAACCACACATAATAAAATAGTACTAATCACAGCCTCCTCTAATTATGAATTCTGTTGATCACACGGTATTATAGCTAAGAAAGTCAGGTAATGTTAGCTGTCCTCCATTTACATTAACTTCATCCCTAATCAAATTGATTTGTTTTTGAACTGATTTGATTTTGAACTGAATTGATTTCAGCGAACAGAAAGTTTCTTAAAGGAATAATATTTTCAAAATAAATGAACTTAACTCAAAATATGTATGAAATTACAGCAAATTGAATACTGAAAGGTAAAAACCAACTTGATCAGTAGGGTGTGAGGGAGGAGGAACTGAATCACTTTTTTATCACTGTTCGCCCACTGAACAACTGCAAATAAAATCAGTAAGTGAATTTGAATCGATTAGAATTCAGATATACTGTAATTGGAGGACGGCTGCGATTACTTTATTTTAATTTAATATTCATTTCACTGGATCATTGGCTTAAGAGGGATAACTTGCTTGCTTTTTGTTAGTAATAATTTCTATAGAATCTTGTATTGTCGACATAATTTTTGGTCTTGCTTGAAATACTTGTAAATCACAATCTACAACTGATCCAGTGGTACTAAAACTGTTAAGGCGCGTTTCCACGAGGTCAGTAGCTGAAGTCCTGTGACTGAACTCCAGTGACTAGCTCCGTGTACACACCACTGGATGCTACTCACGGTCCAGTCCAATTAAAAAACGCTTCGGCAAGGCTGGAGTCCAGTCCAGTCATAGGACACCAGCTACGGGTCTGTTTATTGGCGTAGTGGAAACGCGCCTTAATCATCCTAACACTGGAATCTGTTAACTACAAATCTTTACTCCCCTTCTGAAGACGGTTATATTAAAATTGATTGAAATAAATTAAAAAAAAAAAACGATAGACAAATTAAGTTTTTGTCTATCGTTTTTTATGAGTATGGCCTCGTGTATTGTACTATTAGATACTAAAAAAAAAAAATTATCTTTGTTGAGAGTTTTTTTTTGGAGTTCCCACGTGTATCTCCTGATTTCATAAGAAAAAAATTAATAAATATCGTGTGTAAGTCAATTAAAAATTGTCGTAACGGAAGAACGTGTGAAATTGTATAATTTATCTATTTTATGGGCTTCACCTACCAATAATCGACGATTTACGATCAATAGCGTCATAATCGTTGCATCACTGATTTTTATGTGTGGAAGTAGACGACTGAAACTTTCTCCTTTTTCATTTTTGGTTTCTGTTATGTAGAAATAAGCGTGTGATACTCAGCTTTCAAATAAATTTCATTCATGTTGAGTTAATTGCCTCGGAAAGTATTGATCTTCTTCATTACCGAAAACTTATATATTTAACTTACCTTTTTTTATTACACACTTTTTTTTATAAAAATTTTGTTATGTTACATTTTACTTAAAGTTCAGAATCCAAGGGTCTGTTCTTTTTCTTCTTCTGTTTTGTATTTAAAATTTTTTTTATTACATAAATGCGTTAGAAATTGTCACATTCTTTGAATTTTCTTAGAATTTGCATAATTTTTTTTATTACTTCGATAAATTAAATTAAACTTTCCGATAAAAGTAAAAGCGTTAATTATTTAACTTGACGTAATCATTTTCAACTTTTTTTTAATCAATAATTTAAACTTATTCGAAAATTTTAACTATTTGTAAAGGGATTCATGTAACATAACCATTTTATAATAGTTAATACAAAGAAGAGAGCATATTAAGATTAAGCGTGATGGAAACAAAGAATGATAATAAGATTTTTTTTATTTCCTGAAGTCACATGGTGAATAAGCACATAATACTTAAGCACATAACACAAAATAAGTGCGTCAAATCGCCTAAACAGCTTAATGTAAAACCGTTTGTGACTTGCAGATTTTGTTCCCTCTTCGTCTTGCTTACGCCATGTTACAAAAACCGTTTGACAATCTGTATGTACCAAACAGGAAGGCGTATTAAGTGAAATAGTTTTAATTTAATTTGAATACTTGATTTCTAAAATGAGCATCATGATTAATTTGATGTAAATGAGTAATAATTTCCTTTAATTTACTTTATTTTAGGCCAGTGACTAAATCAAGTAAAGAACATGTTCTTTCAAGTAAGATGGGGAATTTCATTGTTGATGTTCCCATACAAGTTTTTTTTTCCATTCAGGTTTTAATTAATTGGTTAATCAAGTAACCTAAATTGCTGCAATTTCTGCAATTTGACATGATGCGAATTAGATTTCGTCATTGGTGTTACATTTCAGTTCTTGTTTCAGGCTGCCGGTGGTGAGTGATTGCTCATCCGGGCAGACGGCTCGGGTAACTTCTAATCTACACCCGACAAGCAGCATGGCTGTTAGTCGAGTCCCAAGCCCACCACCACAAGAAGTCAACACTCCAGTAGCTGAAAATTGGTGTTACACGCAGGCAAGTTTATTTACACCAACACAGAAGTATTCGTAGATTACGTATAAATATATAAAATAGAGTATATTTAAAAATGGGAAAATTAAATTGTTGCTGTGCCTCCAATTTGGGGAATTCCCTGATGATTTGACGTGTGACGAGCCAAAATCATCCGATGCATTCTTGTCTTGAAGGTGACATTAAATGAGGACTGATGATTAAATTTTTGTTTTTAATGCGAATTTTTCTTTCTGGAAAGAATTCTGTCGCAAGTTGACGATTCCGAAAGTCCTCATTGACGTCACCTAATACAGAATGCTTGTAAAAGATTTTCTGATTTTTTCCGCAGTATTAGCTGCCGCTTAATCTCACCGATTAATGATACTCGAATAATTTTATAACTTTTATGAGTTCACATTCCTTTCTTAATCGGTTCATTGTCGTTGTCTATTTAAAAAAGTTGTAAGCTATTAACGAGTGTCTAATTAGAAACAACTGGTCAAGCAGGCTGTCAAAAAATTCACAAACAAGGTCTGTACGACTAGAAAATATAGTTTAAGCGGTTTTAGCAAAGAAATAAACCGTCAAAAGGTAAATGGTTAAATCTGTTATTTCCGTGTCAAGGCTAAATGTAAAGATAACTAAAATAATTTCGCAAAAATAACATGTTCCCATTTATGGAAAATAATGAAGAAAAAGCAATAAAGAACATGATAATTCAACAAAAAAATTTGCCATAAATCTCACCTCATAGCACATAAATGTCACTTCCGTTAGCATGAACAAGTAAGTTTGGATGTGTATTTCGACTTAGCAACTAATGGGAGTGTCCGAGTGGCAAGGTGGGAGGTAGAAATCCCAATTCAACGTTATTTGTTCCTGCCGACGGGAATGACATTTATGTGATCTGAGGTAAGATTTGTGGCAAAAGGAACGCAGCTTTAGAAGCGATGTATCTGCCAGGGTTGCCAGATTTTTGGCAGACAATCTCACCGAGTCGCTGATAAAATTGATAAAATGTAGCCAAAAGCCTTTTTTTTTATTCCTAAAATCCCTCTATCGTGTTAGGTCGAAAACAAGAAAATTGTAGACAATTACAGTTTCTTGTAATTTTTGTTTGTTCGATATAGCACGCACTGTTTAAATACGACTTCAAACATTTTACAAAAGTTTTGAGCTTGACAAATAAGAAAGCTTTTAAAGTGCCACCCGCGAAGTCTTAAATAGTGCGTCGTGTTTTTTTGTATAACAAAAAAGACAAAAAAAAATTTCAAGCAAGGACCAAAGATATACGAATAACAAGAATAAGCAAATAAAAAATCACCGATTTGGATATCAAAAATTAGAACAAATGAAACCTGCAAAGGAATCAGAAACAAAAGATAAAGAAACAGCAACAAAAAAGACGTGAAAAAAATACAAAAGAAGATTGACAACACCAAGCTGAACGAAAATCAAGTTTTCCGGACTAATATAAAAAATTGTAGAATATATGATTAAAAAAAAAGTGAACGACGAAACAGTGTTAATAAAATGCGAACGATCAATTAGGTACAATCCATTCGGTAAAAAAAAGCGAAAGAGAGATTAAGATGAACAAAAAACAAATGATCTCCAGAAAAATCAAAACAAAAAACTAGTAGAAAACGAAAGACAACTGTAAAAAAACGACAATCAACAGAATGTGAAAAATCGATTTGATAAAAATAAAAGGTAAGAAAGCTGAAACGGTAAAATGAATTAAAAAAGTAAACAGAAGTACCACGATACTGAGATGGAAAAAAATGAAAATCGAGGAAAGTTTTTGCAAAAAAATCGAACTCGCAGGAACAAAAAAGAACTGTAACAAAGAGTCAATTACCAATTCGATTAAAAAAGAAGAAAACGCGAAAACAAAAACTTAAAAGAACCATGAATGGACAAAAAATAAGTAAATGAAAAACGACGATTCTCCGGCCGAAAACTTTTGCAAGAAAGTGGCACGAAACAAAAGGACATAAGAAAACAAATAAACCGTGAATTAAATGTAAAAGATCAATTCCTTAATACAAAAAGGAAAGAAAAATTACAAAATGAACAAAAAACAAAAGGATACTCCGAAGTATAGATCGCATTATACAGTATGTCCCCCGATTAAGTTTACAGAGCGAGAAAAGCTTAATTTTAATTTAAAAAAAAAAGTATCAAAGGGAAAAATAGTTTTTGCTTGATTTGTAACGAATATATTTGTAATTAAAATAGTAAAGGAGACTATGGTTTAAGAAATAATTGAAATTGAATAATCAATTTCAATAATATCTGTAATTAAATAATTGAAACTTCCACCTTAATACAGGGTGTTCTAATCGAAACTCACAGCAATATTTTTTAATATTGTCTCCTTATTATAAGGTAAGAGTTTCTTGTAAGCATTTTTTTTTAATGCCCCAAGAAGTAAAAGTCTGAAATTACTAAGTCTAAGTTACAAATCAAACAAAAATTGTTTTTCCTTTGATATTTTTTTCGTAAAATTGAAAATGTTTTTTATCCTCTCTTAAACTCAATTCATGCCCCGGGATTGACGAAACTGTTCCAGTGTTTTGACCGTCAAGAACTCCTGACTGAACAATTTTAGATTTTTATTTGTTTTACATTCACGAAATACTTACCTAATAAAATGGAAATACAATTGAAAAATCTGACTGCGTATCTTTATTAACTATGTAAGAAATTCGTAACACTTACAGGTTGGTTTTACGTTAACCTAAGTCTGAATTATGTAGTTTGTTAATCAAATAGTAAAAAATGTTGATTTTGTTATTTTTTTTGTCGATTTTAAGAACAATCTGTATTAAGGTTAGTTATTTCCATTATAAATCAAGCAAAAGAAAAATCTCCCTTGATATTTTTTTGTAAAATTATAAATAAATTTTTTTCTCTCTTGTAAACTCAATCTGGGGACATGCTGTATATTTTTTCTTTGCAGCGACAACTCTGCGGCTTCAAATTTTTAGTCGGCGGTGTACTTTTGTTCCATGGATTACTTATTAAATATAGAAGTTTGTTAAGTGACGTTATGTGAAGACAACTACAAAAGTAGCCCAAATCAGGCGCCAGGTGCCAAATAAGATTTTTAAACGCCAGATATGTCTGAAATGTAGCCCAAATGGCGGAATGCTGCCGAATCTGACAACCCTGGTGCATGCAGCGCACAGTTCTCGGTCACAAGTCAACCTAGTGGACCAGATTTTTATTTTTATTTAGCTGTATTCTTTATTTTTTATTAGACACTTGTTACAATCTGGACACATATAAGATTATCTTAGAAAAATTTTGTGCAAATCGTTTTTGATTGCAGTGAGAACCTCGAGCAGCCTCTGGACAGCTGTTTCAGCCCTGCTTGGGGCTTCTTCAGCAGAAACGTAGCTCGACATTCCCACTGCAGACCAAAAACGACTTGCCCAATTTATTCGCAAATGCGATGTAAGAATGATGAACATATAAAATAGCGACATCTTACTATCGCTTTTTGACCTAACATTGCAGTAGGATAGACAAATTGAAGCGGGATTTGCTCCTAATGAGTCCCCCATGCAAGGCGGCCATGCTTGCTGTCAAAGCATAATGAAAGATTTTAGAAAAATTTTGTGCAAATCGTTTTTGATTGCAGTGAGAACCTCGAGCAGCCTCTGGACAGCTGTTTCAGCCCTGCTTGGGGCTTCTTCAGCAGAAACGTAGCTCGACATTCCCACTGCAGACCAAAAACGACTTGCCCAATTTATTCGCAAATGCGATGTAAGAATGATGAACATATAAAATAGCGACATCTTACTATCGCTTTTTGACCTAACATTGCAGTAGGATAGACAAATTGAAGCGGGATTTGCTCCTAATGAGTAATGGTCTGCAGTGGGAATGTCGAGCTACGTTCTGCTGAAGAAGCCCCAAGCAGGGCTGAAACAGCTGTCCAGAGGCTGCTCGAGGTTCTCACTGCAATCAAAAACGATTTGCACAAAATTTTTCTAAAATCTTTCATTATGCTTTGACAGCAAGCATGGCCGCCTTGCATGGGGGACTCATTAGGAGCAAATCCCGCTTCAATTTGTCTATCCTACTGCAATGTTAGGTCAAAAAGCGATAGTAAGATGTCGCTATTTTATATGTTCATCATTCTTACATCGCATTTGCGAATAAATTGGGCAAGTCGTTTTTGGTCTGCAGTGGGAATTTCGAGCTACGTTTCTGCTGAAGAAGCCCCAAGCAGGGCTGAAACAGCTGTCCAGAGGCTGCTCGAGGTTCTCACTGCAATCAAAAACGATTTGCACAAAATTTTTCTAAAATCTTTCATTATGCTTTGACAGCAAGCATGGCCGCCTTGCATGGGGGACTCATTAGGAGCAAATCCCGCTTCAATTTGTCTATCCTACTGCAATGTTAGGTCAAAAAGAGATAGTAAGATGTCGCTATTTTATATATAAGATTATCAATTAAAACATTACTGACTGAGAAACCAGACGACGCACCGGCTTCGTTGAGAATGAAATAAGAAAGGTTTTCCAAAAGGTTGGAAACAAACCTTGTTGTCGTTTTTCTCCAGTAAATGGTTCAATTAAAAAAGTGAATGGCAATAGAAAAACAGTTTTTGACAGCTAATCAGTTTGACAGTCTGTTGGTCAGCTGTCAAATAGTGGCTAAAATAGGTAAAACAGGCAATCAGCTGCTCTTGAAGATAGTTTGAGTGTGAAAACAACGAAATAAAAAAAAACAAAGTATAGTGCAGGGTAACAAACAGACCTAAAGTATATTCGTCTAATTTTATTACAAAAGGTTGAAACAAGATCCAACTGCTCTAAGTACAATCAGTGCAAGTGAATCGAAAACCAAAAAGTAATTTCGAAATCGAATCGGAACCCAAAAAGTAACTCCCGTCTTCAAAATGCCCACCTTTATTTACATACCTGATTCGAAGGTATATTTTACCACATTTTACCTTTTGCATAATTCACCTTCATTATCTGCACAAAAATGAATCCCTTAAAAAAAGTTACGGTCACGTCACTGATTAGTTTTCCATTCATTTGCACTGATTGTACTCAGAGTAGCCTCGTCTCATTTTATTACACGAGGTTAAAACAAGATCCAGCTATTCAGTACAACCAGTGCAAGTGAATCGAAAACGCTGTAACTTTAAAGTTTCTTTTTAGTGAAAGACAGGAAAATTTGTGTGGGCAATTTTATAAATACAGTTGGCAGCATTGTCTTGTGCCAAGTAAACGTAACTGGTAACCGAAAAATACTCAAATTTTTGAGATTAACGAAATGTATCTGAATAAGCATTTTGGAAGACGTCACGGGCAGTTTATTGCTAAGGTTTAATGTAAACGTTTAATTCGATAATTTGCGTCTTATTTTTGCGGGCCAGCGTTGCCAGTGTTTTTTTTTTTGACATTTATCTCGTGCGTCGCTTCCCCGGTTGTCGATGATTTAATTTTAGTTACTGTGGAGCACCGACGAGACAAATCGAGAATACCTTGCCGCCGTGTTTATTTCAATTTAAAATCGTGTTCCGAGCGGCCGCATGAACGCGCGGCTTACAAAAAGAAGTGTAAAGTGAACGATTCCGCTCTTCATGCGGCGTAGTACTTGATAACGTTCTCAATTGTTCGTGTGCTTTCAGGTCAAAGTGGTCAAGTTCAGTTACATGTGGACTATAAATAATTTTAGTTTTTGTCGCGAGGAAATGGGAGAAGTGCTGAAATCTTCCACGTTTTCTGCAGGAGCAAACGACAAATTGAAATGGTGAGTTTTGAAATGTTGCCGCGTCTGTCAAAAGAGGGAGCTGACATGTAAAGGAGATTTGACGTTTCCTTCCTAACCTGTCATTTGGTCACACGCGGCGGCTTATTTGAAATTTTCAATAATTATTGCAGGTGTCTCCGAGTGAACCCCAAGGGTTTGGATGAAGAGAGCAAGGATTACCTGTCCCTGTACTTGCTGCTCGTTTCCTGCAACAAAAGTGAAGTCAGAGCCAAATTTAAATTTAGCATACTGAATGCAAAACGGGAAGAGACTAAAGCCATGGAGAGTCAAAGGGCATATCGATTTGTGCAAGGCAAAGACTGGGGTTTTAAGAAGTTTATTCGTAGAGACTTCCTCTTAGATGAAGCTAATGGTTTACTTCCCGATGATAAATTAACAATTTTCTGTGAGGTAAATTCACTTGTATAACTTTTTTTTAATTACTCCATTCATTATAATATACTACTATAAAAAAAATGTAATTTTTAAATTTGTTGCAAGTAAGTTTTGGTTATGGTTAACTATTTCAAACGACTCTGTAGCTCTAAAAATAAGAAATTTAGCAATGATGCCGAGTTACTTTGAAACAGATATTATCATCAATTTAAGCTTTTACATAATTTCATATAATAAACTAAATATTCGTTTTAGGTGAGTGTAGTCGCAGACAGTGTTAATATCTCCGGTCAATCAAACACAGTTCAATTCAAAGTTCCTGAATGTCGACTCTCGGATGACTTAGGACTCTTATTTGAAAATCAAAAGTTCAGCGACGTAACCTTATCTGTTTCCGGCAGAGAATTCCAAGCTCACAAATCCATTTTAGCAGGTATTTCTATACCGATGTGCTTGTAGATGAATGATGAATCCTAAAATGGTTTTTTTTTGCAGCACGAAGTCCTGTCTTCCAAGCAATGTTCGAGCACGAAATGGAAGAACGCAAGCACAACCGAGTGGACATAACCGACGTGGACCACGAGGTGTTACGAGAAATGCTGCGGTTCATCTACACAGGGAAGGCTTCGAACTTAGAAAAAATGGCTGACGATTTGCTCGCGGCCGCAGACAAGGTTAGTTGTGTTGTTCTTTTTCTTTGTCACCCTCGCTTTAACCGAATTTTATGTTTTAGTATGCGCTGGAGAGATTGAAAGTGATGTGTGAGGAGGCGTTATGTACTAATCTGTCCATAGAAAATGCCGCTGAGATTTTGATTTTAGCTGATTTGCATAGTGCAGATCAACTGAAAGCACAAGCCATAGATTTTATTAACACGTAAGTGATACAGAAGTTGAAAAATTATTTTGAACTGATTTTACTTTAGATTTTCTTATACAGTGCCAGTCATAAAATTTTTAACACATCGAGAAATTTTTTTTGGGAAAAAGTTCTACGTCCGCAGTTTATACATCAACCAAAATAAAAAATACAAAGCAATGTTTTCTTTTTGTTGCGCTGTTTTCAGACAATGTTAAATAGACAGTGTTCGAGTACAATCTTTTAACAAAAGGAAAGCTTTTAATTTGGTGCTTCTTAAATTAGGAAACCGTCATCACTGTATTCTTTTGAGAAAACATTGAATTTTTGTTTAAGATTTGGTTCAATTTCTGCAATAAATAACCTCCTGTTCAAAATTAAAGCATCACGTGCTTTTTTTAATCTCATTTTTTTATTGGCGAAGTTACTGAAGTTAATAAGTGAAGTCAATATTCAAGTATTGGTCTTGCCACCTTGCAGTCCAGGCTCGAACCTCATTGAGCACGTTTGGGGATGTTAAAAAAAAAAAGTGAAGTGTCATGTACCCGCTCCTAGAATTGCAGAATGGGGTAAAATTTTCCAAGAAACTATCCAGAATTTGATAAGCAGTTGACCAAGACGAATTCAGGCAATCATCAGAGCTAGAGGTGGTGCTAGACATTATTAATTTCTTATGGTATTCAGTTTTTCTTTGTTTATGGTGTTCAACAAATTTGTTTCTTTTTTTTTAAATTTTAATAAGACAAGAAATTTAGGTAGTTAAGAAATTTGTTTTCTCAGATAGTTTTTGACTCAATTAAATTTTTGAAACAATGTTCTGTATTAAGTTAAATACAATTTTCTTTTACAAATTAAAAAAAGAAGTTTCACTTAAAAATAAACAAGGTTTTGATTCCATTATGCCTTTTATAAATAAATATTATTTGTTTCATTTTATTTTGTGCATAGTAAGAAGATTAAAGAGGAATGTCTATTGTATACAACAATTGTTTTTGGCAACACTTCAGGCACGTTTAGAAACATTGTAAATTTCTACATGTCATGAACTTTATGAATGGCACTGTATGGATCTAATAATTATGAAATTATTTCAACTCATTATGTGAGGCGCTCAAATTGTAAAAACGACAATTTCACTCACAGTTTTGGTCAGTCCAATTTTTCAGAAGATTCTTTGTTCTCATTAATTTCAGCTTACTTCAGTTTGTGACCTAATTTGAGATAGCAGAAGTTTTGTGTCCATAATGTTTTCAGTCTTCTATTTTGAAGAGGTTGTTAATTGAATAGTTCACTTGTGGTCCATACATCTCTTGTATTTGGTAGAGTGAGGTTCAATCACACTGTTGGTCACAGTTGTCATGCAGAGTCTCCTTTGATATGTACCGAGCATTCACTAGCATTCGTAGAGTTTTTTTCTGAAATGTTTGCAGTATTTTTGTGTTCGATTGTTTGCTATGACCTCATAATTCGCTCCAAACGGGGTTTAATGTAGTTTCATTGATAAAACTATATTAAACCCCGTTTGGGCGAATTATGGGGCCGTTAATTTTCAAAAGAGAGATGGAGTCTTCTGTTTAATTAGCCAGATCATATTTTTAACTTTTAGGCCAAGTTGACTTGTTTTAGCTCGAATATGTATTATCCAGGTTAACTGTTTTACTGATAATTGCAGAATCGTTTATTCTTGTTTGTGTGCAATGTACGTATTCTTCTGATGGAAATTTGGAAGGACTTGGGGGGTTCTTATTTTATTTTCGTTAAAATATTTCAAGGTTTTCCTTTCTGTTAAAAAATTGACGAATTTTTATAATTAACTGCGATTATAATATTATTAAACAATTTTCTATATAGTTGGGTTTTCGGAACAAAATTATGTGCAAATGATAGTATTTTAATTTTAATAACATTCCAATTTGTCTGAAAATAAATAAATTAAATTTTTCAACGGAAAGCCTTATAATATAGGCAAAACAATAAACTCAACTGTTTGTGTGGTTGCCTACACTAAAGGCGGTAAGAATTTATAATTTTTTTTTAATAAATAAAAGAACTCATGATTACCTGACATTTTGCAATCTTTCTCATTTTTAATTCAATTAATTGAATATTCAATTTTCAGTTTTACTGGCTGAGAAAATTATTTAAAAAAAAATACAAACAAATAAATTTAAATACGTGAACTTTAATAAATTAAAATTTTCTAAAAAAAAAAATAGAATCCTTAGTATAGGCTAACCTAATAAACAACTTTGCATGTATGGTTGCCTATATCAAAACTAACCCGAATCTTTTTTTTTTTTTGTTAAATGCGCAAAAAATGTTCACGACTCACTGAAATCATACACTTTTTCAGTTGTTTTAAATTTTATTTAAAACAATATTCCAAATTTGCGTACGTGATTGAGAATGCTGAATGAAATTTATTAAACGCAAAGTATTTTAAAAATATTGTATGGAGAGAAATCGCTAGAAAAATATTACTGTCAGTTTGTTAAATGTTGATGTTCTATTTCTTGTGCCAAGTTTATAATAACTGAAGGTGATTTTGCAGTTTTTCGATGCTAATATAATCGCTGTACCATCATCATTAAGATGTTCTTTACTTGTGGTACATCAGTAAAGATAATTTGTGTAGCACTTTCCTGTGGCCCTCCCGATTCATTGCTATGGGAAAATTTGATTTGATTTCATTTATATAGGTTTGGGCAAAATTAGTTCAGCTTCAAATTCAGTTTGCATAAGAGTTTCGTATGCCAAATACCTTTTTACCAAACTTTTTCTTTTTGATATGTGGTGTTGCTCTAATGGGCAACACGACTGACTTAATAGTCAGTCATAACTTGTGGAGACCACAGGAAATGATTTTATGCGTGATTTTCGTTCACTTAACTCTTCGAGGTTTTCAACAGTGGTGGACTTATTGCTCCGCTAATTGTTAGGAAAAGCCAACACACATTTTCTTTTCTTCTCCCAGACTTTCTTTGATGTTGGTGACAATTGGATGATGACATTGTTGGATAGGAGAATGGTTTTGCCTGAAAGCAAATTGGTGTTCTAATTCACTAAATCGCTAAATGATTCCGCTGTTTATTATATTTGATTTTTTTCTTCAAATTGCAGACACGCAACAGATGTGATGGAAACACCAGGTTGGAAATCGATGATCCAAACACATCCACATTTGATCGCTGAAGCCTTTCGCGCTTTAGCGACCCAACAGATTCCTCCAATAGGTCCTCCTCGGAAACGGATGAAACAGAGCTGAAGCATTTCAAGATAGTGCCAGAGACTGCTTTGATGTGTTCAAAATAAGACACTTGTTGAAAAGTGCTTGTATGCTAGTATAATTTCTTGTGGTTTACTTCATTAATTTAATAAAATCCTTGTACATGTAGAATGAGTTGTTACTTAGGACAGTGTTTTTTCTCTTACTTCGTTTTCAAAAAAAAAAAAATAAATTAAATAAAAAAAAAAGCTCACAACTGCAAAAAATATGTGGCACACAGAAAAGAAAGCACTGCCCTATTTAACAATTTGGAATTGTGATATAAATAGACCACAGCTTGTTCCTATCGAGGGACATTTAAACCTCCTTTTATGTGTTAAGTTAGCTTCGTATTTACTAATGATCTCTCTGGATAAGCTAAGGTCGACACTGATGATTTTCGTTTTTGTGTTTTTTGTTTTTTTTTAAGTTGTTAAAGTCCGTATGTGAAAACCTTTTGAAACTTGTACATCCCTAGGGTATTTTTCATACAATACTTAATTAGTTTTTAAATGTACAGTGAAACCTCTTTGTTACTGTTGGACAATGATATGAAACGTTTCGCTTCCTTATAATCGCTTCAGGTTATTATTTAGTTTCGTCTTTGAGCGTAACGAAAAACTAGTATTAAATGACATATCTATAATATCTATGTTTCACTCGTTTCTTTTTTTTTGTATTTGTGTTTGTGACCGCATAAATAATAATAATAATATCCAGGTTTAAGTAGTCAAATTTTGAAAACAATAAAATGGATCCAGCATGAATCTTAAAATGTGTTAAAAGTATTTTGTGATGATTTACTTATTTTAAAATTTAAATAATGTTGTTGGTTTCATTTTCTTAAAAACAGAAATTGGTAATATATAATTATCGTCTGGTTTTAGTCTTTAACATTAAGCAGTCGGTAATTCGTTTTGAATTTAGTACGACTTACTTTCTTTTCCTGTGCGGAATTTATTAGTGCCTGTAAATGTGGAACTAAAAAAATTTTTTTGGCAGTTTTGTTCTGTTACATGTCACATTGGATATTATAAATATAAACTGATGTATTATCGATTCAGTAATTTGTTCTTATGATTGTGATACATCTCGAATGAAACACTGTTATAAATTGTCTTTTTTTATAGTACAGTATTCCACTTGCTCTCGCTTCCTTTTGTAATCATAATAGTTTGATTTGTTTTGTTTATTTGGCCCCCGACCGATCGATTTACTAACGCATACTACGCAAGCCATAGGTATTCTGTGATAAAACAATAAACGCCTCGTACGACGAGACGACAAACCGTGCTGCTTAGCTTCTTTGTGGAACTGACGAAATCGACACTCATTGAAGATAATTTCGAAACTTAAGTACAAGATAAATGTTACCTCACTTTTATTACGATATCACCACCTGTACTGACAACTGACTGTTGATTACGTTTCGTGCGGGAGGTAGTTGTATGTCATTAATTATTTGATATCTGTATTTACCCCTAGGACATTTTCATTTATCATTGTCATTAATTTCACTTAGTTGTTGCACATACTTAATAATAAAACCGATTGTCTTAATTTCTGTAGTTCATATGATTTATTTATTTTTTTAATTTTAATAACTAACTCACCCCACACCAAGAGGTAGGTAAACGAAATAATTTAAAACTTGCAAGTCTTGTGAATCAATACTCTTTGTAGCTTGAAACTTCATTTATTTTTCTACGATAAACACATTCATAAAACACCACAACTTATCACAGAAATAACGTACACTTGAGGTATTTACAAAAAAAAAGAAATATATACGCACACAAATTAATAAAAGCTTTAATAAAAAAAATTTAATATCGTTACCAACACTATTATAATTATTAATATTGTCTCTTTAATTATTGCAGTTTTCGATCAAGACTTAATTGATCTGATGGCTCTCATAAAATCCACAAAAAATAAAAATAAATTACGTTGTACGAGATTAAAATAAAGATCTTTGCATTCACTTCATTCTCGCAATTAAATCGCAGAGTAAAAAAAAAAGAATCTAAATTAGCACTTTGTTTAAATTTACGTTTTAGGGGATGCACACCTTAATCTTTTTTATTTTATTTACACATAATATACAGTTGTTTGTTCAGCACTTCTTTGTTTAGTAAATAAATCACTTTCTCTAATTCGAGGCGGCATTATTGTACTGTTCAGATCGATTGAAGTAAGTTAAACATCTTCGTTGTCTGGCTTCTCTGGTACGTCCAGTTTATCGAGCTCTCGAGAACCAAACGGATTGGGCATTCGTTGGTAATGCGGCTTCCAAGTACTTTGCGGCCTTGTGTAATCCAAATGGTCGTACAGATCTGCAAAGTCTTATTTAATTATCGTAGTCTGTGGCCCTATTAGTTCAGCCTTACCTATATCTTTCATGTCTTTTTGTTTGATTTCATCGTAAACGTGCTCCAGCTTGTCTATGCTGTGGTAGATGTTCGGATTAGTCGCGTCTGCATCTCTGTTTTTCAACGAATTGAGTTCCAATTCTGAAATAATTAACAAATAGATTAAATAATTTATACTTGTCGATAAAAATTGTTGGAATATAATTTCTTATTTTGCTTTTACATTTACATTTAAACAGCTTTCTCAACAAAGAAAATTTACTGCGAAATGTTTTAAGCTCCATTTAAGTTTATAAACAAAAAACTATTTATATATTTTTTTAAAAGCTTCAATTGAGAAAAGTCAGTACTTAATAAAAATTAAAACGTATAAAAATAAGACAGACTTCGACAATACCTTTGCAGCTAAGATTATCACCATCTGTAGAACACGATGGATTAGCAAGTCTCTGCTTCTCCAAATTCGTATTAATCTGCTTGGTCAAGTTATTCCGGATATGCGGTGAATTATTGAGCAATTTCAAGTCATCTTCTCGCTTTGAATTCCCTTGGTACGTGTAGACGGGATTGTCGAAATTATTGCGGTCTAAAACTAACAATTTCTTTGTGCTGTGGCAATTATAAAATTAGCAATAAAATAGTTACCTGTAGTGAGATTCTGCTGATCGGCGATGTATTGAACGTGAGCAATCTCGTTCTTTAAATTATTCACCCTCCGCTTGAAATAAAACCAAATTGCAAACGTCACTCCCAATATGACGAGGACTATAAAGATGTAAGCGACGATGCTTCCGTAGTGGCTGCTGTGATCGGGGGTTAAAATGTTTGCTTTGTACAGGGTGTCCTCGCAGTTCACTCCTGTCAAACCGTGTCGACAAATGCAGCCTTCGGCCGGGTGGCAAATGAAATTGTCGTTTTGGCATTCGCAAGGATTCATGCAATGGTCTCCGTAGTATCCTTCCGGGCAAACTGTAATTATAAGACGAAATTAATGATGGTGAATGAATGACATCTACACAATGAATTCTTTACTTTCAGTGCATTGGGTTCCGGTCCAGCCGGGTTGGCACTTGCAGATGCCGTCGCTTCCTCTGCACTTTCCGTTGTTGGAACATTTGCAGTGTTGGGTGCAGTTCATGCCGTACATTCCGGGTGGGCATGGGGTTGCACAGTTTTTGCCTAGCCATCCAGGTAAACATTGACATTCACCTTAAAACAAGATCAATTGACTGGATATTATAAATATTTAATAATTTCATGCAAAATAGTTCAAACACAAGCATTTCTAATAGGGTACGTGACAATAATATAAAACTATTAATTAAAGCTCTCTAATCGAGACTATAGTCAATAACAGAAAACACCAAATTTGTACGCTGTTTCTATTTATTATTCTCTTAAATTAATAAATAAAATCGAAAATATTCAAATATAAATCACGTGGTTTCGAAAGGCTTCCCATTCGTTGTGACGTCAGTGTTCATACATTGTCCTTGACGTTTAGTTGTATGCAGACCCTTGTCAAATAGTTTGAATGTTTGCTTTTAATATGTGCTGAAAAATATAGTTCTAATTTAAGCAATAATTACGAAGTGAATATCCTAAAGAAATTATTATATTTTTGTACTTTGTTGGTGAGAAATTTGTGGTGGAAACGGGAACGTTTTGCCATTGAGAAGTAAGGTTGGTAACACTAAATTTTGTGAAACGCTTATAAATAATTTATTCGGAGTTCTTGCACAGATATTTTTACATTATAGCACAGTACAATACTGATAATATGTTTTACTATTTATTGTAATAAGTTTTAAGTGTTCGTATTGATATTCACTTATTACGATTTGACAACATATGAATATTGACGTCACACGGTCAGAATGTGCGTTTTGGCGGGAATTTAATCAATTCAAATTTCTTTAATTTTTTACGGCTTTAATATTCATTTATGAAAAAAAGAAATAGATCTAAATTATCGTATTTTTACAGTTGTGGCCTTTGAAAACTGGTACACTTTGACAAATACAATAGGCGCGTTCAGGGACGTTCAGCGGCTGAGTTGCTTACTCAGCAATCGTTTGTGATGGGCTATTACCTCAACGTGAGCCAATTACAAACGATTACTGAGTAAACAACTCAACCACTGAGCGTCCCTGAACGCGCCCAATGTTTTGGCGGTGGCCTGACCGTAAATTTTAATTACTTTTTTTCCTCCTGACGAAGCTATAAATCTATAGCGAAACGTTGAATGTGTTTCCATCATATTTCTGTCCGGTTTGAGATTAAAGAAATTTGTACCTAAATTTTAAGTTTCTAAACGTCACAAATTTCTTTCGCTATTTTTCTTTTTTTTTAAGAACAGAACATTATTTATTTATTATGTCTAATAATCAGGCATTTCACGTTTAAATTCAATTAAAAAATATCTGTGAAAAATGTTAAAAATCATTGCGTTTGAAACGCGCCAGGTTAAGGCTGGTCGAACACTAACCTCCACTTTGAAATTGACGCCTAATATGCACACTACCAGAAGTACACCCGCGTTGCCAAGTTTAGGAATTTTTGTTTAGTTCTGGAGAATTCTTACTTATGGAAAGCAGTATAATTTATCGCTTGAAAGGGAAATTTTGCATCTGGCAACGATCTTGCGCCTCTAGCGGCGACTCTCATGAACTAAATGGCAATTCACAGCAATGTAAATATCGTCGCCTTAAGTTGTTAACCTGCTTAGTCCGTTTTAATGAACTTTACAGTAGCATGAAAAAAATTTATATTTTTTTAAATATTTCTGAATATGTAATTTCGAAAATCCTGTTGGTATAATTATGTTTATTTTTCATTTTGGCACTGCAAAAATTGGAAAATTCATTTCATATTTAGTAAATTAATGAATTTGTCTGTTTTACTTGTTAGAACATATAAAATAGCGACATCTTACTATCGCTTTTTGACCTGACATTACTTGTTAGAGTCTACAACTATTTTGGTAGTTAGCAGTAATTCGAATTCCATCTAGCGTCCCACTTTTAAGTGAAGTGTCAAATGTTTGCCTGTTGGGAAATAAAATTACCACGGCACGTGTGAGGGCGCCACCGTAGAGAAGTAATGTTTGCTGTTGACGTTTGATTTATTTGACAGTTTGAGTAACGTTTAACTGACGTTTAAGCATTTTAAAGCATTTTTAAACAAAATTGTTAGAAAATCTATGATAGTTCAAAGTTGGCCACCAAAGGGAGACTTCTTAACTAGAATTGCCAATCATGTAAATAACAGGTGAACAAAAACGAAAACCCGTTTTTTGGACATTAGAAGAAAAAATGAAATAGCCAAAACTTTAACGTGAGACATTTTTAAAAATAGTTGTTTATTGTAAAGCAGTGTTCAATTAACTCATAAATGCTTCAAATTTGATTTTAAAACGTAAAATACTACAGGGAGTAACTTTTGCTTGTTAATTAATTTCGCTTTAAACTCTTGTAACTTTTGTATTTTTGTTCATTTCATATTTTTCTTTTTTTGTTTTGTTTTAAGGAATTGATTGTTTCGCATTTTATTCAAGGTTCGCTTGTTTATTTTGTCCTTTTGTTTCCTGTTAATTTCATGACTTGCAAAAGTTTTCAGCCGGAGAATTGTCGCTTTTTCATTTAATTCCTTCTTTCTATCCATTCTTTCGTTTTTTTTTCAAGTTTCTCGCATTTTTTTTTTCTATTAATTTAATTGGATTTCAGTTTTATTGACTCCGTTTTTATTGCTCGTTTTATTAATGTTTATTTGTAGTTTATAGTTTTTCTTTTGGTTTGTGTTTCAGCTGTAATTTTCTTTTGCTTTGCGTACTGTATTTCGTTTCTTCGTTTTTTTAATTGTGTTATTGACTTTTTACAGTTTGTTTTGATTTTTTGATTCGGCCGAAAAATTGCCGTTTTTCGTTCAGCTTGGTATTGTCGGTTATCATTTGTTTTTCTTCTTTGTTCACTTCACGCCTTGTATTTTGATGTTTTCATTTTTCTTTTGTTTCTGACTCTTGCAGGTTTCCTTTTTTTTATTTGTTTGGATATTTTATAGCTCAATTTGGCGATTTTTCGTGTTTTCGTGTGCATTTTGTCAGCAAGGTGGCAAACAGAGGTGATGATTTATCACCAGATCTGGAGATTTTTGTTATTCGTTAACTCGGGATTATCTGGTGCCTTTTCATAAAATATAAATACGAAGAAATTTATAACATTAAAATGATTTTAATGTTATAAATTGTGCACTGAGTGTATCTCTATCTCGTTTTATTACATACGAGAAGGAGATACATACACTCAGTGCGCACTGGTGCAGCCACTGCAAAACGCTATAAGTTTCAATGATAAAAGTTGAGACGTGACTTTTTCCGATATTTAATATCGAGCATCTGTCAACAGTGTCAATGGTCACTGTTTTCCCGCCAATTTAAAAATATTTGCAAGAGGCACTTTTTCTTCGTAACCTGTCAACTCTTTTGTACAAATTCATATATTTTTAGTTCTGTCAGAATTAGAATAAATTTAAACTGCAGACGACATTTTACAATCGAAAGCAAAAGAGTACTTCTGGTAGGCGATTACAGTTTCCTGTAATTTTTTTAAACTATAGTCACCTGTAATTTTTTAAACACGATTTAACAGGTGACACTTAAAGAAATTCTGAGCTTTCAGATTTGACAAGTTCACAACTTTTGTAAAACCTGTGAAATTTATTTCATTTGAATAATACTATTTCGAGAAAGAAAAATTACAGGAAACTGCAATTATCTGCTATCGATTTTTGCGTACGACCGTACATTCGCCTAAAGCTAATTAGGAAAAGTATTTGAAGTTTTTGTTTTTTTTTTTTTATCATTTTGGTAAAATAATTTTGAAGCGTCAAACATTTAAATGAACGACAAATTAATACAAAGAAATAAACTGGTGATTTTCAGTTGGTAACTAGTTACTTTTTGTCAGCCAAACTGGTGACTTAAATTTTGATCGTCTGGCAACACTGGTGGCAAATACAGCTAGTTTTTGAACGCACCCCTCTTCGACGCCTCGACGGCTATCCTTTATCGGTGGATTATTTCTATTAATTTTTTAAATAAATATTAATTAAGCACAATGTAATAAAGTATTAATTTTTGGACATAAAATAAAAGTGGCAAATGAGCTCATCACAGGTATGGTACGCCATTTTTTTCGGGCTTTACAACAGAAAAAATGGGATTATAAAAATTAGTCAACTTAACTTTTTTTTAACTTTCGCGTGAATCAATAGAAAAAATTATGGAATTACGTTTAAAAATTATAAACAATTAACTTTAACATTACACTTGTTCGTTTAAAAAATAATAAATTAGACTTAATGTAGGCAACCCTATATACATATATATAGTCGTTTGTTCAGTTGACTATGATGCTGGGTTCATGCACGAAAAATTAACATTAGCGTTAATTTAATGCAATTTAATTTTAGTCAAACTATAAATAATGGTTCATGCAAGCTGTAAACTAAATCGAGGCGACATGTTCGTTTTAAAATTGTGTCAGCTATAACATCATGCGTACAGACACTTTTTCATTTCGAAAAAATAAAAGTTAACCAATTTTAGAGTAAAAGTAAATTAATTAATTAAAAAAAAATATTGTGTGCTATAATTTTAAATAAATCTAAAATTAATGTTAATAATCCGTGCAAGAACCCACCAGCAAGAGATTAAGCAATTTTCTGAAATTTTTCCATTTTTTTTTTTTAGATTCAAAAAAGCATTTGACGTACTGTCGCGAGTAATAAATTTTGGTCGTCAATGATTGTCAACAATATGAACCTGTTTTATTAAAAAATAAGGATATTTATGTCTGAGTTTTAAATACTGAGAATAATCTCTTAAAAATCTAGTTTATTTTCGACATTTTTTTTAGTAACAGAAAAGATATTTATGTATATCGACTTTTTAATATCTAAAATAAATACTGACGTTTTCATTGAGAGTGACGATCAAAATTTAATGCTCGCAATTATACAAAATTTAAAAAATAATCACACTTTAATTCAGAAGGTTATTAAATTATTATTATATGTATAAAATTTGAGAGAGACAACTTACCACAGTGAATGTTTATTGTTGACTCCACACTTTTCTCTCAGTTTTTAATAAATTTTAAACAAAAATTATCATGCAGGTCTTAGTAAAATTTTGCACGTAATGCACACTCAAAAAGTAAATTAAAACACTTATGTACATTAAATTGCAAGTCGTTTAATATGGTGGATATGTTGTACTAATAACAAACAACAAAGAAAGAAACTCTGCAACCAAATCCTAAAAAAAGTCTCATACCTGTTACATGATGACAATCAGCTCCATTTTTACACGAACATTTCTTCTTGCAGTTTTTACCATAAGTTCCCAAGGGACAGGGGTGTTCACAGGTCAACCCGATGTAACCTGGCCTGCACGAATATTCCCCGGTGATATGGTCACATGTTCGATTGCCTATTTTAATATCACCCGTCCATTAATTCTGTTCAAGGAACGGTTCAAAATTGCACTTACTTAATGTATTTTCCGAGCAGACTTCTTGACACCCTATGCCAAAGAAACCTTCGTCACAGGGTCGACTGCAATCCGCACCCTGCCAACCTCGTGAGCAAATGCACTCTCCAGTTTCGGGATCGCAAGAACTATTATTGACGCAGTTGCAGTCTTGATCGCATAAAGGACCGAACTTGCCGTCAGGACAACGCGTTTCACATGTTACACCTGCAATTTTTGCTTGGTATAAAGTGATTTAAAAGTTAAAAAAAAAAATTTAACACAGTGAATGTCACCATTAAGGAATTTTGATTCTGAATTGTGAGAGTGTTAAAATCTGAAGCTAAGTTTTGTATTAGCTTTTGTAATCAGCAATTACGTGTGTTACTTTGCCTATAGTATTAAAACATGCTTCCACTCTTAGTAATGGAAAGTAATTAATTATGTAGGTCCATCTACTTCTACCACAAAGAAAGACTAGAACTGAAACACACCAAACATCAATCTACCTTTTGCAGTTCAGCCGTTATCAAATTCTGTGCTTGGAAAAACATTTCATTTTAAAATGTCGATTTAATTTAAATGTATAAATTATGTATGTACATATTTGTAGATTCAATGACCTACTTTTTCAGTTGCTATTGTTCAGATAATTCAAAAATCGAATCGAATTTCAGCCCTAATTTAATTTAGTGATGCACGTCAGCTTGAATTCCGATTATTTTTGAAACTCTCGAATGATTACTTCTTTGATTTGTCAGTTAAGAGATTTTACTCCAAATGAATTAGGACTCGAAGTTCAATCAGATTCAAATTATTGTAATAAAATTATACCTATTTAAAAAACAAATACCTTTCCATTCTGGTTTGCAGATGCATTTGCCAGCAACGGGATCACATCCGATATGATGATCGTTAACACACTGACAAACCTGTTCGCAATTGTTACCAAAATAACCGGGACTGCACCTATCCTCGCAGCGAGTCCCCGTGTATCCCGGACCACAAGTGCACAAACCTAACAACATATACGTGCACGTCAACTAAAAACGCAAGAGGAAACAAGCCGTGCAAATCTAGACTAAGAAGCAAAAAAAAATAGAGAGCCTAACCGTTCTGCGGGTTACAAGCAGCACCGTTTCTACAAGTGCAATTCTGAAGGCAATTTTCACCGTAAAACTGACCGCTGCAGGGACGATCACAGTGCTGTCCCTCCCATCCGGGACGACAATTGCATTGGCCTGTTTCAGTTGAACAAGTCGCATCGTTTTTACCTGGAAAAAAAAAATAAACTGCATAGAATTCAGTACTTTAAATATGGAATGGGTGCTTACAGTTGCATTTATGGGCGCAGTCTTCCCCGAAAGTATCAGCGGGGCAGGTTTCATTGCAAGTAACACCCATGAAACCTGGGGCGCACAAGCAAGCACCATCTATTGGAGAGCATTGAGCGTTGTTCTTGCAGTTGCAGACTCCGTGGCAACCTTTTCCGTATGTAAGAAGGGAGCACTGTCTGGAACAGTCCGATGTTGTCCATCCGGGTTTGCAATCGCATTTTCCAGTCCATGGATGACAGCTAAGTTTCAAGAAGTGCAAATGTTTTGGTCTCCAGAATTATTCAATATTTATGCCCGATTTCTTCACCTCCTGATAAATTTATCTTCTTGGAAACCATTGTATCGATAATAGTTTCTGAGGATACTGCCTGGCAGATAAATTTATCCGTAGGTGAAGAAATCGGGCCTAGACTTCTTTCATTAGTGTTAAAGAAAATTATACTCACGATTCAGTATTATTTTCATTACATTCGCATCGATTTCCGCAAAGTTCTCCCCAAAAGCCCGTATGGCAAATTCTTTCGGAACAATCGACGCCTTTCCACCCTTTATCACAAGTACACTTGCCGTCGACATTCGAGCACTTTCCATTGTTCTTGCAGTCGCACATCTTCGAGCAGTCAGGGCCGTACGTGCCCTCTTGACACAGATCTAAACACTAGAATTCCACCTCAAGAAATGAAGCTTGCTTGCTTATTTGAGTGCGTACTTACTTTATCGCCTGTAAATCCGGGTTGGCACTCACAATTTCCGGTGATATGATGACAAGATGCGCCGTTGTAACAGTCGCAATTCAAGCTGCAATTTGCGCCCCAGAACCCGAAGGGGCAACGGTTGGCACAGACAGCTCCGGTCCAACCGGCTTCGCAAAAACATTCCCCTGTTTTGGGATCGCAGGTTCCGCCGTTTTGGCAACGACACTCTGACTTGCACTCAGAGCCATGAGTTCCCGTTGGACAAGGATCATCACAACTACATAAAACAAAACAAAGTTCGAAGATCAGAAGACTAAAGTGAAGTTTTAATACATACAGTGGTCCTGTCCACCCAGGCTGACAATTGCATTCCCCGGAAACATTGTCGCAATATCCATTCCTACACTTACAGGTTTCCGCGCAGTCTTGCCCGTAAGTCCCTTCGAAACATTTGCTTTCGCAGTGAATCCCTGTGAATCCCCTGGAGCACTTGCAAACGCCGTTGTACGGGTCGCAAGTTGAATTATTTTGACATAAGCAGCGATTTTGGCAGTCGCGCCCCCATAATCCCGAAGGGCAAGCTGAAATTACATCTTAAATTTATTAATTTTTTCTTTGTTGGGGTGATTCAACTCATTACAAATATCACAGTGGGGCCCTCCGTAGCCGTCGGTGCACTGGCAGCTTTCGGGGGCGACGCAGGTGCCGTGCACGCATTCTTCTGAGCAAACGGGTATGCATCGGTCCTCGAGGTTGCTCTTGGTGTAGCCCTTGCAACAGTCTTCTACTGGTTTGGTGCGGACCAAGTTTTGTTGTTTATACACAGTCTTGAATTTGATTTTGTATTTTGAGCAGCGAGGGGGGAAGTTTAGACACCAAACGTATTCCCTTTCCTGGTAGGGTTGCTGCTCCGAAACGGTTACGGTTATCGTATACCTGGCAATTAAAAATTTGAAAAATAATTGCTCGTTCTAAAATTAATGTTACGTATGGTGCTATTCAGAAAGAAAATTTAACTCTTTAAATTTTAAGTATTAAAGTGTTACAGTTACTCAAATTTGCTTTCTGAATAACACCATTTAACTCCTCCTAAAGTTTTTTTTAAAAGTTAAATTCTTAAATTTTTAATGGTTAAATTCAAATATTTTTGAATAGCACCAGTAATTTTAACATGGGAAATAAACATTACTTAGTTTTATCTACCTCGATAAATTCATATGAAATTGTAGGTCATAAACAGAAAAGATATTGGCTTTTCAAATCTCTAAACTTGCAATATTTGAATCATTAATATTGTTACGAATTTGGGGGTTCACAAATTATAGTCGTTAAATTTCAGAACACTTTAATTAAAAGCTGTCGCTTTATACAATTAACAACACAATTGTAATGAGCTTGTCTATCAAATAACAGTTTTACAACATGTACTTTCTATTTATTCGAGGTACGAATCCTTCGCTTGCTAACTTCATAACATAATTCGTGGCGGATCGTACGGCTTATATAACAGAGCCCTCTGTGCTCGAAACTTCTAGAATGACCGCGCAGCTTCAGTCATGTTCTGTGACGCAAGGTGGCGTGTCTGATGCTAAAAATAGATCTACTTGCGCGTCACGGCTGTAACAATATTAATAAATTTAGAAGAAAAAGTAATTAAAATCTACGCCCAGTGGCGCATTAAGAAGATAATAATAATAATAAATTTTCGTGGACGAGGTTACCTATTTGTTCGAATTTCATAACCAGAAGGTTAAAAGATCAAATCCGAATCACTTCATTTATTTATTGGTGCTTTACATAGTTTGAATTCATTAAAAAAAAACTGAAGTTGTACTTTCCAATTTATTTTAAATTAATTCTTCGTAAATTGTTAATTTAACAATTTATTTTTATTTAAAATTGATGTAAAAAGTTTTATCTCTAGCAAAAATATTGTAGCATACAGGGTGTTAATAAAAAACTTGTACACACTTTGGTGGTGATAGTAAAGATCAAAATAAGCATTTTTTTTAAAATAAACCCCATGTCCAATACTCAGTACAGGTGTACACGCCATTTGTTCACTCTTCTAGAAGTTTTACTTCCTACATAAAATCCGACAAGCGGCGCCATCTATTGCTCAACTGTCTCCTTTTCGCGGTTTGACTACGGCCAGCTGAATGAATGAATGAATAGAGAATAAAAGAAAACCGAAGTATCAGGATACTAAGATTGCCGAAATAAAAAGCAACTCGCAAGAAACAAAATAAAACCGTGAAAGGGAGTCAAAAACAAAAGAGTGATACGTAGCGTGATAACATGAGAACATGAGAACAAAAAAAAAACAAAAGAAGATCGACTGCTTAGATGAAGAACAAAAACAAATGAATCTCCAGACGAAAATAAACTTGTAGAAAACAAAAGACATCTGTAAAAATGCGTCACTGTATCAGTCAACAAAAAAGTGAAAAATCTATTAAACAAAAGAAAAAATATGAAATGAATCTCTAGACGAAAAAAACTAGTAGGAAACAAAAGACGACTGTAAAAAAGCGTCATCCAACAAAATGCGATAAATCAATTAGATAAAAATGTACAAGATAAAATTAATGAAAAAAAAAAAAAAAACAGAAGTACATACCACTATAGTGAGATGGACCAAAAAATGAAAATCGATGAAAGTTTTGGCAAATAAATACAAACTTAAAAGAAACAAAAGAGAACTGTTTCTCTTCAATTATTGAAGACCATATCAATTGATATATATATCGATGTTACAGAATAGCCCTGCAGGTAGCGACTCTTTCGTTGCAAGTAGTCAATACGGCCAGTCCAATTCGCCTAAAAATGTGTTCCAGTAAAGCAAACCGTGGAGCGTGTCAACTCGCGCCGTCTAACACTCATTAATTAGGCGTTACCATGGTTACGATACCGACGCTTATTTTGACAACTTAAATGTCAAGACGAAAAAAAATGAAAAGCGAGTGTCAAGCGGCGCCCTCAAATTCAAAACTAGTTTCAAAATTACTTAATTAATCTTGAAATTTTTGGTTATGAGAAATGTCAATTCGTCTTGATATTTAAGTTGTCAAAATAAGCGTCGGTTTCGTAATCATGGTAACACCTAATTAATGAGTTTAAGAGGGCGCTGGCCGACACGCTTCATGGCTTGCTTTACTGGAACACATTTTTAGGTAAATTGGCCTGGGCGTAAATGACATATCAATTCAGCTGGCCGCGGTTTGATGTAAGCGAGTGCTACGCATTCTGGAGACAGCACGCCACCTGTCCGGAATATTCTAGAGAGTGATAGTTCCATAACGTTCCAGGCGTATCTAGTAACGGCTGTATTGGATATTTAAATGAGGAAGGCCCGCGATTTCAACAGTTTTATTTACCGAGCGATAGTGCGAGCATCTCGGTCTGAAATAAGGTAAAAAATATTGAAGTGTTATTTATTACGATAAGTGTTGTACGTTATTTTTCAAGTAATTTGTAGTGTATTAGGCTAACGTTTTGTTAAAATTTTTGAAATAAAGTGATGAATATTATCTGTGAACCCCCAATTCGTTAATGATACCTGATGTACCGTAACAGTACGTTACGGTGCATCGGGTAAAAACTAAACAATTTTAATCGCTATTATAAGTCTGACTTTGATTTATTTACGCTGAATAACTGACTAATGTTACTTGTCACACAAGAAATATATTAAAAATATAGCGAAGCTTGTTTTACAAAACTAAAATAACGCAAAATTGCCTCAACAGTCGTTTCCTTTTACTTGCGCCCGATGATACGTTGAATGGACGCGATGGTAAGTTAAGTGGATGTAAACGAGGCTTTAAAGCGAAATAAAGCATTGTTAATAGGATATTATTTAGTTTAGTTTTTTTTTTCAGATGATACTTATTCATTCTTTGTTATTATAATTGGTTTTCATTTTTCGTTTTTCGAGTTTATATATGTGAATAAGCTTACATTGTTTTAAAAATCGTTTTTTCCGAAAGAATTAATGACAATTAAAAATCACTTTCCTCAATTTGATTGTGTTAATAATATTTATACACAAAATACATGTATTACGCACAGTTACGGACAGAAAATTTCGGACACTACTGTCATCTTAAGCGTCGGTTTCCTAGGACAGCGGTGCCGTAAAATAGCGGCCGTAAGTTGGCGATGAATAACGTCACATAAAAGGTACTAAGAACATTAACCCCCAGCTTCACAAAAATTATTTAATCACTGATTAATTTAACAGCGTGATTAAAGCCTGTGATTGGTTGAGTGAAGCAATATAATTGGTTATTTCAAATCTATTGTTAACTTCGTCCAATGACGTTCCTTAATCAGAGAATTAAATCAATCGTTGATTAACAATTTTTTTGTGAAACCGACCGTAAGTCATTTGGTTTCTTAGAAAATGGCAAACGTCACCGTCATCTAAAAATACCTAAAAGGTTTTTTATACGTTTGGAATCCTCTTTTGGTGGCTCCTCGCTTTCTAAATATGTGAGTAACTGCAAATCCAGATAGTCTTACGAAATATATATAATAAATACATATCGTCGCTTTTTCTTGCTTGCTTTACGTCAACGTACGTCATTTTTCAACGCTACTTGTCGTCATTCACCCAGTGGCGGTTCGTCGGGGTGAGCGAGGTGGGCAGTGCCCACCCTGTCCTAAGAAGTTGCACATTCCGGTTCCTCGTCGGGACAGTCCCGGAAAACAAATTTATTTGGAAAATGCACCCACTTTCCCTTTTGCAGTTATTGTCGGATTCGTCGATTATTTTTTTGTGAAAGACGTTCTAAAGCTGAGAAAAAGCTCTGTGAATCTCCTGCTTAAATTTAATTCAAAAATTACAAGCACCGTAGCGAGGGGAGGGAGAGACGTTGAGTTAATTGAGAAAACAAAAAATGCGGCTTTTTTGAACTTTGATTGTAATTCAAGAACGCGTTTGTCGACTGTTTTTTGGTAAACGGCGTTAGAAAGCTGAGCAAAAAATATATAAATATAAATATAAATCCCATGCTTAAGTTGAATTCAGAAATTACAGGCGTGATCGCGTGGGGAGGGAGAGACGTTCATTTAATTGAGGAAATAAAAAACCCGGCGCCTTTGAATTTTGATTGTAATTCAAGAACGCGTTTGTCGATTGTTTTTTGGTAAACGGTGTTGGAGAGCTGAGCAAAAGCTCTGTAAATTCCATGCTCAAGTTGAATTCAGAAATTACAGGCGCGATCACGAGGGGAGGGAGAGACGTTCATTTAATTGAGGAAATAAAAAACGCGGCGCCTTTGAATTTTGATTGTAATTCAAGAACTCTTCTGTCAATTTTTTTTTTGTAAAAGGCGTTGGAAAGCTGAGAAAAAGCTCAGTAAATCTCACGCTTAAATTTAGTTAACTCCGAAAAACAGATTTATTTGGAAAATGCACCCATTTTCCCTTTCGTAGTTATTGCCCACTCGCAGTAAATCATGAAGAGCCGCCACTGCATTCACCGTCATATTACGGCCGCCACATTACGGTCCCGTTATCCTAAAAACCTCAGGCTGTACTGACGTGAGAATGTGAAACGTTTTTTTTTTTGTTGTAAACAAGTCTTCGTTGTCATTCAGACTGACATCTGAAAATTAAATTTGCTGTCATCCATAAATTATTGGATGTATTGTACTTTAATAAAGTTAGAATTATAAACTATTGTCCAAAAAGGTACTATATAACTATTCAAGAGAATATTGAAAGCGACAAAAATTACACGTCATGAATCGCAAGCGTTTATTCTACATTTTGTGATCAATTTTATTGCAAAATTCCGGACAGAATTACGCTCGAGCCAAAAGTGAAATTATTGTTTCTAAAGACTAGTTCAAACATGGCTCAAACTGTTACGACAGTAGTGTCCGAAACTCTCTGACCGCAACTGTACGCTGAAAATAACAAAAATCTTTTCAATTATTCTCTACATACATCCTATTTTCTAATTTCAAAAACGAAGACAAATTTTAAAAACTTTATTTAAAATTTCTTTTTACGTTTTGAATAATTGAAACAAAGAGATTCAAATCATTCAAATCAGCAGGATTTAACTTAACTTAAATAATACATCATAAATTAAATTGAACATGGAATATACAATGTGCTCCAAAAAAATAACTTCAGATTTCAAATTTGTAAGGCCCATTGGGTTTTTCAGATTCTTCTTCTTTCTTTCTTATTTTCAGATCTTAAAAATTTACTATGCTTCGACGTAAATTAACATTCGAAGAAGTTAAATACACTATCCCCAAGAAAGATAATTTGGTTTTCTCTAACCTTTAATTTTAAAAATAAGCCTATTTTACTAGAAAATTGAAGAAAGTAAAATTCAATTTGATGAATCGGCAAAATGAGAACCGCTAAATTTCAATTTTAAATTTTAAACATAGTTCAAGTTCTGAAAAGTAATTGCACCAAACGAAAAAATCGAAGGAATTCTTAACGGGTTGTGGGGCCCTCCACACCATAACAAAGTGTTTAAAAAAAGTGCCCCCATAGCTCTTATTGCACCCGGGTCCCGCCATTTAGAAGGCCAGCCCTGAAGAACACCCATTATTTGCAATTTTATTTATGCATTAAGTTCGCAAGATGATAGTTTCTCAGCTGAAAAAGTTGGTTTTTATAAGCGTGTTACTTATGAAACAAAAAAAAATGGTAATGTCCAGTTGCACCGACATTGATTAAAGTTAACTCGAATTAAAGCCTTTGAAAATCCTATGTTTAATCAAAGATTGGTTAACAACGACGTTGGTGTAACTCAGCTTAAATCGTTTACAATGTATTTATCATGAAGTGTTATTCAGGGGATTCCCAAAATTTGTTGCGAGAGTCCCACGTTTTCTGCTATAACCACTGTTTTTTTTTGAACTGTTGACATTTAAGTACGTTATTACTGTTAGTAAATAAATAGAAAAAAATCGATAATTCAACTGGAATGATCTGGTTGTTATATTTTTGTTGGGAAGTGTTGTATTGTGGGGGACTCCCAAAACATGTTGCGGGAGAGTCCCGCATTTTCTGCCACTGTAACCTGTATCTTTCAACTTTTAACATTTAAGTCCCTTATTAGTAAGCATTTCCTTCAATTAAAAATAAAGATAAACACCAGCGTCTAATTTAAAGGCAATTGGCAATAAATTCTACTCACGATTCTTGTCTGGTGCAGATGTTGGGTCCCTGAAGAAGCGCCGAAACGTACGCCAGAGCTGCCAACACGATCGCTATTTGCGGCCACATATTTCTTCCTCGAAACAAAAATACGTCAGCGCAGTTCGCAGTTACATCGGTCATTAATTTCTATCTCCGAGCGTCGTTTCCGTTTACGTGGATCCGCGATAACGCCGGGAGATACATCTGGAACAACGAAATCAGGAAGTCAGACAGTGATATTAAACCAAAAATAATTTTATTGGTAATAACAGAGTGCGGAGAAAGCGGATTTAATCGCGCCTATACGGCCCTGGGAAGAAAAAGAAATTCGAAAGAAAGATTTGTGGGTGAGTGTGTGGGGCTCCTTATTTGAAAGTCCATTCACGTATGGGCGTACGGCGATGTCCGATAACTTGGAATGTTGGCCGTTAAAAGTTAAAATTCCTTTTCTAGTACCTTGGGCATTAAGGTTGCCGACAAATAATACAATGTACGATACAGTCGGTCCTCGATTATCCAACAGAATAAACTGTTTGTGACGTCTAACAAAAGTAATTTTATTCACATTCATATTAGTTATTAGCAGGGAAAAGAATTCGGGCCACTTGTTCCGTGAAAATTACGAAAATTTAGTACTCGGACTGCATTAGCCCCGCCGACAATAACCTCTGATGAAATGAGAACGCACTGCTTCCCCTCCCACTCAATAATAATTCGAGGTGGTGAGAGCAAATAGTACATTCGGCGTCAAAAGTATCAAACACTAAGTGGCCCGAATTCTTTTTCCTGGTTATTAGGGCTAGAAGTTATATAAAGGGATATACGTATAAATGGCTGTGATAATGACATAAATAATTTCTTGCTAGGCCATTTTATAAAAGCATAATTTGTTGATTTGGATCATCCACAAACTGCTTCGTTTATGGTATTGTCTTCCACTATTTTTTTTTTTTAATAATATTAAGAAACACTAATAAGACTTTAAACTTTTTGTGCATCAAGGGTGTTAGGGTGTTTTTAGCCTTTGGACAATTGTGTGCATAAACAGCTTCATAATGTTCTTGATACAAAACTAGAAAAATCGTTTTCATACAGTATTTCATGAATGTAATAAGAGATAAAATAATTTGAACAATTTCCTAGTCTGAGATACACCTAATTAAAAAAAATAATGTTGTTACGATTAAAGTTTCAAAGTAATCCATTACAAGTTATACTAAATCAATTTGCTGTTAATTACGTGCTAATATTAAAATATTTCTTGATGATATTATGTATAAGCTTACTCTTTAACCAGTATTCGAATTTCAAGTTTTTTTTTAAATGTCATCTTTTTTAAAATTTAATGTTTTGTTTTAAAAACCGTCAAGAAACTAGCAGCAGGAACACTGTTCTGGATAGACAGTCGAAATCTCGCGTGGGAGAGAAGGATCATCATTGATACACTCTTTTGTTTTTGTGAAATAAATTAAAAAAGGAAACTATAACAAAGAGTTCCTTTATAGAGGCCAGATTAATATAATTCCCCCCTATTCATTGCCTGACCGATTTAATTTTAACACTTTTTGACATCGGCCATTTTAGAACCAAACCACAGATTTATTAGAAAACTATCCAAGACACTTGAAATGCAATTAACTGTATTTGAAGTTCAAAACTCAAAAATAACAACTGATGCAGAAAACGGCCTGACATGTATGTTGGGATGCATATTTTAGTTTTAAACGAAGTATTGTAAAAGTATCAGTAAAATTACATACAGTATGTCCACGGATAGGTGATACAAGAGGAAAACTTTTTTATTACTGATTTCTCAGAAAATTTTATTCTTTACAATAATTTTTGTAGTATTTGAAAATCTTAATTTTCATCTTACTTTTCCTACATGTAGCTATTGTATGTAATTAGGTACATTTACAAATTTCCACAATTTTTAAGTTTTAAAAAATTTCTGATATTTTTTTGATCGTATAGACCAAAAGTCGGATCGGATAGACTAAAAAAACATATCTGACGTATTCTTCATTTCCATTAACTTAAGAACAAGCAGGTATTAATACTATTAACTGCTAAATTCCGTTTTTTATATCAGATCAGTCTGGTCTGGTCAGTTATACCTCTTGTATCACCTATCCGTGGACGTCCTGTGTATTATCAATTTAGGAAGGAAAGATGGAAAGTCATTAAAAAATGTTGTACTCGAAAGTTTTCCGATATCATTGGTTTGAAAAAATGTGTTTCTTAATATGATGTGTGCATCAATGCGTCCAAGTTACCAATTGTACTGATAAAAAATAAATGTTTCTAATATATGTATCACTAAAGGTAATAAGGTAAAGTAATTGAAGCAAAAATGCGACATTATTATTATTCTTTTCTATAGTACGTTTAAGCTACAGTCATTAATTCGACGATTTCGATACTTTCCTATTCTTCAATAAAAGTATCGAAATTTTCAAAGTATCGGAATGAAGGTATCGATGTTCCTAAAGTATTCGATACCCAAAAAAATATCGGTACTTATAAGGTTTCAAGTACTGCTATATACACCTTTCACCCCTTTTCCCCTCCTACAATAAGTAAAAAAAATACTTTTGTTTCCCTCTTCTTAAAGTGACTTTAAATTAAAGTTTCCTTAAAGTCTGATTATGAAAACGGCCATTAGAATTTTATTTTAATTGATTTGTTTTTTTATTTTTTTTAATTGGATTGGATCAAAATATATTTCATAATTTTCTTTTTATCTATTTCTCGAGCGGTGCATATTCGTTGACGATCTCTAAAAGTGGCGCCATCTGTGATTTCATGTAGGAAGCTATTTTCAATATTCGGCAGTTCAGCCAGAGAACTAATTTTCATTTTCAATAACTTTTAAAGTCGGTTCTTTCCCCAATATTTTTGAATAAAGATGAGGCGCTTGCTCGTCGATTTGTTTTTTAATTTTATATTTGTTTTATCTCTTTAATTTTTTTTTATTTATATATCAAATTTGGCTCCTCGATGGAATTGTTTTTATTTTGTCTTCGCCTTTTTCTAAATTTTGCTTGTCGATGGCATTTGTGTTTCTATTCCAACTTTTAAATTTACTTATCCATTTCACACTTTTTCTTAATTATATCTTTGCCTTTTTTCTTTGTTTTTCTGTTTCATCTTTCGAATTTTATTTATCGATAGCATTTGTTTTTTTATTCTATCTTCGCCTTCTTTTAGACGTTTTTTATTTTGTTTTCAATTATTGCTTTTCGACTTACTTTTCCCTTTTTTTCTTTCAAGTTCTGCTTGCCGATAGCATTTGTTTTACTGTTCCATCTTTCGAATTTTACTTATCGATAGCATTTGTGTTTTTTTGTTCCATCTTTGCTTTTTTCCTACATTTCTTTGTTTTGTTTTCGATTGTTGTTGTAGCTCGAGATTTCCGCTGCGAATAAAAACGACTTCTCCGAGGACATTCTTCTTATTTGTTTGTTAATGTGTTTTGTGGTAATATTATGATGATGAAATTCTTATTTTCAACGTCAATCCACAAATTTGGCAATGCTTTTATTAATACCAAATACTTCTTAATATTTGGTGGAGAAGAACGTCCCTGCAAAGATTTTCGCCATTCATTGAAAGATGCATAATAGCGAATGAAAATTTATGTGGCGCATCAAAAATTGTAACAACAAAAAGCAGCAGAGTGAAAAAATTCACAAAAACTCATTGTTTAAAAAATAATTTGAAATTAATAATATTCTTAATCTTAAGTAAGTCAAATTGGTTGTATCGTGAGAGCAATTAGAAACCCAACTCTTGGAATATGAATCAGTTGCCTTTTAAAAAGTCAAATACTATTAAAATGTTGTATAATAGTAAAAAAAAAATTAATGTTGCTTACATTTTTATCATTCCGAATACTAGTTCGCAATGATAAAAAGGCTAGGATAAGATTTCGAATTCTGTGGGTGTCTGTGACTTGGGATTTTATTGGTTTCATGGTACTGCAAAATGTATTTTGTTTAAAAAACGGGGTAATCAGAAACATATACTCGTTTGTAAAACTAGATAAGATCATGAAAGTGCAGTAGGAGGTCTTCCAATTTTTAAGACCGCTGTTTGATGGTTTAATATTTTTGGATGGTCACTTTTAGTGCTTACTGTGTACCACAGTAAAGAATTAATAGGTAACAGTGCGGGCGTTCGGAACGTGCACGCAACTGCGAGAAATATTTTAATGTGTATATTTTTATTATCTCATGCTGAAGGATTAAACACCGTTCTCTCTCGCGCATTGATACTTGAATTCATCTTTTAGCTGTCGCTCTCGCAATTGGTTTCGCGTTTTCATGCACATTCGACACACGGCGGAGTGCTCTTGTGGAGTCACCTGATATATCATTCACCGTGCCACGGCTACACATTATGTATTTTATATTTATAAGTTAGTTTAGTTAACCGATTCATTTTAATATATCTGAAGAAATAATTTTTTTTTTCTGAATACATGGCAAAGCAATTGGGTTTATTTCAATTTCCTTAATTAGAAGTTCTTAGTCCGAATATCTCTAAACGAATGAACAAATATAAACACGCTCACACATTTTGCGACACAACATAACATTATCACGTGTTATTAAACAAACAAGGCCCGGCCTTAATTAACACCAATTTATTTCCACTACTTCCTAGGTTCGTTTCAACACATAATTTTCCGTCGGGCGCGAAGGAGGAAGACAATTTCTATTTTTCTAATTCACACCGAGCGTTTCGTGGGCGATCTCGATTTTTACTTCAGGTATTCCACGCTCCCAAAACACTGCGGTTAATGCATGCATTAAAAAGTCGTAAACACACGATATTTCGGGCGTCACGATAAAATTCTTGTTTTGAAAGAATATACTTTAGGTGTTAGGTAGGTATAGCATAGTACACGTATGTTGATACCCACTCTGCAAACAAACCCACACACTAATGAATAGTGAAATGTATCTCGTTGATTAAAATATTTTTTTATCGTTTATTATTTATACGTCGCTTGGTTGCTACTGTTTATCTTTTATTGTGGTACTGTACGTTGATTAATGAAATTATTATTTAGTAGCGTTGTGTTTTTGTCATCTACCGGTCGTTGTTGGAAAATGAGAATATGGACAATAAAATAGATAGAAAATAAAGCGAGTTGGGCATGCAAAAGAGATGGAGCAGATTTTTGTAAGCTATAGCTTCTTATGAGGTACGTGGTTTTCCCCATTCATCGTGTACTTTCAGTCTTTAGTTATCTGCGCGATTTGTGTGTACATCGAGTTTCTATGAGCTCATTTTGATTCAATAACCGGTATAGTATGTACAGTGTCCCAAAGTTGATGGTCCATACATAAAGTGACCATTTATTTTTCATTCCAAAACGGGACAACGTTGAAAAATTAAACAAAATTCGGTAAAAAATCACAAAATATTATAACAACTCCCGAACTGTAGTCATCATACTCAGCAGAGAAAGTTTTGATAAGAACTATCAATGGATTTTTCGAGAAATTACGTAATTTTTGAAACAAAAATGTCATGGGCAATAACGATTGGTGCTCTCAAGCGTGTTAAAAAAACCGTAGAAGCTTTGAAGCTTCAACACCAATTTCAAAAAGTAGTAGATCTACTGTTAAAACTAATTGGTTGGCATCACTAGATGAAACTGAAAATCAGTGTTTCCAATTCGGTGCATTTTAACATTTAAGAAGCACTTGGCAGTAAAAATAAAATTTTTATAATAATTGGTACAAATTTTGATGTTTTTTTCCAGAAAAACAAAAAAAAATCTCAATATTTTTAGTTTAGTTTCTTTCTGTGTTTCTTATTTTGGGTGAAGAAAATAGCGCTCATTTTATTTCCGTGCAGTAACTTTACATAACCTTATTTTTTTTTATTATTTTGAATGCGCTCACTAAAGAAGACACTTGAGGTTACGTCAACTCACTCATTAAAAAATTACATTTAAATCAATTTCACAAAGTGAGAAAAAAAAACGTAAATTATTCTATAATAAAAATGACGTAGGGTAAGAGGAAATCATAGGTACTTTCTTTCGCTTAAAAGTTTGAATCGTGTTTTGAATAGTTTGGACCTGAATTTCGTTGTTGTTGCAACAAAACACCTGACTTGAATTTTTGATTGACAGTTCATTTGTAAAAAAACATAATTCAATCCAAGCAAGTTTTAAAAATAGAGATATTCAAAGAAAAGAATGTCTGTTTTTGAATCAAAATACGTTTGGATCACGATTTTGTGAGTGAAAGAAAGCACCTAATATTAAACATTAAAAAAGAGTGCAAGTGGAAAGTGTGATTTTTGATGACATATTAAATCGTTATTACGTTGGCAACACCCGGTTCTGCCACTCATCTTCAGTGTCACTCACGACTCACGTCTTCGTCATAATCGTCATCGTAATCACATTCGTAAACGTCGAATACACTAAAAACTATGGCGCCAAATTCAAACTTCTTCAATCGTTAATGATGATTGAAGACAGTTCGAATCTTTAATAATGATTCATGATTGAAGATAACCAACGAAAAACAGAAGACGATCAAGTATCTAAAAATTACGAAACAAAACAATGCGAATTTAAGGTAATAAGAAATTTACTTAATCTCAAAAAAACCCATTTTGATTATTAATTTGGATTATTAAAATAATAATAGAAAACAAAACACAATTTGAACATCTATTTACTGGAAACCGAAAATTAATTTCTAAAATGATCAAAAAGAATATAAAATGTTGAAATTAATTTAGAAACAAGAATAAGCGAGCTAAATACTTCAAGCCTTCATTATTGATTTAATTAAACGTAAGAAATTAAATTGAATTAAGAACAGAAGCAACTTGAAGAGATTAAGAAACGAGAAACAACAGAAATTTCAAAATAATAATAAATTTCAATTGTGTCTATAATAGTAAAATACTGAAACTAAGGAAAAACAAAACACGATCGACCGGAAAGGAACTTAACCTCAAAATAATTCAAGCTTCCATTATTGATTTAATTAATCAGGAAAAATGAAATAAAATAACATAAATAACAAAAAGCAAAATGAAGAGATTTAAAAAAATAATTTTTAAATTAACAATGAATTTTAAATTCTCGATGTTTCTACATAGGAGATTAATTATACAAGTGTAATATCGTGAAACGTGCTGCCCAGCCAGTGTTACCAACGTCATGCATTTTACTTCAGGTCTGATGTGTTTAACAAGCACTTGGCGACAAAAACAAAACATTCGTTAAGATCACACAGCGCGTAGATTTTGGAAAGAGGTTTTGGTAGAATTTTAATGTATTTTTATAAAATATCTAGTGTAAAACGGTTACCAACAGTTGACAATACTGCTGAAAATATCGTTTAATTATATATTATATAAGTTTTTTATAATGGGACATTTAAAGATAAGATTTTTAAAACGGGACATTTTTGCCTCCCAAGTGATTATCTCTCGGGGACAACATGACAACGTCTTTAAAAACGGTACTCTCCCGTTGAAAACGGGACGTGTGGTCACTTCATACATACAAGAAGTGCGATGGACTGATAATTTTTTAATTACTGATTTTATCTTAAGATTGGTGTTATTTGTGTTATTGTCTAACAATGTTATTACGTTTTGTAAATTTAATTTATGAATAAACTTATTTTGTTTATAATGTTGTAGTTATTTATTTTACAAGTTTACAATTTAAGAAAGTTTATGCATTCTCGGGATATCTCTGAAGCACTAGCATATTAGTTTACGTTATTAGTTTGGTAATATGATATGGGGACGTGTTTAGTCTTGGCAACAAAGAAACGGCAGAGGCGGCAGTCTCCCAAGGGCTAGCGCGGAATGCGAAACGTGTTGGTAAACGGGGCCACGGATGGGCCTGGTGATATATGAGGTGGACGCGATGTGTTGCAGGGCATTAGGTAGAGGGTGTCTGCAGAATATGACCTGAGATAGTATGTTCTGGCAGAAGTGTTAGGGCGGTACATTCTCACGATTGGCAATGCGGTATGAGGGTCATGATTTTATCCGGAGGTATTCTGGTAGCAGAATATTGTCCGGGATGCCATCCAGGGCGTTGACTAGAGAAAGGTATTGTGCACTAGCATACGATATCGGGGTTCTTGTCGCGGCGTGCAAGCAGCGCCGATGAAGAGCACGGTACCGGCAAAGCAATTAGCTGTATTCTGCATTCATTGTGAGTGGGAATTCGGTTGATTGCATTCCTGACCAGGTGATAGCATTGAGCTATTCAGAAAGGTCTGACATGATGATGTCATTGGACCAGTACGGAGTGGTGCTTGACACTTACGCAGTCGATGACATCAACTGATCCTTAGAACGTATGCTCGGGAAGCAAGGTATGTTAATATCCATCGGGAGGGGTGGGTTTTGTACCCACAGGTGAATGTGGGAGGTAATGCATGCGAAGATAAGAAGTCAACATGCGAGGATGACTTCCCCAGTGTCCAATATCATCATGACTGAGCTACAGCTTCTAGATTCGCCGCTGGAGCAGGTGAGGCCGGGAAAATGGCCCCGGAAAGTGGATTGTTCCATATTACTGGATAGACACTCGTAAAGGGTTACTTATAATTTGCATGGTCCTTATCGAATTGGAATGCGATGCCCGGAGGCTAAGACGTTTACCTTCAGCGAAGAAAGCGAGAAGAAAGAAAGAACATTAGGAATGAGAGATCTAACCAATGGTGAGAGAATATTTATTGTAACTCCGTCCTCAGATAGTATTGTTTGTCTATAATATTTAAACAAAAAAAAACACTAGCCAACAATGGTCTCAAAAATGACGGTTTAATCAAGTAGATAAATCTTCCTGAAATTGCGTATAGGGCCATAATTTCTAGTTCTAAACAACTTTTCTTAGTAAAATTTTGCCAATCACCAACAAAATTGATACTTTACCTGTAAGGTCGACTTGTTTTGAAAAACTGAAAATATTCTTAAAATTCAACAGAATATTCCCAAAATCTTTTCAGTCTATCACTCTTCTTGCAAAACATCAGTCCTGGGACACACTGTATTTGTACTGTGTACGCTACCAAAGACATTAAAGTTTGTTTCTTCTCAAAGTTCAGTACAAGCAATCTTTAATCGATAACTTCCAAGTGAATGAAACATTTCTTTGTTCCTTTATTATTTAACAATATAAATGAGACATTCCTGTACTTTACCATGCAAGAGTTTGTTTCACACAATAACAATCAACGTTCCAAGTTAAAAGTCCGAGGTCGTTCGTTTCTACTTTGTTGAATTCATACGCAAGATCATCATCTTTTCTTACACAACAGTTAATTTTGTCCTTCTGCAGTTTATAATTTATCGTGTGCCGAATGAATTGAATTATATTTACGCAGTAAAAGCGCGGGGAATGTACTGACGCAGTGCGCTTTTAATTTTTTTTCTTTACGGCGTAAGCGCTTTCTTTGTGTGGGATTCACATTTACATATTTATAAATGTGCAAGGTTAAAGTTGATGCGTAAACACAGGCTATTCCTGGTTTTGTGCCAAGTATTTTCTGGTTGGTAATTTTGAAAGTATACTTCAGTAGTCGCTTTATTGTTCGTTCCATTTTGAATTGCACGCATAAGTTTTTAACAATGTCCAGTTTATATGTGATTTCCCAAATTAGGCATCCAAACTTACACATGTGAGGAAGTGACAATCTAACTACAAGAGTCATAAGGATAATCAGTGGCGTACAGAATTTATTTTGTCAGAAAACGGTCGGTAATGTATTGTACAAAAATTAAAACATGTGTTATAGATATGAAATAAATTAGTAAATAATAATAATAATAATATTAATAATAATAATAATGATTTTATTGGAAAAACATTAACTTGTATACAATGACATACATATATAAAAAGTTAAACATTATTCTATTTTTTGTCAAAAGGAATAAAAACAGACTAACTCACAGAGTTGTCTGTTCCCTCTGGTATCCCTTCAACAAAAGAAAAAAAAACAAAATAGAGAAAATAAAAAAAAATTATAATTTAGAGAAATTAATATGCACCATTATAAATAACCTTAAACCAATTAGAATGCACCTATAATTTGTACGTCGTATCGCCAAGCAGAAACATCCTGTATTGCATTTTAAACGACCTTAGTGAGACTGATGTCCAATCAGATAATAGGTATAGTATTCAAACAGTGACCAATATTGTAAGAAAATAATAATAATATAATGTTTGTTAAAATAATAATTATTCGTCATGGTTACAAGAAAATCAGTGCGGTCAGTTTCATTGCAATAGACTTCTCGAGCTACTTCCTTGCTAAAGAGGCCCCATATAGGACCGAAACAGCTATCCAGGGGATGCTCAAGAAATCCACTGCAATCGAAACTGACTTGCAACTAACTTATTGATTTGACCTTTTTGTGTGGGATGACATTTTAGGTAACAAACTGATTACTACTTGTCATTCTGACTCAATTATATATTAAAATTAAAATTGTTTATCTAAAGTTTTTAAGGCCCTGTAGACCAGTTTGGAATTTTCCGTACGTTGTTTTTCCGTTTCTTATCCTCCAATGTCTTCTGTTTCGCTAATTTGGTTAATATACAGTGTGTCACACAAATTATACTATACTAGGTGTTTTTTTTTACTACAAAACTCACAGGAACTCATCGGCACTCAGAAACCTTGGAAATTTGTATGATTTTTACACACTCGCTGTTTTGAGATTTTATGAGCTTCACTCGCATCAATCAAAAAATAGAGATTTGGGATTTGCGTGTTTAAAAGTTTGCCAAAATTTACAGTACCCTTTCACAAAGCAAAAAATAGGAAGAAACCATGCTACTTGATTTTGAAAGTGAACGCGATTTTTTGCAACACACTGTATTTACCATTTTCTTTTTTTTTGCTTATGATCGTCATTATTTTCCGTTTTCAGAAACTTTTTCCATGCTTTTTCTTCTACTTTACACCATTTTTTATTTTCTTCATTCACCCAGTTGTGTATGCTTTCTTGCATATCTTGATTTTGAGATAGGAACAAAAATTTATGATCCACCCACGTATGTATTATGCCCGCCAAAAAAAAATCTGGGACATGTAATATGTTCTACTGTAAATATAACAATAATATATTACCATAGAAACAAGCTCTAACTGGCAACATTAATGGCCTAAAGCTGCATTCAAACTAATAAAATAACTCAAAAATGCATGTAGAGAGTTGTCCCAGATTTTTTTGGCGCGCATAGTACGTATGTAAAACGTGATGTCCTTCAAAATAAAATTAAATACTGAGTTAATTGTTTTGAAAGCGAAATAATAATTATAAAATAAAAATGTTTGTAGTACTAACAACAATGGTGAGACTTTCTCGAAAAAAGAAAAAATAATAACAATACATTCATGTTCTATCAACAACAAAGTAGTAAATTACGATAAATTTTTATTAAAATTATAAATAATGATGACATTAACCATTAACACATGCTGCTTATGAGCAACGAATTTGAATAATGTTTAATAAAAATGAAGAGTAATCTTTTCCACGCTTTTGTTTGTTCTCATTCCTTTTACAACAATAATTTGAGTCAATAATTTCAGTTAATAATCGAACTATTTAAGTGGTAATTACATCTTTCTTTTTCATTTGATCGTGTAGCCTAAAAGGTATGGCACATTGTTTTTATTCAAGGACTATTATGTAATAATATGACATAAGATTTTATTTTTTCTAATTATACATCCTGTATAATTTATGATATTTATAATCTCCCCTAAAAGCTACATTTATCAAATAACGCAGCTTATTAAAAAAAAAAAAAAAAATAGGTGCAAATTTACTAATTCTTAATTAATCTTTAAATCATTAATCTGTGTTCCAGTTTAAAATTAAAATGTAAGGGCTTATCCGTGATGTTAAAAAATAAATAAATGTAAAAATGAATTAATATTTTTTTATTGAACTTTAGTTATTTCAAACTCGAATTCTACATGTTGCGTATTTTTTACTTTAAACTGTACTACTGCTTTAACTTTCGTAACTTTATTAATTGTTCATTTTGTTATAATAATTTTATGTTTAATGTTTATAAATTTATATTTAAATCGTACGTTACTATTTATCTATCGATGTAATTAGGACCGCACATTTCAAACATATTCTATGATCTCTATGGTGATGATTTTTTTCTACGATTCTTTGCCTGTTCTTACATAAATTTTCTAGATTTCTAGATTTTATCTTGTAATGGAATTTCTTCTGAAACGTATCACCCATCATAAATAATTTTGGTTTGTTATTTGTTTGTGAATAAAATACAATATAAAATCATGTTTAAAAAATATATAAGGGCTTTAAGCACATTTCTAAGTTCCAAATTCAGCGTACATACAGCACCAAAATTAAAAAAAATCATACATTTGAAGACCTTTATCATTAGCTTACCACTGACTTATTTCAGTGTTTTTCGACACTTGGTCTAGTATAATCATGATCACGTTTAACAAGTCGAACATGTAAAGATCTAGCTAGCACTAAAATGCGCAAAACCGATATATTGGATATTTTTTTAGGTTTTCATGAAAATGAAAAGTAATAAAATATGCCATAAAAAAGTCAAGAAATAATTACAAAATCTTCAATTCAATATATTATAGACAAAGCTCACCTGCAAAATTTATAACTCGCCTGAAAAAATGGAATGATAGAAAGAATTCAAAACTCAAAATTGCATTTTCTTTTCATAATAATAAAAATTAACTACACTGTGCAGCACGTTCGTTTGCTCAAAGTAAAACAAAGAGTAAAACGTTTTATTACACAGGATGACCTCTTTAATCCGAACATACCCTATCCCAAAGTCTAGTAAACCGAAGAATGGAAACTTGAACAAAGTACTACTTAATCCGAAATGGGGAAATCCCCCGGTTTCATGTTTTCTAAGAAAAGTGCTCTGTCTGCTGTTAAATGTTACTGAGTTACAAAACACGTTACTTTATCGATAAATTAAAAAATCGAATTTATTAACCCTTTCGTGACCAAGCTCTGAAAAATAATAAGAAAAACCAACTGAGCAACTGAATTACCTAAATGAAATTAGCCTCTTTATATGCGAACTTGTACATAAATCAATGAAACGATGCATCGATGAAGCTATGAATCGATGGAACGATAGATCCATGATGAGGCGATGACTCGATGAGAAGTAATAGACCAATGAATTAATAATAATGGAATGATGAAGCGACAGATCGGTGGATTAATGAAGCAATGAATCGATGGATCGATGAAATGGAGCATCGATCGCTAAGCAGGGTAACTGAATTGTCTCAACGAAATTATCCTCTTGCGAACTTGTACATAAATTGATGAAATGATGCATCGTTGAAGCTATGAATCGACGGAATGATAGATCAATGATGAGACAATGAGTCGATGAAGTGAAAAATCGAGGAATCCATGCAATAATGGATTGGTGGATGGACTGATTTCAATAATGAAGCGACGGATCGGTGGCTTAATGAAGCAGTGGATTGGTGAAGCGATGGGTCGATGAAACGAAGGATCGATGAAGCGATGGATCAACGAAAGATGGACAGATAAATCGAGAAAAATTAAGCGATGATCGATGAAGCGATGTATACACATCCAGGAAGCTATCGATGAAGCGATGATCCAATAAATCGATGGATAGATGAAACGTTGAAGTGATGGACTGATGGATCAATGGTTTACTGACGCGATAGATTGATCAAGCGATTGATGGATAATGCTATAGATATGTGAAGCGATGGATTGGTGAAGCATTGGATCGATGACGCAATGGATCGATGAAATGATTTATTTATTAAACGGTAAACCCACAATGGGAAGGAGCGTTAGATCGTTGATTCGATGAAGTGATGGAACAATAAAGTGACGGATCGAAACGACGCGATGGTTAATCATCATGGGATCAATGGTTTACTGACGTGATAGATTGATCAAGCGATTGATGGATAATGCTACGGATAGGTGAAGCGATGGATTGGTGAAGCATTGGATTGATGACGCAATGGATCGATGAAATGATTTATTGATTAAACGGTAAAACCACAATGGGAAGGATCGATAGATCATTGATTCGATGAAGTGATGGAATAATAAAGTGACGGATCGAAACGACGCGATGGTTAATCATCATGGGATCAATGGTTTACTGACGTTATAGATTGATCAAACGATTGATGGATAATGCGATGGATAGGTGAAGCGATGGATTGGTGAAGCATTGGATTGATGACGCAATGGATCGATGAAATGTTTTATTGATTAAACGGTAAACCCACAATGGGAAGGATCGATAGATCGTTGATTCGATGAAGTGATGGAACAATAAAGTGACGGATCGAAACGACGCGATGGTTAATCATCATAGGATCAATGGTTTACTGACGTGATAGATTGATCAAGCGATTGATGGATAATGCTATGGATAGGTGAAGCGATGGATTGGTGAAGCATTGGATTGATGACGCAATGGATCGATGAAATGATTTATTGATTAAACGGTAAACCGACAATAGGAAGGATCGATAGATCATTGATTCGATGAAGTGATGGAATAATAAAGTGACGGATCGAAACGACGCGATGGTTAATCATCATGGGATCAATGGTTTACTGACGTTATAGATTGATCAAACGATTGATGGATAATGCGATGGATAGGTGAAGCGATGGATTGGTGAAGCATTGGATTGATGACGCAATGGATCGATGAAATGATTTATTGATTAAACGGTAAACCCACAATGGGAAGGATCGATAGATCGTTGATTCGATGAAGTGATGGAACAATAAAGTGACGGATCGAAATGACGCGATGGTTAATCATCATGGGATCAATGTTTACTGACGTGATAGATTGATCAAGCGATTGATTTATAATGCTATGGATAGGTGAAGCGATGGATTGGTAAAGCATTGGATCGAAGACGCAATGGATCAATGATCGTTGATTCGATGAAGCGATGGAACAATAAAGTGACGGATCGAAACGACGCGATGGATCGACAGATGTTAAATCTTTTCGAACCACAACGACTGGAGAAGTTCAAGTGATGACTTTTGTGAATGTAAAGAGGTTTTCACATAGTTTAGATACAAATCAGTTACAAAAGCGATCAAGCCAGGTAATTCATTTACCCCAAAGGTAAAATCTTCAATAATTTAAAATGTAAAGGAAATAAATAAATTTTTTAGATGATGAGATGGGAAATTGGCTTTTTCAATTCATAATTGAAGAAATATTTACAAATACATACACTTGGGGTATTTCAGTTACCTCCCCTAAGGCACAAAAGGGATAAGAGTTTGGAGGGGGTGAATTTTTGATTTGAATATAAAGAACATTTTATTGTGAGAATATTGAAATTCGTAGATAATGAAAGGAAAAAGAATATTTTCTGTCTTTTGTTCGTTAATCCGAACATTTAGAAAATCAGGATCAACTAGTGCAATTTATTAGTTCGGATTAAAGAGGTCCTACTGTATTTTTTCCAGTATTTTTAATACTTAATATTTTTTAACAATAGGAATAATCTCAAAGAGCATCAGAAATGAATAGAGTTCGACTTTGAGAGTGGACATTGCATAGATAGTTCAAAATAAACTATTGGAAAGCAAAAAAAATATGTACATAATGGTTTATTTAAGTACTGTTAATTTTGATTAACAGTTTGTGAAACCCTTTATGTAGGTCTATCAATTTTATCTATGCTAACTATTTTTCTCACATACTCTCAAGTTGAATATCTCAAAGTGCAAACTGTGAAAGAAATTTAATTCTTCTGTTTTCTGCAGGAACTAATTCCTCTAATTAAATTAGTCACTTCACAACGATAAAACCTACAAAGTGGGAACGAACGACCTCGGACGGAATTACTTATTATTGTTGAGTGTTGAGTCTATTGTCTTATCGTACAATGCACGTTACTTCTGTGTTCATCAAAAATGCTTTTTATTTTTTTTATCCAAATCCATGTGTATTCCATGAATACAATTGAATCAGAATGAGCTGCAAGAAGCAATATTACAATTTCCAACACTTTTAAGGACCGTTCCCTTTTGTATAAAATTTGTTACAAAATGAGACAGGTTACCACAGTGCACGTTTATTGGTTGATTCGATAGTCCTCTCAGTTTTTATCACCGTGTCCCACATGCCTAATATACTTATAATAAATTGAGATTAATACTTTCATGTCACAGTAGTCAATTGTGCTTAAACTTTGGTCAATAGAGTAAATCAATTGTCGACGATTAACATACTATTCCAAACACCTACAGGGACCGGTCTTTATACCGACGTATTTGGAGAGGACGACAGAAAAGGTAAAGGTGAAGTGAACTAGTATAAATAAATAAATTTTTATGTACCTACATATTTCATCACTTTGTATAAACGAAACCGAAAATTCGTTAATTTGATTTTTATAGCTACATAAATCACAGCTTTTTATTACGGGCATCGATATTAATAAAAATAATTAGGTTAGAGAAGCTGAAGCATTTTTTATTAGTTTATAAAATCTTTTACGTAAAAAGTTCCGTTAGTTTCGGTTAAAAATTTGGCAACTGGCAATTAGTGTTGTTTAATATCTACTTTTGTTTTATCTTCGTTTCCAATCGTCTTTTGTTTTCTTTCTGTAAGATCGTTTTTGACTTTATTTATTTAAATTTTGAATATTTTCAATTGATCGAGCTTTACTTTTTCTTTTTTTCAATTTCAGATTGTTTATATTTTTTAACTATCAATTTATTACCTCTTGCATGTTTTTCGTTTGTTTTATCTGTTATTGTATTCTTTTTGTTTACTCGATTTGAGTTTCTTTTACAATTTAATTCCACCGACTTTATTTTATGTTCTAATTGTCTTTTCTCTTTAGAAATTATTAAATTTTAAATTATGATGATACTCGTCAATTTTTAAATCAAAATTGACTTATTGTTACTTTTATATAATTTTTATTTCAAAGATCAGTTGACCGTTTTTTGTTTCTTCTTTTGTTTTATTTTATTTGATAGGATTTTATATTGTATTTCATCCTCGATCGTGTTTTGTTTTTATTTTATTTCTTATTTGATTTTATTTATTTGAATTTTTAATATACTTAACTGAACAAGCTTTGTTTTCTCTTTTATTCGATTTTATTTTTAATTATCAATTTATTTCTTTTTCTTGTTTATCATTTGTTTGATTATATTTGACATGATTTAATTTTTTTAATTATCAATTGATCTGTTACTCGATTTGACTTTATTTTACGTTTTAATTCCATCGATTCATCGCCATTTTGGTTTATTTTTTATGCGACGTGACTTTATTTTATAATTTAATTGTAGGTTTTCCTTAATATTTAGAAATTAATATTTTATTATGATGAAATTCGTCAATTCTTACATCAAATTGATTTACTTTTAGTTTTATATATAATTTTTATTTCGTCAATCGTCCTTTGTTTGCTGTTTTGTTTCATTTTACTTGATAGGATTTTTCCATTTTATTTCATCGTACTGATCGTCTTTTCTTATTTTTTTAATTTCTTATATAACTTTATTTATTTCAATTTTTAATACACTCAATTGATCGAGCTTTAATTTTTCTTTTATGCAATTTCATTATGTTCTTATTTGATTTTTGTTTTTTCTTTTGTTTGTTTTGACTCGATAGGATGTTTTGTTTCGTTTCACCCCTGGATCGACTTCTGTCTTCTTTAAATTTCTTATTACACTTTATTTATTTCAATTTTTAATATACTCAATTGATCGAGCTTTGTTTTTTTTTTATTCGATTTCAACTTGTTTTAATTTTTTAACATCAATTTATTACCTTCTCCTTGTTTTTCAAATGTTTGATTATATTTGACACGATTTTATTTTTCAATTTTTTTTTTAATTTACTCGATTTGATTTGATTTTACATTTTAATTCCATCCATTCATCGAACACATGATTTAATTTTTTAATTATCAATTGACCTGTTACTCGATTCGACTTTACTTTACGTTTTAATTCCATCGGTTGATCGCCATTTTTCTTTTTCTTGGGACGTGACTTTATTTTATTTTTTAATTCCCGTTTTTCTTTAATATTTGGATATTAATATTTGATTATGATGAAATTCATCAGTTCTTACATCAAATTGACTTACTGTTAGTTTTATAAAAATTTTATTTTGTCTATCTATTGATCGTCCTCTGTTTTTTCTTTTGTTTGATTTTACTTGATAGGATTTTTTTAATTATCAATTGATTGACTTTTTATTTTATTTTATTTTTTCATATGCAAAGTTTATTTTACATTTTAATCCAGTCGTTTAATCGCCATTTTTTCTTTAATATTTATAGATTTAATTTTTGTAAGCAAATAATTTTTAAAATTTTTGGTCGTCATTTTTTTACCGACATGACTTATTGTTAGTTTTACAAATTTTTATTTTAGTCCTACCTTCATGGGTGACCGTCTTGTTTTTGTTTTATTAGATTTGACGGTATTTTATCCTTATTTTAATAAATCAACTGGTCGTCTTTTTTTCTCTTTTGTTTGAATTTATTTAATTTAATTATTATGTGATTGATAGCAACTTAAGTGCAACTGTATCTGTGTTAATAATTATTTCTTATATTTTTAATGCATTTATTAAAGTACAGCAGCGTAAATGATGAGAAGTTTATAAATTAATTTATAAAAAGCTTTACTGAAGTTGACCGGATTTGATTATGATGACATCGCAACTTAAATGCACAAATGCCAATTAAAGCTATTGAAGAAATAAAATAGTGTCCCGTTTTCTATGTTCGTGACTGTACAACGTTTCATTCAAATTTATTTATTATTTGTAAATCTTCTATTTTTTTCTAATAAATCATTCAGACAGACCCCAACTAGATAATAATTTTTAACTTCGCCCCCCTAAAGGACTCCTGGAGGTTCAGCCCATCCCTGTTAAGTGCTCAACGACCCCGAAGAGTGGTCCGTTCCTGATTTAGGACAAACAATTTTTGGTTTGCAGATACAATTTGGAGATAGAATACCTTCTATTTTTCCAGATCTTTTTGATGCAATTTGAATTTTAATACAATTACAACACAAATTAAATTGGAACCGATTTTAAGAAGGTAACTTTCTTTTTTCTATTATTACCTACTTCTTTTGGTTGCGACCATAACTGAAAATCTCTTAATAGTTAAGTGATTTGTGAGTTGTTGATTTTTAACATAATTTCCTCTACTGCGCTGGTACTAAATATGTACGTGGGATATTTTAATGAACTTTGGGTTTTCCTTTTTCTTTTATCAAATTATGAATACGTGACCTTGAAATTAAAACTGAACGGTTCTATCTCCTTGCAAGTCGTAAAAATTAACGACCCATTGTTTACATGTAATTTGATCATTTTCACCGAATTCCGTGATAAAATTCCCAGAAAAAGTAATCGCAAGCACAGTTTTCCATAGTATTAAATCTAAAAATTCTAGAAGAATAGGAGACCCTATTTTTTTGGTTACGGTTCGACGGTCATGCCCCGAGCAATTAACACCTCGATCACGTACTCGAGGGATTCACTCACGACTTGAAATAGCACGTAAACACCAGCAGTTAACGGTGCACTGATAAATATATATAAGCAGGTAACTGCGTGGATAAATCGAGAATGAAAACTTAAATAAATTATTCAAATGATTTCGTAATTGCAAGGATCTGTTTCGTAATTATCAATTCGCTTGCGTAAAGCAGAACGACAAAAACGCTGATTAAATTAATTTTCTACAGTTTACTGTGTTTTATTGGTTTTAATTTTGTTCTTCAGTGTGTCACTTTCACTTCAGTTTCTTGTTAAAAATTTAATATAATTGTTTGCAATTTCAAAAGAATATTACACAATAAGTTATAACGTTTTTAATAGAACGAAACAGAGAAAAAAATCTTTTGAATATGAAAGGAATACTAAAGAAATAAATTAAAAAATAAAAAAAAAGTCATGAAAAGACCGAACAAACTGTAAAATGAAAAATTGAACAGGAAAAAAAAAGACGACGTACACACATAAAAAATTAATACTGAATGTCGAGTGAATATGTTGATGAAGTTAATGGTAGGTAACTGATGCAGAAGCGCAAGAAATAATTATAAATTTTTAGCAGAAGCAAACAAAAGTTAAAAATAAATTTAAACTTCACTGTTGCCAACCGCTTTAAAACAAACACCTAAGAAATGAATTGCAGTACAGTAATGGACAATAATATCCGGACGGAAATTTCACATATTGTGTATATTTATAACAAAAAAATTGAGGTTATGTTTTGTCCGAACTCCGAACATAAAAGGAAACATTTGAAATGTCAAATGTGAAAACTGAAATCTCGCTGCGACTTTTCCTTCCAAAAGTCACCTCGCAAAATTAATATTTTTATTTTTTAAGGTTCAATGAGTCATTTGGCTAAAATACAAAATAAACACGAAGTATTATTACTTACAGCGTTTTCAATTGGTTGCACTGGTGTGCACTCAGGATATCTCTACCTCATTTTAATACATAAAGTTGAATCGAGATGGAAAAACACTCAGTGCACACTAGTGCAGACAGTCGAAAACGCTATAAAATTTAAATTAAATGTCAGAAACAAAAATGTCGTTTAGTATATGAATCAAACGTCAGAAATATTAAAAGTGACATTTATATTATCAAAGTTACCTAACCGGAGTCTCCTAAGTTTCCTCATCGGTACCGTACCTTGCCATAAACTAATAGCAGCATCGAATAATTTATCCGTTTTTTTCATTGCTGGCAAAAACACGAACAGGATTGTTAAAATTACAATAAACGTTCCTACGACTGAAACTGGAATATCGGCAATTGACACTATACCCCCAACACGCCAGCGTGAACGCGCTTACATTGGAAGGAGGCCTAGCGGAATTTTTTTAATCCTGTTGGCATCGCTGGAGTTATAGTATTCACATATTCACACAGATAAAAACAAAAACAAAAAAAAACCGCCTTCCCTTCAGCTTTTGGTTCTTTTCTGTGCAAATTATATTGCCACTAGATCACGAGACAACTACACGGTGATTCAAAATAAGTGTCCGATCCGTTAACCATAGGTAGTTCACGAAAAAGCAAAACAAAAAGTTTCTATACATAAAGGGTCTAGTATTTATAGTTTTTAAGATAAAAAGCATTGAGGATTAAGATGTAAATTGGTTGATGGGCACTAATACAGCTGTATTACATTCAAGAGCAATGAAGTCTCGCAGGAAATACTAGCGTTGACCTGGAAACAAAACTTTAAAACATTTTTGTTTATGGCTTTCTGCGGAAAAAATGTATAATACGCAATTCATTCTTTCGGACATCGAACTTGTGTATGTATGCATACGAAATAGATCATAATTTCCATTTTGGACTCAAAAGGAGGTTGATTTTTGGAATGTCTGTGATAAATTTATTTCTTGCAAATTCGTACTTGAATGATCCTAGTAAACGCTCCTAACGGATCGGACACTTATTCTGAATCACCCCGTATATACAAGCTTCAAATAAATCATTCTGTTTTTAGAGAATATGAAACAAATAAAAAAATTTTTTAAAACGAGTTAAGAAGGTTAATTTATTAACTTACTTGACGTTTCGCAAATAAAATTATTTGCGAAACGTTAGCTCGTTTTAAAAAGTTTTTTTTTATTTGTTTCATATTCTCTGTAATTCTCACGAGCAAGAACTACCCAAAAATTATTTTGTTTTTAGTTCGTGGACCCGGCCAGATGTAGTAATAATATGTATTATTTCCACAGAGTAGTTATTAGTTATTTACGTGTCAAGCTTTGTAAATAAATCTTTACGGGCAAGCTGGAGTTTGAGGAGTGAGCGACGCAGGAACGAACCCTATAATCCAGTGAACCTAGTAAAGATTATTTGCAAAGTGTGTTGCCCACAAACTTTTATTTTCACCGCCACACGGCGATTTTGAATTAATTTACTTAATTTTTTTTATGAAAACATTTTTATCGAAGGCGTTATTTCTAGCTAGATGTAGTCATGGTGACGTAAACAGACAATCTGCTCTCTACAAGCCTGTAAAATTTTACAGATCTTTTATACATGCCCGTAAGAGTTTTACAGGCCTGTTCCAGTAATTTACCGTTTACTTGGTTACCATAAACAACAAAATTGACCTGTAAAATGTCATTTACTAAAAAGGTGAAAATAAAAATGAAAGGTACGGGAAAAGGAAGTGCTAAGTCCAAAATTTCTGATTTTCTGCTTCTGATGGTGTCTTGTACACTTTAGTCTGTACTATCGAAAATATATAATATAAAGTAGAAAACCATGCTCAGTTTCAAAATATTAAATAGGGAAAGAACATGTTAAGTCCATAAACGATTTTTGTTTTTGTTGATTTCTAATGTATTGTCAGTACTTTGCCGCCTTTTCTTGTTTGTTTCAAAAATTTTAGCTCTGTGAAATGGGACGTTATAAAGTGTGTCTCCGGATTGACTTCGCGATACGTATGATGAACCAAAAATTAAATTAAATAAAAATAGAGAAAAAGTGGTATTCCTTTTGAATTTAGGAGAACATTTTGGTAAGATAAAACGATTGTTGTTTGAAATGATGGAGATAAACCAAATTTCAACATCCTAGAAAAGAAAATTGAATTACAGAAAATTAATATTTCTGTGCATTGCAAGAAACTAGATCTGCTGTCAGGTTATGTAGATGGCGTTAATATTTTACAACTTTACTGAAACATTATTTATAATTTTATTATTATTATTATTAGTAATTTTCCGTAATTCAATTTTTTTTTCTAATTTCAAATGGGAAACATTTTATTTTAGTAATTTTTTCTCGTATATTCAAAAGGAAGAAGCCTACACAGATTTTACTTCTTCTTGTGTTATTTCCGTCCACTCGAAGAAATTCAAGTCGCACATTCATTTCGCACCAAGCACACCTGAACTGCAAACCATGAAGTCTGAATTCAAAAATTTTTGGTCCATTATACGTATCGTGAAGTGAATCCAGGAACACACTGTATACGGAAATATTACGGTACTAACTGCTAGTTTTACAAAAACGCCACTTCCCGGACTTTTAACGTACCTAAATAATTATACGTACAATTTTATTTTTTTTTTAATAGAGACAAGAATTGAATTAATAGATATTTCTCATTCTTTTATAGATAAGCTGAGAATTTCTAAAGAAAAATATGCGACAATCCGGCTGCTAAAATATATTACGAAAGTTTGCCTCATTAGTGTTTACTTTACTGTTAAATTCTGGACTAAACACGTTTTTCCCTGTAATTTTGTATGTTATTTCTTTGTTTCTTTAATTATATTAATTTCCACATAACACTGCTTTATTTTGTTGTATTCTTAGCTTTAAAATAAAATAAGAATTTAAGAAAAAATATAAGAACAGTATAAGAAAGATACGTTAACAGGAGTAAGTAGAGAAACTTTAAAAATGCTATCCTTTAAAATTATGAAAATGTGACTTGACACGTTCTTTCCCTGGACCTTCAAATGATTTATTGGACTCAATAGACCTGGAAATGTTCCGCCTTTTACAGATAGTGAAATTAGTAAATGTCCGTCAGTTGACTATCAAATTATCTGAGATTTTCGTTCGTGTATTCTGTTCTGTTGTGCTGTTTGTTTTTTTTTTGTAAAAAAATCAATCAGTTGGTACACGTGAAGGTGCTCTTTTTTATAAACAAAGTAATGACCTCTTTCATATTTTTTTAATAATTTTTAGAATGTGATTCACGTTTTGATTTTTATTTTTATTTCTCCCCCGTCCCTAAATTGCTCTTTATACATTAAACAGATTAAAAATTAATGTCTTGCTTATATTGAATCAAATTTTATCTACGTTCAAGATGTTCGTGATGGAATACCGACGACGTGAAGTTAACAATAGATTTCCAGTAATAAAGTTATTACGCAAAATTACAATAGTTGTTTATAAACAATGACATCGTTGACGAAATTTATTTCACTTTTATCAAAGGATATTTAGAGATAAGCACAGTAACTGCGGCTTATAAGAAAAGTCCGTACGTATGGACATGTCGAAAAGTTTTAAGACGAAATGAAATACCCCTGGCCGTACGAATATCCGTGCTTTGCAATTATGAACCTTAACAACATTTAGTCGGCTGACCTGCTTTTATGGTACAGCCGGTAGGCTGCAAGCCTAATAAATAAATATTTGTTACGGTTTCCAGTAATAATAACAGGTATCGTTGATCGTATGACAATATACATACAATGGAATGATTATCTCTTTCGGTAGTATGTGTTCTGCGTTCCATTTCATAACGAAATTAAACAAAACTTTCCGACACAAAAAATATTTGTCAATACTAAAAGATACTTAGTTCGCAGAGAATACACAGAGAAAAATCAATAGTAAAAAGTAACACAAATTGTAGTCAGAATAAAGTCAGAATTGTAATAAATATTAACACAATTATTGTAGTAAATAGTCTGACAATTGTGCGAATATTTGCCACAATTTGTTTCCGTCTTCATTCTAACTACAATTTGTGTTACTTTTTACTATTGATTTTTCTCTGTGTACCTACACACCAAATTGGGATAATTCGGGGCTATTTCAATAAGGCTCTAATTCTAACAGATTTACTGTTTTTCGTCTTAAAACTTTTCGACAGTAGTGTACATATATATGGTTGATGTGAAAAGTTTTGAAAATAAATATCAGAATATGAATTGATTAATATTTCTGCGCAACATACGCAACATGTATAAAAAAATTGGAATGGAACGTCACTTGCCAAACAATGGGAATGTGGTGGACGTTTGGGCCACTCCCGAAGGGAAATCGTACTAACAAGGAATTTTCACCATTCGGTGATCGGATCAGGTGGAGGTGAAAGGGGGTGTGCCACTATGGCGAGATGTTAGCCACCGGGCGAAAGAGTAGATTGATGAAAAGAATCTATTGATGGGATAGTATCGGGACGAGATGATGACGATTGGTACAAAGTAGCCAAAGAAAAGGGTGAGCTCTTTGATTACTTAAATTTAAGTAAAACACATTATCACATTTTAATAATACTGAAAAAAAAAATGCGTTGGTATTTTGCTTCCGGTGTTACAAACAAAATTTCCGTAAAAGACTGCTACTAGAATTGACCTGAATGAAATACTGTAAACGTCGCTAAATAATGGAACACCCGTCCGCAAAACAGCAACGCTTCGTTAATAAATAATTAGTGACACAGCAATTTTATTACTATTTAAAGCCGAGCTAGCGAACACATTTGACCTACATATAAAGAAACCGGACGAGCTGCTTCAACGCTTTCATTATTCGCCACATCAATGAAAACCAAACGCGACTCTTACACTAATTAATTCGATTAACCAATCTTACCGAATCAGGCACTGTACCGTACAGCTCAGCAAAAATTGAATTTCTTTTGTGATACTGAACACCAAGCTCCCGCTTGCCATACTATCATCAAAGGTTTTGACATTAACCGTGGCCTATCTCTATCAGTGTTAAGATGGATTAATCATTAATTCGTGAGTCACACGGACAGAGAAAATGTGTTTGCAAAATCTGCGGCGTTAGTCATGTTTATCAACATGTCGGCGATTCAACATTAATCAAGAATGCAAAACATCCATGAGGAATACACAAGTATTCATGCGGTGTTCGCTTTTCAATTATAATTCAAGTTTAGCGACGAAATTAATTAGAACATAAAAAGCAAAACATTAACGAAGTCTTCAATGAATTTGATGGAGACTTTAAAAATTGTATGCGAAAAGAAGGGATGATGATTTTTAATCATTTATTCAAAAATCATTATCAACTGCTTAGGTATGTGTACATACATATAGATGAATTGTACGATTTTGCAGACTTTATAAAGAAATGATTCTTTCTACAAATAAGACCTCCTCCAGGTACAGAAGATCAAAAGCAAATGTAAACATTTCAGAAACTCCGGGTACGGTAATAGATTGGCTTGATTAACAACAATTTGGTTGCAGCTGGCCATCAAAACCAAGACGTTCCTCGACACACCTGAAGAATTCTAGATCGAAATACGGTTCTTCTACAACAAAATGTTGGTAGGTCACTATTAGTTTTGGTGAGTTTAATTAAGATAAGTCTCACTAACCCAAGACACCGACAAACGTGAATAAAAGATCACCATCAAGTCGTTCTGTAATTATTCGATGTCTGAGCAAACCAGGACACCGACTTGTTTTTTAGCGTTTTCGATTGGGGATCGACTGCGTGCACTGAGGGTATATTTGTTAAGGATAATGTTAGAAGTATGAGTAAACTTAAGTTTACCCGGGTTAACTTAACATTACCCGTAGTCACTTGGTATAGTCCGAAATTTTGTTTTCATAAATTGTATTTCGAGCTTTACCCGGGTAAACTTAGTTTAATCCAATGCTAACTGGGTAAAGTCAGATTGATCAGATTGATGATTCAAAAACAAAATAAAATTACAATATTGAAACCTATTTTTAATTTATTGTAAGACGGATCTTCTATATTATAATAGGATAAAAAAATATATCAATATCTAATTTATAATAAATAAATAAACATATTTTATTTATTTAAGCACGACAAACTGCAGTGACACTTTGAATTACAGAAATTTCCAGCAGCCTTGCATTGACATTTTTTAGTAACACATTTCGCATTTGCACCTTTTGTAGCCTTGGCCTCCCGAAAACGATTCTTCATTTGCAAGTTGGCGCAACCTTTTCTTTTTCTGGCGATACATTTTCTATATCAACAAGCTTGTCATGACACATAGAAAACTGATTTCTCGAAAACATTTCCACGATTGTTCCGCGCTCATTTCCCAACTTATAAAGACCATTATCCTTAATCTCCACAATTGTCATTAAAATGTTTCGAAAAATCTCTTCTTCTTCTGTTAACATCCGGTATTTGAACTCTCACTGTGTCTTCCACTGAACTTGAGGAGAATTTTGTATCCGATAATGCTTTCATTTTCTTAGCTTGTGTTTACAATTTCATCCGAGCTTCACTTCTATTTAAATTTATATTTTTTGCGTTTTACAAAGTTCACATAAATTTATTGCACTATTGCTCGTGATTAGTTTGTTACATTCAGTTCATTTAAACTGTTCTATTAAACCCAGTGTATCATCCGCTTTGTTCACGACCATGGTACAATTAAGAGTATCTGAAATTGTGTTACCGTTGTTCTCTTGATCAATCTCTTCATTTTCCAAATTTTCTCTATTCATGAAATGATTTTCGTCTGGGTCTTGAATTTATGGTTCAGTACTAAATTCGTTAATAAGTGTTTCGGGCTCTTCTTCAGTTTGAATATTGGCAATAACTTCTTGTGGGAAAGACGACGACGATAAACCAACTTTAACATCATTTACCAAACATGGCTGTATAAGGAGCTCGTTTTATGCCATTATGAAATGCCCTGTTTTTCTTTAATTGTACGAATCTCAAACCTTCTGACCATCGGTTACTACGTTCATCGTTCATCCACGTCATTAACATATTTTGCACGTCCTAATTCGCCCGTTCTACGCTTCCTTGGGACTGACTATGACTACGAGGTTTTCCACGAACACTATTTTCAGTCCACTCCACGTGGTACACAATTCTTCAATTACACAATTTGCAAATTCCCGTCCATTATCCGACTGGAGAATTGAAGGTGCGCCAAAAATTTCGTGTAAAATATCAAACATTTCATCGTTTGTAATGTAGTATTTAATTGTAGTTTCCTTTGAAGGTACACCGGCAACTAATTTCTCAACGCCACTGACTGAACAAATATCAAAATCATTTGGCATTCTTTAAATTTGTGATTAAAATGTTCTTTAAATGTGACTACACTACACGTGTAATTTGGGTTGCCAAGTTCTAAGTTTCGTAAATGGGGGCATTGTCTTTGAAAAATCGGCACAGCTGCTCTATTAAAAAAAAAAAAAAATAGGACAAAAAGTTACATTTGTAACGCAATAACGTACTCACCAACCATTTAAATAAATTTAACGCTCAGAGATGATTCGCAGTCAGTGTTACCAAGACGAATAAAAGATTTCGCTCGGCAAATATTCCAATTTGAAGCGATTTTCTACGAAGTGCGCCGTCCAGTACCATTAAATAACAATTCGTTCTTCAAATTTAAAATAAATTGCACAAAAAATGCGAGCGGGGACGCGTCGAGAACAGTGGAATTACCACCAACGGTTGGTGGAACCGGTCTGTAAATTTGAGTGTGAATTGTCCGAATTTCGGCCCGCACCTTTGTGGATTTCTTTCACCGTCGTTATATTCGCCCCCGAGTGTCAAGCGGGTGTCGCATTCTGCGGATTTGGGCAGCGATATTTGATAATTCTTCAGTACCTACGTTACGTAGGGTGAGTTTTTTTTTATGACCTCGTGGCCGCCAACGGTTGGTGGAGCCGGTCTGTAAATTTGAGTGTGAATTGTCCTAATTTCGTCCCGCACCTTTGTGGATTTCTTTCACCGTCGTTATATTCGCCCCCCGAGTGTCAAGCGTGTGTCGCATTCTGCGGATTTAGGCAGCGATATTTGATAATTCTTCAGTACTTACGTTACGTAGAGTGAGTTTTTTTACGACCTCGTGGTCGCCAACGGTTGGTGGAGCCGGTCTGTAAATTTGAGTGTGGATTGTCCGAATTTCGGCCCGCACCTTTGTGGATTTCTTTCACCGTCGTTATATTCGCCCCCCGAGTGTCAAGCGAGTGTCGCATTCTGCGAATTTGGGCGGCGATATTTGATAATTCTTCAGTACTTACGTTACGTAGGGTGAGTTTTTTTTACGACCTCGTGGCCGCCAACGGTTGGTGGAGCCGGTCTGTAAATTTGAGTGTGGATTGTGCGAATTTCGGCCCGCACCTTCGTGGATTTTTTTTTGTTAATTGTTCTCTTTTTGTTCCTCGTTATTATAGTGCTACTCCCACGCAAGGGGGCCGCTAAACCGTTAGTTCGCTCCGCACGTGAACTGACGAATTCCTTTGTGATATCGGCGTTGTTACTACTCGTACATACGACGGTGGAAAGCTGATATCACAAACGAGCACCTTCGTCGTCCACCATTTTTATTGCCACTAACTTTACCCAGTCGCCGTTGTATAAAACTAAGTTTACTCGGATAAAGCCCGAAATACAATTTACGTAAATGAAATTTCGGACTTTATCCGGCGCTTGAGGGTAATGCCAAGATAAACTGGGTAAACTTAAGTTTACTCAAACTTCTAACATTACCCGTAACATATTCATCTCATTTTATTCCACGAGGTTAAAACGAGATGAAGATACACTCAGTGAACATAGTGCATGCCAACTGAAAACGCTATTTGTCAAAAAACTCAGGGTGTTGTCATACGTTGTGGAGATAACTTTTTTGTGCCTTTAAGAGAGATTTTTTTTCCTCATTGGGTTAAATATAGCATGAAGACATCCACATCTTTCCAAAGATTAGTATCTATATTTATAACAAATTTTGTTGCAAATCGTTTTTGATTGCAGCAAAAACCTCTGCACAGCGATCGTAGGATGTCGCTGTTTTATCTATTCACCTACATTTATAACAATAATTTGTAATAATAAATAAAATAAAATAAAAAATAAGCCATACGTGAACAGGATCACAGTTTTTTTTTTATCAAACTAATCAAAATAGCATTAAACCGCGTAAAAGAAGACGTACATACAATACCTGGAAAAAAAAAACGAAACACGTCACGGACTGGTAATAAATATGAATGTTGTTTTTAAACTTGTTTTCGACATTTTGGCTAATAGTATGCAATGAACACAATGGACTGCCCGACATTACGTTCAAAAGCACCTGTCATAAAACGTTTCGAACGACATCATTTATGCTAATATCAAATGCGAAATGAGTGAATACAATGGCATTATTTGTGCACCAAAACGCAAACGAGAAGTAAGCACAGTCAAAATTAAAAGTAATGTCTCTTTAAGAAAAGGTCAAGAGTAAGCGGACAAATGCACAGATATGTTCTATTTTTTATGTTTTTACACTATTTAATTGTTGTTTTTTTATCTTTGACAATAGACTATCCATATATACTATTTGTACTCGACACAGTAAAACTTAAATACAAATACAAATGCTTCGAATTTCGTCGATGTTTGTTTGGCCTTCTTGTTGTAACGGTGATCGGAACGGATAAGATAACACATTTATTTACATTTACTGTGGTGACATTATTTTTAATTCTGACTGTACAAAGAAACGTTGCAAACATTAACCGACTAATTAAACATTACACACTTCAGGTAAAAGAGCTTGTAGAAAATAATTCTCGGAAAAAATACCAGCTTAATTAAAATTAAACAAGGACGAGGATGGGAAATGAAGAATTTTTTAATTACGCAAGTGACGCAATTTGAGAGTTGAGTTCAGTTTGAGACGGCAAATGTTTGATGATCTTTGAAATTGCCTGTGTACGTAACGAGGTGTTAAGAGATTTATCCTTTTGGCACATGCTTGTGTACAGCAAGCAGCCCAATAATAATTAGGACGACGCTGAATACGTTTTCTCTATCGTCAAAAGAGACCAATTATTACGTCACTTAACGTTAAACAGGTAAAATAAAGAATTTGAAGTACCGATTACATCAACTTTATGAAAGTATATGATGAAAGCGAATCACTACATAATAATAGTTTTATTAATCATTTAATTATTATTAACTAGGCTTGGAATACGTTATTTCACTGCATAATAATAATTTAAGTAAATTTTAATATAAATCAATCATTACTTTTTATCATTAGTCATATTATATACAGGAAAACTGAAAAACATTATCTGACAGGTAAATGAAATCTTAGCTGAAAAATCATCATCGACTTACAATAAATTCCAATTTTCTTCTGTTTTTGAACTGATAATTACCTTCAATATAACTGTCCTTCCAAACAAACATCATGAAAGATGATTAATTGAAAACTATTTCTTGTTGGAATGAAAATGTTCTGCTTTGGCTACCAAATTGACTTAATTTTATTTTATTTTATTAAAGAATATTCAGTTTTGTCCGGAGAATATTTTTCTGAAGTCAGCTGCAGGTGCTTTTAGAATTCTTATAGAACAGCTCAGTGTTCCAGAAGAACGTTTTTAGAATTTGCTAAGAGAAAATAACAAAATGAACTCAGATGTCTTCAAACTGTAATCGCGAGATTGATTTGTTTTATGAATAGTTGACTTCCTCAATGCATAAAATAATATTATTAATGTTGTTTAACTTGTTGCTTCCGAGTCAACATGAACAACACTGCAAAAAGTAGAAAGTTATCGCTATAGTTTAAATTGAAAGCAATGTATCTTATTAAGTGAAGAAAATCAAATTTTTTTAAAGAATTATTTTGAATTGAAGACAATGTATCTTATTAAGTGAAGAAAATCAACATTTTTTAAAGAATTATTATTTTTTATATACTTTTCCCAAACGTTTTGTATTTTGCCAGCACTACACATATTAATTTGAACTATAAAATCAATGAAAGATAACGAAACCCATCTATACGGCGAGTTGGAACGCAAGAAGAACAAAGCTTTCTGTATTTCAGACAGTGAAGATAGAGGTTATGTAACGGGAAACACTATGGGCTTATTTAGCATTGTACAAATTCTTATTTGCACAAAAGGTCTCACTCAGGCTTGTAAACAATTTTAAAGTAAACAAATTTAGTTAAGCAAACTATACTTAAAAAATGAAATACCACAAAAATGGATCTGTTAATAAAAAAAATAAGTCAGGAAGTGAGACCATAAATGAAAACTGGATTAACCTGAAAGAAACAATATTAACAACATCGAAGGAGATTTGCGGATGCACGTCAGCAAATATAAATAGGAAAAAGACGGCATGGTGGAACGAGGATGTGAAAAAGAAGTAAAAGAAAAAAAAATATGTGCAAAAAAAACTACAAAAAATAAGGCAACAACTAACAACTGTACATGTAATGAAAAATGGAAACAAGTTAAACCAAAAATAAAAGAATTAAAGCATAAATCCTGTGAGGACAACCAAAAAATGTTTTATAGAACAATCAATATTTTTTTTAGAAATAAGCAAGATAATAATTCAGAAAAGATAAATTCAAAACAAGGAGTCATACTGACAGCAGGAAGGAAGATAGTAAAAAGGTGGCGAGAATATTTCGAAGAACTGTTAAATATGAAGAGAAATAATAAGACAGAAGGAGAGAACCAAAGCAGTAGTGAAAAACCAAAGGTAGAGGAGGAATACAGAAAGGAAGAATTAGAAGAGGCATCACACAAATTAAAACACGCTGAAGCACCAGGAGTAGACGAAGTGGGGTCAGAACTGCTGAAAGATATGAGCGAAATGGGAAATAAAAAAACACGAGAATTATTTTACCAATACATAAGAAAGATGATACGAAGAAATGTGGGAATTAAAGAATACGAAAGCATTATAAAAAGGAGAGTAAGGAAAACAGAGGAATTTTGGCTACAGGACATGCAAAGTGGATTTCGTCTAGCACATAATATACAAGACCACACATTCACAGTGCAGCAATTAACTGCAGAGAAACTGAGAAAAATTTAAGTAAAACTATAGATATATATTTGAGATTCCTAGATATGACGGATGCTTTTAATACCATTAGCAAAAATAAGCTATAGAAGAGCTTAGAGAGCAAAAGGGTAGACAAATAGACTGTAGCAGTAATAAAGAGCATATATGAGGAGACAAAAAAAATACTTAACAGACTATAAAAATTTGAATCCAGTGTACCTAAACACCTCTGCCTTCCCGAATGACACCATGATACTGGCGAGCAATGAAAATAATCTGAAGGTATAGTTTCGAAATATGGAAGGAAAATTTATAACAACACAATCTACAGCCGAATATTGAAAAAAAAAACAAATGTATAGCAATTAGTAAAGAGAAAAAAATAGGAATAGCAGTTGATGGAGAGAAAATAAAACAATAATTTCAAATACCTAAATAAATAAATAACAAAAGAGACCAAGTAAATTTAAGGATAAAAGCAGCAAATAAAGTATACCATAAAATTCAGAGGAAATTCACACAGCAAAGCGAAATAAACAGGAAGATAAAAATAGCGGTCTTTAAAACAATATGCTCACCAATATTGATTCATGGATGTGAACATTGGATGCTAATAGAAAGGCAAGAAAAAAGAATATAGCCACCGGAAATGAAATATCACAGAAAAGTGAAGAGAATTGATCAAGAAAGAAATGAGAACATAAGGAAAGCACTAGGAGAAAGATCGGTCGGGGAAATAATAAAGGAGAAAAAACTGGTCTGGTTCGGCCACTTGGTCAGGATGAAGGAGGAAAGGCAAGTGAAAAGAATTTGGGAAGCGAAAACGATAAGAAGAAATGAATGAAATAAAAATATTGAACGATATGGGAAGTGATTAAAACTCAGCAAAAAATAAAAATGGAAGAAATTTAGCAGCAAAATAGAAGAGAAACACGAAGAGAGGACACCTCGACACTCTAATGGGTACAAGAGGACTGATTATTTCGATGATTATGTGCATATTAAATGCAAAGTAGATATTTGTGGCGTCTACTTCTATTTTTTCTGTTACAACTCATTTTACTTTCCTCGATTGTCACCTGCACGCAGTTATTTGCTAGTTATAGACAGGGCTTATATAAACATTTTTAAAGTTTCACGAAATTCAAATATATTAAATATTGAAGCACATAAATCCCCTGTACTTGTGACAATATTAATTTGCAAGACTGGAAAACGGACGACGATTTGTCAACCATGATGTCTATTACAGCTGATGTTCCACAAGGATCTGTATTAGGGCCTTTGTTGTTTCTTATATATTTCAATGATTTCATTGGCTCCTTAGACACTGCTAAGTGCATTTTTTATGCAGACGTTCACATCTACTTAGGTTGATAAATAAATAATTTAACGATGCCGTCACGCAAACACGACTTGACTGACACGTGGGCTAAATTTAAACACACAAAAAAGACAATCATTATGGTTTCGTCCTTGAGATATCTTGATGATTACGAAAATTACATACACCGAGAGTGTAAAATTTCTAGAACTTCGTGCTAATTGTGGATTAGAATTAACGAATTATTTAATTCTCTACTTAAGTATCTTCACCTATTTTCAATATGAGTTTTCAGGTCCCCTTCTGGGTTGAGACGGTTGAGTACTTCTTTACAATAGACGTTCTGTGCGCATATAAGACCGGATATTGATTATAGAAATAATTGGAGAGGATATTTTTTTATTGAACTAAAACTGTTGACATTACCTAACCTTCTTGACCTCCATTGTTTAATATAAATAGTTTTCTGAGGCGTTGCCTGATATGAGTTTTATACATAGTGAAGTGTGTTTGTTGCAAACATAAAGTGTCCAAGAATGACTGTTTGAGTTGGCATTGACAGTATAATTAACAGTACATTTTGTTTGAATATTCGCATCACTGCAACCAAATATGTTTGTTGATTTACTCTAAAGATATCTGACGTATCGTCAAGAACGACTAGATTATAGGTTATGTAGCAATAAAATTAAACTAATGGCGAATTCCACTTGTCACCCTGCTGTACACCAGTGTAGACTCATGATATCTTTATCTTGTGCTATTACATGAAGTTAAAACGAGATGAGAATACACTCAGTGTACAACAATGTAACAAGTGGAACTCGCTATAATACAGAATAATGATCTGCAAACTACCTAAAGATAATGCTGTCGCTCCTTTTCAGGGTTTCTCACACTGTTAATGATGCTGCCACTTGACAGCTGAACAACCGGAATTTACTCGAGTTGTATCATTTAAAAGTAAAATGTAGTACTGTCAACTGAAGCATTCATTCCTGATCACTTTGTACATAAGTTAATAAAATTCACGAAAACGTTAAGCAAAAAATTTAGCCTTAACTAATGCAAATTTTCGTGAATTTTAGAAAGTGAGGCTGCACGTCAGGAGTAGTACATACACAGTGTAACCAAGTTTATTTATTCTAATGAGTTACGTAAATTTTATATAAAAATTACGCCATTGCAGTTTCATGAAACGTTATTAGAACCACCAGCAACGGAACGAACGCATTCACCATACCACAAAATCCGCATCGCATTACATAAGCCCCCCTTTTTTTTATGAGAACTGTCATTAACGACTCGCATCGCGTCACGAAAACGGCGGTTATCGTCAGCCACCGTAGAAATTAGAAAATACTTAATACCCTGGCATTTATTCATTTAGGTATTTATTTTATTATGCGGGTTCTATTTCCGCGTTTTCCCACAACATAAACTCATGCGACTTAAATTGTACGGATGGTAGCCCATTAAACTATCCTATTAATTTCTTGTGCAAAGACCTGGGTACGAAAGTACGAAGAGAGTATTAAAAAAAGTTTCGTATGTCATTGTGTGTTGCGTATAGTTGATATAGTCCCTAACACCCCAGATCTGTTGTACACACGAGATCTACATTTTTAATATGAAACTTTTGGGCTGCAATCACGATTTAAAGATAAAACCCGTTCTAAATTTTTCTCAATCATATTTGATTTAATATGTGATTTAAAATTGTTCCAGAAATCAAACCTTGTATACAAGAAATAAAGTGGTGTAAACTGGCCTTTAAAGCAAAATACAATTTCTTTGTAGGCTAACGCAAACCAACAGAAGATGTTGAACACACAGTAACAAGAAACGTTTTTACAAGTCGTTCCTCTTTGCACATGTAATCTTAGAAAACACATTTATCACTGTATCGTGTCGAAAGAGGAAGCTCCGAAGCGTTTCCACTGTTTGAAGTGTTATCTGGGCAAATATTTTTCACATGATAAGCAAGCAATGAGCTCTGAATGTTGTGTTTGTTGTCATTCGGATGGAAAGAATACATAAAAACGGAGGTTTTCGTGTTTTGGTGAATTCCATTTCGATATTTTTCGAAGCAAGAGACAAATTTCAAAAAAGGATTATTTAATTTATTAAAAAAAAAATGGATTGTTGGTAATTTGACGATTAATAACTTTTCTATAGGCGGCAACCAAAATAATAAACAAATACTTATAACTGTACTAAGCCTTTCCAATCGATGAGACTGAATGAGACTCGTTTCCTGCACTAAATATGCAAACGAAGAGAAACCGAAGTAAATTTCCACCGATTATTTAAACGTCATTTGTCCTTCTTGAAATTTTACAAATAAACAATTGGAAAATTTAATAAGTGAGGTCTTTGCATTATAAAAAAACGTGCTCCGCGTTCTGAAGAATAATTGAAAAATCATAGGAGTATCTCGTTTAAGAAAATAGGCAGCGGAATTTTGAATACCTTTTGAAAATAGTACTTTTTGTCGCATTATTGAGTTCCTGAGGAAATTCTAACATGAATTGATGGGTCGCACCATGGGTCTACCATGAATGGTTCTGGAATTGAACAAATGAAAAAAAAAAAAACTCGAAAACCGCTCGCGCTATACCCATGATGCGGCTCGTCATCTTAGGCTAGAATTTACTAGGGAACTCAAAAAAGCCATTGTATAAAAGGTGCACCGTTCAAAAATGTAACTTTGATGCATTTCTCGGTAACGCGATGAATAATGTTCTTTTATTTTGTAAACGACACCTTACATTGTGGTTCTAAATATCTACAACTCTAATCAAAACGGTACTGTCATTTTGGCACCAAAGTGCATTGAAAAAAAATCAAAATCAATATAACTTCCAAACAACAAAAAAACGGAAATACGTTCATAGGATTTTTTTTTTTTTCGTAAAATTACATATGATACAATTTGAGTCCACCAACTTTAGTTCACAGCGTAACATCTACGTGTTCGTTGGACTTAAGAACAAAGTACATAATTCTAAAATCCCTTTTAAATTTGAAACTGTCTCTCCTCTCAAGATCTCGACCGAACTCTTGTGTATCGCGCTATCTGCGGAATTCTTCACTTTTATTTATCAGAGTTTGTAAAAAGGCTAACGGATCACCCTGTATTTAACATAATTTCGACTTTTATTGGTTTGCTGACGAAAACCAATTTGAAGCCAAAGGTACTTTGTTTTAAAGAGTACACTTACGCAAGAAAAACTATTTATTCGCATTTTTCCAGCTATTTACAATTCGAAAAATAATTTCAACTAATCAATTATTTCCTGTTTTTTTGTTTTTCCACAAAATTGGAGAATCCTCTTTTCTTTGCTCTATTGTGTTGCTTTCGAAGTACAAAGGAAAAAAAAAGTTCCAAAAATATATCATTTTTCGTTAACTGAAATAGATTTTTTCTTTTTTCTTTATTCAAAGACGAGAGTTTTTGTAAAATCGTTTGGGTTTTTTGGTTTTTTTTTATGTTATTGGGAATCTTATTCAACACCTTTTTTATTATGATTTACTGACCTCCAAGCGTTTTCATACTAAACTGAATAAATTTCTGATAAGTTAAATGGGTTGTCTGTTGCACTCCCAAGCAGGGATGTCCGCAAAAAAATTTCGTAGAGGAGAGAGGGGGAAAAAATTGGAGGAAAGTAGCCTGTTTTTGTCGAAATTTTAGTGTTTTCAATCAGGTTTCCTCTTCAAATTTGACACGGATGACATAACACTGATCACATCTGGTTTTCAGATTGTTGGTTATATTTTAACTACACCAGAAAAGTAAGGCAAGTAATAGAACGAAAGTAAGAGAATTTAACAGAAAAATAAAAGAAGCATAAGTAATACCCTTTTCTACTTCAGAAAGCATGTGATTTGACATTTTAAACATTTCAATTTTTTGAGTTGACTCCAAAGTATCAGAAAGTGTTTGCTTTGCCCCCCTTTGCAGACACCCATGCCTCTGAGGTGGCTGGATGCAAACGCACCCCTTCCCCGCCGTTCGACACGCCACTTGCTTTGCCAATTATGAAGAAAAGTGTTGACAATTCATTTGGTCATTTAACTTTATTTTGTCTTAATTGGGCGGCCAATTTTCGGAGGTCGTTGTAATTTCGACTTTTTTTTATTTTGTTTTATTCATTGTGAATCCGGTTATCTTTATTAAATACAATAAATTAAAGAGTGCGTCTATTAAAAAAAAAATTCTTTTTCTGCATGTCTCGAGTTAGAATTCGAAAAACAATTGCAAAAGTGTCTTGACTTCTTTGGTTTTCCAAGAAATTGTTGCTATTATAGCAAAAAGAAAAAAATATACTAAAAAATCACCTTTAATTTCATCAAGTCAAATTTCAGTTGTTTTTCTTTGTGTATTTGATGAGGAGATTTCTTTGTGAAATAAATCTTCTTCTGTACGTTTCTTTTTTGAGACTTTTTTTCAGAACCGTTTTGGCATCACAACGCTTAAAAAAATCTATTAGTGATAGAACAATTGCAACCCCTGCTCTACTGAACGTTACGCCACTGGTCCATTCGTTTCATTTCTTCTTCGGTCATTTCTTCCACTCATTATTTATTGGGCCATATTCTCATCATGTAATTAAAGTCGTCTCTAACTAAAATTGTGATTAACGGTCATTTTCATAATCAGACTTTAAGAAAGCTTTAATTTAAAGTCACTTTAAGTATAAGGAAACAAATGTATTTTTTTAGGTTAAAGTAACTTTAAATTTCAAGACTGATTATGAAAACGGCCCTAAAATAAACAAGAAACGATACAGCTTTATACCAACCATTAATTTCTCACGGCGGCGATCACTCGTCACTCTCTTACTTATTAAATTGGCATCAAGCTATACCGCTTTTTGTTTATTTTAATCAAAACTTTTGTTAACATAACGATTTTAATCTTTAAACATAAGGTGAGAGTGCGTATTTACTATTTGTTTGTTACATGCCCTTTTTCTTCTTTTTGTTATTCAGTTTTTCCACAATTCTTTTCCTTTGCTTGCTTTTGAAATCCTTGTACTTAATTTGCTTTCCTCAATTACTTCTTATTCCAATAGACTATCATAATTTTTTTTTGTTTTTTGTTAAACGCAGAAGTTCATGATTTCTATGGTTTCAATAATTATTGCCGACGTGGACCTAATTTTTGCCTTATTTCCCCAATTTGCTTAACCTGCTTTCGCACAATCTAGTGGTCCTAGTGTTTAGTTAAAACGTCCTCTTGATCTTGTTATTTGTGTTCGAAAAGGCTAAGTTGCTCTGTACGTTGACAGCTTCCACCGTATAAACAGCGAATTTATTTTCGTTATTTATCCTTTAGTGCTTTAATACTTTTTTACAACTTGTTGTTCTCTTCCATAGTCATTCTTTGTTTTTTTTTATTCATTAGCAAACCTGCTCTTTTCTATACTTGGTAGTTATTAAGTTATCCCTAGGATATTCGCAATCCGGGTTTCAAAATGTTGGAGCTGAATGACGTACAGCTATGGAATCATAAAGCGGGACAGTAAACTTTCGTTGGTTTTAACGTTACTTCTAATTCAGTACGGTAAAATTCATCAAACTTTATTATTTATTAGAATCATTCCGTTTATATTAAAAATTATATTAAACAAACGCTAATTATACAAATGTAACAGTTATTTTACTTACAATTATTGTCAAACTAAATAAAATAAAACAAAGTAACGGTTTTTAATAATAATAATAATAATAATTTATTTGTGATAAATACAAAAAAGTATTTCACACGTCATATATAGCATATGTGTATAAAACAATGTAAAACATAAAGTTATACAGTCAAAATCAATCACATAGATAATACATGTAGGTATTTTAAAAGACATGAGAATGCTCAAGAAAGTCCTCGATGGAATAAAAGGAATGCGTTATCAAATACTGTTTGATGATAGATTTGAATTGTGGTAATGGTTTTTGACGGATTTCAGATGGTAACTTATTGAAAAGTTTGACCGCATAATAATTGCTGCCATAACGAAACCTGTTCAATCTGTGTTGTGGCATCACTATATCAGATTTAAACCTGGTGTCATATTCGTGGTTCTTTTGGTGGTCAATGAAATTATTAATATTAGATTTTATAAAGAGTAAACATTCTAAAATGTAAAGTGCTGGAAGTGTTAATATTTTCAGTTTTCTGAAGGTTTCCCTACAGCTATCTCTATACCCTAAGCCACCCATAATACGTATTATTCTTTTTTGAAGTATAAAAATTCTTTTGGCCTCAGAACAATGGCCCCAGACTAAAATTGCATACGATATAACTGATTGAAACAGACCCTAGTATGCAGATAAAACACTATTTCAAGGAACAAAACTTTTTAAATGTCTTATGAGATATATTACTTTAGTGAGTTTGTTCGCAATGTATTCTGTATGTTCGTGCCATTGTAAAGTGGAATCCAAATATACTCCTAGATATTTGATGAACTTCACACTGTCAAAGTTATCTGTTCGAAGGTTCAAATTTCTCAGAGAGAAGCATAGTTTGTTGCTTAAGAACCAATTTTTAATATTTGTTATATTTCATTATACAGGTTTTCGATTGGATTATTGAATGCAAATGTCCGAGCGTTAGTTAAATTCAGCAAGAAAGATGCTTCATACTATCGAAATAATACAAAACTTCATGATAAGACTTGTCCCGCTGCATGATTCTGCAGTTGTACATACGTGAAAGTACTTACGTTTTCTGCAATTAACTTTTTGTTCAGTATTTCGCTATCGTTCTTGGGTCTCTATCTCATAGAAGAATCTTTTTGAAAAAATACACTTATATGATCTAATTGCTTTCAGTTATTTTCGTTCTATTCTTTAGGGAGAACAGGGATACCAGTAACAGATCTGACTTTAGGACGAAAAAAGTACTCCTGTATGACATATCGTCATATACCTTTTTCGTCTTAAAGTCAGATCTGTTACTGGTCATTTTGCTACCGTTCTTGGGTCTCTATCTAATACAAGAATCTTTTTGAAAACACTTTCATGATCTAATTGCTTTCAGTTATTTCCGTTCTATTCTTAAGGGAGAATAGGGGCACCAGTAACAGATCTGACTTTAAGACGAAAAAAGTACTCCTGTACGACATATCGTTATATACCTTTTTCGTCTTAAAGTCAGATCTGTTACTGGTATCCTATTCTCCATTTTAACAATCCTAATCCTTCTTTTAAATAATTTGAAAAATAATATTTAAAAATTAAGTTCACATTTTGGACTCAACTTAAAAATGACTGTCTTTTAACAACGTTTTACTTTATTGAAGCACCTATTCAGAACCAGTTTTTTTATGTTTTAAGGTAAGGTCGCAGTTAACATTACTTTAAGTATAACTTACCAGAATAATTGCAGAAAAAGTTTCTGAGCGATGACGCACGCCTCGCCTTAATTAAAACCCAACCAGTCCTCGGTTCCGCGTCGTTACGATCTCCTTCATCTCGCCAATCTTCATGGTCATCACCGGTAAGCAATATCTTGGATAACTGTAATCCTGCAAGGAGACGAAACGTCACTGACAAGTCGTTCGTTCAACCTGGCGTGATTTTGCCGGACTGCTTCACCGACAGCAATCAGAGCGTTGTGTTATAAAACGGTCTTTTTCGTGCTATTTCATAATTCGCGCGCAAGTAAGTAAAACAGTGAAAGCTGGAACGAATTAGGAGAAAGAACAATAATAAATTCCGCGAGTGAATAACAGTCCATTCTAATTCTCATGGGAAGGAAAACTACAATTTTCTTTTAAAGAAAATAATTTAAGTTCTTATTCCACACGTGGTGATAGTGTCTTCGCAGAGAATGCGGCGATGTGTAAACGGCCTTAAATCAGCATGTACTTGAAACCCGCCTTGTGATGTAATTCCACTCATTTTTCATGAATACCACAGCAAGGACGAATAGTTTCACCGCAGAAATCGATCTTAGAAATACGACACGAAAACTACTTTGCACTTGCAAGGCGTCGAAAGAAACCCACTATTAATTTTGTTCGAATGCGGAATTTAGTTTCCAAATTCGAAAGCGGGTTACGCATTCGACCACCTAATAGTAATTAATCAGCGTTTTGCGTGCTATTAAAAACCGATGACAATCTAAATTGGTTTTCTCCTGCGAATCGATGAAGTCGGGCTAGTTCCATTTCATGGTGTGGTATTTTCAAACCAAGCGACCACAAAGATCGGAACGTTTCGCCCGGAAAATTTGTGCGATGACCTTTTAGGACGGACTGTGTTTATATTGCGCCATAGATTTTTGTGTGTTTATCTGCGTTTGATATGTCACAATACTCCGGACTTCTGTGATTTGATTATAAAATAATTAAATAAAACCAAAAATGAATCACTGCTTGGTTTTATAATAAACAATTGCAGCAAGAGTAAAATCGTTAACAAAATCGTAATTACTTTTCTGGACAAGTTTAAAAATTGCATTGCATGCTTTAACGTTTATGGCAACAACTGTCTGGTAACTTCGTCAATATTATTCTCTGGAGTAATTACGAATCTGTTAATTAAATTTTCAAACAGAAAATTGTTCGATTTATTTTGTTTGCAAACAACAAGATTGGTCAACTGCTGTAAGATGTAATTTATTCGCGATCGCCGTCGTTCAAGAATTTCGAAAAGTGCAAGTGAATAAAATTTCAGAAAATATTCTTTTAATTTCTAGAAAAATTCAGAGATATTCCGATCGAGTACGTCTTTGAACAAGCCTTGCGAAACAAAGATAACGAGAGTGGAGAAAAAAAACTAACGTTCCATTCGAATGTAAAATAATGATAACAAAAACAATAACTATAATAAATAAGACAGCACAAAGGAAGTAATGAGAGAGGACAGTTAATAATAATATTCATCCAAGAATTACAACTGTAAAAATAGATAAGTCGAATATTATCAATAACAGTAGTATAAAAAAATAACAAACACAGTCATGAAAACAAAAATCACAGAACAAAATTCACAAATGTGCCATTATCATTGAAATAAAAGGTAATAATATCAGGGAAAAATACAATTTTAAAAGCATAAAGTAAAACAACAGTTAATGACGTGTTATTGTGAGGGCAATTCTTGAGTTAACCTTGTGTCAGCGGAGTTCACGAGTTACTTCCTTGCTGAGGGGGCCTCAAACAGGGCCGAAACATCTGTCCCGGCGATGGATGCTCGGGAAGTCCATTGCAATCGAAACTGACTTGCAACTAGTTTATTGTATTAAAGTAAAACTATAAAAACAAACCTAAATTCTTCAATGGATCCGGGAAGAAAAATGAAACATGAATGAAAAGATCAATATGCCTTTAGTTTAGGTGCACTAAATAGGACTAAATTCTTTAAGGAAAAATGCAAAACTGGGGCCACACAAAGAAAAACTAAAACCAATAGATTCTAAAGCTGGTCGTCTCCGAAAACTCGAACCTAAAAAGTCTCAAAGGTTATAACACGTGTTTTTTTTAAATGCCAGAAGGAGTGGCTGTGGAATACTTTATAATATCCATACCTCAGCTGTCAGGGAAACAAAAATTTTCCTTTTTTTAAGTCTCCTCTCAATTTGAGTTCGAGTTTCACGACTTGGAAAAACAAACATTTACGCCTCAGCTCTCAGGGAAACAAAAACTGTCATTTTTAAGTCTCCTCTCAATTTGAAAGCGAACAGAAGCGATGCGCTCGTGTTGTTTCTGAAATAACCGATTCATGCCCGGTTTCTTCACTTCCTGATAAGTTTATCTACCAGGTATTATCCTAGGATACTATTGTGTCGATAATAGTTTCCAAGGATACTACCTGGCAGATAAATTTATCCTTAAGTGAAGAAATCGGGCCTTAATCATATTTTTAACAAAAACTGTTGTGTAGTTGAAAGTTTATTTTCTTCCATCTTAACTGTATACATAAATTTAATATCGTAATCGCAAACGGTGTCGTTTCTTTGCAGGGCATTTCCTAATGGGTTTAGGGTTTATATTCTCATATACTTAAATATTTTTATATCATCAAATCGTACGTACTCAGGCGTATATTTATTTATAATTACGCTAGCCAGACATGCCCAAGTCCGTGCCAATTTATGCAGACGGACCTCCTACGTTCTTCCTTTCGAGTCTGTTCTTTATCCAACACATCTGTAAGTATGTTGCGGTTACAGTGGACCATGATGACTGATGACTTTCTCCTTATCCGAAGAAGACGCCGCAATTTCACACACTTCCTGTTGCTCTTCTCTCTTATCCCCGCAGAGTTTGACGTCGATTATTAGATTAATCTTCTGCGCGAATCACATTTGCGGTTTGCAGGGGAGGAAGTGCGAGAGCATGAGTCACTTTGGCTTGTGTTAATTATTTGTTTATGTATGTACATGTCGTGTACTTTGCTTTTTTGCAGATGTTCCACTTTTGGTTTGTAGAGACGATGGAAATACACAAGCTATTTAAAGCTTGTCGCAGATGAATCTTGAATCTTGTAAATACTTGGCAATTCCTTGCAGTGAATAACCTTGTGATAGAATTAGGATTTCTTAATGACCACGATGATAACGACGAATAATCTTATTAATGAGTTGAGCACGTTTATATTCCGTTCGTTAGGGTAAAGTGAGAGCACAGGCAATACAACAAAAAACAGGAAGCGAAAGAGATGGAGCAGGCTTTGGTACGGTCTAATCTCTTGCGGAGGTGTGGCATTTCCATATTAAAAATGTACTGCTATTTCTTTTGTATATACTTCATAAGTTTCAATTTATGTTGCGCTATTTACTCTCGTTGAATTTATGTGTTCTGAGATTGATTCAGCAACCGATATGTACATACAAATATAAATACAGAGTTGGGCAAAAAAATTTGGATCCATGGAGAGCGTCATGGATTGGAATGAAATCTTCAATAGTAAGATACACCGACTTAACGGACTGAAGCAGACATGGAAATGGAAAGTCTAATCATTTCATTAAAACATAGTGTAATTACAGCTTAAAATTTATACATACAATTAAGACGATTGGTCATATGTTTGTTATTGAATATATCTGCGATTATTAATCAAAAAGATACCAAACCTGGTTTCACTGCAAAACTAAATAGGTTGTGTCATTCAGAATTTCTGACTTCCTACAATTTCTGGCTAAACCGGAAGTTTCATTTTCCATTTTTATTTCCATTTCTGTTAGCTATATCGGTTTATCTTATGTTGAAGATTTCATTCCAACCATATACTTACAACAAATTGTACAACAAATAGCGTATCTACAATAACATCACATAAACTCATAAAGTTTATGAATCATATTTTTTCATTGTTTGCTTACATAACATTTTTTTATGATTAATTTCATATACATGGGATAATGGTTCATGTTTATAATATTTGCTGTGCTGATTGCTGACTCGGTTTTAATCTCCCTTTTCCTCTGTGCGCACTGCTTTCGTCACTCTATGTTTACATTGTTCTGAGCGCAGTTTCTTTTGCAGGAATTTTTATGTCGAATATTTTAAGTCGATGAAGATAATAAATAAACATTCCGGTTGTAGGTACTCCCACTCGATAGCTTGCCGTGGCCGGCATACCTGATCGTACGTCAACATGAGCAAAGAGAAACTCGAGGATTAGCTATATCAGGACGACAATCCCTTTCGATTAGGGATATACCGTTAAACCTACTTTGTCTGTGTGTACGTGTGCTCAATTTGAGTCTTTGCGTTGTACTTACGTGTGGATCTGCACGGTCACTTAATCGTGAATGTCACAGTACAGGCGAAATCAAAATAACTTGTAAAAATTATAAAGATGTCAAATATGTTGCAGAAGTAATAAAACCGTTGGAGTCTGAACCTTATTTAAACCAGCCATATCGCTGGGTCGCTTGCTGGTTGTTGCATTTATTTTAATCACTAGTACACCTATTATACACTCCAGATAATAAAGAGACGTCTTCCCCATAAAGTATAATAATATTGCTAACCACTATGCCGAGCAAGCGGACAGTCGAATGGAAGGAAGACATATCGAAGCAAGTGCTTCACTTACTCGTTTTAGTTTTATAAACCAAATTTACATTTTATGGGCGAGACATCGCTTTATTACATAACTATACCTAGCTTTGATGAGTTTCAAATTAGGATCACTAAAGAACAAGAAAAAATATGTGTATGCGAATGACTGGCAGAGACGGATATAGTGCGTCAATAGATGGGAAGGTTCTGATCGTCCAACCCAATGTAGCCTCTATCTGGTTTTATTACATAAAACTGAACTCAGATGGAGATACACTTAGTGCACACTAGGGCAGCCAGTGCAAAACACTGTAAGTATTGTCTCCCCAACAAAACTTTAAGTCGCTATCTAACAGGTAAAGAACACCTATTGAATTTTATTTCATGAGCTTATATTGTATTTGTTTTGTTACTTGCTGATTTTCTTATCTATTTACCTATTATAATGATCAGAAGGTACGAGGTCGCAATTTAAAATTTACAGGGGAGACATTACTAAATGTATGACCGTACTAAACTAATAATACTTTAGAGTAAAATACTTCTCTTTTTTAATTTCGAACGAAGATAAATTTTCTCAAAATTGTACAATTTTTCAAACAACAAGTAAGTACTTAACCAAAATGAAATTCACAAATGAAGAGAAAAAGGGTACCCAAATGACAATCGCAATTTGGAAAAAAAAAGTGCAAAAAAGAAGAAAAAAGACGAGACAAACAACAAACAACAAAAAAAAATCAAAAAAGGAAAAAGGTTTAAATTTCTAATGAAATTATAATTTATAATTCCTGAAGAACGGCAAACAATTAAAAAACAAACAAAAAATGAAAAACGTCTTTGAGAAACCCAATCCGACTGAAAAAATAAAATGTACAAAAAAGAAGAAAAAGAATAAACAAACAAACAAAATAAAAAACATTTTTGGTGATCGACAAACACAATCGAGAAAGAAAAAGTATTTCTAAAGATTTTATAAATTTTCAAAGGAAAGGTAAACAAATCATCGTCATCTCGTAAGCCTTTCCTGCTACGGAGATTTGGAGAACTGAATATTTGGGGATTGCTGTCATTGGCTGCCGTTGTTCACTTGACCAACGTTATTGGTTATCATTGATCACGTGATCAACGAAAACCAAACGGTTCTGCTATTTCTCTTCCACAATTTGTCTAGTAAGTCCACCCACACATTAATATTTTTTTTTCACTTTGCAATAAGAACATTATTTGCAAATACACAAGCTGCTACAATTTTAATTAGTTTAAGAATTAAAAACAGACAAAAAATGAAAAACGTCTTTCACAATCGGAAAATCCAATCCGAATGAAAAACAAAATTAAAACTTACACAAACATTATAAAAAATAATATAAAACTTTAAAGCAAATATACCTAGATTAAAGGTTTCTTTGAAGAAAAAAAACAACTAATAGTAAACAAGACAAAGTAAAAATTAAATTAACAAAAAAAAAAAACAAAGAAAAATATATTACAAATTACAATCGTAATAAGCTTTGTTCCTCCACAATACTAAATCAGTTCGGAGCTGTACATGTGCTCTTGCTAAGTACACAATTCTGTTAGCAAGAGCGCATGAGCAGTGCAGTTCCGAACTGATTTACAACTCTGTAGTAAAGAACACACCTTTGATGTGTATACTTACATGCAAAACAGAAATTTCTGAAGAAAATAAGAAAAATAATGACGGCTGTATGCATTCGCAAGAGTGGCGTACAGAAAGTTTTTGATTATTCCACTGACCATTTTCGGAAATTAAAAAACGAAAAATTGTCATCTTTTGAAATAGGAACAAAAAAAACTTCAAATTGAAAAGAAGAAAAGAGACTGAGAAGGAAATGACTGCAATGGCGTCCCGTAATGGTTTACTACGATTGGGCAACGACTGCAAAAGGGAAAGGTGGGTGCGTTTTCCAAATAAATCTGTCTTTCAGGGCTATACCAACAGAACGTGTCACTTCAATAGGACAGGGTGGGTGGGCACTGCCCGCCTTGCGTACCCCGACGAGCCGCCACTGAATGACTGTGATAAATTTTATGAAAGAAAAAGGAAGAAAAACAAATGACAGTCGTAATATTTACGAACAGATAAAAACAGCGACATCCTACGATCTCTTTTTGACCTGACATTGCGGTAGTAATACTTACGAAAGAACGTCAATTGACGTCTTTCTTTGTCTAAACAAATACGAAGTTTGAAATTCGGAAATTTGGCAACACTGGTCTAATTACATAAGAAGACTACTACTAATTTACCATACAGTACAGTGCGAAACACGACTGTAACATTTTTATTATTGGCTGAAGGAATAACATTTTCAAATAAAAATTGGAAGATGAAATGTGTTTTAGTTAATTGATTAACTTTAATTTACATTACGACGTAATGTCTAAATGATAGGGTACATAACCTCAATTTTTTAAATACCGACCGCTATTGTATTTTTTCATTGTTTAGAAATCAGCAAGTTCTTTTGCTTCAGATCATATTTTAAGTAACAGCAAATTTTCGAGAAAAACATTCAAGAACTTGACTTTCATTGAATCTGGTTATCTTAGATTCAGATAATTGCTTTCGATTGAGATATTTAACGGGGAACATTTTAAACATTTATTAAATTAATTTAGGTAGTTAGGTTGGTTGAAATTACCTTTTCTTTTATTACTGAATCGTAGAATTTTTTTTTTTTTGAAGTATTTATGCAACCTAGCAAAATTTAATTCCTGACACTATAATAAGGCGATTATAAAATATTAAAGAAGTAAACAGGCGTAAAGAGCATGCCTTACGTAGCAACTATTAATTGAAATTTTCTTTTCTAGACAATAATAAAAATTTACAGGTTTGTTTCAATACTTTTTCTTCACCCTGTATATGCGCGGTTGCAGTTCTTAATTCTTTGCTCCAGAGTCCTCGGAGAGTATCTTCATCCCTTGTTATTATATGAGGCTAGAACAGGATTCGCATCCCGAGAGTGCTCTGGACTCCAGAGCAGTCCACTAAGAACGCTATAAGCAACTAAGGCTCGGCATTTTAATTTCCTTGTAAATTTATCTGTCTTCCAAGTGGAAAAATCCTATCTATTAAATATTTCGTAACTCTTTCAGACTAAAACGTTGCCATGACATAATCTGCTTTTTAATTGAATGTTAATTTTAACTTCACGAACTGGTTACAAGACGAGACATAAAATGAGTATTATAAGTTGAATTTAAAAAGAAGCAATAACATTTTTTTTGCTGAATAACGCTGAAAAATTTAATTAATTCTGCACAAACAACAATTATTAAATTATGAAAGTATTTACGATACTCTAATACCTATTCGTACATCTATGTAAACATAATCCCCTCACCTTGCCCCCTCTATCGACATTCAGAATGATTTTTCGTTTTAACATATTGCGAACTGCATGCTCTTTGTTACTCTTCATGAAACCACTATTGGATAAAGTGAGAGTCTTCGACCGGTATAGTAAGAAGTGTAATACAAAGGAAACTACTGGCATGGCATTTACACATACCTAGATTTAAAAATGATATTTGCCACGGCCGACAGGAAAAACCTAGGAGAATTAGAAACGTCAAAACATCTTAACGGGATAATAAAAATATACACATACGTAGAACAGATAAAGATTGCTAGAAGATCAACAAAATTTACAGTTTTAAAATGTTCCTCCTGATTCCTGAACGATCATTTTATTTGAGTTTTACTTGTTTTGTTCAGACGATACGTTCAACATGAAAAATCTTAAACCGATATCCTACTGTCAATATTTTGATCAAAATTTCCATCAAAAATTTAATAACTATGGTTTTATGATAGTGGATACACAAGTAATTTACTTAGATATTTAATTAATATGTCTTATTTTGATGAAAGATATTGACAGTGAAATATCGGCTTTAAATAGGTCGTGGTTATATACAATAATTTTATGCAGGGTGATTCTCTTTTATTGAGTTGTACTAGTCTTCTTCAGACGATACATTCAACAAAAAGAATCTTAAATAGGGCGTGATGAAGTACCAAGATTCGAACGTATGTATGTTCATGCATTTTAAAGTATGTAAAAGCATTTGAAAGTATATAAAAGTATTGTAATGTATATAAAAGCATTTTAAAGTATATAAAAGCATTTTAAAGTATGTAAAAATAGCAGTTGCACATCATTTCACAGTCCTTGACTTCAACAACCTGTTTTTAGTCAATACATTGTAAATCTTATTTACATACTGAAACGAATAAGAATTTTAAATGTAAGCGTTTAATTGAAGCGGTTGATTTAAAAATAACGACGTTTGTTGAATGAAACTTGTCTATTGATTAGATCGCGTTCTTGATTCAACCTTGGTATTTTCATACACTTTGCAATTGACCCTTGAATATTGTTTACGAAGAACAGAATTTATTGTTAAGTGAAAAATACCACCACGAAAACAAAAAAAAAATGCTAAGTGAAAGCCATTTCCACCACGGTTTCAAATTATGTATAAGGTGTTCAATTTGAAACCATCATCATTTTTGTTGAATGAAACTTGTGTATTGATCAGATCACGTTCTTGATTCAACCTTGGTATTTTCATACACGTTGCAATTGACTTTTGAATATTGTTTACGAACAGAATATATTTGTTAAGTTAAAAATACCGCGGTGGAAAACAAAAAAAAATGCTAAGTGAAAGCCATTTCCACCACGGTTTCAAATTATGTATAGGGTGTTCAATTTGAAACCATCATCATTTTTGTTGAATGAAACTTGTGTATTGATCAGATCACGTTCTTGATTCAACCTTGGTATTTTCATACAAGTTGCAATTGACTTTTGAATATTGTTTACGGAAAACAGAATTTATTTGTTAAGTTAAAAATGCCGGGGTGGAAAACAAAAAAAAATGCTAAGTGAAAGCCATGTCCACCACAGTATCAAATTATGTATAGGATGTTCAATTTGACACCATCATCATTTTTGTTGAATGAAACTTGTGTATTGATCAGATCACGTTCTTGATTCAACCTTGGTATTTTCATATACTTTGCAATTGACTTTTGAATATTGTTTACGGAGAACAGAATTTATTTGTTAAATTAAAAATGCCGAGGTGCAAAACAAAAAAAAATGCTAAGTGAAAGCCATTTCCACCACAGTTTCAAATTATGTATAAGGGTGTTCAATTTGACACCATCATCATTTTTGTTGAATGAAACTTGTGTATTGATCAGATCACGTTCTTGATTCAACCTTGGTATTTTCATACACTTTGGAATTAACTTTTGAATATTGTTTACGGAGAACAGAATTTATTTGTTAAGTTAAAAATGCTGGAGTGGAAAACAAAAAAAAATGCTAAGTGAAAGCCATTTCCACCACAGTATCAAATTATGTATAGGATGTTCAATTTGACACCATCATCATTTTTGTTGAATGAAACTTGTGTATTGATCAGATCACGTTCTTGATTCAACCTTAGTATTTTCATACACTTTGCAATTGACTTTTGAATATTGTTTACGGAGAACAGAATTTATTTGTTAAGTTAAAAATGCCGGGGTGGAAAACAAAAAAAAATGCTAAGTGAAAGCCATTTCCACCACGGTTTCGAATTATGTATAGGGTGTTCAATTTGAAACCATTATCATTGTTAAGTTTTTATTTTTAAAGACACAAATTCGGTTAAATTAGTAAAGGTTTTCTAATTTTCATGCTGATTCTGAATTTGTAATCCAACAAAACAATTGCACTGTTACTTGTCAAAATATTTGTATGATGGTATTTTGTTTAATAGCACTATAGTGATTTTTGAGTTTCATTCGATAGAGATTTTATTTGTCTTTACAACGATATCAAAATTTCTTATATTGCTTACAAAATAACAAAATAATAAAATAATTTTCAAATGAGTTAGCCATGTTCATGTACATACCATATCAAGTTTCCTAAGTATTTGACAAATGATATCTACCTAATGTGCCCGTAAATAAGAAATAAAATAAATGGAAGCATCATTATTAACAATATCCTGTGAATTGATATCATTTATAATAAATAATAACCAGAGTCTCTTGGAAATAATTCCAGAACGTGTTGCTATCTCCTACTCAAGGCGATTCAGAGCCGATTTTTACCGTTAAAGAAATGTCTAAGGGAAAGGTTTTACCGCAATAATACGCACAAAGAAACTTTTTCAACAATCGATATCTTTGTATAAAGTGCAAAGTCATAAATGACTGACGATCCATATAACAAAAACTGATTTAGGTAAGTTTCTTTGAGGTGACTTTTTTTCATCGGAACTGATGTAATGAAAATTCAGGAAATTATTACTTATTAAAAAAAAATCTCCGAAAAACACGTCGGTACCACATAACACAGCAATTTCCTCGTTTCCGCCAATTAATTATCAGCCTGGTTATGCGTCACGCAAGCAATGAACAATTACATTGTTCGCCATTACTATCTACTTGACGTACCTTATTCATTATTCTCGACAGGGAATATAAAAACGAATTTCATTACAAAATAAAGTCCGATGAATAATGTTATTACAGCGCACGTGGCAGAAATAAAGGGGAAAAAAATTCCTGCACGGATTTCGGTAACACCGGAAAACTGATTTGTTAATTACTTGCATATCTGCCCAACATCGACATTTTCATTTTATTTTTCGATTCTGAAACACTACGGTAATAACCACTTAATAAATTTATACCAGACGACATCCATCAAAAAAAAAGAAACCCTAATTACAGCGGTTAACGAGAACATCCTGCGGAGGCAGGACCGGCTTTAGGTAGGTACACATGTAAGTCACACTCACGTACATACATCATTAACTGAAACGAAACTGAAACTTAGAATAGAATATGAAAATGACGATTTTCAATTATTAAAATATATATTCAAACCGTGGAGCAATTAACTTTTCCCTTTCGGGATTTTTACAATTCCACCATTACATTTAAGAATGTAAATTAAGAAAAAGAAGTAGATACCTACTACATACGTTAATAAGAATATCCTGTCATCAGGGCACAAACATAATTAATTTCCAGATTTCCAGAAAAATATAGAAAAATTCATTTTAATCAATTTTTTTAAACTTTTTTATAAGTATACAATTTCTAACTAACCATAAAAAAAACGTGCACTTAAGTAAATCGTTGAAATCGTAGAGGTAATAAAAGACACCATAAATAACACCCATTATTTACAACCTTGTAACTTAGGCCGCTTTTACACTAAGAAATTTCGAATCAATCAGAATCAAAATGAATCAACTGGAATCTGAGTCTAATCTGGGGCCTATTGCATAATAGAATATAAGCTAATAATATTAGTATTGTAATTCATGACTTGTGTAGTTATATTATGCAATTTACAAGTTACAATACTATAGTTTATTTTTCAACTAGGAGGAGTAATTTAAATTTGCCCGCCAAAAACTCCAACGTGTTATTGGCAGTTTGACATCTCGTTTCACACAATCCTTCAATTTAAAAGTAAAAACTAACGTTTTTCATAATTCATGTGACAGTTTCAGTGAGTTTTAAACCAGTAAGCAAATTTGTTGCTAAAACTGGTTACTTTAAGAATTTGCAAACTTTCTAAGCAAGCTTAATTAATTTCTGATTTAGTTTTACAGTGTCATTCTAGCTACAGCAGAGCGACGACTGTCACTCCTCTTAATTTAAAAACAAACTATAATAATATTATTAGTTTGTATTTTATTATGCAATAGGCCCCTGATTAGCTACGATTCGATAGAATGAGGAAAAGAGAAAGAGCAGGTCTCGGCGATTCTCATCTTTTTACATCGGTAGAATCTGAATCAGTTCGACTCAATCTGGTTCTATTAAAGAATCGGCTGTACATAATTTTAGTCAGTCAAACAGTGTTGCCAATCGACAAAAACCCCTTTCCTCGGAGATTTTTTTTTTAATAAAAACTCAAAAAATTTTTAAGAAAATTTTAAAATTTAATATCCAACTCATTTTCTTTAAAAACATGTTTTAATTTAGAAATTATCAATTTTAGGAATTAATTTTAATGAATCCCTAAAATTAATTATTTTTAAAAATATCGCAGTAAAATTTGTAGCTTTTTATGTTTACTTTGATTACTTCAAAGGAGAAATTTCGATTCAAGATAGGGAATTTGTCCCACCTGGAAAGGGAAAACAGTGTTTACAAGATTGGCAACACTGCAGTAAAGAGTAGTGACGGGCTGTCACCCAAGAACAATGTTGCCAACTTTAGAAAAATTTTAAATTTTCCAATTCTAGGAGATTTCGAGGGCAGGCAAATGGCGCAGCGGTTAGCCGACTTATAAGCTGCTTTTCCTGCTCGGAAGATTCGGTATTTGGGGATTGCTGCTATTGGTTTTCTTTGATCACGTGATCAACGATAACCAATAACTTTCGTTAACTGAACGACGACAGCCAATGACAGCAATTCCCAAATCCCCAAAGCAGGAAAACCAGCTGTTAAGTCGAGCCCACTTGTCGGCATGGGTTCGAATCCCACCAGGGCCATGGATGTTTGTGTTGTCCGGATTATGACCCAGCTTATTAAAATAAAGTAAATTTTCTGGAATGGTATAGGCCATAAAACAATGAATATGCAGATTGCTGCGCAAACCAAAGAAAGAAAAGGGAATTTCGAAGGTGTATAGGGATAGAATGATTTCTTCCCAATCTAGGGAACTTCCAAAACCAGCTGATAAATATATTTATTTCGCCGTTTTCAATTGTTAAAAACTAGAAACGCAGATATTTTTTTTTAAGAATTGCTTCAAGCGATGTTATTCCCAAATTATTTTCATAACCCAGTTTTTAAAATTGTTTTCCTTAATTTAAAACGGGCTGTATTCCCATCTCATGATTAAAGTCGACTCTAACTAAACCCGTGATTAAAATAATCATAAACGATATGGCTTTATGTGAATTTTATGCGTAAGAGTGAGAGAGAATTTAATCACGGCGTTGCTAAACGCAAAGATTATAAAAAAGTGTAACTTTTTAAGAGTAGGAAAAATTTTCTTGATCTATCGAAACATCTATTCGAGAAAATCACGGAGTGGCTGACATCTAACGGAAGTTTCCCTATAATAAGGAAAACATTGGAGTGACATTTGTTTAACCTATAAAAAAAACATTAAAACTGAAATGTTTGCTTGTGAGTTTCGTGACACTTCCGTGCTTTTAACATAACTGGCATAACGTACACATATTAATAAAACTAGCAAATAGCATTAATGGTTCGATTGGAACTGAATAAAATTAATGACAGTTCTTCGATTTCTTAATGTTTTCGTTGATGTTTTACTTATTGAAAGCGCCATCTGTTGGTCGCTGTTCTTCGGTTAGGAAAGCTGTCGAGCAAAAAGTTGTCAACACTGCTCAAGGCAGGCGTAGAGGTGGAGCTGGACGCAGAGCAACCGATTTTCAACGTCGGTTTTGGAGAACTGTGCGACACATGATGCAAATGACAGAAATAAACAAAACAGAAGGTGCCGGGTGATCAAAGGAATTCATAATTAGAGGAAGCTATGATTGGTGGTATTTTACGATGTTTGCTTGAATACAATGAGACAGTTGACAGTTTTCATATTTGAGGTTATGCTCGTGCTTTATACAATCTTTAGTTTGTTATTTTATTTTTTATGGATGCTGGTTTAAACCTTTTTTTAGAATATTAGAGGGGGGAGCCGTTCCATAAGACAATCAAGCATTTAAAAAAGAAAATATCACAATTCTAACACTTAAATTTTTTAACTTCAAACTGTAAGCATGTGTTGCCATCTTCTTGGAAATTATCAAAGCTTGCTCTAATTATAAATTCCGTTGATCGCATGGTATAATGTTCTGTGTGAAAGAGAACTGTAACTAAGTTAAGTTTCCCAAATGATTTAAAACTGTTTAAACTCAAATATCTTCTTTTTTGCCGTTGTGATGTGTCAATTGTAATCAGAAGCAACTGACAATGAGAGAAGAATAATAAGTAAAAATTAAGCAAATCTTGGTGGCAGATGCTGAAGTATGACTCAAAAGGATTCAGTATGTGTGAAATCTTGACAGATGTGAATCAGTTTCGCATTGATTCACCTTTATTCTGATTGATTCAGATTATGTTGGTGTAAAAGCGACCTTGACAATCATTTTATTCCAATAAAAAAAAATACAAATGCCACAGTAATAAAAAACCGTGGAGGAAATAACTTTTTCCAACCAGGTTTAATTTCTTTCCGCAAAGCTAAGTTCACATGCTTAAAATATTTGCTGCGGATTGCTTTTGATTGGTTGTTTTTCTTGAAAGAACCTATAATTCAAAACGCAATAAATGTTTAGCATATCCGGATGCATCTGAACCTAGCTTTATAGCGTTAAATTACATCAAGCGTAAAAAAAGTCCTCTTCACAAAAGAAAAGTCATCGAAACTAGTGAAACAAAGCACAACTACTTAATTTCAAATCAAGAAAAAAAAAGAACAAAAGGCGATTAAAAATAACAAAACAAAAACAAAAGAATAAGAAACGGGACAAACTAAAAACAAAAGAAAAATACATCTTAATTGCATTTTCAAAGTGCGTAGGATGTTATTTACTTCCTAATTAAATAAGAGCGTTTTTAGGCAGCAGAAAACTGAAGTTTTTTAATAGTAAATCCGGCCCTGCATACGACCAATAACAATCTGCTTCATTCCTGTTTTATACCAGTGTGGATCATTCTTTGCTACCTGTTTGTGCCGCTTTCGATATCCTCTTTTACATACGCCTATGGTAGACTTGAAGAACTTATAAAAGAAAAAATCTTCACGCGCATTCTGAACACTGTTATTTGCTCAAGATGTTTAACTTTAACTCGAGTTAGTTAACGCTTACACGGACAGATAAACCGTTTAAACTTAATTACAGCGTCTGTTTACTTACTTACTTTAAATATCTAACTTGCTGTGTTGGAACTGGTAGACGCACGATAAAAGTAGAAGAAAAAAAAATTAATAAAAGTCACAAGCAAACACACTAGTAACACGATTTTAGTACGCGTGTGAGTCTGCAATTAACACTCACTTCTTGACTGCCGCGTTCTAACTGCGCTACAAAAGCAAGGCAAAGCTACAGCCAAGCAGTCCAACAACTTCAAGCGTATATTCACTATCTCTTTCTTTTTTTTTTAGACTCCTGCCCGCATTTATTCTCAACGGTGAAGGAATCGATAAGCTGTTCGTCGGGATTGGTGGAATTTCTTAAATAATACTTCATTATGATAGTAGTCGAATTAATATTAAACTCAACAAAGAAATTTAATGTATCATATAAATTAGAATGAATGATGCCCCCCGCACCCAGAAACGATCAAACATGTGCAAATACAAGATCTTCATCAGTGGCGTAACTGGAAGCAAATCGCTGGGTTACAAAATTTCTTTAGCGACTATTTAAGTAAATCAAAAACAAGGTTTATAAAGTAAGTAGGTTGCCTCTTAACTATTCAAGGTCACTTCAAGACGCATCATCGTGCCTGCCTTATTTACCGTTGCAATACGTGAATGAATATTTTCTTTATTAGAAGTGCGTAATTTTATAATTTTCTGTGTTTTTCTTGTACACGCAATTGGATGTATAATTTCTATTATTTGTTTTGGCTAGAAACTTGTATTGAAATAGTATTCAAGTTCGATATTTGAGGATAATGACGTGGTTACGAACCGCAACTTTAATAAAACTTAAATAGGACATATTTTAACAATTTAAATAATTTTAGCATACGATATATCTTTGTTATGAAATAACTATTTATTGTTTGTACCTCAAAATCATGATCTTAACCTCAAATATCGAACTTGAATTCAACTATTTCATTCACGTATATTTACAAATAAAATGACTGCGTTATTATCATTCCAATAAAATCAGAATAAAACGCATTAATTTTCTTATGTAAATGGTAAGCATACAGAGCTATTTGAATTGGGCAGGCAGAGTAACGTATTCCCGCGCCCAACATCACTATCTAATCTATTGCAAACAAAAATTCAGCAGGAGTAGATAGCGTGCCTTGTTCCCTTTTAAGAAATCTATCTGATATTATCAGCGTACCTTTAGCACACATAATAAATGAGTCTTTTAAACAAGGATATTTTCCAACATCTCTCAAAATAGCAAAAGTCATACCAGTCCATAAAAAAGGAGATACCAGTGATATCTCTAATTACAGACCCATTTCTATACTACCTGCTGTATCTAAAATTTTTGAAAAATGTATGGCTGTGAGGTCACTAAACTACTTAAATAAAAATAATTTGCTATCTCCCTCTCAATATGGATTCCTGCCCCATAAATCGACCTCAATGGCTTTCCATAATTTCCTAAATTACATCTACGAGAGTTTAGATACAAATAAATCCGCTCTGGGCATATTCTTTGATAATAGTAGCGCCTTCGATACTGTCAATCATAATATCTTACTAAATAAATTGGATGCATATGGTGTTCGTGGATCTGTGTTAAATGGTTTCAATCCTACCTCTCCAACCGTGCTCAGATTGTCTCCGCAAATAAAGTCCTTTCTACAGCGCTTGACATTAAGTCTGGAGTTCCACAAAGATCAATCCTGGGCCCTCTTTTATATATCATATTTGTCAATGACATAAGTCCCTTACTTCAGAATGTCCTGACTTGTCAGTTTGCAGATGACACATCTTTAGTAACAACCAGCAATTCTGTGAGCTGTCTTGTTGAATACGCTACTGATGGAGCTAATAATATGTCAAAATACTGTCAAAATAACTCATTGATTTTGAATCCAAATAAAACATGTATTATTCATTTTAAAGTTAGTAAATCTATGCCTGTTAGCTTACTAGTGCGTATGAACAAAGAGTCAATAAAGCAGGTTGAAGTGACAAAATTTCTAGGCCTAAATGTCGATGAATACCTCAAATGGAATAGTCATCTAGATGATCTTGCTAAAAAATTATGCTCCCTAAACCACATCATATTTAAAATCAAAAGTGTTGTGGATTTCAATGTTATTAAACTATTTTATTTTGCTAATATTGAGTCGCGAATCAGGTACGGTTTAATGTGCTGGGGAACTTCTTCATATGTTAATCGCATCTTTCTTATCCAAAAAAGGATTATACGAAACATATTAAATACAAGCTTTCTTGTTCATTGCAAACCTTTATTTCAGGAACTTCGCATACTAACCGTTTTTGACTTACTTACTTATGAATGTTCTGTATTTGTAAGGAAAAACCCATCACTGTTTACCACGAATAAAGATATACAGCAACGCTATCCTACCCGATCGAGTAATAACTTGAGTTTTCCTGTTCATTGTCTATCTCTATATGAAAGAGGACCACACTACAGCTGCATAAAGATATATAATCATCTACCATCTTTCTTAAGAGAAACTTACAAATTATCAACTTTTCAAAATAAACTGAAAATTTGGTTGAGAGACAAGTGTTTCTACTCATTGGCAGATTATCTCAAGCAGACCCAAAATTAACTTGATACAGGGTACCTTTCTCTCTTCTTTTATTTAACTTTCTTTATTACACTGTATTAAATGTTGTCTTTTTGTTTTAATGTTCAATTTCAACAATATGTGATGTGTTCTACATCGCTTGGGCGTCAAAGCATAATGAAAGATTTTAGAAATTTTTTTTTTGTGCAAATCGTTTTTGATTGCAGCGAGAACCTCGAGCAGCTTCAAAAAATTTTTCTAAAATCTTTCATTATGCTTTGACAGCAAGCATGGCCGCCTTGCATGGGGAACTTATTAGGAGCAAATCCCGCTTCAATTTGTCTACCCTACTGTAATGTCAGGTCAAAAAGCGATAGTAAGATGTCGCTATTTTATCTGTTCATTATTATTATTATTATTAAATGGTGCCACAAATGTTTTTTTATCACTTTAAATCTTGATTATGCTGCATATTTTTATTGAAATTTCATTGACATCGATTAAAGTTAGGGCCGAATTCAGAGACACGAGTTATCTCATTTAAAACTCATTTCTCTGCCCTCTGTTAGATGCGTCAAGAAACCTACCTGTCAATTTTTAAATGTCAAAAACAAAAATGGCAATCTCAATGTACTAATGGTAACGGAAACTTGGCTTAATGAAACAATTAGCAGTGATGTATAACTATAAATGGGTTTAATGTTCTGAGAAGGGACAGATGTAGTCGAGATGGTGGTATTGCTGTGTACCACCGAAATACTTTTAATTACAAATTAATTCCAAGAAATGATACTATAGAGCAAATTTGGTTATCCTTTCAGCACGCTGGAACAAATTTTATAGTATGTGGTCCTTATAGGTCCCCTAATACTGGTTATAGATTTTTTTTTAATAAATTAGAAGAGTCATTCGGAATTATCTTGCCTCATTCTGAGCAAATTTATTGTTGCGACGACTTTAATATTGATTTTCTTAAACCTACCAATGCTTCTACACTTTATTTTCAACATTTTTTAGACTCTATCAACTTCATACAAATTATTAAAGACCCAACTCGTTTAGCTTTTACGAGCGCTACTTTAATTGATGTAACATGTGCAGCAGAAGATACCGAAATTACTGATAGTGGTACGATTAATTTTGATTTCTCTGATCACGATGCCGTACTTTGTAAATTTCTAATATCGAAACCTGTGACGTTGCCAATCTACCGCACTTTCCGCAATTATAAAAATATTAATTGGGAAGATTTTCAAAGCGATTTGCGCTCTATACCATTTCAGATTGTGTTTAGACTTGATAATGTTGAAGAAAAAATTGAATTTTTTAACTCTCAGATCTTAAATTTATTCAACAAACATGCACCCCTCATCACGCGACGCTTTACAAAAAATTTTACCAAATATTCAATCTGGATTTAGGGCAGGTTATAGTTGTACTACAGCCTTACTTAATGTAACAGACGACATTCTAAAGGCCACTGATAATCAGCAATTAACAGCTCTCGTCCTGCTGGATTTCAGTAAGGCTTTCGATACGGTAAACCATAATATACTAGTGATACATTATATAGAGTTGCTGTTAAACAATGTTTAACTCTTAATCCCACTAAATCCCAGGTATTATTATTTGGTAAAGAAAAGAATATTAGTAATCTTACCAACATTTTAGACATTAAGATAAATAATATTAACATACCAATTCATAGTAAAGCTAAAAATTTAGGGCTGACATTAGACAACAGCTTCCGTTACAGGGATTAAATTTCTAAATATATTATTAACGCATATACGAATTTAAGAAAATTATTTCCCTATAGAGGTGTCTTCTATATCGAAATAAAAAAACTATGTGAAGCATTTGTTCTATCCCAGTTTTGTTGCTGTTCTCCTATTTATCATTTAGCTTCTGACTTATACACTGTGTCCACATTTCGATGTAAAAGTTTAGAAGAGGTCACATCAGGTGTCATCGAGTTATTGAGGAATATTGAAATCGTCAAATCTTGGTTTTCTTAAATTACCTTAAAAATTAAAAAAGTTATGGTGAATTTGAAATGAGATTTGTTGCAAGCATTGAATTCTGCAAAACATTCCCCATTTAACCGATGCTCTATGTCTTCTAATAACCGAGATGCCAATGGTGAGCATCGAAATGTGGACACAGTGTATACACTTAATCGCATCCAAAAAGTACAGAACGCCTGCTTGCGGTTTATATACGGAATTAAAAAATACTCGCATATTTCACATAAATTGAATGACATTGGTTGGTTAAATATGACAAATCGGCGGGAATTACATACCTTAACATTGTTTCATAAAATAAAATAACATAAAACTATTTATATAATAAAATTCGATTTAGATCTGATATTCATAATCTCACTACAAGATTCCGCGGTCTGATTTCACCGCCACCGCATAGAATGACCTTATATGAGAGGTCTTTTTCTTTTGGTATTTATAGTTAATACAATTGCTTACCTAATGATCTTAAAAATCTGGAATTGGCGAATATCAAGCGAAAACTAAAAAAAAACATGTTGTATTTAAGTCAGGTTTCCTAAGCCACCTACATTTCTACATTTCTAAGCTACATTTAATTTAAATTTACAATGCTGTACATTATTGTAAATTGTTGTCCTTACATTAGTTTTCTTTTTCTCCTCCTGTTACTGTTTAATTTGGGTACACCGTAGTAGTGTTTTAGAAATCTATGTAGTCTTACTTTATTTTAGGCAATTTCTCATGTTTAGTTTAACCTGGAGTGTTATACTCCAGGTTAAGTTGAAAAACAGATGGGTATTCCCCAATATTCTGAACTTCGCTTTGTGGTTTGTGTATGCTTATACGACGCAACATTATACTTCTATGTTTAATATCTTGTTTGACATTGTACAAATAAAGACCATTATTATTATTATTATTATTAAACAAAAGAAAAAACACAAAAACAACATCAAAACAAAACAAATGACAATCGGTGATGAAAATAAGGTTAAAATAAAAATTCTGCGAAACTAAATGAACTGAATCGAGAACACTGACGAAAGTTTGGACAAAAATAAAAACAAAAGACAATAAAAGTGATAATTCAAATATAAAAATAAGAGAATCGGCGAGCGATCGGTTTATAATAAAAAAAAAAATCAAAATAAAATAAATGAATAACAAATTGTAAAAATTTTAATGTAACATTATTAGTATATCTGCACATACTGTTTTAGAAATATTAATTATATTTGAAAGGGGGTAGATGAAAATTTTTATTTCCTTGTACGGGATCGATGTTTAAAAAAAGGTTGGGAACCCCTATCCTACAATTATTGTAATCCTGAGTGACTATAGTGTCAAATATGAACATCGATTATTGCTTCGCATTATTGAATCGACATCTCTAATATTAATGAACAAACAATAAATAAGCTTTTATTTAAAAACATATTTAACGTTTTATTGGAATTTGAAACAATAATTAGTTAAAAATTATTGATTCCAAACCACCCAGGACTGCAATAATTGCTGGACACCCATATTTAAAAATTTTTCATGTGCGGGGAAAAACCGAAATTTTCATTAGAATTTGCGGGATGTTTCAGACTTAATACGATTGGCAGCACTGGTGAGGGGATTTGTCATTTAATAGTTGGTGACTCTAATGTAATGAAAAACAGGTATGTCCTTGGAAAATTAAGCTGATTTGTCAACAGTAATGAAAAATATTACAAAGTATGATTAAATGTTCATTCGAATAAGAATTTTTGAAATTGAATGTTGACGGAATAATATTTTAGGAACATAACCTAAAAAAAATGGCTCTACCAGATTCTGCAAACGCTTGTGATAAACCCATCACGGAAAGCCACAAACATGAGAAAAAGGAAAAGCCGCCCACGAAAGTCATTGTTCGCAGACTACCGCCCGGCATAACCCAAGAATCCTTCATTACACAAGTGTCCCCTTTACCCGATTATGATTACATGTATACTGTAAAAGGGGATATGTCACTAGGTGAAAATGCGTTTTCTCGCGTCTACATCAACTTTGTAAACGTCGAAGACGTTTACATGTTCAAGGAAAAGTTCGACAATTACGTGTTTGTCGACAACAAAGGTCATGAGTACGCGGCGGTAGTTGAATTCGCATCATTCCAAAAAATCCCGAAGAAACGTGGAAAACCCAGGCCTGATCCTAAAGTCGGCACCATTGAAACTGATCCGATTTATCTGGAATTCGTTGAATCTTTAAAACAGCAACCTAATCAAGAAGAGAAACCGGAATTTTCTTTTCAACCTGGAACTGACAACAAAAATGACACCAGCACACCATTGCTCGACTTCTTAAAGCAAAGGAAAATTGACAGGCTGAAATCCAGGGAGGAAAAACGAGAGGAAAGGAGGAAGAAAGAAATGGAACGCAAGAAAATTAGGGAAGAAGAGCGCAAGAAGAGATTTGAGGAAAAATCACCGGTGAAAACTTTCACCATTAAATCCAATGCTGCACAGAGCAAATCTGATTCTAATGTAGCAGAGAAGCAGTCGGAGAAAGCAGAGGGCAAAGGACCTGAAAAGTTGGAGAAAGTAGAAGAAAAAACCGAAAAGACACCATATAAAGGAAAAGATAGGAAATATGAAGACTACAGATCGTCAAACACCAAAACAAAGTCGAAATATTCTGCCAGATCAGACAAGTACGAATCTTATGAAAAAAAGGATTATAAAACGAGAAGAGATGATTACAAAGATAAAGAACGTCGTGGTAAAAATTTTGATGATTACAAAAAAGAAGAATACAAAAAGGACGATTATAAAAAAGATGATTACAGAAAAGAAGACTACAAAAGAGATGTCGAAGTCAAGCAGTACCCAAAGAAAGTTAAAAAATACAGCGAAAGGAGAGAAGAACGTAAGATTGAGGCAAAAAAGAAAGAACTAGTGTCTCTTAAAGATGAGGACTCAAAAAAAGTTCCCCATAAAGAAAAGGAAGACGAAAGTAGCAAACACAGTAAGTCTGAATCATTTGTTAGAACTAACAGCGAAGATGAGAAAATAAAAGGTGATTCTGGAAAACAGTCTGAAAGAGAGGAGAGAGAAGAATACAAGAATGGTGATCAAGAAAGAGATAAATTTAAGAACAAAGAAAATGATCCCCGTGTACAACGTCGAATCAGAAACAAGGATCGACCAACCATGGCTATTTATCAACCAGGTATGCTATCTAAACGAAGACAAACCGATGATGATAAAGACTCAAAGGAAACAACCCCTGCCAAAGAATAATGGATTTGCCGTACTGTTTCGTTGCTTTTTGTATTATTTTAAGAGATAACCATTCATTTTGTTGTTATTTTCAAGCACTCTTGTACGTTTTCAGATTTCATTTCGTTGTTTTTGTAGTATTAAGAAACAGAAATATTTTTATAAAGTTTATTTCATTCGAAATGTTTGTCTTCTTTCTTATTTTACAAATTCTCGACGGGAATGTTAAAAATAAATTTTCCAACGAGATTAAAATAATTGGTACATTCACTGAATTTTACAAAATTAATTTATAATACCAAAATTGATTTTATGACAACAGCTATTATAATACATAACAATTTATACACAATTTCTTCAAATCAGAAAAGTTTCAAATTAAAAGTAACTAATAAACCTTAACTATGACAACCAGTCTCCCCGAGTTTTTAACAAAAATTAAAGTGATGGTTTTAGAAGTCCTGAATAAAATGCTAGTCAGGTATGTACAGCCGCGAGCATTAAATTCTTGTCACGTAATCAAAACGTCACTTTCAGGATCAACGTCGATTGTCAGGTTGGAATAATAATAAACGTGTTTATTAAGAATCATAACATAAATGTAAATAAGAAAGTACACTAGCAATATTTTTTTATTGCTAGCATCAACAAGGACGCAATTAGCTTGCAACGGTCTCAATTAGGATTAGGATGATCGCGATTGTACAAATGTTTCAGAGTCAAGTACGACCAAAATTTATTATTCACGATTGTACGTCCAATTAAAATATATATTACATTGGTTTTTCTTTACCGCCTGTGTTATTTATCACAATTATGTACCTAAAATTCATATTTTCCCTTTAAAATAAGAAGGTTGACATGACAGTAACTTCCGGTATAAGCGGAAGCGCCCGAAAGTTGGTAATAACAGGTGCTTTCTTTCGCTCACAAAATGTGATCCAAACGTGTTTTGATTCAAAACCATTTTTTTCTTTGAATCTCTACTTTTAAAACCTGTTTGGATTGAATTATGGTTATTTACAAATGAACTGTCAATCAAAAATTCAAGTCAGGTTTTTTTTTTTGTTGCAACAACTACGAAATTCAGGTCCAAACTATTCGAAACAAACACTTCGATTCAAACTTTTAAGCGAAACAAAGCATCTATTATATTTTAATAGGTTATTATAACTGCAAAATTGAAATAGAAAAACAAAGGGGAAGTCCGTAAATTTCTAACAAATGGGTTCCATTAATCACCCTGCATACATTGCGTTCAGTAATGACCTCCACGCTCCTTTAATTTATATGTGTTACAGCAATGTTATAGCCTTATAGGACGAGAATACCTCAAGTATCATTTTCTCTTGTCTTCTGTTCATTTTGTATGTTTTTCTTTCACGCTTGGTTATTTTTTCTTTGTTTTAAGGAACTGATTTGTTTTGTTTTTTGTTTCCTGCTGATTTCCTGATTTGCAAAAGTTTTCGGCAGGAAAATCGCATTTTTTAAATTTTTTTGTCTATCCATCCCTCTTCAGTTTTTCTTTTCCTTAACCGAATTGGTTTCAGCATTTTACTGACTCCTGCTTGCAGTTTGCTTTCGTTTCCTACGAGTTTGTTCGTCGATTTTCATTTATTTGTCCAACGTAGTGTTTTTTCTTAAATTCATTTTATGCTTTCATATTATTTTTATTCAATTGATTTTCATATTTTGTTAATTGACGTTCTTTTTCAGTTGCCATTTGATTTATTTGTTTCTTTGTTCATCTTAGGTCCGTTTGATACTATGTAAGAGAGAGATGGACCTTCAATATTTTATATTAATATTGCAAAGTGTGAAGCAGGCCTTAGTTGTCAATCTTCTTTTGTTTTTTTTTCTTCTGTTCTTTGTACAGTCGCGATCATCCTAATCGAGATCACTGTAAGCTAACTGCGCCCTTATTGACGTGGTAATAAGGGTTATAGAACTGTCAACCAGACTCGATTAGCTTGATCGCTATGTATTATTGACGCTTTGTTGTGGTTCATCATTTTCATTTGTCTTGTATCAATTTCAGTTGCGAACTTTGTTTTGGGCACTGTATTTCATCGTTCATTTTTTTTTTATCATGCAGCTTGGCTTTTATTTTCTATGAGAATTTTTGATTCGTCCGGAACATTGTTGTTTTACGCTCAGCTTGTTCTTCTTTTGTTGTCTTTTTGTTTTCTTCTTCACTTCATGCATTCATTCTACTTTGGTGCTGTTTTTCTCATTTCCCTTTTCTTTCACATTTTTTTGCAGGTTTTTTTTTTTGTATTTGGCAACCCATCTGTTGGGTTGATTGCAGGTTGATTGTCACTTTTTACAGTTGTCTTTTGTTTTCTACTAGTTTTTCTTTAATTTGGAGATTCAGTGGTTTTTTGTTCATCTTAAGCCCGTATGACACTATGCAAGATTCTTGTTCAAAATGAGAGAGACAGGATACCATAGCGGATATAGTGAACATCCATTTGTTGAATCGCTATCCTGATCGATAGTTCTCTGTCACTTTCTTCAAGATTTTATATTAGTTCTTTATGTGTCAAGCCGGCTTTTGCACACTAAATTTTGTTGTGTATTTGTTTCTTTTATTATATTTTCTAGTTTATTTTTATTTTCTACCAATTGTTGCTTTTTGCTCAGTTTGGTGTTATCGATCTTTTTTTGTTCACTTCATGTTGTTGTCTTCATGTTTTTTTTCTCACTTTTACATGCGCGACGTCTGCGCGTTCTCTCTCACTCATTTCTACTCGGGTTAATCGGACTGGACTTTCCGTAAACGCCTTTAGTTGCTGTTTCTTTCATTTTTCTTTTCTGATTTTCTTGCAGGTTTTTTTTTATTTGTTCTGATTTTCGGTATCCCAAATGTCAAATGAAAAATTTAGGTTGTGCGAAGAAACCGAATATATTGGGTGTGTTTTTAAAGTGTGCGAATGATTCTTCGAGCACATAAACGGTTTATATAAGGTGCTTTCTTTCGCTTAAGTTTGAATCGTGTTTCGAATAGTTTGGACCTGAATTTTTTAGTTGCTGCAACAAAACACCTGACTTGAATTTGTGATCGACAGTTCATTTGTCTGTTTTTGATAGTGTTGTGAGTCGCTAAAATTACCACGTTACCTTACGGTAAATTTCCAATGTTACCGGTAAGGTAACATTTATTTGTTACCGTTTGTTACCGTATGTTACCTCTGTCACCTCTGTCGTCAAGATAACGTAGTTTCGAGTTACACACTTGTAAAAATCAAGTAAACCAATGAAAGAAATGGTTAAGGAATACTTTTGATTATTTAGGAAAAACGTAAGCAGTAAGAAAAGGAAATAAATATTTCATAACCTAAAATGACTTTTGTTTTCACATGAATTTATTTAGTGGATTTATTTACATAATATTGAATATTGTAAACCTTATTTTTACCAAAAGCCAAAAATGTAATGCGTATTCGGTATCAAATTAATCGGAAAATTGCGTAAAAATCACATTTTCAGTTAACAGTGTAATTGGCAACTACGGCGCGAGATGTCGCCACTTGAACTGTAATTGGTAATATTACGGTAACGGTAAGGTAACATTGGGCGCGTTCAGCGGCTGAGTTGCTTACTCAGCAATCGATTGTGATAGGCTCACATGAAGGTAATAGCCAATCACAAACGACTGCTGAGTAAGCAACGCATCCGCTGAACGCGCCCATTAAAAATAAATTACCGGTAATTTAACAACACTAGTTTTTGAATCAAAACACGTTTGGATCACGATTTTGTGAGCGAAAGAAAGCACCTCTAATTAAATCGATGAGTGCGTAATGATGCTCAGTCCAAATTTACTGTGTTGAGTAAACAACAAATAACTTTCTCTAGCTTTCTATTTTAAGTAATTATTGACTTCGGAAATCATTACCTGAAAGAGTTTTAAGCCAATAATTTACTTAACATAAAAATCTTGAAAGTTGTTTGTTGTTTTCTCAATACAGTGGTTGGCGACGTTACCTGCAAAAGGAATTTGGCAACTCTGCCTGTCACCAACCCTTAAAATACAAAAGTACTAGAGTTTTACGGTTCAGGGAGGCTTTACGGTTAATCGGTTAACAAATGTAAAAATTTACCTTTAATACATAATTACTTTTACCACGTAAGTATAAATATGCCAGTTTTCCCGTTGACCTTAATGTTAAGAAGTGTTTTGCTTATTTTACTTTGAATGGATAAAAAAGTAAATTAAGGCTAAGTCAAACCTGATCGTCGAGTGTCTCGAATGAACAAATGTAAAACTTTAAGTAATGGCCTTGTCGAGAGGACGAAGGGGCGACATCCCGAGCGATGCAGTCATCCTGACCGAAGAGGAAGCCATCAGACATCAGCTGAAAACGATGAACGCTTGGAAAAACAAGTCTGACACGTATGTATTGTCCGTGCATTATGTCGGCCTGGAACCTAAACAGAAATACACGCAGATTCGCATTTCGTTATGGGAGCACAATTTTAGGAAGCTTAACTGGCATCGCCGGCATTTACATTAACAATCATTACAGACTGAAGTTCAAGTTATTAAGATACGGACAGTTTGCTTCGTACTTGCCGATTTGTGTTATACCATCAATCCTATCAATTTTATTGCATAGTGAGGTAACTATGAAAATTTTTAGATTAATTGAAGGGCTTGACCTGCTTAGTGCATTATTTATTCTTAGGGCCAGTTGTGCAAAGGCAGTTTAAATTCTAGTTTAACTGAATCAGGTTCAAAGTAAACAAATTCGCATAGGATTTTAAGGACATATGGTAATTAATGCATTCCTAAATAAAATTTGATGCAGTTTTGTTCATTTTGAACCTGTTTCAGTTGAACGTCACTTTAAACCTCCTTTGTACAATTGGCCTTTAGTATTGTAATGTGATTGTACTCGTATCTATTTAGGATATCTCCATTTGGTTTTTTACATGAGTTAAGAAGTAGTTGAGAATGCTGTGAGTGCACATTAATGAAGTTAAACTACAGGGTTTTGTCTTATGCATTGGATAGTCTCATTGCTAAAAATAAATTTAGACATTTAGATAAAAGGACTTTTCTTTTCTAGTTTGTCTTGACTGATGTCGTTCTTCAGAAATCTTGTGTAGTTTGCACAGAGTTGAGGTCGTCAGCAATACAAGCAATGGCTGGTTGTGTATTTCCTGCTATTTTAGCACCATTATCTGCTATACCTGTAAGTTACCTTTGTTCACTGTATTTATATTGAAATAATTTCATTCTAAATATTTCAATTTTCAGTTAGCCATCCACTATAACACATATGATGTTCCGTACATAACGAAAGATCCAAAAAAAGTATTCCAGTTATGGCAGAAACATACAAAACCAATAGGAAACACACTCTTTGGTATTTTCCTTTGCCAAGCATTAGCAGCGGCGGTTATCACCTATTTTGAATCAAAATCCGTTTTAACAGTAAATACTAAACTTGCAAAAATTGAGCGCAGTTTGGAAGATTATGGAAAATTCCCCTGACAACATTAGGACTGTGCATTACATGGTAAGGTTTTCTAGTCGCAATAAAACAAAAGTTGTTAAAAAACTTATTATTTTTTTTTAATTAAACCTTTGACCACTACATACACTCAATAAATTCTAACGATAACCATAGCTGTTTCATAGAGAACTAAAAAATAGTGTCTCGAAAATGTAATGGCTTACTGGAACTGTTACGTACTATTAAGCTATCCAGCATAGGCACGTTTTGTCTCTTAGTTAATTTTGTTACTTGCAAAATTGATTGACTCTTACAAACAAAACCAATAAACTTCTGCCTCTAATATAATTAATTAACGATTGCGGATATGTTAAGAAATAATAATCGCTGGACTAAATTTTTAGATTCATCCAGAATGATAGCCATTCGTCCTGAGTGAGACACTATTCATTGTAATTTCGATGAGGTTTTCAATTTCCATTTTTTAAGTTGGCAAAGTTGCTGATTATATCCGATTTAAGGGAACTGAGCTTCATATTCTATTCGATGCAACTAAGACAAAGTTGCAAGTCTAACAAGCTAAGTTTCATCAGAGAAAGATTCATGTACAAATACAATAAAACGTTTATAATAATAAACCAATCTCTGATTGCAATGAAACCTGTATGTATCAAATGGTAAAAATATTCCATTTTGATTTCATAGTTAAGACAGCTTACATTAACATGTAAATTGTAACAATTAGTCCACTTACTGCTACATTGGACACAAGTTGCTGAGATATGTGCGTGTGCACATTTTGTTCAGAGTATTCTTGATTGAGAGGAATTTCTTTTATGCAAGTGGTCATTAATGAATCAAGAATACGAAAATACAAAAATAGTGCCTACACATAACAGCGGGGATATATCAGCAACGAGATCATGAAAGAAACGATGGAGTTTTGAGCATCATCATGAAGATTTTACACACTCAAGATGATAGAGATGGCAGTGATGTTTAAGTTATATTTCCATGAACAGGAAATGATGGTGTCAATTATTATTACAAGCTATACCCAATATTTTACAATTCCTTATTTATTTATTTATTTAAACAATCTAGAAACCATGAACGCAATTGAAAGTAGCAAAAACATTTTCAGACAGAGTTAGTACAAAAAATAGTTTATACTGGCAAAGTGTCCACACGTTCGATTTTTGCTACTTTCAATTATAATTGCTATCATCATGTCCTTATTTTAATGTTACTACACGATGAGATATGACAAGGTTAGAACGAATAAAAGGCAACGTTAAAATAAGGGTCCACTCGTATGAATCAACTATGTACGATGTAATTAATGAATTTCATACATTCGTAAGAAGTCCGGAACAATTAATAAACTTAACTAAAAAAACAACAATTAATTGAAAAACTATATTTAGGAATTAGTAAGATTTTTTTTTAAGATAGCACTCTTGTTTTATTATAAAACCCTTGTTAATTAATTAACCCTTGATCACACTTCACACAATACACAGTTTTGTAAATTCTATTTTGCATACAAAATAATGCACTTTTTGTCTTAATTTATCTACATGTTCACCACAGAGTCCATATATTTTTTTTTTGTTCCGTATTGTATCAGTGATGCACCTTGTTTTAAGAGCAGGTGTTTAGCAACCGATAAACAAAATTAACAATTAATTGATTAGTTAATTAATAAAAAAAAAGTAAAATAAACTTAAAACCTGGGGCATTCAATATTATGAATCATTATTAGTATTATTTAGTTAGATTGTAGGTACATTCTAAGCTTGTGGCTGTTGGAAGAAAATTAAAGAAAATTTGCGTGAAACCGGTTGGATTTGTTGTAACATGCTTTCGCTATATTAAGTACATATTTCAAAAAGATTTCGAAATATTGAAGCCAGGTTTTATAATGGGAAACTAAAGAGTAAATGCTTTTTACAAAAAAAGACAAAAAAGAAGTCAATAAACGGAAAGCCAAAGCTATTTTTTTTCAAGTGCGATGTTTAGGCACGATTGTGAGCGCTAGGTCCGCTAATCTATCAATAGAAAACCTTTGGTGTTTGATAAAGTTCAACAGCCAGACGCACTGTCTTTTCTTCATCAAGTTAGTCTCGCGACATGTCACTTCCGTTTTCGAAAGGGCGGCGACTGATACCCGTTCATCTCAGATTCCAGCGGAGGCAAAATGGGAAACTCCTGCTGGTAAGATGGACCTGCGTATGGGTCCCACCATATGGGAGTCGGAGTCGGTATGGACATGTACGCTGGCTGGATGAAGCCTGAATTGTTGTAGGTGGGAAGCGGTAGCGGCTGTTGCACCATTACGAGCGGTGGAGTGTGGTAAGAGGGTAATGAATGTGGAGGCGCAGCCACGGTGCGCCCCCACATTAGCTGCTAGCATCTCTGGCTATTCCAATGGTTCATATAGTCTTGATAAGTCACTGTTATTTTTTCACTTTGGTAACGAGTCAATTTTATACTTTTACGTAAGTCAGTGGATATAGTCGATTTGTAACCACCTTTACGTAGTAGTGAGTCTATTGTCTGCACTTGATCCCAACCTGTGCATAAAAAAAATCATCAAAACACACATCTTTAATGATAGGATTTGATGAAGTCGATAGTGCCAAGATTTTATTTAAAATTCAAAGTAGAGTTCTACAGTTCTGGTTAACATCAATTCTTCCTAATTATAGTATTCATATATCTCTGTCTAATAGGCTATAAAATGAAAGATGAACAGTTTTTCTTAAAATAAGGGGTTGATTATTTTTTTTACATAAATCTGGTACACTGGAATATATCCAAGTTATTGCCTTTATTGTTTCAGAAATACTGTTTTGATGTTAAAGAGTAGAAAAAACACTAATCTGCATTTTAATAAGTTCATCTACTAATACCTACATTTTATATTTATCTGCTGCGTCTTTTGTTAAACTGGCCAGGTGCCAGGTATTTCATTTTCTGCAGAGCTAAATAAAATGTGTCAAAGACAAGATAAATATTAGAGCGAAGATGAAGTTATGTGCAACATTTTCACTTGCGCATTCAAACATTGAATCTGTGAATGCGATAAAGAAAGGGTTCACATGAAACACACAATGTGATCTATTCATAAATAAAATAGCAAAACAAATCCTTCTGCAAGCCAAAAGTGGCATGCATGCCAATGTCCCACTAAATTTAAACGCACTTTCACGTACAGTAAAACAAGTCAGACTGTACTTAATGGTTTCTAATAGTAACTTTTAAAGCGTGATGAGTTTCTGAAAGGAAAGAATTTAGAAAAGTATATTCTGTTAATTCAAAAGCTAGGAAGCATTTTTGCGAGTTAAAGCTACTTTCTTAATGTGGATAACTTGCCAACTAATGATTCAATCTTCAGTGATAAGAAAGAAGGTAGAAATGTAAGCCAAAGTTTACTCATTTGGAGAAAATCATGTTAAGTTCAGGTGTAATGAAAAGAAAAATATTGTTGAAATATAGCAGGTCATCATAAATTCTTAATACCTAGAATCTAATCATAGTTACAAAAAAATATTTTAATGTTTAATAATTTGAAGTCCTCTTTTCAAGTGTGTTTTGATAACAAAACTTGACATGCCTACAGGTAGACATTTGGTAACCTTGGGCCTGTCTCTTAATAAGGCAAACATTGAAACAATATTTCTTATAGACGTATTCACATTGGCAACATTTGAAAAACAAGCGAATAATAATTTTGCTCCAGAGCAACTTCAGATAAATAAATTGCAGTGCATTTGTTTGTTTTCGCTAATAAATAAATGCAAAAGCAAACACTTAAATAAATTAAATATTTTTGTTATTAAATAGATAAATTCATGTACTCTTTAAATTAATTTTCTGAATTGATTATTTTTTCTTAGGCCCAGTTTTACAATGACGGTTTAACTTTGAGCCGAAGCTTAAATCCTTCACAACAATTGTTGAAATAATCATTGCTAAGGGTTTAAGTCTCGGTTCAAAGTTGAACCGCATTTGTAAAACTGGGCCTTAATCTATAAAACAAATGAATAATAATTACCCTGTTCTGGTGCAACTTCAGGTAAATAAGTTGCAGTGCGTTTGTTTCCTTTTTCGTTAATAAATTCGATACGTATACCATGCACGCCGACCTCCCAGTCTAAGTAGTCGGAGCCATCTTCGAAATGTCTTAGGATTGACACGGAAACGCTCAACTTAGGAAACTCATCCCTGGTGATCGGGTTGAAACGAGAGTCTTTGAAAGCACTGGTGATGGCGTACTCGCGCAGCCCCGATTGCAGGTTCATGGCATTGAAAGTTCCGATGCAGCCCCTCAGTCTTTTGTCTTTGCCGATTTTCCACGTGACAAACAAAGGACTGCGAACAAAATAACGACGCTAACAATTGAGCACACAAAGAATTAACAGTTGAATGACCTTTTGTTTTTTCTTTTTTTTTTTTTTAGCTTTCAAAGAGAGAGCGGCAAAATCGAGCCGGTGAAAATTTTCACGCCGCAAAGCTCCCGGAAACAATAAAGATCGTCCAATAATTCTACTTACTATGCGTCGTTACTAAACGAAGGTGTTTTAGGTGGATCGAGGTTATACAAATGACAGTACAACACATCAAAACAAAAGAAGCACATTTCGGGTAATGCCACCATTCCGTTGCTCACGCCGTTCGACAACATTGAGGTACCATTACACGACGGAATACTCGATGAATTGTTCAGCTTTTGTTTCTTGGTACCACAACAACCAGCGGCCATCGTATTTCCAAAACAGACAGCTGACTGAGCCAGATGGCGACAGAAATAGACAGAAACGTGCGTGTGCTTCTCACTCCTTTTCCATTGCCGCAATGAATGACGTCATTGTAATGGAGTTATGAGCTAATGCGTAGTTCGTGGATCTCCCATTAGAGGCGCTGAGCAAACAGCTGATAATATTTTTTTTTGCCGCCATTATTTGAGATTTGTTAAATAATGGTCGTACATTTTCTCCTAATGACGATTACGAAATAGTTGATCCTTTTTATGGTTAATTGTTTTTATTAGAAGTAGATGTTTGGTTAAATTAGCAACGAAGTATAGAACTGAATATTTTATTAGGGTATTACATATCTACATACATATTGAAAAATATTAAATATCTACTAAAGTTACTTACTTACTTAATCCGCCGTCTTCATTCTTATGGTGTAGAGGTAAATACTAGAGTCTTTAGGAATTTAACTGAACCAGAATTTATTACAAAATAAAGCAGGTGACGATCGGAAAGCTAACAGATAAGTATTATCTTTGTTATTTTAAATGTAACACCCAGTATATTTTCTCTAATTAACAAACACATTTTGTTCTTAAATATAAAAATATAAACATAATTGGCTGTGCTGTGTAATTGATTAAATTTAATTAAAATGTTTAAGTTAGAATAATAGCATTATATTTATACAAATAAAAAAGTTATTTTTCGCATTTTCTGTTTGTTTATTTTACCAGCAAAACCTTTGTAGCTTGATCATCTTTCGTCATAATTTTGTCATAATTTCGATTGTTTTCTTCTTTTTACCGTTTGACGAGATTGTTTTTCTTTGTTTACTCTTTTGGAATCTTCTTTCCACGTTTATTTTTGTTGTGAGGCCATATATTTAGCGCTTTTGAAAAATTCCCTTTATTAAACGATTAACGAACAGATAAAACAGCGACATCTTACTATCGCTTTTTGACCTGACGTTGCAGTAGGATAGGCAAATTGAAGGGGATTTGCTCCTAATAAGTCCCCCATGCTAGGCGGCCATGCTTCCTGTCAAAGCATAATGAAATTTTTTAAACGATTAACGTTTACTGTTTTCTTTTGCAGAAAATGTCGAAAAGCTAAGTAATTTAACTTAAAAAAATCTAAATTGATCATAATTTCTACATTTTTAATGCTTTTCTGAAGAAATTGTTAATTCGATTGTCGTTTGTTTTCCCACAGAACATTTCTATTTTCTATGATAACGACAAAATCTTTATTGCTTTGGGAGTAGAAATGAGATTTTTTCGGTTTTGAAGGAATCTTTCAGATTTCAGATCCTTTTATGTAAGTCATTTTAAATTTCTTTAATTTAAAATAAAAAGAATGAATGTCGTTCCTTAAGCTGCTGCGTCCTGATGCTCGTTATACTACTAACGATACAAAAATGATTGAAGTTTGTTCTTGTCCGATGAAAATAGTAAGTAGAAAGTTTTTTTAATCTCAAACCGGACAGAAAAATGAAGGGAAACACACTCAACGTTTCGCTATAGATTTATACTCCTGACGAAGCTATAAATCTATAGCGAAACGTTGAGTGTGTTTCCCTTCATTTTTCTGTCCGGTTTGAGATTAAAAAAACTTTCTAGATACAAAAATGTTTCAAAAGATTCTTTTTGATTTAAATTGATTTAGGGCTCTTGAACAAGAACTCATATTATCGAATTTTTTTTTAACGTTGTAAGCGAAATATCAATTCAAGATGAAGCTCTTGCAAAATCCAAAAGTCTCTAACGGTATTTATTCGGAACATATTTGCATTTGTTTGAAGTACTGCAACAGAGACAATTTTTATAAAAAGTGGAATAACGCGAAAACGGCTTGCATTAGGCCCTATGTGTGTTACATAAAGTGACATTATAATTCAGCCCGAAATCCGAAAATTAAAAAATATAAAGGATGTTGTTCTGTATAAAATAACGAAGTGACATAACGCCCAGACCAAAGGAAACACTCTGTATACATCAAACTAATTTTAAAGCATGTTCCTTATGATGCGGAGTAACTTTGATTTGAAACAATTTTTTGCAAAGTGAATAATTAGAAAGTTAAGAAGTGGAACCCCTGTATATAGAAACAATATTGTTATCACAGCCGCGCATACCAGATATGGTCATTAATTTGTGTAACCTGTAATTGTTTATTTAGCTGTTGGTTGCAATGAAGAAAAAAAAATTAAAAAAATTAATAAAAATAAAATAAAATTTGAACATAACTTCTCTGTTTTTGAAAAGGGCCTCCTTTACTATAAATAAATAAATAAATTTTAAAGAATGTTGCACAACTTTCTCCTTGATAATTGCTTCTACAGCTTCAATGAATATCTCTCAGCCTGTGATAAGTATTGTAATTTTATTGTAATGTTTAATTTTATCACACTCTGTGTTATGTAATACTGTCTAATCTGTTTTACTTAAAATTAATTTAAACACTCATTTATTTTAAAGCGGAATATACAGTAATTTATTTAAACAAAATCGAGCATCAGTTGTGAACTCTAATGTGAACTGTTTTTATTTCTTTCTTCTTCCAGAAAATTCTATCGCTGCAAACAAACAGATGTTCGCCAAAGCATCAAGATTTGACGCATCAGGCTCTGACGCATGTAAGGCTAATTCGTCACCCATTAGATCGTCACACTATGTATCAAATTCATTTTGTTATGATGTCCTGGTGATTTTAAATAAATTTTCCTGCGTATGTTTGTACCTGACAAAGCCGTGGTTCTTTCAGATCTTTATAGCAACAAAAATGATGGATTGATCTACGAGTAGCAAGTTTCAGCAAACATTCGTGTACCAACGTTTTGTACCTCACAAGCATTCGTTCACGCATGTCTGGAGCCGGCTTAAGACTAGAGTCATAATTTTTCTTTATTGATTAATCAGTTATCTAGGCAGTGGCGTAGCTGCAAGTCAAGACGCTGGGTTGCAAAATTTCAGCCAGCGCTTTAAAATCATTTAACTATTTCATTAAAACTGTCAAGAAAAATTGCTTTATTGCTTCTGGATTATCCTTTTTCTAAAAAGTGACAAGAGTACGCTTTAATTGTTTCTCAAACACTTTTTGAAGAAATTTGTTTCTAGTTGTTGGTCTTCTTGTGTTGTAAGAGCAGGTGGCCGTACATCCTGATTTTGGCTGGACCGTCCCGATTTCTAACAATTTGTCCCGCGAGAATATACTTCTTACCCAGTTAAAAAAAAATAAAAATTCAAATGTTTTGTATAAAATATAAAAAGTATTATTAACTGGTTAATTATTCGACTAGTAACACCCGATAAATTAAGTTCTTTATATATTTATAAGTCAAGTTTTAGTTTTAGCTTCCTTTTCCCTCCGAAAAATAGTTTGTTTTTTAGCATTTCATATGTGAATGAAAGCTATTTTGTTGGTTGGTTTGGGTTAGGTTGCTCCACCTTGCCGAAATTAAAATCTGGTCACTTTAAATATTTCCTGTTCAACTTTATTCGAAATTGTTTTTCGTAACGTATTTTTAGTTACGAACCCCTGTAAGAGATGGCGTTACAAATGACGGCAAATAAAAAATCTCCGATTTGATATATTAAAACGCAAAACAAATAAAAACCAAATAAAATCCGCAAGGAATCAAAAACAAAAGAGAAATGTAACAAAAACAGCAATAAAATGCAAGGCATGGAGCGATAAAAAAGAAGATCGATATATTCATAGAAAATAAAAGCAAACTGTAAGAATATAAATAATTCGACAACACCAAAACAAAGAAGGTAGTGAACGACGAAATATAGTTCGTAAAACAAAAGATAACAACTACGAAAAAGGGTTATTAAAAAGCGAAAAATCGATTCGATAAGAAAAAGACAAAGAGAAGTCCATAGTATGAAAACATAAAGACTAGAAAGAAAACAAAAGAAAATTGATGACTAAGATGAATCTCCAGACGAAAAAATAAAAAGAAACATTCGTAAAAGGCAAAAGCCAACTGTAAAGAAGCGTCAGTCAACAAAATAAAATCAATTTGATAAAATAATCAAAAGAGAAATACGATGGCATAAAATGAATTAAAAAAAAAACACAGAAGTGAAATGAAAATAGACAGAAGTTTTTAAAAATAAGAACTATAAAAAGTAGTCAATAGAATGAGACCAATTCGATTAAAAATGGAAGAATGCGAAAAACAGAAGAAAAGAAAAACAATAGAAAAATGGATAGACAAAAAAAAAATAAATGAAAAAACGGCGATTCAAGAAACAAAAGGACGAAACAAAACAAAGTTTAAATAAATGTTTATTGTTTATTAAAAAAGCTTCCGATAACTGGCGCTATGCGGAAGTAAGCTTAAATTGTTTCTCAGACGCTTTCTCAAAGAAGAAATTTGTTTTCGACTGCTTTGAAACAGTTCCCAGAAAATTAAAGGGAACAAGATTAATTGCGATTATAAATTAACAGATGGCGCTACTTTTATTTGAATCTTTTTATGTTCCAACCATTTCTGTGCAACTTTATTTATTTGAAATTGTATTTTTTTTCGTAATGTTAATTCTTGATTTTTCAGCGTTTTCCAATTGCTTCCCCACAAATAATGAGGACGAAGCTAACACGATCCAGGGTAACAGATGGCGCCACAAATGGTAATAAATTCTTTCGCTTTGCGTTTAAATTTTACTTATTCTAAGTTTTCAAATGTCTTGAAATTGTTTCCGCACAAATGAAGGGGACAAAGTTACGGCTCACGGTTACAGATGGCGCCATAAATGTTTATTGTTTATTAGAAAAGCTTCAGATAACTAGCGCTAAGCGGAAGTATGGTTCAATTGTTTCTCAAACGTTTTCTCGAAGAAGAAATTTGTTTTCAACTGTTTCGAAACAGTTTCTCGAAAATTAAAGGGAACAAAATTAATTGCGACTACAAATTAACAGATGGCGCTACTTTTATGTGAAACTTCCTATGTTCTACCCATTGCTGTGCAAATTTATTTATTCGAAATTATATTCTTTTTTCGTAATGTTGTTTCTTGAATTTTTCTTAGCATTTTTCAATTTCTTCGCCACAAATAAAGAGGACGAAGCTAATACGATCCAGGGTAACAGATGGTGTCATAAATGGTAATAAATTCTTTCGCTTTGCGTTTAAATTTGATTTATTCCAAGTTTTCAGATGTCTTAAAATTGTTTCCGCACAAATGAAGGGGACAAACTTACGGCTCATTGTTACAGATCGCGCCATAAAGGTTTATTGTTTATTAGAAAAGCTTCAGACAACTAGCGCTAAGCGGAAGTATGGTTCAATTGTTTCTCAAACGTTTTCTCGAAGAAGAAATTTGTTTTCAACTGTTTCGAAACAGTTTGTCGAAAATTAAAGGGACCAAGATTAATTGCGATTATAAACAGATGGCGCTGCTTTTATTTGAAACTTCCTATGTTCTACCCATTTCTGTGCAACTTTATTTATTACGAAAAAAATACAAGCGAAATTGTATTTTTTTCTTAATGTTATTTCTTAAATTTTTCTTAGCGTTTTTCAATTGCTTTCCCATAAATAAAGAGAACGAAGTTACGATTGAGGGGAACAGATGTCGCCATAAATGGCAATAAATTCTTTTGCTCTGCGTTTGAATTTTATTTATTTGAAGTTGTTTTCGGAACGTTGTTTTTGAACGTTCGTAACCCTAATGGATTTCAATTTTTTTAAATCTCTTCCCGGCAAATTGCAAATATAAGGCGCGAGTTACCAGATGGTGCCGCAAATGTAATTCATTCGAAATTAATTAAATTAATTAAATTCATTCTCGAGTTCCTTGTCATTTGCTTTCAATTTTAATTTTGATTCCCCCAATTTTAATTTAAAGACGATTCGGTAATTTTTTTCTTCATTTTTTTTTCTTACTTATTTCAGACGTGCATATTCTACATATACAGCGTGTACCAAAAAGTTTTACACAAACGGAGAAAAAAAAAATTCTTGATAAAAGCTCTGCATGACTTGTAAATCCATAATCAGGTACAAAATTAAAACAAAAAAAATGGCTGAAATTCAGGGGGAAAAAATAATGATTTGGACGGAGAGCAAAATGTTCATTGAAATTGTGATTAAATAGCAAAAAATAAGGCACACTTGTAGATTATTGATAATATTATTATATTATTTTTATTATTATTGATATTCCCCGAAAATAAGGGGCTTACTATGAACGGAATCTTACGAAACTCCGTACTTCGCATTAATCTAACAATTGCTGAAATGTTTATTGTATTTTAATTTTTATCTGGGAATATCAATAATCTACAAGTGTGCATAATTTTTTGCTATTTATTCACAATTTCAATGAACATTTTGTTCTCCAATACAGCTTGAACGTCCAATCATTATTTTTTATTTTTACTTTATTCCAGCCAACTTTTTAAAAATTTTGTATCTGATTATGAATCTACAAGTCATGCAGAGCTTTTTACCAATAATATATTTTTTGTGAAATGTAAGATAAACTTTTTTTCCATTTTTATAAAACGTTTTGGTACACATTGTATATGAAAATATACGCTTATCAGAAGTGTAATTTGGAAATCAGTTTTCACTTTTCCGCGTCTGCGAATTTTTTAGAAATCAAGAAATGATGAAACAATCTGTACTATAAAAATGCTTGCTAAGAGTAACCATTTTGCTTCCTTATTTTAGGCTTCGGACAGACGCCTATGGCGTCTTAGGTCTTAGCGTCACGTCGGACTGCTTTGCAATCCATGCAAGCCCTATAACTACGTCACTGTATTTGGAACTTTGACGAATAAAAGTTAAAAATTCTTACAATTCTTCATTTATGCTGGGTGAAATTTAATATGTTGATTCGATATAGTGGACTGTATTTCTTTGTGTTTGTTTGCAGAAAAATTTCGCTGGTACAATTACCTTTTTTTATATGAAAGTTTTTTATTTATATTGCAATTGTTTTTTTTTTTTTACAAGTGTATGTGATTCATTAAAATGAACGTAAAAATCGTGTTAACATAGCTCCCCGCCTTGAACATTTTTTTTTTTTAAGAAAGTGTTCAAATATTCATAAATTGCAGGTAAGTATGAACTGATTGTAATAATGAAAATGAATTATTTTAACTGTTTTTAACATGCACAATTTCACTGTCACTACTGCCATTTTCAGGTACTGGAAGGGGACACAACTTCGCTACTGCTCGCTTGAAATTGCCTTTATGAGTCTTGACTGTAGCAACTCGAACTACGTTGTCGTCACCGGGATGAAGCTCTACTATTCTTCCAAGGAGCCACTGGGAAGGAGGTAAGTTATCCTGTTTGATTATTACCAAACTTCCAATCTTTAGCCCTGGATTTTTGCTCTTCCATTTCTTTCTTTCTTGCAGATGATACAAATATTCTTGTGACCACCGCTTCCAAAAACTTTGTACCAACTGTTGCTGTAACTGGAAACGCGACAGCCTGTTTGTTGGTGTGTCCAGCAATTGCGGTTCCGGAATAGCAGTCAATGGTTTGCCAATCAAGAAATGAGCTGGAGTTAGTGGCTGCAGATCATCAACATCCGATGACAGAGGGTATAAAGGTCTAGAATTTAAAGTTGCTTCTATCTGTGTTAAGATTGTGTAAAATTCTTCATATGTTAATTTTGTGTCATTAATTACTCTTGATAAATGATGTTTTATGTTTTTTATGTTTGATTCCCAAAGCCCTCCGAAATGAGGCGAGTTTGGGGGAATAAAATGCCAGGTTATATTTTCATTTGTACAATAATTTGTTATTTCTGTTTTAGAGTTTGAGAAAAATTCATGCAAGGCAGATAGTTTCTTAGCTGCTCCGATAAAATTTGTTGCATTATCTGAATATAAATGAGCTGGTTTGCCTCTTCGTGATGCAAATCTTCTCAAAGCAGCAAGGAATGTTTCGCTTGATAAATCTGTCACAAGTTCAAGATGCATAGCTTTAGTAGAAAAGCAGATGAAAAGACAAATGTAGCCCTTTATAGTCTTTGAACCTCGACCTTTGCGATCTTTTATATTAAAAGGCCCTGCATAATCTATTCCCGTGATATAAAATGGATTATTAACTGTAACTCTTTCTTTTGGCAAATTTGCCATTATTTGATCAAAAGATTTTGGTTTAGATTTAAAACATCTGATGCAACCTCGCACTACTGACTTAGCCACACTCATTCCAGATGTAACCCAAAAATGCTGTCTTACTGTAAATAATAACAATTGTGGACCTGCATGAAGTAATGTTATATGCGTATTTTCAAAAATTAGTTTTGCTAAACGATGTTTTCCCGATAAAATCAAAGGATGTTTCTGAGCAAAATCTAAATAAGAGTTTTTTAATCGACCACCGACTCTTAATAAACCTTCAGTATCAATGAACGGAGCAAGGGATAATAAATTGTGTTTTGGCTTTAAATTTTTATTATTTAGTAATAAATTAATTTCTTGAGGAAAACTGTCTTGTTGTGACAATTTTATTAATTGTTTCATACTGAGATCTAATTCTGCAATAGTCAAATATCCGTACGGCCGTTCAGATTTTTGTTTCTTAATGTTTAAGATGAATCGTAAAATGTATGCCATTGTTCTTTTCAACCTATTCAAACTAGAAAACCTTTCGAATATCTGAAAATTATTTTCAACAGTAGCTGAGCAAACATTATTTTTAGAATATTTAATTGAAATTGAGAATGCGGATGATGGCCAATGATTAGTTGGAAGAGACAACCATGAAGGGCCGTTCCACCACAATTGAGACTTGAGTAAATTTTCAGGAGAAATTCCTCGTGATGTAAGATCGGCAGGATTATCTTTTGTGTTTATGTACTTCCAATTACTAATCTGTGTTAATTCTTGAATTTTAGAAATGCGATTTCTTACAAAAATTGGTAATGAATGAGATGGAGAGTTAATCCAGTGTAATATTATTTGAGAATCTGACCATAGATGATATGAGCATTCGATAGTGAATGATTTTTGTACTTTGTTAATTAATTGACTTAACAACAAAGCACTGCACAATTCTAATCTTGGCATAGTTAAACATTTCAGTGGAGCAACCTTTGTCTTTCCGCATAAGAGATTAATTAAAATCTTTTCTTTTTGATCGATGCTGCGAACGTATACACACGCACCGTATGCGTTTTGTGACGCGTCACAGAAACCATGTAATTCGATTTCTGTAGAATTTTTACAAATGACGTGCCTATCTAATTTGAGTTGATTTAATTTTGTTAAATTATTTCTGAATCGTATCCACGTAGCTTTCAAATCGTCTGGAATAGGATCATTCCAATCTAATTTAAGAGACCATAGTTTTTGAATAATTATTTTTGAGAAAATAGTGCATGGGCTTAACAAACCTAATGGATCAAAAATCCTTGCTACGTCAGATAAGATTGATCGTTTATTAATTGATAAAGAATTTTCAAAATTTTTGATTTGAAAACCTAATGTATCAGATTTACTGTACCATTTTATTCCTAAAGTTTTTGAAAACTCATTATCTCCTAAATTTAAAACACTCACAGGTTCATTTTCATTTTGAAACTCTTGCAAGAAAAGCTGACTATTAGAATTCCATTTTCTTAATGGGAAACATGCTGAATTTAGAATTGATGCAATTTCTTTACATACATTGATTGCAACTGTTTCAGAATCAAAACCTGTTATGAGATCATCAACATAAAAATCATTTTTTATTATTGAAGATGCGAAAGAAGATTTTGTTTGATATTCATGAGCCAACTGCTTTAAGCATCTTATGGCTAAATACGGAGCAGATCTAGTGCCGTAGGTAACTGTATTTAAAGTGTAAATGGAAATTGGATCGTCTGAACTAAATCTCCAAACAATATTTTGAAGATGTCTGTCATCAGGATGAATGACGACCTGCCTATACATTTTTTCTATATCTGCCGAAACTGCAAAAGGATGTTGTCTGAATTTTATGAGTATAGAAAATATTTCATTCTGAATGGGTGGCCCTGTAAATTGTAAATCATTAACTGACCAACCTGAATCAGAATTCGCTGATCCATCAAAGACTACTCTTAGTTTAGTAGTCAAACTTTCTTGTCTAAAAACACCATGATGTGGCAAAAAATATGCTGTATTGGAAGGAATTAAATTTACTTGAGACATGTGGTTTAAATCTATGTATTCTTTTATGAATTGAGAATATTGAAATTTTAGATTAGAATCGTATGAAAATTTACGTTCTAATTGTTGTTGACGTTTAATTGATAATGGTTTTGAGTTACCTAAATTAGAAGCAGAATGTTTTAGTGGTATTCGAACAATGAACCGTCCTTCTTCATTTCTAGAAAACGTTTCTAGGAAATGTTTTTCGCAATAAACATCATCTGAAGACATAGAATGCTCGTTATTAATTTCCTCTATCTCCCAAAATTTCTGCAATTCAGAATCAAGATTGCTGTGAGTTTTAGAAAAATTGCAATGAATTTTTGAAATGGATTCTGAGATGGTACCTGATATAATCCAACCGAATTCTGTGTTTTGAAGAACTGGCATATTCTTACCCAACTGAATTCTTTGATGATGAAGAATATTCCAAAAAATACCTGCACCAATAAGTACATCTATTTCACTAGGCTCGGTGAATTGAGGATCTGCCAATTGAATGTTGGCTGGAATATTCCATGAGCTGGTGTTGATAGTGAATGAAGGCAAATTACCTGTAATTGTGGGCAAAATAAAACAACAAAGATTAGTAGAAAATTCATAATTGAGTGAATATATCACAATGTTGCATTTTTTTTTAATGACTGATGAAACGCCATTGATTCCTCCAATGGTCATGTTTGTTGAATGTTCTTCTAATCCTAACTTTTTGCAAAATTTTGAAGTAAGAAAATTTGACTGAGAACCACAGTCAAGTAAAGCTTTTGCAGTATGAATGTTGCCAAAAACATCTGGAACTAAAATTGATACAGTGGAAAGCAGAACATGTTGATTAGGATAATGACTTGTGAAACTAACTTGTGGCGAAATTGTTGTTGATGCATTTGGATGAATTGTTTTTGATGTAATTGGTTCACGTGTATATAATAATTCTGGATGAAGTAAAGTGTTATGTTTAGCTTTGCACTTTTTACAAAATCCAGATCTGCAGTTTTTAGTTGTGTGGCCTGAACGTAAACAGTTATTACAAAGATTCAGCTGCTTTACTGTTTTTAATTTATCTGACAAATTTAATTTTAAGAATTTTTCACAATAATAAATTAAATGTGCCCCATTACATACAGGACATTTCAAATTTGAGGATATTAACGAAACTTGTTTGATATTATTATGTAACTGTTTATGTTCTTTGGCAATTTTATTATGATTGATTTCAAGTGTTTCTAGAAAATCTGCTCTTGAATTCAAAAAACTCTTGAATTCAGAAAGTGTTGGGAAATTATTGCCTGTTTTAACTTTTTCCCATTCCCGAACAGTAAATTTGTCTAATTTTGACGTAATTAAAAATATCAACAAAGTGTCCCAATGTTCTGTTGGTTGTTCTAGTGTTTGAAGAGCTCTTAAATGTTTAAAAATGGTATCTATCAAGTCTCTTATTCCTCTTGAGGACTCCTTTGTAAGTGAATTTAATTCAAACAGAGATTTGATGTGATTATTAATTAACAATCTGATGTTATTATACCTATTGCAAAGTAGTTCCCATGCGATTATGTAATTTTCGGATGAGAATTCTAGAGACTGTATAACCTTTAGTGCGTCACCTTCTAGTGAAGCACGTAAATAATGATACTTCTGAACATTGTCAATTGATTTGTTTGAATTAATTAGTGACTCAAAAGTATCTTTGAATTCCAACCAATTATCATATGCACCGTTAAATTTTGCAAGTTTAATTGTTGGAAGTTTAATGTTGTGAGAAATACCGTTTTGTTTTGAGGAATCTGATATGCCAGTGATACTGTCGCTTTGAATTTGGATGACAGGTGTGCAGACTTGCTTTAAAATAAATTTTGCGTCTGTGATTGCGGATGAATGCTTTTCAGTGAAATCTTCTCTCTCTAAATATTGCCTTTCTAAGTCATCTTCATCGCAAATATATTCTATTTTACTCTGAGTTTCATCAAATTCCTCAAACAACGATGCAAACTTGCTACTACGATCTTGCAATTCAATGATTGTTTTTTCTGCTAAAACTTGATCACTTGCATATGCATCTTGAACTGTGCGTAAATATTTTATAAAATTTGTTAGTTTGTATTTAATAGTACCTCGTTTACGCACAAGTTTTTCAGTAGATGTGACGTCTTGCATGACTTTTCAAATTCAGAAAACTATGAATTGAATTATTGTAACCTAGTTACAAAGAAATTGTGTTAATGTGTAAAAATATTTGTCAAAATATTTTCTTTTGCAAATAAATGTATAAAAGTATGAATGTGTTTTATAAATGTGTACTACCTTAACACAGATAGCAGCCTACAAATTCTAGAACTGTTCTAGAGCCTTATCTGTAGTCCTGAACGATAGTTTTCTATGCGGTGTTTCTCTTCTTCGCTGATGCGCTTAGTTCTTGTAAATCTTGAATCCGGCTCGATCGGACCAAAAAATAATATGTTGATTCGATATAGTGGACTGTATTTCTTTGTGTTTGTTTGCAGAAAAATTTCGCTGGTACAATTACCTTTTTTTATATGAAAGTTTTTTATTTATATTGCAATTGTTTTTTTTTTTTTACAAGTGTATGTGATTCATTAAAATGAACGTAAAAATCGTGTTAACAAAATTGAAAAATAATAATTAAATTGATCGCTCGAGAACGTTTCTTGTTTCTTAATGGTATCGATTTAATGTTAATAAAATTAATCACTATAATTTTCCACCGTCTCCTTTCTTTCCTCAAGTTACGTAATTATTTATGATGATTCAGGAAATGTATTTTAATTATTCGAATTACTCACTGCAATAGAGAAATACCAGTCCATTATTGTCTATTTTTGTAAACAGTTTTAATTCATCTCCTAACTTAACGACCAAATAAGTACGAGTCACCTATAAAACATCATCGTAATAACGTAATTAACATTGTTTAACATTATGTCACGATTTATTCAAAACGTTTTTATCATTTATTATTAGCAGTGAGTAAATGCGACTCAGTGCAAAAAGTGAGATAAAACCAGAGGATCAATTTTTGTGTCCTGTCCTGTGCAGTAATTGTATGTAAGCCTGACACATACAGTGATAGATACATGCTCGCAGAGATAATGGCATCAGGATTTAAAAATGACAGATGAATAATTCCTTGTTACTTTCGGGTGTGTTTAGTATTAAATATGAATGTCCTGCAATACATCTACCTACCTTATAATTATGAGCGCCTGTTTTCATTACTAATGATGGGCCTTTATTTCTTTTATTAGATATTAAATGTTGTAATTCTAGTTGTAATAATAAGAAAGTGTAATGTAAAACTTGTGGAATTTTTTTTCTTTTTAAATTAAGTTGTTATGCAGTTGTTCCATAAAAATAATTTGTACCAATGAGATTAAAGCGATTTCTCCGCGAGCGCAAAATAAATCGCAACACATCCGTTAGTAACCTTGTTTAATTGCAAAAATCGCCTCGTACGTCTTATGCAATTCCTCGGCATAAATTATGACCGCATGGTTGGCTCCCACCGAGCGGTACCATCATCCATCCAACCATCGGGTGCTGTCAGGTCTCGGAAGCGACCACGTGTGATGGTACTTTGCGGCGCCTTCTTCAAGTACGAATTTATGCTATTTTTAGTCTTGTTTGTACTTACGTATACTTGTAACGTGCTCGTTCGTAAACAGAGTGAAATGTATCTATTTAATTACAAGTGAGTGCGGAAAACTCAAAGGATTTATGACGACGTGATGTTGATGTGATGACTCTGGGTAATAAATGTAAGTTTTATACTTCTATAAAAATTTTCAAGTAATGAATTTATCAATGAGAAAAAAAACAAAAGTTAAAAAAAAGTTTCACTGATTTTATTATAGACTTGTCCGTTGATCTCTTCTTGTCCGTTACTTGAACGCTTCAGGAATGAATAAGTAACGACGTCCAGGAATAATATGTAAATTAAAATAATTGAATATTCCAAGAAGTAGACTGCTTAGTTTAATCTGCTGTGTTTATTCAATTCAATATTATCAATTCTGTTGTCTAATTGTATTCAGTAAGTAATGGAATCGCAGTCAGCCAGAGCCTGAACTTCCTTTCGATATCGTTTACTGGTTTGTTGATGATTGTGTTATTTTGATACTGTTCGGTTTTGTTGTACATTTTTTAGTTTATTGTGTTTAGAAAAATTGAAGAACAATACAGATGTAAATTTTATTTTCACTTATTTACTCTTATTTATTAGCAGTGTTGTTAAGTATCTAGATGCAAGTATCTAGATACAGTATCTAAATACTTTTTGAGTATCTAGGTACATATCTCAGATACTGCTAAAAATATGTAACTGTATCTTCATCTAGATACAATTACAGTGTATCTATTCATTTGAGATAGTAAACATACATTTTAGAAGATACATTTTGAACTTCCATAAAAACAGCAGACCTTGGCGGAAATGCAACCTCCGATTTTACAGTCTCTTTCTTTTGATTTTCCCCCCTTGTTAATTATGTTTTCCAATTTGTCAAATGACTGTTCTATTTAAAATGCGATTTGATAGTTCAGAAACTTGAAAATTATTTTAAAAATTGGGAAAGATAATTGACAAAAGGAGAAAATCAAAAGGAAAATACTGTATTGTTGATTCTGTCAACTTTTCTTGATTATGGGAACGCTTTCTTAGCTACAACAAGGTTGCAACTAAGGATCCTAGATTCATTTGACATTTAACTTGTCTGATACGGAAGCAGTCATTTCTGTTGATAACTTTATATTTTCCGTTTACTTGACTTTGTGTCATACAAAACCAGGTAATTACTTATCAGCTTATTGATCAACTTAATTACAAAGATAAATTTTCTATTTGAAAAGACATTCTGTTGAAAGAAATTGTGAAAATTATCACAGATTTTAGTGTACGCATTATTCACATGTTTATACGAAAACTTCGTCAATTTTCACAAAAAAAGTCGATTTGGATCGCAAATAATACCGTACCTCCACTACTGCATAGGTTTTTGAATTTTACACTTGCAAGTATCTTGATAAACTGCAGATACTTTTTTTTATATCTGTATCTGTATCTAGATATTTTCCGAAAAAAGTATCTCTGTCTGCATCTAGATACGTATTTGTGAAAGCATCTGCATCTATATCTAGATACTATTAGAAATGTATCTTTAATAACACTGATTAGCAAACACTCTTGTATGTAGGTATCTTTGAATTTGAAGTGTAAACACTGTAAAAATTATCCAACTTAAAACTGTATCCATCCAGATATTTTTAACTTTTAAATTAAATAATCTAGTATAGCCACACAAACTTTTTCAGCAGTTCGGAAACAAAGCTAAAATTTTCATAACTATTTTTTCCTCTAAAATTATTTTCTACTTGTTATTTAAAGTTGATTCGAATCAACAATTCATTGTTGACGAAGGTGTTTGTTGTCATTGCTTTGCTTGCTCGATTGTTTTAAAAAAAAATGTACTCCTATACACTTTTTCTATTTTTAACATAAATGAATTCTGTAAATAACAGAAATGAATTGCCAACATTTTAATCTGCGTATCAAGCTGCAGTTTTAAACAAGGCAGATTTCTTTTTTAACAAAATAAATGGAGTCTCACGTTAGGTAAAAATTGGATTTCGAAATGTTCCCTTTAATTAGCGTCTAAGTAAATAAACTATGGTTAACGGCCAGTTGTACCAAACACTTAAGCCGAGCTTAAATGTCAAGTGGGCCAAGTGGTGTCAAAATGAGACACTTCTTAGAACTTCAATGTTTTAATGTGTTAGAGTCCTTCAACGGAATTGGTGAAATTTTTGTAAGAGATGTAATGATGATGAAAAAACTATCGACAACTTAAAAACATACAAAAAAATACCTTTAGAAAGGTGAAAAAGTCTAAAAATGAGACATGCCAGGTTAAATATCATAAAATGCAGGTATTAAGGGCCGGTTGCTCAGTCACTGTTGAATGTTAATCTTCAGTTAGCTTCCATCTGTTCATATGTAAAAAAAAATTGAAGATTACAGTGAAACTGTGACTGAGAAACCCGGCCTAACAGTCATGGGTGACCTCTAGACTTTAAGGGCAAAAATTTATTTAATAGTGTTACGTTTCTAGGGTTTAAATTAATTTATTTAATCGAATAAAACACTCGGTAACAAACTTAACCGTAATTTAATAATGATTACCATCTAATTTATTTGCAACAATTTATTTTATACACTAAATCTAACTTCGACGATTGCTAATTAGAACTCGACTGGCTCCTGAGTCAACCCCGGCCGATTTTATATTCTTCGCTGCCTTCTCGTTTGTTCCATCTTCGAAGACGCTGGAAAAGTCGAGTTTGTTCGGTATAGACAGCTCGGCGGCCGATGACGCCCAATAATGAACCGACTTCTTGACGCCTTCAGTGTGACGTAGTGAGCGGCGCGCCACAATAGAATAATACCTACAACAAATTAACACATAGGTAAGTAAAATGATGCTGTCTTGGATAGAAACATTTATGAACTGCAAGCTAATAAATAAATAAGAAAGTATTTATAATAAGAAAACTATCGAATTATATTATTTTACTAATTTTATTTGGTGTCTCATTTTTCACCTGAATTTTGCGTGTCTTATTTTTACACCACCTGACCCTAAGTATTGCTTATAAGTGACATTGGAGATTGCATAACACTGTGTACGTCATATTCTAAGTGCTACTTAAAGTTAAGCTAACCTTAAGTGTTTGGTACAACTGGCCCTAAGAAACTTTCATCAAATATCTAGAGATGGCGTTCACTAGGTACAGTTTGGACGACTATAAAGAAGAACGCGGTCTTGATATTTAGCGAATACGATTAATTATCCCACGGTTGCCACCATGTGTTGTGAAATATTACGATGAGAAATTAAAACAACGATGTTAAATTGCTGCCTTTTAAACGAAAATTTTCTAGTGATAACTAAATCAGTTATTATTGGGCTTAGGATAACTATGTACTTGCATATTTGCTTATGATCATTTTTATAAATAAATGCGTGTTTTAATTCTTTAGGCTATTAATGCATAATTTACTGCATTAATTGCCATTATTTCTTGTTGCCAAGTGCAAACCGTAACTTTATAGCAGGCGATCTGTATGTATAATCAATGTTCTAAAATCAGAATACAGTATACTCCCGATTAGCCAACTCTTGATTATCCAACCACCAATCGACCCCACAAATACGTTCTTCTTAATGGACTCTTAAAAAATCGTTTTTTGTTATCACATTATTTTTTTGCTTAAAATTATAATTTATTTAACAAATAATATAATCTCTTACACAATTGACATAAATCCATGTATCTAATCTTATGATTAAAGTCACCTTTAACTTAAGATGCGATTAAAATAAACAAGAGACTATTTATGTCAATTGTGTAAGAGATTCATTCGTCATTGTCTTACACATGAAATTGGCATAAAGCTGTAACGTTTCTTGTTTATTTTAATTACAACTTTATTTAGAAATTACTTTAATCGTGAGATGAGAATATCAGCCAATGTATCATATACTTTTTTTTTACAGTAAATAACTTAAAACAAACTTCCTGTTATCCGACTTTTTTGATTATCCGCCCTAGGCCCGGTCCACAGTAAGTTGGGACTCTACTGTAATAATAATAAAAGGGTTATCAGGGTATGGGCACAGTCTACACAGTCTTTTCACTGGGTGTCGTCACCTTTGATATTTGTGTCTTCAATCTAACCACCGCGCAGTCTTCCACGAGTTTATTCTCAAATGGCGCGAATAATTTAAATTTCTGCAGCACGCAACTTATCTGTGCTACGAGAAACGTCAAGAGAAAACGATATAATTTGGAATCATAAATGTACTCACGCCTTACGTCTACGTTCCGAATCCTGATCGGCCAAATGAGAGCCCTGTAATATTTTTAAACAAAAAAAAAGAACAAACAACATAAATTAAAACAAAAATTCTTTATAATTTTTTTATGGATAGTTTTAAAGCGCAAAATCACTTAAAACGTTTCGCTATGATGTGACAGTTTCACCGGAAGTGAGAAATACGAAAAACGAGTTGTCAGGGAAAACTAAAAAGAGAATCACTCTTTTTAATTAATGAAATAAATAGTAATTAATTTTAGGAATTTATTAAAATTATAAATAATCCCTAAAATCTATAATTATTAATTTTTAAGAAAATTTAGTGAATATTAACTTAATGAGATTAAATATTGTATTTTTTTAAAGATATTTTAAAAGTTCAGTTATCAGATAGTAAATGTTCTTCCCTCAAATTTCGTAAATTCCCTTTTTCCCTTTTTATTTAAAAATTAGCAGAAATAAAGGTAATTTCCCAGTCAACGACCTCCTATTTTCAGATAATTCAAAAATTCGTGGTTTGAAAACTTAAACCGAATTAATTTAATAAGAAATGAAATTTTACTCGGTTAACGGTTAACCGATAGATGGCGCCTCATTTTTTCTGACCGCTCAAAAATCTTATCACATTGGGACGATCTAATGCGTAACGAATTAGTCTTACGTGCATCAGTCTGGCGCCTCAAGTCGCGACGCTTCGAGAAAATCTCTCAGCTTCGCGAAATGGAATTTTTTCGGTGAAGAAAATTTGATAGACTGTTTGTTGCCTCGCGATTGGCCGAGGGTAATTCGCATTGAAGTTAACTACTCACCACTCGACTTATATTTAAGTAAATTATTTTATGCCGGATTAAATAAATTAGTGTAACGCTTTAAATAAATTAGTTTGTTAGTTATACTATAGATTCAGTGATAGAGTTTTTATTTAAAAAAAAATAATTCGTAACAATATGTTTTGTATCGGGGATCATGCTCTATTAAATCGTGGCAGAAAGCGTTGATTATTAATGGAAAGGTGTTTTGCATTCGCTTTCCGCTTTAGGCCAAAAGTTATAAAAGATTTAGATTTGAAAGATTTACATTTGAATAACGTACACTGCCACATTTGATGAAGAATCTGAATGATTTCAATTAAAAATGGTTCAGCAAAATAAGTGTAGTTGTTTTATTATTTCTTAGAAAAGAAAATCGTTTTTGCTTCCATTGTCAGTCAAGAGATGGCGCTTGGAAACTTATCGTCAATGCATAACGTCAAATATTATTTGTCATATATCGAAAACGTTTCTCTTTTGTTACTGCATATAAAGTTTATACTTTTATAATAAATTAGTAATTTATGAGAAATCGTAAATAAAATTGGAAGACGTCAAAAGAGAGCGTTTCGAAAATTTGCCGCTTCTATTAAAAAAAAAAAAATCAACAGCGAGAAATCATCCATTTTTGAAAAGGATTTCGATTGACAATTTTGCATCATTGTAGCGCCAATAAATTTAAATGCTGCAAATTTTGTAATTCCTGATTTTTTCAGTATGAAATGAATTTTGAACTGATGAAATTTACCCCGGCAAATTTGTTTCCAATGAAATTCCTATATTCACTTTAATCCTCAACGACCCGTATACACAAATTCATCAATGTTTTGGAGCAACTTCGATTCCATTAAAATGCTTTCGTTGACGGGATTGGGGAAGCGGCTTTCTTTGAAAGAAGGTAATTTTCCTTAATTTAATTTTATTCTTTTGATGATTTGTCTGCAGCAGATTAACTTTGATAAACGATTTTTAAACTAAGTTTTTTTTTGTCGGCGAGTATAACTTTGGATAACTTTCGAAACGAGAAACATAATTACGGTCAAGAGTCTAGTGCGTCCTGTTTCTTCCTAGTTAATTAATTTTTGTAAATAAATATGATGCTCGATACTTGTTAAAAAGGTAAACAATACAACGGTTACTAATGGCGCTACATTGCCGCTTGGAAACGCAATATCTTCCTTAAGAAAAAATCTCTATACAGGGTGATTCAAACCCAGCGTTTCCCAAACTTTTAGGTTTCGCGACCTCCTTTTGACCTGTGTTAAGGTTCACGCCCCCCCCCCTGCCCTTCCTCAACTTAAACTTCAACACTGATGCTAAATTATTGTCAAATGCTTATTTTTTAAATATTTGAGACTAATCATTACATTTAATAAATATCATAGATGGCCGCTACGAGCATTAACTTTTGGTTGTCACTGTCAAACAAAACGTCAGCTTTAATTCCAGATATTAGAATCTTCTTAGTTTTTAATCAAATACAAGTTCAGTGCCAACCTATGACAATTTTATTAATGCATATGCAACCTCTTGCACAAAATAATATGATAAATTAATTGCAATTTGCGTTCATTTGTGTTTAGATTTATTCTGCCGCGCCTCCCTTGGAAAACTTATGCGTCCCCCTAGGGGGCGCGCCTCACTGTTTGGGAAACGCTGCGTTAACCACAAAGAAAGTATACAGTTAGTTTTCGGGGATAAAATCCATTGAAGATTCAAATATAAATTGGTTAATGGACACTAATGCAGCTCCACTTCGGTACAAGAGCAATGAACTTGCGTGAAATAGAACGAAACACTAGCGTTTACCTAAAAATGAGACTAAAAGCGATTTTATTTATGGCTTTCTGCGGAAAAAAAATGTATAATACGTAATTCTTTCATTCGATTTTCAGGCTTGAGTATGTAAACGTAAGAAATGAATCATAATTTCCATTTTGGATTCAAAGGAGGTTGATTTCTGAAATGACTAACAGAATTATTTCTTGCAATTTCACACTTGCATGACCTTAGTGAATACGCTTCTAACGGGTCGGGCACTTATTCTGAATCACCCTGTATACGATGAAAATGTTCAACCATTCAATAGCTGGCGAGATAATCTCCTGGGGCCTTAGCCTCGAATCGAGGGAAGAAATTCGCAAGTAAACGTGATGTTAAAAAATGACATAGGCTCTCATAAAAAACTGTATGAATTGTAAGAGAATTACGTATTTTGACGTCACGTTTTCTTACGAATTTTTTCCCTTGACTTCGGTTCGAGAACGAGGCCCCTAGAATCCTGTATCCTGGAAAGACTTTATTCTTCTTTTTGTAGGGATATTGTAAGCCAGTACAAGATCTAATACGTTGGAAAGATAAAGATATACAAATTAATAAAGGACGCAGTTAAGAATCCAAAATTAAGGAAACTGAAGCAGTCGTTTATACCTATACAAGTATTAGCGAATGAAATAAGAAGTTTCATTAAATGTCTTGAGATGGTATTCTGCAGGCAATGAAAACTTTTTTGTTATTGATCTAGAGATGGCATTCACTGGGCAGAAAGTCTCTATCACTAACATTGACTATTCAGTAACCGGAGCTCGTGTTCCAAACATGATGGCCTGGCAATCCGGTTAAGTTTACAAACTGCTCGTCTGCTGATATGTCCAAATCAGAGCTGAAATGCAGAGAATTTTTCAGAATTCCACTTACTTACATATATACGTATATTATATTTATATTATATATTTATTTTGTGTTATATATTGTTACGAGTTTAGGGTTAGTTAAATTTATTTTAGAATAAAACTAACAAACTAATTTATTTAAAATGTTACACTAATTTGCTTAACACAACTTAATAATTTATTTAAACATAAATCGAGCGATCAACACTTAACTTCAGTATGAACTGTCTTTTATTGTCCCGCTTGAATATCCGATTTGGTTTAGAGATTTTTCCGTCGGGCGAACAATCCACGGTTCGTGTGGCGACCGATTGGCTATCAGAGTGGCCAGGGTTGGAAAAAAAAACTGTTTTTTTTTTTAAAGAACAAAACTTCTGTTTTCTGTTTAAAATTAAATTAAACATGTTTTAAACAAAAAAACAGTTGTTTAAAACAACTTTTAAATGTTTAAATTGCCCTTACAGCTTACACAAAAAGATATATTATTATTATGTAATATTTGTATAAAAAGAAGAATTTATTAAAATTTGATCTCTAATTAAAAGAAAGATGAAACGTTTGTAATGTTAGATTATGTACCCTTTTAAAAATAATGTATGTACTTTGATAATAATTTAAATAATTTAAGGCAGAGCTTGATTTATTTAGTATCTACGGTCGCGGTGTTTTAAATGATTTTCAAAGAAAGTATGAAGTATTTGGTATCAACATACTGAGAAAAACATTCCCAATAAAAACTAAAACCAAATACAATCCAGAGAAATATTTTTTTCAAATTACTTGATCGCATTAGAACTAAAATACATGACTCGTGGCTTTCAATACTGGAAAACAAAAATTTCAAATATGTAAAAACATGTAGGATGTTCCATTTAAAATAACAAAGTTGATATTACTTCCGGCGAAACCAAAAGTCCAGTAGGTATATGTCAAAAAATTTCAAATTAAATTTTTGTTTAATTCCATCGTTTTCAAATTTTAAACAAACCTTAAAATTCTAGAAGGGGAATATACGGCCTTGGGACACACGGTAGAAATTCAATGAAGACAAATGAAACGATAACGTTATAAATAGTTTAAACAGCGACATCCTACGATCACTTTTTGACCTAACATTGCATTATTATTGACAAATTCAAGCCAGTTTGGTACATAATAACTCATCCCGTAGCCCATAGTATGAACAGGGAAGCGGAGGACCCAGTATGTTTCAAAGCTTAATGTAATAATAAAAGACTAAATATTGAAAAGGTATTTTAAAATTTTACAATATAAGTTTTATTCTAGTTATCAGTAATAATTAATGAATTGATTATAATCAATCTAATGCAATTTAAATTTAGTTCAAATCAGAGCTACAGTGTAGTCATCACGTCATCAGCTCAGCCACGCATTGTCTACAATTATTAAAACAATTGATATGAGAATAAATTAAATTTAAAAGTTAATCTGTCAGTGAAATACTGACCCTAAACAATTAACTTCTGGTTACACAGTATTATGTTGCAAAAATACAACACATATATCAAAAGCGGTCTTTTTTAGCGTAAAACTAAAAGAATGAATTTAAAACATTAACAAAAAAAATGTTTAAAACTTAAAAATAAAGCATTTATATCAACAGAGTTCTTTATTAGCTTAATATTACAGAAATGAATTTAAAACATTATCAAAAAAAAACATGTTTAAAACATTTTGTTTAAAACAGATGGTATGTTTTTAATTCGGTGTTTTAAACATGTTTTAAACACTATGTTTTAAACAGTTTGTTTTAAACTTTTCAACCCTGAGAGTGGCACAGAAAATTCCATCGCGAAACGTTCTTGGAAGTTTTGAGATCCTATCGCGTCAGGTTCTGACTCGTGTAGCTTCCGACAAATATCGCTTAATCATCCCTTTATAATCAAAGCAGACTTCTTGCAATGTATTCTTTTTGTACCAAAATTCGCAAGGGTTCTTTTTAGATCTGACAAGAACGTATAGAGCACTTTCTTGTTTTTATTAATTAAGTCCAAAAGTTTTTAATTGTATTTATAGGTTCATGAAATAGAAGTCTACTGAAATAACGTTGAAACATTTCACTTGAGGGACTTCGACGTTAAATTACAGGAATTCGCAAATTCACGCGACAAACAGAAACCAAACCGACCTAACTGCCTACAACATAAACTGTGTACAAAGGATTAGAGTTCGCGTCGCCTATGTGCTTAGTTTCCAAGATAAATCGCTTTGCGTTATGAGCAACTTATTACGCAACTTAGTTATCAAAGCTTAAATTACGTGGTGTACACCTTGGCAAAGCCGATAACTGACGTAATTAAAGCACAGGACTATGAAGTTGCACCGCCGCAGACGGTGCTGCACAGGACTAATTTCGTCCTTTAAATTTCCATGTCACTGAAATTCACCCGTCGATCTTCCTGTAAACTAAAACGAACAAAACTTAAGGTCTTTTATGGTACAAAATTTAATGTAACCTCCTTGTACACTGCACACAATGAAATGTAGACCGTCTGTCGATTGATATTGCCATTGACGATATCTTTCTTTGTGTGAAATGTCGTAGTTTGTGGCTCTTCCACCGTACACATGCACAATGGTCCCTGGCAAGCTTCATTGGTTTATGTAAACCGATTTCGGCCAAGCCTTGAATGCAAACACACCCCACCGGGATTTCATTTCCGTTCAGCGACCACCGCACTTCATGCCCGTCCCTTCTTATCGCCAATCTGAAATTAAACGTTACCGCCGTTTTATGTATAGACGTTTAAACGCTGAATCAGACTTAATTTGAACTCATTTGAAAGATATGCCGAGAAATAATAAGTTACAAAATTTAAGTTTGGTAGGTTATTTGCCAAAGCTAGCAAAATGCTTTTAGGGTTTATTGATATACCGTGCCTTCAACTGAATTCCTCATTAAAGTGGCCTATGATTTCACTGTTTTTTTCTCCTAAGATTTGCAGCACTGATAGCTGTTCAATTATTTAATTAAACAAATGTCAAATTGACACTTTGTATTTTCAATTAATTCAAAATGTTATTACAGCAGAAAATATTTGTTGTTGAAAATTATTTTCAAACCGGTAGAATAGAAAATGGACAGTTAGTTTATTCAATTAATCAGTGTGTACAGAAGTTTGGACAGCAGTTTCCTAATTTTGCTATTACTTATGAACAGCTAGTTAAACATATCCATGCTTGTGTTCTTAAATTTCGTGAAACAGGATCACTTGGTCGCAAAACAGGGAGCGGAGCAGCTAAGAAAAGGACTGCAGCCTGCATTGAAGATGTTCTGGATCGAATGGAACACTCTCCCAAGAAATCTATTGCGAAACTTTCACAAGAAGTTCAGCTATCAGTGGGAACAAGTCACACTATTCTTAAAAAAGACTTAAAGCTTTATCCATATAAGATTCAAGCAGTCCAAGAACTCAGGCCAGTAGATTTTCACAGAAGAACAGAATATTGTCAGTGGTTTCTTGATAACTTAAACAACAACGACATTCTTGACAAGTGTTTCTTTTTCGATGAGGCCTGGTTTAATCTCTCAGGATATTTAAATCAACAGAATATGAGAATATGGTTAGCAAAAAATCGCCATGAATTTGTGGAAACTCCATTACATCCATTAAAAATTGATGTTTGGCTAGCATTGTTAAGAAGGCGTATCATCGGACCAATATTTTTTAACGACTCAGTAACTGCTGAAAGATACCGAAATGAGTTATTAGAACCTTTCATTAATCAACTACATGATGATGAACTTACAGAAGGGTTTTTTTTCAGCAAGACAAGCCCACACAGCTCATTAAACAATGACTTTCCTGCAGCAGTTTTTCGATAATCGGATTATGAATTTTCCTGCAAGGTCTCCGGATCTCACAATTATGGATTACTTCATTTATCCGCACATGGAAAACACAGTTTTTAGAACTACGCGTCACACAATCGAAGAACTTCGTGCGGGCATTACAGATGTGTGTGCTAACATAACCCCCGAACACTTAGCAAACGGGTTTGAAAAAATGAAACGCAGAGTACGCTTATGTATTCAAGCTGAAGGAGAGCACTTTGAGCATGTACTTTAAACTTTAATGTCGTGTTTTTATTTGATGTTATGATCAGTACTGACAGTTAATGACAACTGTTTTCTCTAGAATTGTGTCGCCAACTTCATAAAAAAATCACAGCTTACTTTAATGAGGAATTGAATTGAAGGCACGGTACTATATACCAAACTTTTTCAGCTCTATTTCTGCGGTCGTACATACGCCAACTTGTAGTGGTTTGAGGCCTTTACATTGATCTTGAAATAGGGTCATCAAGAATTCCAACGTATACATTTTATCTTTCGATTAGGTATTTTGGTTTACAGACGATTTCCGATTAATAATAATTTAGATTAAAAAACGCCTGAATGGTCCACGTGGTAAGGGGACCGGCCTGGCAATTCCAAGGTCGTGCGATCGATACATTTCTTGGAGGCAATTGGCATATATTTCAGGTACCTTTCCGGTTTGAAGAGAAGTTAACGCTGCTTCCCCTTCAACGGCAAGGAGGTTAAAAGCCGTCGAACACTTTACACACCCACTCTTGAAGTCTTGACAAGTCGATGACGTAAGACTCCATTGTGCATCCACCACGGACAAAAAAAGATTTTTGTTATGTTCAGTTTTCAAAATTATATTATAAATCGGTATATAATTCATAAGTTGGAATTGGTCCAAAATTCACAGTCTCAGCTTTTTCATCGGACTCTTGAGTTATAGTAGTCTCACCAGATGTCATTGGAGTATCTCCTGGTAGAAGATCTTCACCATAATCTATTATTAACTCTTTATCATTGAGCTAACATCGATAATGATAGTCATACGGTCTTCATTTTTCCACCAACGTCTTTTTCCTTTCGAGGGTCACAGTTTTATTGGGTAGTGTACGAAAAACTAAACCCGTTTCATCGACATTGCAGAAGTTTTGGGGCTAATAGAAGGCAATTTGTCCAAGAAAATAGTTTTAACACTTACAGCTTCTTCGAACATGTACTTGATGCTAATTTTATATCTATTTTACGAAATCTGTCCAAATATCCAGCAGAAACACGAAAGTTATAGTACTCTCACATTTTCGGCGATTTCTTTTCTTCTACTTCTGATTACGGGCTCTTAAAATTTATATATTGTTAAAATTTTTACCTGTTAAAGTAATAGCTTTGCTTCTTGTTTGTAAGAACCAATCATAACATAATACTTCCACATTTTGACCTTCTGGTTTTAAAAATGTTTACTGCTTCCTTTCAGAGTATCAGCAAGATGTTGTGCTGGGGAAACTTCAGCAGAATGCCAGCGGCTCAAACGTGACGGGGCGTAAGGGTTAATTAAACGCGAAATCATTGAATGTCACTGAATATTGATCGGAAATTAAGAAACGAATTGAAATACTTCGGTTTATACAACAGCTTTATTTCAAAAACATAAATATAACGACAGACGTGGCGGCGGCTTCCTTTGAAGTGCGGATGTTACACAAGATTACATTAAACTGTTTCAGTTAACCGATGGTTGAATTCAACTTCCGGTTAGGTCTATACTTTTAACGTTGTTCAACTAAAGGTTGAGTCCGGTCAGCTGACTTTATAATATTGGCCCTAACCATTGCAAAACTGTTGCGCCATGAAAGAAAAACGAAGTTGAAGAAAGCGGGGAAACGGAAAAAGCGGATTCCTCTGTCAAAATAAAGAAATCAAATATAAGCATAGGTCCCGCTAACATCGTCATCTAATTACCTCTGTTTTTCAGTGCAGAAACGGTTAATTTGCTCGGAATAATTTGCTTAAAACAAATCAAACGACACTAAAGGCTCAAAAGATTCCAAAAACAGTGTGTGTTTAGAATTTTGCACAAACTCTCGGAAGACCACACACGTGTGTGTATCTAGATGTGTTGAAACAATAATGACGCATCTAAAACCAGTGTAAGTCTTGATATCAAACGACGTCAGAACGGGAGACCTTATTACAGTTAAGATACCACATCATACGTGGTTGCTGAAAGTAACCAAGATTTAACAGGTGACGCAAGGCGACAAGTTTTCTCTTTAGCTTCTCTTTGGTCGTTTTTTTTTAAATTTTTATGATGGCATGTGATTTTGGGAATGTTTTTCAACGTTGTGGCCTCCTCTTCATCTGCTCTAAAAGGATGTTGTTAGCATTAAACAATGGCATTTGGTGGTGAAGAAACTGTAGGCTCCCGAGCTTATTGGTGTTTTGATTTGGTTTTCTTGTTGCGACACGTGTTGATTGTTTACGTTTAGATTCTTATTTTCTTTCTTTCTAGTTCGAAAGTGTAAGAAGCTGTTGCCTATAAAAATAATGATCGATTTTGATGACTGTATCAAGTGTACAACTTTGATGAGTGGTACTAACCAGTCAAAAATACTGTTGCAACAGACCTATAGTGAAGATGTTGAATTAGAGGAACAACAATTTACAAGTTTTTAGTAATTTCATTAAATAAATTGTTCGCTTAATTTTGAAAAACTTTTAAAAGGCATATGTTTTTTTTACTCGCTTTAATTAATATTCACTTGGCTAACAACTTGCCACTAACAACGTTTTTGTTATGTGCTCATATTTTTACTAAAATTCTCTTCTAATCACTGATGACGCGAATCTGCTCTTGTTTTTATCGAAACTGCCCTCTAAATCGGCAAACCCAATGTATACCCTCCTGTTAAAAAAAAACATCAAACTTCGGTGTCAGCAATTTCTTATGAAAAAACTTTGCTTGTTGGCGTTTTCGAAGAAGAATCCCTCTGGTGTACTTCAGTTTTCAGTGCTTGACAGCAACTCCTCCACGGCAATAATTAATCAAAATAATCTATACGTCAGTGACGTATTCTGTTTCATACATTACAGAATAAAGCGATAGTATTATTAAACGCTGTACATGTACAGTCAAGCTCAATTAAAACGATGTCATTAGAAAAGGGGTACTATTTCAAACGCTTGTCCCTGAATAATCATAAGAGTGCAGTTTGCATGCAGGATTATCGTTTTTATTGAGCATGATAGTACCTATAGTTGAAACGCCGTATGTATACAGGTCGATATCGCACAGTAGTTTTCATCGATGGGACGTGAGGTTTTCTATAATGCGGTTTGAATCGGGAGATGTGGATTTAATACGTGAGAACTCGACCGTATTACTGTGTGTTCGGAACAAGTGGAAACCTATCGATTTCATAACTTGCTCATCGCGATGTCTGCTTCGAACATCCCGTGCGATACGTTATTTGTTATTTTGATTGAAAAGCGTTGCGATTCGGATGTTTAATTTTCCCTCTTGGCTTACTTTAATCGAACGAAGTATCAGAAAGTGAAAGACGTCGAAATTCTAGATTAATTCATGAAGATAAATGTATACAGGTTGTATTCTTTTAAGCGTCACGCGCACATTTCTGAGAATACGATTACAAATTTATAATTAATTATGAATGGCTCTTTTATTATTTATATCAACCGTCATGTTAATATATTTTGCACATTTTTCTTTATTTAATAATATACATATACTGGGTGATTCAAAATAAGTGTCCGACCAGTCAACCACAGGTAAGACACAGAAAAAGAAAATAAAAAGTCTATGTGCATAGGGGGTCTAATATCAATAGTTTTTGAGATAAAATGCATTGAAGATTCGAATAAAAATTGATTGATGGGTACTAGTACGCTATATTGCGTCACAAGAGCAATGAACTCGCGTGGAATAGAACGAAACACTAGTGTTGCCCTTGAAATGAAACTGTAAAACGTTTTTATTTATGACTTTCTACGGAAAAAGAAATGTATAATACGAAGTTCATTCATTTGAATTTCGGACTTGTGTATGTGTATGTAAGAAATAAATCATAATTTCCATTTTGGATTCAAAGGAGGTAGATTTTTGAAATGCTTCTGATGGATTTATTTTTTGCAATTTCGCACCTGTATGACCTTATCAATACACTCCTATCGGGTCGGACATTTATTTTGAATCACTCTGTATACATGTATATATAATATAATATATTATTCATATTATTACGTTCCAGTTTAATTTTGTATAAAATTTAATAATTGCTGTTTATTATTAACGCATCCGAATAGGGCGTATATTACTTGTTGGAATAGTCAATAATTTTATTGATAAATTTATCATATATGTGTGTATAGAAAGTAATAATGATTTTGCAGTGATACTCAAAACAACAGTTTATTTCGCAACCGCTCGCAACCTGTTTAATGCTTTCAGCTTTATTGGTCCGTTTTTGCAGCTGCATACGCCTGCACGTTTTATGTTAAATGTACTATCATGCTTAATAAAAACGACACTCCTGCATACAAACCGCATCCTTATGAACCTCCAGCATCAAGCATTTAAAATCTTGCGTTGCAGCCATACCCTCTCAATTGTTGTAAGGGCCAAAGATTGTCAAATGGTAGCGTTTTAATTGGTCACGATAGTGTACGTTTTGTTTCAAGCAACTTGCTTCGTAAGAGTTTCACGTTAGATATCAAATTTAATTAACTGCATTGTTAACTGAAGTATCTCTAAATAGCATTTTTAATTTATTTGGAAGTTTAATATAGATTACAGACAGGTCAAGTGCCATACTTACCACTTTATAGCCCTCTATATACAGTGTGATTTTTAAACTACCATTTCCTGGAATGTACAGGGACGCACTTGCCAAGTGAAATTTTGAACGGGCTTAGGATATTTTGAGCGTTACTATGGTTACGCCATACAAAGACCAATGGTTAGGCAATACGAGGATCAATCAATAACATGCATCGTATGCAAAATTGTGGCAACGGTCGAAACATCCTAAACTTGAACATCTTTGACTGTGTTTATACAGTAGGGACTCTATAGCCCTCTATATACAGTGTGATTTTTAGAGTCCCTACTGTCTAAACACAGTCAAAGATGTTCAAGTTTAGGATGTTTCAAGCGTTGCCACAATTGTTCATACGATGCATGTTATTGATTGATCCCCGTATTGCCTAACCATTGGTCTTTGTAATGCGTAACCATAGTAACGCTCAAAATATCCTAAGCCTGTTCAAAATTTCGCTTGGTAAGTGCGTCCCTGTACATTCTAGGATAAGGTGGTTCAATTTCAGCGCAAATTACAACTCGCTCGCTTCTTTGAAAAGTTCTTCAACCAGCTTATCGCTTTAAGATCTAATTTACGTCGCATTTCGTTATGATGCAACATTTGGACAGCTGGGATGCGGCGTCTTGTAGGCAGATTTCAAAGGAAGCCGCTTCAATTACTTCCTCTGCGCAAACTATTAATATCTAACGATATCGCGTGTCTAGTTCATTTCAAAGAGACGGCTATTGTCTGAGAATGTTAGGAAATTCAGTTTTAGGGTTTGTTGGTTTTTATTTATGTTTTAATGGCGAACAGCTGGGTCGGTTTCCTTTGTCGGCAAAGTACAAATGAGTGCCGACCGGTTTAGTTTTTCGTCTCCGGGCTTGTCACGTGATATACGGGCTGAGAGGGGGTGACTTTCTGCGTTATTAAGCGCGTTGATTGGAGTGTAAGCTTCCGTGTTGAATTTGGGGCGTAGCCAAGTGGTGACTATTTAATCTGCACTCGAGGCTTGTTTTGAACAAGACGTCGCCGTTGGTCACACCTTCTTCAGGGCAAGGTTCGCACTGTGTGGGGGTTGGTTCTGTGCCTACACATTTTCGTTTTCGGTGAGGGCCTCAAAGGTCATGGTACGGTTAAGGCCGATTTTCAGCAAGTGCCTTGAAGAAATGAAAGCTCTCGTGACGCACGCGGGGTCAAGTATGTTTTAATGTTTCCTAGTCCTCGTTCGCGGGTTAATCTCTGACGTTTCCTCAACAGAATTATAGTTTCGGATGTTTTTTTGTTTGGGTTGGGCTACTGAGCTCAGCCCAGATCGACAGGACGTGTATTGGATCATGTCATAAGCAACGCTGATTTGACAAATGGGAAAGAACATAATTCACTAAGCGGTGTTGACCCAGCAGATCCCAGTACTAGACTGGTCAGGCATTTAAATAACAACCAAAAGTGCGTAAATACCGTATTTGTGCACTTATAGTTGTTATTTAAATGCCTGAGCTTTGACAAGTTCACCTTTAAATTTAATGTAAACGAAGCGAGCCCCGTTATAGTTGGTGATTATTTTACAGTAAACATTTGCGTTTTGATCCCGTTCTAAAAATTTCGTTGTCAGATTGTGATCTGATTTTCATCTGGTAATAACAAAATTCTTGGGCATGAATTAGTCGTAATCCTTTATTAATTTCCGGTTAAAATTAAGTAAAAAATTAAAATTTATGAGGTAGAAGTCACTCATATCCGCTGATATTCGAGTTGAAATGTGTTTGTGTACAGTCTCAAAGAATGTTTGTATTTAATTAATAAAAAAGTGTGTGCAAGAAATTGCAAACAAATATACAGAGTGAATAAAAAGTAAGGAAGATTGATGTGATGATAGAGCCGCTATTATAGGTTTAACAAAAAAATGTTTTAAGTAAAAGTTAAATTACTATTTATTTGCCACAAACTGGCGTTTTTCATTTTTTTTTGTAACGTCATAATCTTGGACTGTGACGTCATAATCGGGAACTGTGACATCATAATCTGGGGCTCTGACGTCATAATCTGGGACTGTGACGTCATCGAGGATTTTTTTAAGTTACACCATCTAATTTTTTCTACCCAGATTGATAATATACATATTTTTTTCTCTTTACGGCCACATAAATACACTATAGGATTTTATAAGAAAAGCTTTGAGAGGTCACAAAATAAAGTTTACACAAAATAAAGTTCATTTCCCCGAAATTTTTCTTGTCTCTATAATATTTTATAAAATCGTGAAAAGATTGAAAAAAATATAGCTTTTAAAGAAAATTGTTGATGACGTCACAGTTCAAAATTATGATGTCACAAGAAAAAAAATTAAAACGCTAGTTTTTGGCAAATAATTAGCCACTATTTTTTATTTAAAACATTCTTTTGGAAAACTTATAATAGCGACCACCCATTTCTAATTTTTATTCACACTGTATATTTATTTGCAATATTTTGTATACGTTAATTAAATAGTGATTTTACACGAACATATCTGAATTCGAAAATCAACGGATATGAGTGGTTACAATGCAATGGACTTCAAAAACATGCGTGTTGATTTAAAAGAAGAATTCAAATTTAACATCATGGTATCTTCAATGTTCGATTACCTGTAGAGGAAAGTTTGCGAAAACCGAAATTGAAACAAAATCTTAAAAATAACATATTTTCAAGCTTAAGACGAATATGAGAATTTCGTTTACTGCTTTTTATATGCATTTAAAAACCCAATCCTTAGTTACACAAATAATTACAATTTTTTTCTTCGAGTATATCTGGGATGAGGAAAACCGAATCTGAGAGTGAAAATGGATAAATTTTATTTAAAAACTATTTTTCAAATGATTAAAATCAATGAACTTTTATGCTTTGAATTTTGCACAGCTAGATTAGGCGTTTCGACCACTGTGTGTCGTTGCGTCATCGAGAACATTTAGATTGCTGTAATCTACGTTCTTTTATCATCCCCCATCCGTTACACGTGGTAACATATTTTATTTGTGGTTACCAAAAAAAGTTAGCCACTATATGTTGCTTGTAACCAATATTATTCTGTCTAATATGGTTGTTTTTGATTGTTTTTGTGCCTGTTAATTTTTGTGTATTTAGAGAGTAAAAAAATGTAGATTTTCTTTTTTCCAAAATTCATCTGAAAGCATTACATGTTCAAATAAGAGAGCGACAAATTTTACAATTTTAAATGCACCCCACAAATTTGCCCCGAGCACTAACCCTTAATAAAACGTCTCTGCTCCAGTTTTTACCGCTCAAATATCACATCGAACCGCCCCCGGTATTTCTGCACCCGCCGGAAATACGCTGTGATATAACTAAGGGCATACGTACACACAAACACGCATCTGAGTTGGAACGGAAGCGCGCCCTGTGTATTTATTCTGCGGAACGAGGTGAATTAAAATGAATTATGCGCTCAAGGTGGAGGAGCCGGGAGAGCGTCGCGGCGGCGGCGGGGGCGCGCTTTTCCCGCAGGACGAAAAAATCCGCGTGCGTTTAATATCCGGATTAGTGAGACATCAGTTCGCGGGAAAGTTTGGAAATTCAGGCGCAGGTCGATAGGTAATTATCGGAAACCTGACAAACTACAACTGATTTTGCGGCGATTTGTTTTCTGTTGCGAGCACTGAAATTAATTTGTCGGAAACGTATTTTTTGTTATTTAATTTTTATTTACTTCGCGTGGCATTAATTCGTCAGGGGAATTTTTTCCCTTGTGTTTGGAAAGGTAAACTTTCATGTTTTGCTCGTTTGGACCTATTGTTTTTATTTAGTCTTCCCTGGTTTTTTTATACAATTTTTTTTTCTACTTCGTTGATTCTTTTTGATTTCGTTCTTTATTAGTTCATTAGTGGTTTTACTTCACAGTAGATTTACGAGTAAGTGAATAGTGAAATCACGATATAGTTTCGTAGAAAACACGCGTCTTTTCTTTGGTGTCTCTGCCGCTCTAGCCTCTGTAAGGAAACGATGTTCTACGTTCGATACTCAAAGAAATTTTCGGTACTAGAAGATTGGATATATTTTATAATAAAAGTTGAAAAGAACGAAAAAGTTAGGAACGACTGAAACCACATGTCGTACGTTCGCATAACTTACCTGTGTATATTCACACGCTTCTAATTAGTGCAAAATTGTACTGGCAGAGTGGTTTCAGAAGCTCGAATTATGCCCCGACGAAACAACAGCACTAGACCGTTTCATCGATAAGGTTAGGGACTTCAAGAGCCGTCGTTAGCACGAAAATGAATATACCACGTGCGGAATCAGCCAATAAGAATTTGGATAATATCCGGGGATGAAATACGTATAACTGCGAGTAAGGACGTAGGTTGAAAATGCAAGTATAACATCCTTTCGCCTACTGATTCATTAGACGCATTAAATGTACTACATTTCCTTCTAAGTTAAATTAAGAATTAAAATTGAACCCACGGAATTTTCGAATTTCGAAAGTATTGAGGTATTGGTGTTCTTTAAATATTTTCGTTGAATTCCTGTTTCCTTTCCATTTTACTGATACCACCATTTCTTAGTTGATTCTGTTGTTTCTCTTTACTTTATTTTAAATACCCAGGTGGGGAGTTATCTAAATTAATCACCGATTTTCTTCCTTTTAAATCACTATTAAAATATTAATTATGTCTTCAATTTGTCTTATGATTTTTTCATGTAATTACGGTAAAACCTCTTCCATAATTTTTCGCATAAACTTTATTACCAGCTTGGAATTTTGATTTAGCATAACTGGCAAGACTAGTGGTAACAATTTGGGGATTTTTCAGTTACTGATCTACATGTGAGGAACAATTTTTCCAGAGCTTCCAATTTGTTCTCCCCTTTTTCATTTATTTCTTGAACGTTCTTACAAATTTTTCTGCTTCGCCATTGGAGGATGCATTTTATTGCAGTATTCTTCAAATTCTTTCGAGGTAACTATAATCCAGTTTTTATTTATTTGTTGCCCCAGTAGACCGTGAAACTCTAGTGAGAATGTGGTATCTACTTGTCTACGTATCAACTAAATTTTGACAATGAATGTCATCCCGATTTATTGCGTTTTCGATTGGGGTGCACTAGGTTCATCGCGTTTTAGCTTCATGAAATAAAACGAGATGAAGATACACTCAGTGCACATGGTGCATCCCAATAGAAAACACTGTTAGAGGTTACGGTTACTTCGAATTAGGCATTCTTTTCATTAACAGGTGTATTTAAGTCGAAATGTAGATAATTGACAACACCGCTTAATATTGAATGTAGTTGGCGCCCTTATGTAAAACAGTAACTGGCGCCCTTTTCAGAAAAAAAAGAAACAAATTCAGCTGAATTTCTCAGTTGCCTCAAAATGCTAGTACGCATTTTGTAAGCTGACATAAGTTCTTATAGAGTACGCTAGTATTTCCACAGTTGCCAGATTTAATTTGAATATGTACATCCTATACTTAAGGCAAATACCTTCCATACTTTTATTTTATTAATCATTAATATCAGATGGATAACCTGTTACATTGAATATATCCATTATTTTTCCAGAATTTATGTTAAGTTGAAGTTAATTTTGAGAATTTCTTGCTTAACTTTGAAATGGTTGCTATCGAAATCACCTTACAATTACAACTTAAAAAGTAACCATCACAGGAAAATTTCGTATGTGATTTTCGAGTCAGTGTCACTAAACGCGGCGATTTATCACCAAGCAGGCGATAAACCATGGTAACCATTCGGCTTGCTTTTTTCACAATGGCGACTGGCGACTAAAATAGGCGAATTATTTTTAATTGGCTGTGAAAGTGATAATCCTAAAGTACCGAAAAATTAAGTTTTTTTCATTTAACGGATTTTTATTTTTTTATTTTATTTTTTGTTTGGGTTGAATAGAATTAGGTCGGGTTACGTTGACGTTGAGATTTGTAATTTCTAACAATTTTTATAATTTCTAATTTTTTGCAATTTTTAATTTTTATCTATGTTAAATAGACTTAGATTGACATTCGTTGGATTGAATTGAACTTCATTTTAATTGATTTCTAATTTTACTTTTAATTTTTCTTGTAATTTTTAATCTTTTACTTGTATTAGATGAGGTCAGATTGATGTCAGTTAGGTTGGATTGACCTCGAGATTTGTCAAGCTTAACTCTACTGCATGGATTTTTTTCTTTTAATTTTTTTAAAGCATTTTTTTAATTTTTTACTTGTGTAGAATGGAGTAATATACAATATAATAACAATATATTGACAATATAACGATATATAATAATATTGTCATTATATTATCATGATATAAATTTGAATATATATTTTTTTAATATTTAACTTGTGTTGAATGGAATTAGATTGAGTGCAGTAAGATTGGATTGACTTTATTTATTTATTTATTTGGTGTCTAGTATAGTACACTTGCTGGCCTAATAAAAAACAAACATACATTACACCTTAACTTTTAATTTTGATTTTGAAAATCTTTTTTCATTTGTTTTTTTTATATTTTGCTTGGGTTGCATAGAATCGAGTTCAATTGTTGGGTTGACCTTGACATTGATCAAAATTCGCTTTAATCGTTTCTTTAAATCTTTTACTTTTAATTTATTGCATTTTTAATTTTTGGCTTCAACTGAATACAGTTTTGAGTTCAGTTGAATTGGGTTGACCTTGAGATTTGTTGAGCTTTATTTTTTTACTTTTAATTTTTTTAATATTATTTTTTCTTATTATTTTTTTACTTCGTCTCAACGGAGTTAGGTTGGGTTCAGTTGGATTGGGTAGACATTGAATTTTTTTAAAACTTTTTTTGTCTACTTTCATTTCTTTAATTTGAATTTTTTTATTTTTTGTGAGGGTTAAATAGAGTTGAGTTCAGTTGTTGGATCAAGTTTGGTTGACCTTGATTGTTCGAGCTCCGCTTTAGTCGTTTTTCATATTTCATATTTCGGCGCCCTCATGGTTTGCTTACCTGCTTTCCACCTTCCGCAGGCCTTGCTTTGATGTATATTATAATGACATTTAATTAAATTTGATTGACTAACATAATAGCCAACCTACCAAAATTATCAGTCCTCAGAATCACTTATTCACCGCGGAGTTCCACCGGGATGTTTTCTAGGACCAACGTTGTTTTTGATTTAAATAAATTAATGATTTGTCAATATCATTCAAATTCAGTTGTCTCTCTCAATGTATCTACATATGACTCGAGAATGTAATAATCGCCGATGAATCAGTTACCAAAATTTCTAAAACGGGTGTTGAATCAACGGTGCATAATATAAACTTCATCTTAAAGTGAAAAAAAAAACAAATTCATAAATCCAACACCGTCTTCAATAACAGGCCTGAGTCATCGCGTAGGAATGGCAGACATCAGGGTATTGTCCAGTTTCTGGAGTCTGCAACCCAAGCGTTTCGCTGTTGAGTTTTGAAAATCTACGCACTCCGTTTACTTATAAGGACGGAAAGAAAACTTAAAATGGTGAATTTCTGTGCTGGATCGCATTTCAGATAAATCAAACTTCAAAGCGAGGTATTCTCCCACCTAATGAATCAGGCCTGCATGAATTGGGCGTTAATAAATCACGTTCCTAACTTATAAGTATCATTTAAGCAAATTTCAAGTCGGGGTATTCTCTCACCTAATGACTCAGGCCTGCGTAAAGTGGACATTGATAAATCACATTCTTGACTTATAAGAGTCTCATTTAAGCGAAACATGACAACAAATTTTTGCCACTTACAAATAATGTTGAGTTGAGACCCACTGGGTCTCGATTGGGAGCTGTATGGGAATATATTTTGCATTTTATGCTCCCATTCCGGAACGACATCATGAAAGTATTTTATTTTGCCTGCGTCGAGTCGAGATTACGTTATGGCTCAATGTTATGAGGCTCATGCAGTCAGTGCACGAATTTATTTGTGCTGCAAAAAAAAGAATTATTAGTCATGTGCGGAGCACCGTTGAGTACTACACGCCGACCATTAATAAAGCAGTTGGGGATCACTAGCATTAGCCAGGTTATACAGGGTATCTGGAACTCGAGTTCATAGGCTGGTGGTTGGATCAATTGGCGAATGTAGCTAAGTGACACGACCCCTAGAAGAAGTATTTGAACTACATAATAGTGACGCAGAAGCGAGGAATTCTTATATTGCTATGAATTGTATGGTTTCTGTTCAGTAGTTTGTATCGGCAATAATACACAACTAATTTTTAAAAATATTATACTTATAAAATTGACGGAATCATCACAGAATTTCTCAAAATAAGAACTTAACCTTTCCCGCTGCAAATAACATTTTGAGCATAAAATTTTACTGGCAATAATCTCTAAAAGTATTTGAACTGACCTTGAAAACATATAATATATAAAAATATATAAAAAATAAGCACAAACTCACATTGTTTATCACGTGCTTCCTCACTTACAACGTCATAAAATTCTTGTTTTCATGGTTACCGATGGCGCGACAAATTAATTTGAATCGCCAATATGGTGGCTTACGTTTATTTGTTTTTGAGTTATTATAACTGAAGAAATAATTAAGTAAAATAGTAAAGTCGATTCCTACAAGCAAACCTTAGCCTACAACATACATGGGTTACCTAATAACAGTTGTAGTAAAATAAAACGAGTCATCGGGATTTTGCAAGGCCAACGCCTAACACGAAGCTTACGTAAACTGGAAATTAGGTCAATCAGATTCATATAAATACTTAACTTTTCTGATCATAAATCAGCTCGATAATATCTTTGTCACGGTGCGCGAACTCAATGTCATCTAGTAAAGTGTTTCTTCAATTTATCATGTAAGTTATATTTAGCAATTCCAATTAATGTGCGTTTTCTATAGGGAAATGAATTCAGGCCACTTAGTGTTGGACGTTTTTTTACGCCGAATGTACAAGTTGACTACGCGAGAATTCCTACGCCCTTTAACTCTTTTATTTTTGATTTTAGGAAAAAATGCTTAATACAAAACTTAAAGGGACTAATTCAAAGTTTCTCCATGTGGCCACAGAAAAGACAATTGATGGTCGGATAAAAGAGATACAAACTAAACTTATTTTTTTTTTAATGGAACACCCTGTATTTTATTACATATTTCGATTCGAAATAAAATTCTAATGGGACTACATGTATAATAAAACTAATAATGTAGAAGGTGTCTATAAAATAATTCCTGCTTAATTTTTATATTTTTTATTTTAGAAAGAAAAAAGGATAAAAACTGTTGTAGAATTAAGCGTCGGATACCCAAAAAAAATAAATGAAGTTTTGGTTTTAAATAAAATAACATTAAATAAAATTTTACCATTAACGTATTAAATCTATTTACATGTTATCTAAAAATTAACTTTTTAACTAGAAACGAAAAATATTTCGGAAAAATTAAATTTTAAAAAATGACATACTCTCATTTTTTTTACGCAAAGTGTAAATCCTTTCAACATGTCTTGAATCACATCTCTTAGTATAGAAGAATCATTATTCAAGTTTTCTATTTCTAAAAGTCAAAAATAAAATAAATTAAATAGGAATTATTTTATAGACACCTTCTACATTATTGGTTTTATTATATACGTAGTCCCAGTAGAATTTAATTTAGAATAGAAAATCGTAATAATATACAGGGTGTTATATAAAGGAGTTAAAGGGGGTAGGAATTCTCGCGTAGTCAGCCTGTACTGTTTCCTCTTCCTACCTTTCCGCGGTTCCGATGTATCGAATTGTTATTGAGTGGGAGGAGAAGGGATGCAATGTGAACGTTTACATTGCGCAGAAATTATTGTGGGCGAGGCTGGAGACAATCTGAGCATTAAATTTTTCTCCCGTTCGCGGTACAAGTGGCCTGAATTCTTTTCCCTGCTTATCTATTTTATATTGGGTTAAATCTGATTACGCGCCGCAACCCCTGAAGTATACGTTACTTTTTAGTACAATTACGATTACCAGCAAGCAAACGTTGCATTATGAACAAATAATAAAAAAGCACGAACCGTGACACGATGTTCTCATACTTTGTTTCTTATTTGAAGTTCTTAAGCAACAGAAGAATTTATTTTAGAGGTTACCCTGAGGAAAAAATTTAATAAACAAAATCGTAAATAATACTCCTAATATATTCCAAATGAAAACGTTCCTTTGGATGCAGAATTTTCTTTGTCTTTAGTTGTGAGTTTTCTGAATGTTCAACATTTTTTTTTTTAAATAGTTATAAAAGTTTGTGTTAATGTCTAGAACCCATAGAAAACCAACGTAAAACAAATGACAAATCACTTTAAAGAGATATAGAGAGATGTCATGTTGAGTGATTTTTATTAGTTTTGGTTAAAGCACAAACTTGAATTTGGGAAAAATCTGTAATGAAAAGTCTTTCGTTCGTAGGACAAGTTGCAAACCTACCTAACATTTTTTCATTGTATTGATCCAACTATCCTTATGAAATTACGGCACTAGAGACTCATATATTCTAGAACTACGTATTTTCATAAAACAACTGTGTGCACTTGCATTCGCGGAACACCGACGTGCATATAAATGTGAAGACTAAATGCTGTAATGACTTCTGTATTCCCAGCTACAGGTCAACACTACATCAACGTAGTGCTCATTACGGGGCCATTAAAGTATTTAATGCACTCCTGTTATTAAATATGCAATTCAAAACTTTAATTAAAACCTGCCTGCGTTGTGAGAACTTCTATCGTATAAACGAATTTAAAGGCTAGTTTACATTATCCGATTTTTGTGCTTGACTTTTCTGTTCGATTTTATATTCGAGTTTGTCTCGAATGAAACTAGCTTCTTGAATGGAAAATCGAATAGTGTAAAGGAAAAATATCTATAATCACGTTTGTGCTACTCGACACTGAAAATCGAATGCAAAATCGGATAATGTAAACTAGCCTTAACATTACATAAAATTTATTTTTTCTACGACTCTTTATGAAAAGGCATTTTTTGTTATCGAATAATTCTAGCGACAACTTGATTTCTGTCACTGGTGAGGAAAAATCTCATAGTATCATTAAGCTTCTTCATTAGAGACGAAAGTTACCTAGTAATTTTCACTTCCCTCTAGTTGCCTGCTGTCGCTGTCATTACTAAATATCAGTTTGTGTTGTTCGTCGTAGCTTTATCATGATTTCTATTTCAGAAAGTGATTTAGATCTTCCCTATACTCTACCAGAAGTATTAAATCGAGTCGTAAAGTATAGTGTTTAACTCGTTGAAATCATTTTCTTAAACTTGCGAACATTATCAAACTCTGCTTTGCTTCGACTACACAGAGAAAAACGAGTAGTAAAAAGTAATACAATTGTAGTCAGAATGAAAAAAGGAACAAATTGTAGCAAATATTCGCGCAATTGTAGAACAAAACGCTATTCTTATAGTAATATTTATTACAATTGTGCTAATATTTGCTACAATTTGTTCCTGTCTGCATTCTGACTACAATTGTGTTACTTTTTACTATTCATTTTTCTCTGTGTGATAAACTGTTCTCTCACTTAGAAAATGTTACTTTCGTCACTTATGGAACAATAAAATAAATATACTAGCAGTATTTAATAATAATAATAATAATTTATTGGTAATTGACATACATACATATGTATCTCCAGAGTCATAATTAAAATTAAAAATAGCAATAGCTTCTTAGAAGACTTGTCAAGAAATGGTAATAATAATAATAATAATAATTTTAGAAAAATTTTGTGCAAATCGTTTTTGATTGCAGTGAGAACCTCGAGCAGCCTCTGGACAGCTGTTTCAGCCCTGCTTGGGGCTTCTTCAGCAGAGACGTAGCTCGACATTCCCACTGCAGACCAAAAACTTACCCAATTTATTCGCAATTGCGATGTAAGAATGATGAACATATAAAATAGCGACATCTTACTATCGCTTTTTGACCTAACATTGCAGTAGGATAGACAAATTGAAGCGGGATTTGCTCCTAATATGTCCCCCATGCAAGGCGGCCATGCTTGCTGTCAAAGCATAATGAAAGATTTTAGAAAAATTTTGTGCAAATCGTTTTTTCTAAAATCTTTCATTATGCTTTGACAGCAAGCATGGCCGCCTTGCATGGGGGACATATTAGGAGCAAATCCCGCTTCAATTTGTCTATCCTACTGCAAAGTCAGGTCAAAAAGCGATAGTAAGATGTCGCTATTTTATATGTTCATAATAATAATAATAATAATAACAACAAATATAAATGTAAAAATTAACTACTACTAAACGAGATGTAAACAAAGTAACACATTACAATATCACAGAATTACATATTTCGGTATATGACGTCATTCAAATACATTATTTTCCAAGTAGCGCAAAAACTCATCATTGGAGTAAAATGCCTTATTTTTTAATAATGTGGCTACTTTTAATTTAAAGTTCTTATACGGCATATCTTTTATAGTTTGTGGTAATTTATTAAATAAATCAATACATAGATAATTGGGACCGTTTTTTGAAACTGTGAGACGGTAAAAATTCATACGAATATTGTTATTTTTACGAGTGTCATGATTATTAATGTCTTTGTTTAATTTGAAGGTGTTTGCATGACTATGTGCATATAACAAACAACGTAACAGGAATTCACAGGGCAATGTAAGTATATGGTATTTTTTAAATGTTTCCCTACAATCTTCAGTGTATTTTAGATTCCCTATCACTCTCACAGCCCTCCTCTGAAGTCCAAATATTCTCTTACTCCCTGCACAATGACCCCAGGTTAAGATTGCGTAAGACATGACTGGATGAAAAAGAGAATGGTATGCCAGTACCAAAGTTTCTTGGGAAACGTTGTTTGACAAATTACGAAGCAAAAATACACAACCACTAAGTTTCTTAGCTAAAGTGTCAGTTTGTATTTGCCAGTTTAGTTTAGGATCCATGTGTACTCCTAGAAATTTCACTGCACTGTTATTCTCGTTACGCACTAACCGATTTAGCGAGAACACCATGTTGATTGTCTTGTTCATGTTTAAGCTCAGTTTATTACATGCGAACCAGTCTGCCGCCTTTCTTAAAGCCACTTCCGATTCCAGTTTTGCCTCCGCAACATTAGCATTTTGAACAGTTATAGTTGTATCATCAGCGAAGAATATGCAATCGGCGTTCACAACACACAAGTTAAAATCATTAAAATAGATTAAAAACAGTAATGGGTCTAATACCGATCCTTGCGGTACCCCAACATTTAAGGCTTTTTTCTCCGAAAGCTGCCCGTTATAGAAAACTTGTTGCACACGATGGGATAAATATGATTTAATTAATTTTATACTGTTGTGTCCAAAATTATATAATCTTAGCTTATCAATTAGTATAGTATGTTGAACGCAGTCGAATGCTTTACTTAAATCACAGAAGACTGATACCGAATGTTCAGGTCTTTCAAAGCATTGAAGTATGTTTTCTACAAACTGTAATATGGCATCCGTAGTGCTTCGCCCTTTTCTAAACCCAAATTGAATTTCATTTATTATTACATTATCTTCTAAATACTTGGCGATCCTGTTATTTAAGGCTTTTTCAACAATTTTCGAAAATATGGGTAACAGTGATATAGGTCGATAATTGTTCAGGCATTCTTTATCACCACTTTTATATACAGAAACAACCTTGGCCACCTTCAAACAGCTTGGGAAAATACCTTCTTTAATAATACCATTTATTACATTCGTTAGTGGTACTAGGATGTTATCAATATTACTTTTTATGATGTCAACGGTCAACCCGTACACATCCTTTGATTTTGAATTTTTTAGAGACATCACAATCTCTCTTGTTTCGATGAAACCTATTTCAGTGAAGTAAAATTTTTCTTTCGGTGTTGTTTTTATTACTACATAACTTAAAGGATTGTGATTAGTTGTAGGTATTTTACTTGCAACTATATCAGGTATCTCAGTGAAATGTTTACTGAAATCCTCCACACTTAAATTTAGGTTAATATTAATTATATTTTTACGTTTGGTATTGATTATTTTCCACATTGTTTTTACAGGGTTATTAGATTTTTGAATAATCTTGTCGTTTGCATTTATCTTAGCTCTTGTTATTGAATTTCTGTATAATTTTCGGTAATCGTTTCTCTTCTTCCTTACTTCCTCAGCTTTAACCGTTTTATACAATTCGTTGAGGAGTTGTAAGTTAGTCCTCATGATTTGTGTGTAAATCATTGGTGAACCATTTCAGGTATGAGTCGCATGTACATGTGTTAGTTTTTATTTCAGGAAAAGCAATATTGAACGCATCAACGAAATTATCCAGAAAGTATTTACATTTGACTTCAACAGACAGACTGTCGTTCAGTATGTATTTCCAATCAAGTTCCTCGAGAATGTTATGCAAACACAACCTGCCCTTCATTGTTATGGGTCGGTAGAATTTTATTGTCCCACTCATATCTAGTTTTGGTATTCGAAACACTATTTGCTGCCCATCGTGATCGGATAGATCCAAATGCACTACTGAAGCCTCAAAATTTTCGTTATTTATATTTGTGAATATATTAATATACGCACGACTAAAAACAGTGGCGGCTTGTCGTGGTGGGCAAGGTGTCCTACTGAAATTGCAGTCGAACTCTGTGATTGAGCTGTCCTGACATTTAAATTTTTACGTTACGGTTCCAAGTCGGAACAGCCCCGCAGAACAAATTAATTTGGAAAATGCACCCATCTTTCGCTCTTATACTTTGCCGGGAAGTTGACGACTTCATCAAAACAGTTCAGACTTGTGGACAGGTTTTTCGAATAATTTTTACCAGACAAGAAACTGTTTCCCATTAATTCGATGTTTTGCCGTGAGGTTGACGGCTTCATCAGAACTCCCATTAATTTCAAAAAAATTAAAAGAAACAAAAAATGGAAAAATTTTAAACATTTTCATTCATTTTCAAACATTCTTCTTCATTTTGAAAACATTTTCCTTCACTTTTCTCAAGTTTTTAGCTGCCGCGAGCCCCCAAATATGAGTAGCCCAAACAGTCCGAAGCGCCTTCTTCTCATCTGACTAAGGAGGCCTCAGTACAGACCCCTCCGGAATGCAATTAGGTGAAGCCCGCTTGTTAATAATATTAGAAAAAGAGGAACAAAATCACAAAAGCAAAATGAACTTTCTAAAAACTTAAAAAGTAAAATGTAATTCGTTTTTTTTTAACCGAATCGCAACAACTTATAAAATTTATTTTTTTTTACTAAGTACATTAAACTTTTTATGAAAAAACGAAAATTGCAAAACTTTTCTACTTTTAATTACCGCAGTTAACTGTTTTATTTTAATCGACGTTTTACTGTGAGGTTGACGGCTTCATCAAAACAGTTCAGACTTGCGGATAGTTTTTTCGAATAATTTTTACCAGATACCCATTAATTTTTTTGTTCTGCGAAAAAATGATTAATGACAGAACCTGTCTACTGGCTAATAGGCTAATTGCCGCCCCTTGAAGATGGCGCCCCCGTGCACTGCACGCTTTGCACACATGGTTACGGGGGCCCAGATTCTAACTAAAAAAGTTTGTCAATTTATATTAAGCATGTTGAATTTGTCTAAAACCGAGAGTAAAAAACTAATTTAGAATATAATTTTTCAAACGTGACAGTACTTAAATACTGAATAATTTTTGAATGTGCAGGAAAAGATGGGAATTTTCATTGAAAATTTCGCGATTTTAGACTTGATACCGTTGGCACCACTGATTAACCATGCTATCGCCATCTTGCTTTAGGATATTTCACGTTTTCTAGTAAATTCTATTCTCGTTCATCCCCATTCTGCTTCCTGAATAGTTTTATTGCATTTGAATCCATTTGTTCGCTTTCTTTTTTAATGCAATTTTCTCCACAAGTAAGAACATAACCTATTTTTTCAAACCAATAACTGATTCATGTCTTTTCATGTTATTGAAGTTTCTTGTCCTGATGAGCAAGCCATTAAAATTTATTTAATTTCGGTCAAAATTTGGAAATTTGTTGCGTAATTTTTGTTATTTTTGCGACTGTGAGTAACGCAATAAAACTTAGGCGCTTAAACATGAACACGGTTGTCCTTTTCACAGTAGTCTTTGTTTCGCGTCCTGAAAGGATAATTGGTCCTATCGTGAGCACCTGGTTCACACAAGCGTCTCACTACGACGGTGACGCGCGCGCCCTCTCGCCCAAATACTACAGCTTCCAGGGGGGCAGACAGTTATCCGGCGGCAGCAGACCGAGTGGCGGCCGTCGAGTTCAGCTGCCGCCGCACGTGTATTATCCACCATCCTGACCACTGAGGTCACTGAAAGACCACTAGCAATACTCTCAACCAACATATCGACCCTCGGCAGAAAGTTTTTACCTCTTACGGACCATAGAATTTAAGCGCTCCAGTGAGAACCGAATCGTTACATAACGCGGGGCTCCACAAAAGCAATACTTTAAATTTCGATACATTGCAACGAAAGCCCCCCCGCGCGGGGCTATCTGTTTGTGTGAAGTGGGAGTTTCAGTGGACGCTCGATTTACGTAATTCACATTTGCAGAACTTTTCTTCGGGAGAAAAAAAACCTATAAGGTAATTTATTATGCATTTATAGCCCCCAAAACCAACCCCATTCCTTCATAGCATACCCAATGCTATCCAGCTCTTTACAATTTAAATGTTTAAAAAAAAATATTCTGAATAAATAGCACACATACCTAATTCATTTCACAAAGCAGATGAGATGAGATGAGATGAGGAAAAGTCGGTGTAGCCAAGGAGACTTCCTTATTTTTTATTCATGGGCAATCTGAACGTGCTAGACCTATTATTAACAAAAGGGTTTGAAAATTTATAGGAGTTTGAGCTCGTGCATACAACAAAAGAAGATGAAATACAAAGAAAAATGGTCGACCGACCACAAGATAATCAATTACTCGAAACTAACTCATTAAACTTAAGGCAAATATGAGTAAGACCGTCTGGTTTTTTTTGGGGGAGTTTAATATTCGTCGTTGCATTTTATTTCTGTCTGCGCCGGAATAATTTTCGTTGGTACGATAGATAACTTAATCTGGCGGAAAGTTTTTACCAAGGAAATGAAGTTCAATGTAACTCTAAATTAAAGACGTAGCAGCAAATTTATTTCTGGAAAGCTGGTTTCGTGCAAACGCCAATTGTTTATTTACTGCAACATAAACTTAAGAGTTTTATTTTCTTTCCAACAGATTGAAACCTTTCGTGTTTCTTCCTTTAACTGGTTTTGGAATGTCATCCTTTGCGATTTTATTTGACTCAGGGGTGATATTTACATCTCTGATTAACTTTAACGTTGATTAATTTCTGTAAAAAGCAACTGTTTTTAAAGTTAATGAAAGATGAAAATATTACACCATGTCTTTCCGCTAATGTTTTAAATTTTTTTAATATCTTAAATTTAACCATACTTCCGTATCAGGGAAGGAAGTAACTGATATGGGTTGAAGGGAACTAATTGAACTTTACTTCCGCGTCGTGATTTATTTGTTCAAATAAAATGAAACCAATTAAAAGTTCTACGATAGTAAATTGTGAAAAATCTATAATAAATGCATCAAAGTTCACTTGTAACATATTATTGGACCATTAGCTATAAGTGAACTGTTAAGCTGCTTTTCCTGTTTTGGAGGTGTGGAGAATTGGTTATTTGGGGATTGCTGTCATCGTTCACTTGACGAGAGTTATTGGTTATCGTTGATCACGTGATCAATGAAAACCAATAATAGCGTTCCCCAAACACCCAATCTTCCAAGCAGGAAAAGCAGCTTTAGCGTTAATTTGATACTGAAGGTACATTGCACAACGTGTAGTTCTCAACATTGAAGTTATATAACTTTTGAATCTTAAAGAAATAAGGTACAGCTCAATTCATGGAAAAATCCATGCACATTATATACAATACTCGTCAGTATCAAATAACTGGACTAGTTAATCAACACAACACGAATTTTTATATTGGAAATACATCATTAAATTAAATTCAAATATTTTTGATTAATGAAGTCCAGTTCTTTGATTCAGACGAGTATTGCATATGACGTTCATGTACTCCTTTCATGAATTGAAGTGCATAGTATACAAAATAATACTCCTATAACAGAGTAGGTATGATGTTTGTCCTATTAAAAAAGTTAACATTGATTTCCACCATCAAAAAAGTTCATATTTCGCATTCTCTCGTTGGTAACAATCAGTTCTTTTCACAGCTCAATTGATCGTCTCTATGATTTTTTTTAAAAAATCGTAGCTTGTTAAATTACGGACACCTGTTATATTATTGAACAACGAATATTTTGAGTTGCAAAGATTAACATTAAGAAAACAGATTGAAGCTGGTGTACTGGTGGATCGATCAGTTGTTTGACATTATCCTTGATAAGAAAGTGGATTGAAAATGGATCTGTCTGTGACGGAAAACGAACGGCCGCCTAAATCGATGTTTACAGTCGAAAAGCAAGAGCTGATAGAAATTGCAATTGTTCACAGTAACTTGGCAACATGCCGTGCCTAGTTTTCGGGATCAAGTGTGCGATGAATGCTACAATAAAATCCTGATGTATTGGCCACTCACATAACAAGGGCGACGCGTTTAAAACAGTCTGCACATTTCCAGAGTTTTCGGGGCTGTTCTACTCGACTTCAGATGAAGGTATGCGGTTATAAAAGTAAGTCAAGTGAAAGTAGAAAATATTGTCGCGAAGTGAATTGTACTTTTCCTAACATTACTAAAAAAATTGAACCAAATCTTAAGCAAGAAATAGGGTGGCCTAAAATGTAAAAGTAAAATGAAATTTTGAATAAAAAATTACATATGTAAGATAAAAATTACTATACCTTTTCAAGCAGAACGTAGTAACAGAGACGCTGAGATGCCCTGAGGGGTCTTCGATTAGTTTCTGGGCATCGAGGCTAGTTTTCTTTGCATGTACAAACACAGATACACTCACTCAAGTTACCCTGAAGGAGTTTCTAGGGGGTTAAACTGCTACGGCAAAAACAATCGATGGTTGAACGGTTGGGTGGACACTTTTCCAATTTCGCATTCTTTTAAATCGCGGTGCCTTAATTGTTCGTATTAAAAATTTCCACCTCTCCTTGCTTAACTTACAGGCGCTACAAACGTTGCCTAAATCAGGGACAAATTTGAAGAAGTTTTAAAGTTAATTTAGTACGGCTAATAACAGAGACGTATTCGCGCGGTTTCCACGGGCAATGCGATCTTAAATTGTTGTTTAGATCAGAGTTCTCTAAACTTTTTAGTCTACTGACTCCTCCACTAAGTCCCAAGATCCAAGACCTAGCTAGATTATCACACCAATAAACTGTAGTTTTAAATTAACCGCAAATTTTTTATTATGGCGAATTTTCAAATGCATTTCAAAATTCGCCGCAATGGCATGATTTGATCGTTTCCTGTGGGATGGCATTTTAGATATTTTAGGTAACAAACTGGTTGCTGTCTCTCATCTTGACAATTTTACGTAAAAAAAAATTGGGCGTAAGATGACGTGCCTAAAGTGATGTCTAAAATTTGTACTTCATTTTGAGGTAATCCGTACTGGTCAGTTTGATTACATTTGGAGTTCTTGAGCTACTTTTTTGCTGAGGAGGCCCCAAGTAGGTCTGAAACCGGTAATCCTCAGGAGATACACTGCAATGGAGACTTTCAACTAATTTAATGTAAATTTTACAATATAATCAAAATAAACTATGGCGGGCCGAATAACGGACATGACTTTCAATCCGGTCCGCAGTAGCAGACCGGATTTAGATCGCTGATCGGTGTTGGCCCGTGAGTCGTAGTTTGGAGACCCCTGGTTTAGACTATAACGTTTTCTGTCCAGTTCTTACCTACTGGGAAAGTCTGCATTAAAATGAAATAGATCAAATTCCACCCGTATTATTCTTGAATCAAAAACTGAATTAAAACTTCGAATAATATATAGGATCAATTTTCTGTACGTTTGCAGGCTGCTATAATCACTTATTGTGACGGTTGTGGCTCGCTGTTTCGAACTTATTAAAATTATTGAACTCTTCTGTTCGCGAAAATGGCTACGGTGTTCTCCAATTTCTAACAAATACTTAAAACGACCTGAACTATCATCAACTCTCAAACTGACCAGTTGGTTGCCTTACGACAAGGTCAAGATTTTTTCTGTGGTGGTTAATTTCATGAAGTGGTGATTAAGAAATTGCCCGAATTTACCACATCAGCAAAAGTAATTCTTTCTGTGGAGTTACCCTGGCCACAGGATCAATAAAACATAAATGAAGTTGACCCCCACATAATAGATGATTTGTCTTCCTAGTTTAGTTATGTTGATGCTCCTCATTAATGCTTTGCTCCCCGTGTCGATTCTGAAGAAATTGATAAACACCGAAACGTTTTGGTATGATTAAAATTGAAGAGGAGACTATAAGAAAGATTGTTGGAATTTTAAGTTAGGCTTTCGTATGATGCCGTAAGATGATGACTTAACAATGCTTTGTCTTTCAAACTGTATTACAATCTTGAGAGAAGCTCCAAATTGAAAAAACCGACTGGAAAATTGAAGTATACAGAAAAGGAAATTTCGCTGTTAAACATAGTTGGGCTTTTTTGATTCGAACGTTGTGATCTGTCAAAAGTGTGAAGGTGATCCCATTCTCAGAGGCGGCCTTAATACTTACGAGGCCTAGGGCGAGAAATTTTTGCAGAGCCCTTTGTGTTGTGTTGGCTGAGAAATTTTTCTGGGCTTTTTCGATAAGGGAAGATTTTTGTACTCTTTGTATTATAAGGAGCAGAAAATACTAAATAAATTAAAAAATAATAAAGCAGATAAAATAATTTTCGTAACAATTCAGTTTCAGTTTCATCAGTTGGCACGTTCCAATTTCTAAAACATGTCGTTATTTGAAAACGTGAAATAAAAATGTAATTATGAAAATGAACCTAAGAAGTAAAATTGTGAAATAAAAATATGACTTAGAAAGGAGAAAGTAACTATAAAATAAATTTAAAATTTTCAAGATAACTATGATCCAGTGTCAAATCGTTTTCTATTGACAAAAGAGCGAAAGCTGAAAACCACCATCAAAACTGATAGTCTTTCTTAAATATGTTTTAATTATTTTAAGTCTGGAGAAATCCTCAACTTTAATGTATTTCAGTTGTTATGCTAATATCAAGAGTTTACAAACTTAAACTTAAACTTTTTTTTTATCTATGGTGTTTTGCCCAACGGGGTCCTAAGTCATAGATTTGTCAGGACCTCAGGAGCAGGGGAGTGTATTTTTGTGTGTGTAAATTGTTCCATGGCTTTGTTACTTCCAAACCTCCTCGCCGTTGAAGGGGAAGTAGTGTCGAATTTTCTCCCCAACACTAAAGGGCACCTGAAGTGAGTAACAACCTTCGAAAATTATCTCGAGCGGATGCGAACCCACGACCTTACGATTGCAAGGCCGGTCACTTACCACTGGACCGTTCAGGCGTTAAAATGCAATAATCTTACTTATATATTTTTAACAGTAGAACAGTTCTTGTTACACAAAAACGATTGTTTACAAGCAAATTTAAATTCTAATGACAAGGATAATATTATTGTAGATCATCAAATCGACTCCTTATATAACAGATGTTCTTCCAGGAATAAGAGCGGGTCTGAAATATTGTTTCCTTTAAAAGTACGATTTGTTAAGGGGGTATTAAGGAGATTTGTTTGTTCATTTAGCAAATTTTATTTTTCCTTTTGACCGAATAAGCTTCTAGTACATTCATTTTATGTAGGTTTACTCATATTTCCGTATTTATATGACTGTAGATTCTATGAAGTTAGGTTTTCGATAATCTGAATTCTGACTGAAATATCATGTGTTATAAAATTGAAAAATTCAGATATTACAGATGGCGCGATTTCTCGGGCGGTTGCCCGGCTCGCCCGCCCCTAAAGCCACCACTGCCCAACCCGCATATTTCAATCATCGGCATTTCAGATGACGTAATACGTCAACAGTTTATAAAACTGCAGAAAAAAACTCGTAAAGCGGTACTATTGTGGCCATTTCATTCAAAAAGTAATCAATTTCTTTTGATTTGTTTTTACTTTTTAGAATATTTATTTATTTCTATGTGTTTCTAAGATTAATTATTTTATTTTTATTGTTAAAGTTATCAAAAATTATTTCACCGATCAGTCTCGGAGGAATTATGTAATAGGAGTATAAAATTTTGAAAAATGTCCTTCCGTTACGAACTGCATCTCTCTTTCATTCACGGAATACTAACTGCAAAGTCCCAGCGGTCTTCATCCAACACAGTAGGGTGTGACTAGTCACATTTCTTCTTTCTCTTTACAGTGTGTTTCCCTGTCGCTTGCTTCATTTCAGGATGTTAAATTAATACTTTGAAGAAACCATTATATTGTAAGGTAGTTAAACAGAATAAATGATGAACTTGAAATATTTAGCCATAACAAAAAGTATCATTAGCCAGCCCGCAGAGAAAGCAAAAAATCAAATAGCGAAAGCAAGGCTATCTGAACTACCATTTGGTACGATAAATATTTAAGAAAAGAAGCTGATGTCAGAATGTACAAAGCGACAGACCGAATTACATTGAAAGGATGGAGAGAGACATTTAACTCGACCAAATAAAACCACTATTAAATTGGATTCTATTATAACGGAGGGAATGGAACAACCTTGCAGATAAAACAGAAGAGGACGAAATAGTAAAGTGGCAAGAGACAAATAAATTAGGACCCGATCGCGATGGAGAGATAGTGTTCATGTTTGTTTCTTTTTCTTTTTTATAATCAACAAGCTGATTCTTACAGATAAGAAAGAAAAGAAAAAGAAAAACCCATGCTTCTTGACTTTATTACATTGCTGTGTTTTTTTTTTTCATTTCTAAAAACAAACATCCAAAGGCAGTTCAAATCAATTTCCTTGAGAGTGAATAAAAGTTAGCTTACAGGGTTTGAGAAGTTCTTTTAATCGATCGTTTAAAAACGCCAAAATTTTCTTACATTTATATTTTCTTTGATCGTGTTGCCTTTCAAATCTGTTGTGGTATGTTGATGTATGAAACCATCGAATATTTCGAATTTAATACGGCGCCGTTATTACAAGTCGAGCCCTTAGGTTGCATTTTTTTTATTATACCAATATTTAAAAAAATATATACAGGGCGCCTCAGGAAGAAGCCATGTAGGAGGTCGTACTATTGGCCATTTTGAGTAAAAAGAAACATATCACATAAACATTTGTACAATTCTGAATAATTACGAAAATATAGTTGTGTGAAGTTGTCGTGTAAAGCATGTCATGTAAGCATTTCTTACGTTGGTCTTCTACGGTTAGGAAAACGTGCATGATACTTTCGGCATTTCCGTTATGGAATGTAAAGAAATACAAAGAACCTGAAGCAGTATCAAGAACAGTTGTGAAACATGAAAATAATTCCAAGTGACTGTTATTTGACACGTTTCAACTTTTAATATATGTCGTTATTCGAAACCGTAAAATGAAACCATGGAAATAAAGGAGTAAAACAGTGAAATAAAAATATGACTATGAAATGAAAAGCTGCCTATAAAATAAAGAAATATGTGTAAAAGAAGGAAAAAGATGAGTTATTGATAATAAAAATAAAAATAAAATATCGTCTAATCGAATAAAACAAAAGACGATCGTGGATGAAAAGGACAGGACGAAAATAAAAATATGTAAAACTAAAAATAAGTCAAATCGATATAAATAATGACAACCAAAAATTGTTGTCTGTTGATATTAAAAATTAAAATGTAAAAAGAAACAATAGCAAATTGACTAAATGAGAAAAAACAACAAAAGGCAATACAATTGATAATGAAAAAATAAAAAATCGTATCAAATAAAATCAAAAAAGAAAGATAGAAATAACACAAAAACAAAAGATGATAGACGAAAATAAAATTACATAAAGAAAATTAATTGTTGTAGGTTAAAGAAGAAATATAATTAAAAAATAAAATGATCAAGCATAAAAGAGAAAAAGAAAATCGATCGAAGGGATTAAAATGTAAATTAAACTCAAACCTAGGGAGTTTAAAAAAAATAGAAACAAATGTAACAGATGATCAACTGATATAATTAATAAATAAAATCGTATCTAATGAAAGACAAATTGATAAAATAAAAAATAAAAATAAATTAAATGAAATCGAATAAAGTAAAAAATAAAAATAAAAAAGATCGAATAAAAGAAAACACAAGGGTCGATCAATTAAGTATTATACAGCCTGGAAACCTACTAGCGGATAAATTCGATATTTTCAAGGCGATTAATTAAAAAAAATAATGCTCGGAGCCGTCAATTTTTTCTAACTGGGGCATTAAAAAAATTAACATTCGCTCAGCTTTTTGCAAACACTCTGTGGTATTAAAAGTAGTTTTTGGAAAGGGCAAACATTTAGACGACATAGACGATTCCGAAGGTCTTTTGAAACGCTGTGTTAAAAATTGAATTAAATAAAGTCAAATAAGAAATTAAAAAAAGCAAAATAGAAGACGATCGGTGATGAAGATAAGACGGCAGTAAATATTTTATAACACTCAATCAAATCGAATTAAGAGCACTAAAGAAAAAACAAAAGGGAATCAAACTGATAATTCAAATATAAAATAAAGTCAAATTGAATCAAGTAAATACAAAATACGATCGATGTCGCTGTGCGTAAAAAGCATTTCTGATTTGAATTACGCGCACTTTTCAAATTGTTTAGTTAGCATTTCGCAAGTACTGTCATCGACGCGACGCCACGGAAACTGTCTAGCATGAATTACCTACTTCTGCTTAGTTTGCAGGTGAAAGTCCTTTTCATCCTACGAAACATGCAAAATTTACGTTTCAATAGAGGGGAATTACATGCTGACAAATGACAGCAAGTCGATTGAACTTGCTTGAGGAATAAGCGAGTCATATTATACAAAGCAATAGATCTTTGTACTCTTAATGTGACATGGTGCCGGGCCTTTTTTCGTAATAGGGTAACAATGTTTCTTCTTTAAACGTGACATAAGACAGAAGAGAAAAAAGAATTTTTACAAATGCGTTTAAATTTTGGGAAGAAGTAAAAATTCCGTATAGAAAAATGTATGTAAAAAATCTACAATAAGAAAAAATTCCAAATGAAAATAAGTAAAGTTCTCGTTCAAATAAAATTGAATAAAAGTCTCATGCCTCTTTAGAATATTACATTTCAGTTAATTCTGTTTAAACACCCACGTCAATTATGCATTTCAGCAGCGGGGTAAAAACCAACCATAAACTACTCTCCCTTCTCCATTAAAAATTTACGTTTAAAAGCCGTGCATCCACACATCTTTCAGAGTTAAAGGGATACTTACTTCAGTTTAAGAAGAAAATATTGTGGAAAAAGGCCGCACCTACATAAATAGGGGGTGAGCGCGAGGGTGGCAATCAAAGAACGTTCATCGACTCTCAAGCAATTAAACTTGTTTACATCGCGACGAACGTGAGACCACTCTTTCCTAAATTGTCTTACGTCTCCTCTTAAATTGCCTTACGTCCTCCGCCTTTTTACGTAATTGAGTCAACACAAGGGAATTTTCTTTTTGCTTTGACGCGGGCTCGGGCGGCGCGGCGAGATTTTCGGGAAATTTACATGGAGATTATCGGTCTCTTTTCGCCAAAATTGCAGAAGAATTTAAAATAGTAAAAATTTACCCCCTTTTTTTTTAATAAGCGTGCGGTAAAAATGTTCCGCCCCCGGCAATCAGGTGGGCGGCAAGCGGTGCGCTTGTATAAATTTAGTCTTTCGTGGACAGAATTTGCATAATCGAATAAAAATATTTAGTCCCCGGAGGAGCGGCTTTGCAAAATTAATGAATTTCGCCTAACTTCGGATTTGAAATTGTCTCTAACGCAGTTGCTGACGTCGGGAAACCCAATTAGAAGGACTGGTGTTAAAAAAAGTTAATTTTTGGAAATTACTATGCCAGATTAGTGTTTAAGTAAGGAACATAAATAATAACAGAGGAAAATAATGGAAATTTAGGACGTACAACCTACTTGTGGTTAGGTATAAGTAAGGCAACGTCTCTGTTTCGCGATTTCTCTCCAATAAACGTTTGTCTTCGTCTTTCACTTAATGTGGCCGTGCAATCTTTCTTAGTTATTTTGTAAGAATCCGAGAACTTTAAAAGGTATGATGGAAAAGTATTCAATTTCAAGCAGACGATAAGCTATTGCAAGAAGTGCAACTGTAGTTTTGTCCGCACGTGTAACTGAGACGCTTGTCTTAAGTTATGCGCATTCGATGTAATACGATATTGAGAAAAATCTTTATGTTTCATTATCTGATGAATCGTGAAATGCTGGCGCGACCATTCTCAAGCTTCAGTTTGAAGGCACGTGGTAGCACGAGAAAAAGAATGCCAAGCGATATCATCGCGCCATCTACCGAGCAAAGGTTTAGTTGGAAAAGCGTCCCGGTGGAAAGGCGAGGTGAGGTAGCGAGACAGTTAATAAAAACATTAACATTTAAACATATAAAATAGCGACATCTTACTATCGCTTTTTGACCTAACATTGCAGTAGATTTGCACAAAATTTTTCTAAAATCTTTCATTATGCTTTGACAGCAAGCATGGCCGCCTTGCATGGGGGACTCATTAGGAGCAAATCCCGCTTCAATTTGTCTATCCTACTGCAATGTTAGGTCAAAAAGCGATAGTAAGATGTCGCTATTTTATATGTTCATCATTCTTACATCGCATTTGCGAATAAATTGGGCAAGTCGTTCTTGGTCTGCAGTGGGAATGTCGAGCTACGTTTCTGCTGAAGAAGCCCCAAGCAGGGCTGAAACAGCTGTCCAGAGGCTGCTCGAGGTTCTCACTGCAATCAAAAACGATTTGCACAAAATTTTTCTAAATTAACATTTAAATTAAGAGTTAGTTAATCTGCGGACTTCGATTCAGCACGGAGCGATACTAAATTGTATTCCAATCTTCTTTTATTTAAATTTAGTAACTTTCGGGAGCGGAGGCAAAAGCTTTCCCCGCGCAGAGTATTTTTCTTCCTTCATTTGTTCTATGTCCATTTTTTTTTTGGTCCCATACCAGCACCTTCCTGTACAACGTTTCTGTTTCGCAGGTTACTTCGGATTTCCCTCTACCATAAACATCTTGGTGTTTCACTTTACCATATAGACTTCCTTAGATATTCGATCGTTTGTTATGCGAATCAAACGACTTTATCGCTCTAATTGTTTGTGTTCTATTTTGGCTAATTTTGATGCTATGTTGGGCTGCTTTATGACCGCGTAATTTTTAATTTCAGGTACTTTATTTCATTCCATAATCGCTTTTTTACTAGAAACAAAACTATATGATGTCTTTCCTTCTGTCTCTACCGTGTGATTTACGAAAGCTTTGTGTTTGCATTTTCTGTTTATCATGACGAGTTGCTTGTTGGTTTTTTACACATTTCTATCATCCTTTTAATATTTGTAGATTCCTTTAAATTGAAACTGTTTTTTTTTGAGGCTTGATGCCATTGCCCTTTCATTTCGAAAATTAATTTTAACTCACTTTGGGATATCAAGAAATTGGTATGAAAATTTTTCTGCGTGTACTCAAAGCAGTTTAATTTGGAGGAAATTTCGCCAACAAGAAGTACAAACAAGTTTACCAGTATTAAACATGGCACACTCCTCTGAACTAGGACCTTTACACATGCTGTTAACCTGATTTTGATATTGTGAGAATTGCTGAGTTTTCTTTTGTTTGGTCATAAAGAGGGCAGCAGATTATTTCCCAATTTTAAGTTTAAGAGGAAAAAGAAATGTTACTGTCTGTTGGAAGAAATTTTTGATTTCAAATATATCGAGGGATTGATTTATAGATATGTATGTCGTAAATAAAAATAGCACAGAATGTGACAATGAATACAGAATATGCAAATATTTTGGGAAATTCAAATCGAAATGTGTCTCCGGGAAACCTACCGTGGTCGACCGGGCCAAATTGAATCGGGCTCTATTTTCGGTTCCATCTCCTGCGGTATCTAGGCAATCTATTCAGCAAATTTCTTCCTCGAGGATACGTACGTCGTCGTCGTTGACACGCATTGATTTCCAGGCGCATTGTCAACATGTATGCGCGAACGCAAATAGTTTATTGTTAACGCGAACTCAAAGTACATAATTTCGACAGAAGTCGCGCTTATCAGCGGCAGCATTTCGAGCGTACGTTCGCCGCGGCCAAAAGCTCAAAAGCTGAATATTAAGCGCGAAAGTTTTGGGCGGAAAAGCTTTCGCTGAGTGCGTAAGAGGGCTATTTATGTGCAAATTGTCCGCATAAATCTGCTGTAAGAAAGTTGTTTAATGAGAAAAAGTTAAGGAAAAAAATGCATGAATTTTATTATGTATACAGATTGACTCACAATTAGGCACCTAGATATAGGGCGGTTGGTTTGACGGATTAGGCAAACAGCAGAAGGAAGTAAACTGACGTACATTTAATAATTTCGATAAAGAAAAATTACAATGAGCTTTTATGCAATTCTTGTGGAAATAATTAAACTAACATGACTTCGAGGTTGGATCGAGAATAGCTAAAAACTGGGCGAAGCGCGCGCCTAATCCCGCTTATGAAACTACTTCGTACGCCCCAGAAAAATTTGGAAGCGGCAATAACTTTCGGGTCCACGCTCGAACGTTCCTTGTAGGTGGTGTGCCACAAAAAAGGTGTATACGTGAGCTGCTGGAAAATTTTCTGGAATCTAGTAGGTCTAGAATTGTTAGCGTTTATCAACTGTCATATTTGAAAAATTTGACGTTCTTCGCCTATAATTCTATCGACAGTTCCTATCCAAGTGTACTAGTTCTGTTTCTACAGCATTTCAGAAAAAGTAATTTTGTGTAAACATGGAAATCTCGCGTGAAAATTTTCATGCCATTATTTTTTACGATTTCAAATGTGGTCTAACGCCGAAACAATGCCTCGATCGGCTTCATTTGGCTTTTGGAGATGAAGCACCATCAAATAGCAGTGTTTATAATTGGTTTGTCGAATTCTAGCATGGACGTACCTCTCTCGGTGACGAATTTCGTGAAGGTCGTCCGTCAACATCTGTTGTTGCCACTAATGTAGATGCTGTGCGTGAAATGCTTGAGCGAGATCGACATGTGAGATACCGTGAGATTCAAGCATCCTTACGCATTGACATGAAAGCAATACACCAGATTTTGGATGATCATTTGAACGTACGAAAGCTTTGCAGTCGTTGGATCCCACACAATTTAACAGAAGCGCAAAAGCAGGGTCGTGTCAAATGGTGCGAAGAAATGCTCAAGAAATTCAATGGAGGTCGTTCAAATTTAGTTTATAACATCGTTACTGGTGACGAAACGTGGGTCTATTCGTACGAGCCAGAAAGTAAACAACAATCTACCGTTTGGGTATTTCAAAAGGAACCAAAACCAATAAAAGTTGTCCGTTCACGCAGTGCTGCGAAGCAAATGATTGTTTGTTTCTTTGGTTTAACTGGACATGTAGCAACCGAGGATCGAAAAACCGTGAATGCTGATTGGTATACTACAATTTGTTTGCCGGAAGTCATCGATCAAATAAGAAGAAACAATCGAAATAGACGAATTATTCTCCATCAAGACCACGCTAGTTCTCACTCAGCCCGTCAAACAGTTGATTTTTTGTCCAACAAAAATGTTGAATGAATGACTCATTGTCCATATTCACCTGATTAGCACCTAATGATTTCTTCTTGTTCCCAAATATCAAAAATAAAATGCGTGGTGAGCGATTTTCGTCGGCTGCGGTTGAAACATTCCGGACACTGGTTTCTGAGGTACCATCTTCAGAGTGGAAAACGTGCTTTAGAAATTGGTTCGAGCGTATGCAAAAGTGTATTGACGTCAAAGACGAATACTTCGAAAAACAATGATACCGTTTACCAAATTTCATATACGTTTTTTCATACCGTTTCCAGAAACTTTTCCAGGAGCCCACGTATCTGTCTAAACCGCGACACATCGGCACTCGGCACCTCAGTTTACGGCTTGTATCAGTATTTTAATGATGACGACAGAAAAGTTGTCGTTCTTACTGTTTACATAAAAATAATGGGTTTTGTTTTCCACTTTTCTCTTTCTTTTTTGAAGGCAAAGAATAAAATTGTGGTACAGTGAAAATGACCTTTGTTCGTTTGTCAAATTGCTTTTAATAAAAAAAAAACATAACTTAATTTCGATGGTTGTTGTATTTGATTACTTTTGTCATTTCTAATTGAGGAAAAAAAACACGAATTTGAGTATTTTTTATTAAACAAATTGCTAAATAAACAAAAGATGCCCAAGATCTGATAAACAATAAAAAACGCAAAATTAATCAAACAGTTTCTAAAAAGAGAAAATAAATAAAAATAAACAAAAAATAAAAGACGCGAACGGAATTTGACTTTATTTCAATGTTTTGTTGTGATTGATATTTTTTCTTCTCCAGCTTTAATGTAGAAATGCTCGGAATTATTTTATTTTATTTTACTTTCCATAAAACCTATTATAGATTTTTCTTAATAACGCAGGTGTATTCACCGGATGAAGAACTTTCTCGCATATTCTAAGTAAGGTTGCCAACCGTCCTGTATTTTACGGGATGTCCCGGATTCAACGCTCTTGTCTGGCATCCCAATGATTTTTTGCAATTGTTTGTTTTTTTTTTGTGCAATTTATTGGTGAACGCGATAAATAAATAACTAAATTTTCAATATGAAGAATAAATCGTTGTTTGATGATACTAGGTGGCGCTTTAGAAAATCACGTCAAAGTTGCTGCTTTAAATCGGAATATTTCGAATATTTTCGCGAACTCTTTTATTTGTCTGGTAACACTGACCGCAATTCATCTAAACTCAATTCATTTTTGTAATGAGTAAATAAAGTTGCACGATTTAGTAACTTTTCCTGCTGAAACCTGACTTTTCTCGTTACCACATCTCGTAAATTGGATTTTTATTTTTAGGTTATGCTACTTTTCATTCTGTTACCTTCTCCTTGCGTTTCCAAAATGTTATTGAATGCGTTATAAATATTTGTTAGGTAATGTATTTCTGGACCATTTTTAAAAATTATATTTTCCAATTGTGACAAACAATAATTTGATTGACATAATTTTAAATGCAATAACAACCGCCCTATTTAGGGTTTCTTTGTGAGACAACATCATAATAATAAAGAAGTTACAGTTTGTTATTCATTACAAAAGTGAATTGTTCTTATGACCCGGCGAGTATGTCATTGCGTTCCAGATTTACCTTTTTAAATTTTAATGGCCGTTCAGACAGTCACGATCTTTTTGGATATGTCCCAATTTTCCAGAGGCAACTTGCCGATTTACGAAACTTAGAAGTTAGCAACCCTATCCGAAACATCTCAAGCCTGATTAGGTCGAATCACGGTGAATCTTGAAACGTACCTCTGCCACAACAACCAAATCTTGAAACGCACCTCAGCCATAGCATAAGTGCCACATTAACGAAGTTATCTGCCACTATTTTTAGAGAAAAGACGTGACGACCGTACGCAACCAGTGAAAGGCACGTTGTTTTTTAACTAATTATACAACAATTTGGCAGTTTGGAGCGATAAGAAAATATTAAATGTATTGTTTTAATAATCTTAGACTCTAGACCAGTGGTCGGCAATCTTTTACATACTAAGGGCCGCACCATAATTATGGTAGACTTTTGCGGGTCACACTATTATAAATCGAACCTGAAATTATATTTATATTAATACATATATACAAAATTAACCTTCAGTTCAAAAACTTCAGACGAAAATGTTTTTTATCTAAAAGTTTGTCGGGCCCGAGAAATCGCTCCATGGGCCTCGCGTTGCCGACCGCTGCTCTAGACTCTGTGAGTACAGTCTACAGTCGGTGCATGCAGTATTCAGTTCAATTATTTTTAATTACATTTGTAAGGTTAAAAAAAAAAGACGAGATTGCGATGATACGTTGTACAAGTGATAACAAAAATACCTAGTACCGGATTAACACCGTGAAATGGGGCACCCTGTATATTGTGATTATTTATTATTACAAAAATACATTTTTCAAATGCTTCTACGTCATATTGGTTGTAACATCGATTGCCGATTGCTCTTAACTGGCACATCCTATATATTGAGGGTATTTTGTACTGAAAAATACACTGAAATTTACGTGAAAGCCTTTGTTGGTCATTGAAACAAAGTAGCAAATAATTCTCAGAGTTTACCAAAAATCATGGAACTGGAATCAGAGAACCTCGATCGTCATGAACACAAAACACTCGTGTCGTCTCGCTATCTCGTGACGCGAGGTGTTAATATCTCGTAATGTGTTAATTATCTCCGTTTTCACACTTATTTAAATGCTCAGAAAACCGAAGACATCCAAATCAATCGATGCACTCGTATCGCATCGGATTCAAACACAGGTGTGACTACTGCAATTCATGCCTAAAGAAAATGGGTCACCATTGCAAACAAGTAGATACTTGTTTCAATTTATTCGTTTCAAAAATATGCTTTCAAACTAAAAATTTTGAGGCTAAGGAAATTTTTGTAAAGTACGATCTCAGGTTCTTTACACGTTCGTTTTCCAACTTTAATTAAAACGTTCAGGTAATAATCGCATTATCAATAAAAGTTGCAAATTAAAAGAAATTCCCAGGTTAGCGTTTAGGAAAAAAAATCAAGGATTCTTCTTTCGCAAATTTTATAAGTTTGAGACTTTCCTACTTTTTCGGAGTTTTAACCGTGCTTGGGTATCTCACCCTCTTAAAACTAAATTTTACTCAACAATTTTTTCTTAAATTCCTCCACCTACGTACATTTTCTTCATAGTACAGACATTACATCATTTTATCATCCCACTAACTTCTCATTTCCAAGATGCCTGTGTCTCCTGCCCCCGAGAAGTTTCAAAGCAAGCGAAAGTTTCACCACCGAAACAAGGAACTCGTCGTGTCGGTACGCTAAACGCTTTTTCTCTGGTTGTTACGGGGGAGAATTAATGTCGTAGTCCTTGATTACGCACGTCAGGATATATATTTTAGGGATTAATCACAAAGTGCCTGCATTATTGTTCTCACGTGGCCTCCGGGGACGTTGAGTTTCTGCCGAGGTACTGAATTAATTCCAGATAATCACGACCGCTTTCAAACTAAATATATGCACGGGGGTTACTCATGTGTGTGCACAAACGATAAAATTTCAGAGTAGTACAAAAAGAAATTATAATACAAAACTCATTACGACGATGGACGTGTGCCGGTGGAAATAAAGCTTTTGTTGATAGTGTAGTAATGAGGGAGGAAGTGTTTTCTTTCTTTCTTTTTAAATAAACTCTCCCGTTTATATTTCCTTTAACATATGCTTTTATTTACTACAATTTTATATGCCTTGAAATGAAAGCATTGCATAAGTTTCAGAAATACAAAACACGCAGCATTTTATGGGATTGGAAGCGTATAGAAATATTTATATTTCCCAGCAGCGTGTTGTAACGTTTTATAAGTTATTTTGTTTTATTTATTCAATGTATGAAGTAAAACGAGAAATTTACCGATTTATAATGCAATGGGAAGGGATGGTTCAAATAAATCGCCAAATAAGGCGAAGTAATTAAATACTAGAAACCTGCACCTTTTATGTATAACCGAAAAACATAAAAAGGAGCTTATGTAATCACCTAAACAGCAAGTGCATTTAATATGAAAACTCATATATTGAACGAAATTGATATCCGAAAAACGGGACCCGTATTTCGTTTACAAACGCCTACGTTAATCAAGACAACAACCTGGAGGAGTTCAACCTCGTTCATTCCCAAAGTTAACAGGTCATGTTTTCATTCAAGGGAAGGTGTCCTAATATTACAAGTTGACAGATGAAATGTAGCATCCGTCTACGTTCTCCTCCTTTACTGACATGTAACCTCGTGCGCTTCGTTCACGCCACGCGTAAGCTCACCGATACCAATTAATCACTCAGGTTTGGCATCGAAATATCGCTAATAATAATAAATAAACGCCTAATTAATGAAAGATATTTTACGAACTAATGGTGCACAAAAACCGCTTGTCATAAATACCTGATTAATTGTAGTCAGGTTGTCAGGCTTTGGAAAGCATAAATGAATTTTGCGCAGAGTGCCTCTTTCGTAACATGGAGTAATATCTTCCATTCAGAAATCACTTAAGCGTGTCAGCTTGAAGAAACAATAAAATGGCTAAGAGCCCAGGAGAAAACAAACTGCACTCTTTGCGTTTATCATCTACTAGTGGCGTGTTTGTATTTGTTTCTGTGCAGTGTTCCCAACAATATCAAATCTAAAATCCCGCAATTTCTGATGGAAATACCCTCTTTTTCTCCGCGTATTCAAAAATTATAAATAAAATAAATATTTAGATATTGTCGTACTAGTGAAAATCTATTATTTTAAATTTCATTTACAAATTTAAAATTTTGAATTTTAATTTAAACTATACGTTAAATATTGTTCTTACTCTTAAGGCTGATTTCGTAACCGATCTAAACGAGACTTTAAAATAAAGTCACATTCTGATGTGTAAATAACTACGTTTTCGCATTTTTTGGCATAGGAATGTGACTTTAATTTTAAAGTCTCGTTTAGTTCGGCCCTTAGTCTCTAATGAACTGCCTGGCCCTCGGGGTCATTGCTCTTACTGACCGATTTCCTACGTTATTTATTACGTCTTTAAGTTCTACGTCAAGATCGATTTGTGCCCTGGTAGCCGGAGGATCCGATCCAAAGCTCAAAGTTCTCAGATCTCAGCATCAATTATTAAGCCTTGCTAAATTTATTCTCTGCAAAGACGCTCGAATTGTCTCATTTTTAATTGGCACATCTAAACATGACACGCTTACGTTCTGCTGGGTTTGCTCTTTTTTATTCAATATGGAATGCCAACGTGTGTAATGCGGTTGACCTACTAAACGTTTAATGGATTCCAATACCGTACATTTGTGTAATGCACATAATTGCAACAATTTCGAAATGACTTTCATTTAATTTTAGCCAAATAATTTCATCGTGACGATATAAATGATGCGTGTTTCGTTTAGAATTGATTTTTGTGTATAGAAAAGATTCTCGAAGGACCAAGTTGTTTTTATTTATATATCCCTGGCTTCACAAAATAATGGTAACATGATCTAAATTGTAAATTTTATCAAATTACTGCTTTACATCTAACAATGCGGTATGTTAACTGTCGAAGTAGTCAGACAAGGTCTCTAAATTTAAGTACCCAGACAGAAAATATTTCGATAGATTCTGCCAAGCAGGCAATTAATTGTTAAATAGAACCAAACTTCCAATTTTCCGTTTTTCTGAATGTAGCTGTATCTAATTGTCGTACGCACGGTAGCGGACAATAAAATCCGGGCAGTAATGCATTTACGAGTAGATGCATTACTCGATTCTGTTACTACTGGTCTCGGTCGGTCATCTGAATTCGGCCATGCCCGTTAGTTTTTTCGGTCTGGCCACGAGAATTTCAACTTTTTAGAAACCGTTCGTTACTTAGGTCGGTTTTCGTTTAATTTACTGTCCCTACTGATTGTAAGTGAGTTCCAATCTTCAATTCGAGCATCCTGTCGAGTTATTCTCCAAGGCATTTTTGCAAATAATTTTTTATGTGGTAGCCAATGTTGGTTGTTATTGTTGCCAATATAATTCGTTATTTTGAGGTTGATTTTGGATAATCATTTGTGCTGAATTTTATACTAGCAATGGAAGGCCCCTGACCCGCCTTTCACCCTGCAGCTCGAGGCTGATCTAAGGTTTAGTATTAACCCAGCACTTGTTTTAAACAGCTGCGCTGGTCTTCACTCCAAATGTTTTAGAAGGGAAGGCCGTTAGATTGTCATAACCTCCTATGACGCCAGCCTGATTGAAAGTGAATTTACATTCATTTATGTGCGAATACTCAAGTTATTGTCAAGATCAGTCGATTCTACCGTTTATAAATCTTTTTGTTGGACTGACTTGGTAAGTCATCTTGTTTCCTTTATGGAATTTTACTTAGGGTTCCTTGTTAACTTACAGGCAGTTTTCTTCGCTGTCGTTTTCCGAATGATTCTGAGCTATGAACAAGTACCAGACGATTTACCAGCCCTAAGGCCCGCTCAAGCCATTCGGTCCGTTGAAGATTTGGCTTCTTATATTTGGCTATCTTTGTTTCTCGCTAGAGATATCATCTGGACTTAATATGTAGTAACGAAATTTCACACGATCCTCTGGACCTATTATGTAGTAACGAAAAATCACACCGTCTCTTTTTATGTTTAAAGTTGTAATAATGGGGTAATAAAGTCATTTTGACGACTGCGCAATAGCAGTGGTGAGATTATTCATTGTGTAAAATTGACTAAGTAAAATAGCTTCAAAACGCCTAAACAATTCTTTAAGTAAACTGATCACCAAGCTTTCAGTAAATGCTTCAAAAAAGTAATCGAAAACTAAAAGTTGAGGTAAAAAAAAGAAAAACTTGACAATAAACGGGATAAATCATTACACTAATAAAAGAAAATATATAGAAGAGAATATAGTAGTAAACATACATAATAACTTTATACATGAACTTAGAAGTAAAGGGTAAATCTATTTAAATAACTACTGCAACGCCGGAATTTAACAGCAGTAACTTTCACGACGGCTATGATGACGGCCTCGATGCAAATAATTCTGAAAACACCTCAATCATTAGAGACAGTATGCTCTAATTTAAATAATAGGCCTTTGGCAAAGGGCATTTCATGTAACCTGTGCATGTGGGGTAATACTGAATATGTATTCCAATCATGGACCGCCGCGGGTTATATTTAAGAACAATGTATTCATTGTAACTATTATGCTACGTTGATCCTGATCAGCATTATCCACACATGTGCAGAATGCACAATGCTTCTCAAATATAATGTTTTCATAAATTTGGTTTTTCTCAATTGCGCGAAGTTTTATTTTAGTATTAATATTGTGTGTTATACTTCGTCCGTCCTAGTTAATATTTTTTTGTGGACGTGATGTAATCGAAAGCTCCCCTTCAAAAATTTATCAAAAGCTGTCGTAACAACTAATGAAATGAAATGTCATGTGGGAGATAAAATCGAGGACTGGTGGCCGTTATCATAATCAAACTTTAAGGAAGCTTTAATTTGAAGTCACTTTAAGAATAGGGAAACACATGTATTTTTTTAGGTTAAAGTAACTTTAAATTTAAAGTTCTATTATGAAATCGGTCTTGGGAGCTTTAAAATAAACAACTTTTTTTCTTTCAAAGTTAACGTAGTCGCAACTGACAAGGAGACAAAGCTGGAGTACCGGAAGGTGGTATACTGGTGATAAGAAAAGAAATCGATGGTATCATTTTGACCTTCAAAAATGCACCAAAAGTTGTTATAATATGACTAACTTTGAAATGTCATGTGTGAGATGAAGTCGAGGACAGTTATTTTTATTCAGTTTTCTTTAAAAGTCAATATAGTCGCAACTGACAATGAGATAAATAATACCTGGAGTACCGTAAGGTGATATACTGGGTCCACTACTGTACCTGATGTTCACCCAGTACACCTACGATATAATGTTACCAACCTGGATAACGTGCAGCACAGTCAGCAGCTTCAGTTGTGACAGGAGAGGACTGAAGAAAAGCAAATGACTCAACTTATGCAACAATAATTTAATGTCGACAATATGTAAAACAATCGCCAAGTGTCTGGTAGTCTTAATATGTGTTTACGAAATTTACCAACATTAAATGAAATTCCAGTAAGGCATAAATACCAATAGAAACTGACTACAGGTTAACATTAAAACAAACCAGATGTAACCACTTGCGGACGCGTCATCAGTTTCACAAGTTCTCCAATAATATTGGGGTGAAGTGCCCAAAATAACATTAAATAACAAATAAACATTTTGGCTTGAAGTGCCCGAAACAACATTAAAAACTCCTACAGTGAATTTCGGCATAAGGCCGTAGCACTATCAATCTGAACAATCGCACCTTTTACCCTTAATCGGAGATTGTTCTGCAATTTCTCACGTCGGGTATGAAGACGTCGCCGCCGTAGCTACAACGGTCTTTTCGTAAAATGACATCCAAAAACCCAAAACCCAAACCAAGTCGCCAAATGTAAACCAAATAAGTAACTTGCTGGCCCAAAATGAAAATTTGTATCCAAAGCAAGAAACTTGTGCCCAAAATGAAAAGCTTATGGAAGAAGGAAAGTTCGTTAATAGTAATGTCAACAAAAGAGGAAGCAACAGACGCAAACTCTGCCCGGAACTCGACGGACGAGGCTTGAGATAAATTCTTAACGGCCTTAATAATCCTCCAGCACCAACCCAAACCCGATGAAACGTCGTACGACGAGGAAGCCTTCCATAAAGTTCCTCAACAAAGTGTGGACCCACCGTCCATAAAGCGAGAATGGGGCAGCGCCAACATAAACAACCCCCACCAGGTGCTGGGGATTTCGCTAAAACGACTGACGCTCCAAAGCGTGCGACAAATTAATAAAGCGAAACCAACTACGCCCCCGAATGTTCAAAATGAAAGTTTGAAAGAATCAAAACCAACGTGACATAAGTAGGTACCAACGGGTATCAATCTGATGTAAGAGAACGCCAATAACGTCAAAGGCCAATTAATCTAACCGTCGAAATGTCAGCTCGCAAAAACCTGTATTTCACATAAACTGATCTAACAGAAAAACAAACCGTGCCGGAAACTTTATGAGTGTCCTGATGCAAGGAATCACTATTTCGCCACGAATCTCACGAGCCAGAATGAAAAAATATGGGCTTGCAATCGTTTTAACAGATGATCAATCCTACCTAGAACAACAAAGTGTGGACCCATCGTCCACAAAGCGAGAATGAGGTAGCACGCACACAAACAACACCCACCGGGCGCTGGGGATATCGCTAAAACGACTGATGCTCCAAAGCACGCGACAAATCAATAAGTCGCAACCAACCATGCCCCCATATGTGCGAGAGGAGGGTTTGTACGAATCAAAACCAACTTGACATAAGCAGGAACCAACGGATATCAATTTGACGTAAGAGAACGCCAATAACGTCAAAGGCCAATTAAACTAATCGTCGAAATGTTAGCTCGCAAAAACCTGTACTTCACATAAACTGATCTAATGAAAAAACAAAACGTGCCGGAACCTTTATGAGTGTTATCACTACAATCCGGCTTTTGAGCGAGTCTTTGCGCGATGCGATTGATCAGTTCTTTTGCGCCGCTCGTGTGGCTTGTGAACTCAACGGTAGACCAGAAATGTAATTGACTTATCTTTTATTGGCAAAGTTCGAAAGGTAATCGGTAATAACGTTCAGTGAATTAACGAAGAGTAATAATTAAGCACAGATAATAATTACCTTTATTAAATTATTAGTAAAATCAACGATAATACAATGGGTTACAAGTTGCAAATGTATATGGATACAAGTCAGCCAATCAGGGAGCGAATCGAGTCAATCTGCCGTAAAGGGGGCGGGGCTTAGTAAGCGTTGGACGCGCGGTTGTTCGAACACACAAACGTTTGGGTTCGCGCACTCATTACCGCACTGCACTCACTTATCATATGCACCAGGATATCACTTGACGGAGACGCTCGCCGCCCGTTCGCGCATGCTTGACTTCCTCTTAAAGGAGAGGAAACGTTATAAAAGTATAACGTTTCGGCCGGTCCCAATAATCAAACAGGAATAATGCTTTTAGGAAACAATACCTCCGATTGGCTGAAACCAGCAGTCAGAGCAATGCACGTTCTCAAATTAACTATTGAATTTGCTTCGCACGGTGGTAACATGAGTATCCGGATGCAAGAAATCGCTATTTCGCCACGAATATCATGAGTCAGACAAAAAAAATATGGGCTTGCAATCGTTTCAGCAGATGCTCAATCCTATCTAAAAAGGTAGAACCTCCGAACGACATCATTTATTTAAAACAACAAAGGAGTGTAGAGGCCCCGAGCATTTTAGACTAATTCATGACCGGAATATTTCGAAACGAAAGTCCAAACAAGGGTTTCAAATAAAACGCAAAGTGTGAGATTATTTGCATTCGCCTAATTAGTGACTCCGGCGACGACGGACGAGGCAATCATAACAAAACGGTCTCTAATCGCAATAAAGTTACGAGACACTGGGTACGGCAAACAAGGCGTTTTTTTAATGTAGGAGAAATAATTGCTTAGTACTGCGAAATCAGAAATAAATGCCTGTGGAACGGTATATACAGGTCGTTCCTTGAAAGAGTTTTTCACACCGTAACAATACCTATGTATCTATTAGAATCTACTACAACTGTATTTTATAGGGTTGGTGTTTTCGTAAATTTTAATATAAGATAGAGCATGAAAATTAGTAGTATATCGATTACTTATTAATATTCTCTTGGATTTATTCTGACTTAAAAGTGACATTGAACCTGTCATAAATATAACACACAGCAAACTTGTTCGCCACTAACTCAACAATCTGACGTACGATTTGATTTGTAATTTGGAAAGCCGATTCTGCAAGCGCAGCATAAAAGCGACAGTAGTGGAAAACGACGACACAGAACGTGGGGCATCCAGCGACGAATCAATACCTTGCGCGGCCGCGATTTTAAACGGAACAAGAAACAACAATAAAGCGGCCGCTAACTTTTCGGCGAAGTGATGCCGAAGTTGCCGAATTTCGAATTGATTCGTTTTGTTTTGTTTTGTTTCGTCTCGTTCTATTTGCATTCCCGTCGCTCATTTCGATCCTGTTTATTTTGCAGCTTCCGCCGGAAAAATAAAACGCGACCGAGTTGAGAGAGGGAAAACGCAGGGGGGCTGAAGTTTTCCAGCTTTTATGAACGTATGGAAAATGACGTGTTGGACGAAAGAAGTTTCGTTTGAATTACCTCGCGAAATGAAGATGTACGAGTATTTCATAAATAAATTCGGCGTCGGAATTCAGCTCATAGTAGCAAGCGGCTGATTTCTACCAACAAACTTAAAAACTTGTCAGGTGTGTGTACCTCTTCGATCTTACAGTCGGAAAACAGATACCGATCGTTCTTACAACCTAGGTTTGTTCTTTCAATCTTTTTTTTACGTCTTTTACGTATTTTACATGCCCCATCTGATGCATTAATTCGATGGAATCGTTTGTGAGGTCGCTGGCGTGCTTGGATATACACGTTCTGTACGTCCATTTCGATCCTGTTTATTTTGCAGATTTCGCCGAAAAAATAAAACGCGATCGAGTGAGTGAAAGGAAAACGCAGGCTGAAGTTTTCCAGCTTTTATGAACGTATGGGAAATGACGTGTTGTACGTAAGAAGATTCGCTTGAATTATCTCGCGAAATGAAGATGTACGAGTATTTCATAAATAAATTCCGCGTCTGGATGTACTTTTATTACCTGAAACGGTCTTTTCCGTGAAAACTGGTTGTATAGATGTTCATATATCAAATCTATTCTTTATATTGTATAACCTTTCTGTTCCTTCAATGTTTTTACTTTTATTTTTTTTATGAAGCAAACTTGTTAAACTCTTAATAAAAAGAAAATCTGATTTCAGTTTGAATCCAGTATTACACCCTGGAAAAGGGAATTTTAAAGCAAACCGCAAACTGAGGTCTTTTAGATTTTATAAACATATACGAAATAACATGACAAAAAGGTTTTGCTTGAAAAATTTCGTATACCGGGTGTTTGTGAAATAAGTGCTGAAACTGAAACCTATAATACATCACTATAAATGGAAACGATTGAACTTATATGTCCTTATCAAAAGTTTTACACATTTCTAGAAAATCGCAGTTGAAAATCGGGCAAGAAATACTCGTACGTCGATGCCTTTGAGGTAGGTCAAGAAAAGAAAATTTTATTGGAACAAGAAGCAGAAGTGCAATCGAGCAGTGACTTTTGCCAAAGTCGAAAGGCTAATAAAAGCGTTGTTTTTAACGTCGAAATAAGTCGTATTACAGCTGTGCGAAAGAATTTGCTTCATTTTTTATGATTATGACACAATTTATTGCTCCGCATTAGTATTGCAAATTTACCAGTAAATTATATAATTGACTAAATTAACCAGATTTTGAAAAATGAAATAAAACTGGCTCTATTGTGTTGATTTTAACTTAACCTTTCAGTAAAGACCAAATACTGCTACTACACAATTCTGATTTTATGAGAAAATAATCTTTTTCTTATTAATGAATAATAATTAGAAGTTGAAATCGACTCTCGTTCGATAAAAATTGTTTTTTAAACTATAAACAGACACTGATAAAAGTGGAAAGAACATATTGTTTTCAATTTAAGTGTCTATTTAAAGTTTAAGAATAATTTTCTAATAATTTAGAGGTTATGTTATGATTCTGGCTGCGGTAAGTGAACGGTCGAAGTGGTCAGACCAAACCACGTGATCACTTTTCTCAATTGGTGATTAGTCAGAATCAGAGTTTTCTCAATTGGTGATTAGTCAGAGGGTTTAGTCGGACCATTGACTTGACGATTTTGTGTAATTTGACCGTTCACTTAACTCGGCCCTTATAACAGTAAGTACTATAATAAGTACAGATAGAGGAAGTAATATAACTTCCTCTCTGCAGTGGAAAATACGGTGAAATGTGAATGGTATTTCGAGAGTTTTATATCCATAACCTTCAATGCAAAAAATGACATGTGCACTTTGTAAATTATTGTATTTCATATTTTTCTTATCGTTTTCCGTTTTATTAAAATTTATAACATCTCTTAAAATAGCGTTAATTTGATCCCACTAATCGTTAAAAACAAAAAATTTGAAAAAGTTCAACCCCAGTATCCCTAAAGAATTGGCTCCAAATTCAAGAAAAATAACCACAGGTAAATAAAGTAATTTACCGAGTGTTATTAACCGTATAATTAAACGGTTAATAATCTCATTTACTCCGTATTCTTTGGAATCAAGTTTATTTTGTGAAAAGTGATGAGCGAGTTAAAGCTAAATATGATTGCTATCTACATAGTATCTGATTAAAATACCGCAATTCACAAACGGCGAGAGAACAGCATTTCAGAGGAGTGTATTTATAATGCAGTCGACAGTATTTGCGCTAATCCTGACATGTACACGAACACAAGAATCACTTTTCCGCCGAGCTCGTTTGTATGTCGCTAATGATGGACGCCACGTCGAACAATTGTTATAAACATTTCTAATTGTCTAATAGTGAACGATTGTTTGAATGTGACTCTCCACAAAGATGATATTCGGTGAGTGTGTTTTGCGTATTAGTCATTCCCGCGATGTTTACTATTTACCATCAGAGAAGCAAGTTTTTTTCTTGTTATTTCATGAATTTCTTTGTTTTCTGTTGTTTGTGCTGTCGACGTACTGAGGTTAAACATTTTGCATTTATTTTATTGTTGAGTACTTATAAATTAGTAGTAGACGGCAAAACTTGCCTTCAGTATATTATGTAACAAACTACCCTTTATTATTTGCTATTTTCATTATTTCTCTCTTTTGGATTTTTTCTTTCTGTTATTAAAAAAAAAATTTGCATTCAACAGACATTTTCTTGCTTCTTGTTCTTATTTCCTATTAACATGCTTCATCGAAGAAATTTTGTTTCTTTGGATTCAGAGTTTCACCCTGTACAGCAGACGGAAAAAAAATCCATACATTCATTCACATTTAGAATCTCCTTATCATTTCTGTTTTTAATTTTATTAACGATGTAGAATCTAAAATTGGTCTTCCGATTGATTCCATTGATTTCAAGAGCTTCAGTATTTTGATAAATTTGATACTTGGTGGCATTTACTTCTTAATTCTGATATCTAAGTGATTACAAATGGCAAGAGTATCAACAAATGATCTTTTACGAAACTGTTGGAATCTAACATAATGATCAACAAGCACAGTCCTAGATTGGTTTCAGATTGCCAGTAATATTGTAAATGTTTATTCTGCGAAATATGTGAAACTTAAGTGAAGAAGAATCAGTTTTAATGTATTGAACAATCACAGAGGCAATACATAATAACTACCCTAATACCCCCTTGAGGTAGGGGCTTGAGAGGAAAAGGGAAACAAAAAAAATCTGATTGTTGCAAAGAACGTGACTTTGTAATGCTGTCTATCCCACCACATAGTTCATACAGATGCAAATTTTGGATGTCCTTTTTGACCCTTTTGAGACTGTATTCGCTTTAACGAATTTATACATAACTTCCGCCTTGTTACTTCCATAAGTAAATGTCAAAGTGGCTTTAAGGGCAGGAATTTATTCATTGAATCAGCCCAAGTAAATTTACTGAAGAATATTTTCCCAGTTCTGAAAGTTTTCAAACTCAGAGCACTAGAGAAATTTGTCCCATCGATTTTTCGTGTCACGATTGATTTATTACCTTTGCCAGCAGTATCAAACTTTCTGTTCCCAAACATAAGCTGTTTTAGATTTCCTGCTATTGCCAGTATTCAGAAACTCTACATGTAAAGGTAAAAGAAAACAACGCACAACTCTAGCTACCGCAATGCTAATCAAAAGAGAGTTAAAAGAAAAAGATAAAAAAGCTGAATGATATACAAAAAGAAATTGATCTGAGTTAAAGTAAAGGAAAAAAAGATATACAAAGGAATATCGAGGAATGAATGTTCTGCAAAATAAAAATTTGTAGTGTACAACAATCTGCGAAGACTGTAATACCGTCAGCCGTTATTGTCCTCATTTTGGACGATTAAAGCTTTATTCTTTTTCGATAACACGTAAGTTTTTGAAAATATGAACCGCAGAATTTATTTTCCTTTGAATTGACATGAATATGGAATACTCCAATTTGGACGCTCCATCCAATATCTGTTATATTTAATTTGCCTCATCCTTTAAATCATTCACATACTTAAAATATAGTTCTTACCTTTTGACTGTTTTTAATAAAGATATACAGGGTGCTGAATTGATGAATTCTACGCAGGAAATGCCTTGTTAATTTAAAGATATTGAAATATTGGTTCCCTTAATTATTTTACAGCAAAATTCTATTTAGGTTTTTTAAAGTATTCTTCAAGATGAATCTGTCTGTGCAGCTTGAGAATTTTTCGTTTGCTCAGTTTCAAGATATTTTAAAAAGATTCAGTAACTAAATTCAATTTATACCAAAGTATCAGCAAGGCCTTGATCAATGATCGTGAAAAATGGACAGATGATTAATAGCTCTAGTCGTCTTTGAAAAGAGATTGATAAAAAAGTTTTTCCACTAATCTATTTTAGCATTTACTGATCAAGGCCGTGCTGATAATTTGGTATAATGGTTATTTGTATCATTAGGCTAGAAACTGCACTTTTGCAAGTATTAGCACGGTTTGTGTACAAGTGCGAATACTGGCAAAAAGGTTTCTGGACGCGTGATACACAAAATTTTTTCGGACGACAAAATTAAAACAATCATTATTGTCAAAATAGCGTCGGTTAGGAAATTTGTTCTTCTTATGTTAGCGGTATAATTTAACGTTAAATTACATGAATTAATTTACAAAAATAGAAAATTTTAGCTTTAGAATAGTTGAAATAGTGAAACAATAATTTTTCTTTAATTTGTGAGGTTTAATTTGTCGTAAAAATCGTTTATGCAAAATCTCCGTTTTTATTTTCCTGCCTAAGCATGCAAATACAATTTTTTTCGGGACAATTTGTACGAATGGAAAACCAGTAATTCTAGACGGAGGCCGAAAAATTAAATTTTGTTAGTGAATCTCTTTTAAATATCTTAAAACTGAGCAAAAGTAAAATAACTAGGGAAGCCGGTAATCAATTCCCATGTTGCGTTTATCAATCCAGCACCCTGTATAATGTTTCTAAATAAATGTTCGATAAGATTAGGGCCACGAAGAGCAAAATACTCCGCTGAAATTACACACTTAATTAACACGTGAGCTTGACTAAACCTATTGTTAAATTTTCGCCGTTTTATTTCAGAACAAAGCCTTTTCTTCGTGAAATCTATTGCTACAGGGCAGTACAAAAATGACATGATTTTCTAATAAAACTGATGTTTGTACCGAACGCTCTCATAAGTCGAATATTTCGATGAAATTATTTCTTTTATTCTCAAGATCATCCATAATTTTCAGTTTAAAAGGATTCCGCACATCATCATCATTACATCATCTAAATTTCATTATTCGTAACATTGAAACAATCAAGAGTTTGGAGGAGAATGTCGTAATTACTTGAATCGTTAATATCGCCTGTTTTCGTTGATTGGAAAATATCCTAACGCTCAGAGATGCAAAGTGGAAGAGGAACCGTTTCGATTCGACCAGTGCCTTCTAGAAACACAGGTCAATTTTGGAGAGTGTCTGTTTGTACCACTTTCACTCTTAAAATTTTAAGTCCTACTCGAGTGGTTAAGTGACACTTTCTGTTATTGAAAAAGTGTCACTTAACTTAATTTAAGCAGGACTTAGTTTTAAGTAGAAGTGGTGCAAACCGGCCATAGTCCAATATCGATATTCGAGATTGAGCTATTCCCTACTCCAAACAGTAGCAGGTTCTGGTCGATCGGTTTCGGTTACGGTTCACATCTCTGCAAACGCCGAATGAAATATTTTGAAAATGTTTTGGGCTTACTCAAAATGTAACTCTTGTAAATCATTTGTAACAAATGTGTTTTACAAAAATAGAAGCGCATGCTCTCTTCTCTCTTATGACAATACTCTCAAAATGTACTTTGTGTTATTCATTGAAGCCTTTTGCTTTTTTTTCGATCACGTTATTTTTTTTTTATTAGTTTTGTTTTCTTATCAATTTTTTCCGTAAAATATTTTATTTAGGCATAATTGTTTGTGTTCAGATAAGTATGATTTTCAGTTTCGACTGAATTATTTCATAGTTCTTAAAAAAGTTAACATTACTTTCTAAGTCTTCTGGTGCCTAACCACATCTGGAACGAGTGTTACGGTTTCAAAGTTTCCGTACTGAAAAGTTGGCAACCTTGTCCTTTTTCTACATTTTCGCAGTTAATATTGGTATATTGGTATCGCTCTTTAATTATGTTACTTGGCTTGTCTATTCATGTCCATATAAGGAGAATTTCTTCAATTCTTTACTCTGATTGGCTGTGGCTCACGATATGAGTTTTTGTTTGTTTGTTTTCTTTTCACCCTGTGCGAGTATCCCGCTTACAACCAGCGATGCCAGGTGTGCGGATTTTTCTTCAATTTGAGGATTTTTGAAGGCAGTGGAGTAGTTGGGAATTTTTTTAGAAGTGGGGAACTTTTGAGGAAAAATAATAACTTCACAAATAATTCCCATTCTTTTCAGTTTCAATAGAAATATTTACGTTTTTCTTTAGACTTGTATGACACGGTGATATTTTTTGTATAAAATTTTTGAAAAAGTGACAGACTGACAGTGCCGGCTCGTGCATAACATATTTGGGTAGGCGACAGACATACTCCCAGAGCGCTTGCTCTGTCTGATACACATGAACTCTTTTGACAATTTCATACGTATTCCTTTTCAACTGATTAGGTTTGCAATTAATTACGGAATTTAAATAAATAAAAAAGTAGTACAAAAAGAACAAAAATGTTCAAAAATGAAATTTGATTTACATGGTTTTGTCAATACGAATATAAAATATAAATTTTCGTAGCTGCAACTAGTGGGGATTTTATCGTCTCATTTGGCGCGATTTTAAAGTCCATTCCAGGAAAAAATATTTGACATCTGGCAACGTTGTATACAAGCCATTTTTGCTTGCTTTGTACCTTGCGGTGTATCTATATATTTTGTGTAACGCAAATTTCAGCCGGAAGATTAGGGAAATCTGATTACGACTGAGTCGGAATTCTTCGCACGCCCCCAAAGCAACTAAAAATATATTTCTATCAATAAACCTGAAAACTGGACAGGTATGTGAATATTTTTGTTCTGGCAGACAGAGAAAATAACGCCAATCGCTCTCCCCTCTCGGTTTGTTATTTTTTTCTACTCCCTTCTCGTATTTTACGCGTTTATGTATTCTACGCCGTTCTTCGAGATATTCATGACAATCATGACTAATCAACCGTAATATTGTTGTTTGTAACCTAAATAAACACAGTTGTGCTAAAGTTTTGGTATTCTGTTGGATCACTACCCTGAACGAACGCTAGTGAATTTGCGAATCTGAGACATATTCGGAAACACCCTCTCGAATTTTCATGTACAGCTGAGTGAGCGAGTTAACCCTGGAAGAGGTCATTTAAAATCTATTTATTAAATAACTAATATTTACAGGAGTTACCTGAGAACTTAACATTAAATGACTGACGAATTATTTAGATATAAGCACTCTTTTAGTTTTCTTGTTATCTTTTTTTTTGCCTTCGACGTGAGAAAGTTGTGGGTTGTGAAGGCATACTGTGATAGACATGAAGGGATACGGATCTTATTATTGTTCCGAAGTCCGTCTGGGATCAGAGAAAGCCTGTGGGTTCGATTGGAAAGTCTGAAACGGACGTTATGTTTCTGACGTCATAAAGCTTAGAAAATTTAGAACGGGTCGAAACTGAACGTCAATGGAGCAATAAAGCTGCAAAGAAATTATCCTTGCGGGAGTTTATTATGATAGATGGCTTTAGACCCTTGAAGCGAGGGGAAACAAATTATATGAATTAGAGTTAATTGAGATGCTTTCACTTTAAAGGATTTAAAAAAAAATCACGAAACTACGGAGAGAGTTTGACGTGTTTCAAACAAACAAATAATAAATTGTTTCCGGGAAGACGAAATCCAAGAAGAAAGTAGGTCGTAGAAAATCAGCAGTGGGTCCCTGATATTACTCAATAAACTAAACATAAATGCGAAAGTTAAACAACAAACTAAAACATAATACATAAGATATTCTAGACGTCGTCCGAACATCTTTTGTTCAGTAAGAATAAAATAACCATTTTTCTACTGTTCAAAATTGTTTGAAAATAGTAAAGGAGTGTATACTCACAAATACATTAAACACTAATTAAAAACATTCACAAACACTTGTACATTAAACGTTAAATCTCGAGTTGAAGTGCACTGAGTGCTTTTAACTAGGGTTTAATGTATTTGTTGGTGCAAGAGTACTGAAGATGCAAACTTTTTTTATTTATTTCTAATGTTTGATTGTCAAAATATGTAGTGGTTGAGTTCAAAATCCTCCAGTTTCTTTGAGATAGGCGAGGGAACGATTTTCGCAATTTCAAGCCCAAATTAGCACGACAAAAACGAGCGAAACGAACTCCGAAACACCGAAGAGCGAATAGTACGTGTCACTTCCTGATCCAACAAGTTGCCACGTGAAAGCACTCCCGGAATAAATGCTGCAGAAACGAATCGTCTTTGAATACACTCGGAGGCCTTTCAAGTACGCACATGCAAGCGGAAAATTACGGATTTCCCACTAGAAATTAAGAACCGGAGTTTCACTTGCGGCAAAACTAAAATATCGTCTTCTGCAATTATTTTAACGTTGTATTCTTTTTTTTGTGAACGTGCTGAAGACGTGTCAATTAAAATTATTGTAGGCGCTTTTTTGTGTTTAAAAATTAGCAATAACATTAATGATAACTTTTTTGTATACAAAACAGAGATATTGTACGTCAAACAACTCACCAGTATCGTTAGTCCTTTCTCATGTCTGTCTGACTCCCTTCAATACGCAGAGGGGTGGTAAGCATCCCGTTATTGCAGCCGGGCGTGTGATTAATATGTAATAACCATGCAGTGTTTACGTCCGATGTTCAACAATAACAACTGTTTCTACTCACCGGGGCTCTTCTGCCTCTTTCCCTCTCCAGCGACGAATCTAGACCATGCAGCTCCTCCGTTGCAGGAGGAACTCACAGTAAAGATGTCCATTTTCGTACTTTGCGTGCGTAAAGATAAGCCCCACGTGGATATTAGCCTCCTGACAATATACCCTCGGGAACATTGGCGTTACTGGTTTCCACGGTGTCGAACACAGCCCACAATCTAGTCAACGCCAAGTAATGACCGTTCTTGGGAAGCACAAGACAATCCACTAGGTCAGGTAAACAGCTAGCAGTGTTTCCGACATTATCTACTCTTTGTCCAAGCTACTGGCGGATGTAGAATGATACCGTATGCAGGTGGAGGAGATAATCTATCCTATCGACCATTTGGCGGATGCAGAACTATCCCCCAGGTAATACGGTCTTGATAATCTACCCTGCTGACCATTCGGAGGATACAGAACTGCCCCCCTCAGGTAACACAATCTTGATAATCTACCCTGCCGACCATTCGGTGGTTACAGAACTATCACTCATCAACAACTTATATTCTGAACAAACTCCTCAATCAAATCTCACTGCATTTCATTAACACACGAATAATTCGATTTATGTGCGTCTTCCGTAAGATGTTTTCACCCCCGAATATAGCCCGAGACTGCCTGTCCCGACTGGACCTTTTTTTCGGTCTCATATTACTCAAGTGTGTTGCTGTTTTAGCTATCGCAGACAAAATAAACAGGATTCGCCCGAGATATACAAATTTATTTTTTCAATGCGATTTATACATTTTATTCTAATTTTTATAAAATTATACAACTTCCATAAAGCAAAACGTAATTACCTAATAATAATTCATCAGATCGTACTACAAGTTTTCAATTAAGCGATGTTATTTATTCATTTGTGGAATCTCGCTTGCAAAAAAAGAAAGCTGCAATTAAAACACGTGTGCAGACGAGGCCCCTTATAAAATGACTCCGCGTTTGAGGCTCGGCTGAAGCGGAGCTGAAGCCACCGGAGACCGACATCGTTACTCGGAGCCCTCGAGAGTAACCTAAAGCCCCTCCACAGCTCCATTTTCACCGTGAAACATTTAAAAGGGTGTTTATTCACATAAGAATGCCTACGTTGTCTCGTTTAATAAATTGTTAATAAGTCGGTCTTTTGTGCGAGCCGTTTACGTATTTAGGAGGGCCCACTCGGTAATTTCCATCGAGATTATTAATTTAGAGCGCCGCTGTCTGGAGCACGCCGCGAAAAATAAACAAAATTACGTTGAATAAACAGAGGAAAAATTAAGCTAAGTGGCGAGTCGTTGGACGAAATAATTTACGGAGAATCCCCGAAATTGTCAGCTCACTTCGTTATTCTGATATTAAAGCTAGTTTAAACGTTGCAGTTAACTTTAAAGCACAAGTAATTTATCACCATCTATTTACACGTAATTACATGTGTAATCGATATTTGATGTTATAATTAACGAGTTATTATTATGAAACCTTTATAGTTATAAGTTATCTCATCACGTCCCATTAAATGTTCTCCACTTTATACAGTGTCTTGATTAAATTAACGTACGGAGTGGACCATTTTTAATGATCCCACAGGGTTTGTTACATTTCAAAATTTTTATATGCAGATGTTTGCAGGCTAAGTTGGGATTCTTCGTATTTTCAATTTATAAAATGTTTAAATTACAACATAAAATTTTTATTATTGATAGTTATTCGGGAAAGATAGTAAACAGCAGATGGCGTTTTTAATAAGGAAAACATAGGACAACAAAGAGCTGTCGTTAATGTTATTCAGCATAGTCTGTTTTATTGGATCCATCAATGCTTTTGTTAGTTTTATTATTATGTGCTCTAAAAGTACAAAAAGCGTCGCAAAACTCACGAACAAACATTTCAATTTAATATTTTTTACCGACTTTTTATAGGTTAACCAAATGTCCTTCTAATGTTTTCCTTATTATAGGGACCTTCAAAAAACTTCCGCTGGATGTCAGCCACTCCGTGATTTTCTCGTATTTTCGAAGCGGTTGGTTATACAGTCACAATTACACAGTCATGAACAGTTATTAGCAATCGTCCTCACACTCTTGTATTAAATGTCACCAACTTCATAAATAAATCACGGCCTACTTTAATCCGAAATTCATTTGAAATCACAGTACAAATTAGTACACGATGGGGCGTATTCTGTAACTTTTAACGGGCTGTTAAAATTTAGAGGTCCTTTAAAATTTAAAATACAGTTCCATGATTGGTTGTTACCGTAGCAACAAAATTTAACACCCCTTTAAATTTAACGGTTTTAATACAGAATAGACCCCTATGGGGCGTATTCTGTAACTTTTTCGCGGGTTGTTAAAATTTAGAGGTCCTTTAAAATTTAGAATACAGTTCTATGATTGGTTGTTACCGTAGCAACAAAATTTAGCAGCCCTTTAAATTGAACGGTTTTGATACAGAATTGGGCCCAAATACTTATTTGTTGACTTCTAATTTTAAACCGTAACATATCGACTTAAAAATAATTAAAGTTAGATTTATTTTCTTCACAAATTCGTTAATTTCTTCATACATTTCGTTTCATCTGCACTGATTACATTCATAATATGTCCAACTTGTTTTAACCTCGTGTAATAATACGAGTTGAAGACATTCGGGTATCCGAGTGCACGTCAGGGTGGTCAGTCAGTCGAAAATGCTAATATTTGTATGTACGTGGCGAGAAGACTGTGAATCATACAAATGCATCAAACAATTCGAGTTCTGATCTGAATTTCAAAATTTATTTCCCAAACATCAGTTACAATGACAACAAAGACTAATTTACATCAGTGAATGATATTTTGATTGCAATTCGATCGGATCGCTTAATAAAATACGCCGATTCACTATTTGAAATTGTAAATCGTTTACAACTTTAGAAAATAGTTACTTTCTGTTAGTTCACTGTCAACTTAATATTCCCCAGAAAATTATATTTAATTAGAGCTGACGACGCTTGATAGTACAAACATAGAAGAACTAAAGCGTTTTTGTTCCAAATGTAACATTAACAGATTTGTTAAGTTACCACTACCAGTATATTATATTAGAGAAGTTATTTTTGGGCTGTACTAGGAGGGATGTGTCTATCTTCTCTGCTTCCACGGCTATTGTCAAGATTTCCATTGTTCGCAATGTATGTATAATAAGGTGTGTAGTAGATGTGATATGATGACAGTCTTGACATTTGCATTATGACTTACACTTTATACAATGAATAAGTAATTAGTTTTAACTAGACACTCGCTATTTCACCTCACCTCATTTATGCATTGTATGTATGTTGTACATACAATACTATTTAGTTTAATTTTTCCTTTCATGCTCTTAGCGTTTTGAATTTCTTAAGCAACTACTTATACACTTTTTTAAACCGAGCTTTGTTTCGTTTGGTTGCATTGTCCCTCAGAATTTAATTTTACCTACCTGTTATTACACAGACAGATTGCATTTTTCTCCTGTTCAATAATACATTGTTGCTATTAGATGTAGACTGATGGATCTACCATTGTACTTACTGTAGAAAACCTCGCTTTTCTAGGTATATGTACGATGCAATTTAAATTTTTCTCGTGTCTTCTCCGTCGTTCGCAGCAATGAATCACTCGCTCCTTTCAAGAAAAGGCTCCAAGAAGTTCAATTACGGAGGTCGGCGTTTAATACAACTCTGATTTGAAGTTATCGATTCGTTCGGCGGGCAGAAGAAAGCGACTTCTCCTCAGTCGGTCCGCCAAAATAAATTTCGCCGAATTGTTCTCGGTGGACGGGTAAATTATGCGCTTGCATTCTGCTGCAACTTGCAACGGTTTTAATATTTCAGGCGGAGTTTGTCCGTAAGTCATGTCGGTGTTTATGGGGACAGGTGGTAGCTGAGTGTTTCACTGAAATGGGTGGTGCACACCTGCAAAAGACTGCGACTGGTTCGGACGTTTCTATGTTGGTAGTTATTCTCACCTCAAGTAGACGAACTCCATTTGAACGAGAGAGAAAAAATATTTTGGAAAAGAATACACAAAAAAATAAAAACCGGGAAATAAAGGAGGTGGCAAAGTGAAATATGTCTAACAGTAATCAGAAGTGTTGGGATTCGAAATCGGGCATCCGAGCCCAAGCCGAGACAACAGGATTTTCTTTTACTGTTAAAAATTAAAATTCTGAAATTCTGAATTTGGAAACAAAATTACAAACCAGTGGCGGCTCGTGGCAAATGATCCTGAGTAAGCGACATAGTGAAGAAGAAATAATTATAGGTACAGTCGCAAGCAATAAATTTTGTTTGATTGTCAAAGATTGGCACTGACTTGTGTTCTATTAAAAATAAAGAGGGTGATACCTTAATTTACAATACTGAGAATGATGTCTTAAAAATTTACTTATTTTCAACACTTTATTGGTAGAAAGCAGCACGTTTATTTAATTTTTTTACTGATTGACATTGACGACCAAAATTTAATACTCGTGAGTGTACATACTTGGGTCTTATAAATTAAGTTCTTTTAATAAAAGCGTCTGGACTAATAACACTTTCACTTTCATCTTCACCTCGAAATGAGAGCGCTTATTTTGCCAAAGTTACTATTACGTTTTTATTACTATTTTTTTCTTAACTTCATCGTCATCCAAGCATTTTGACATTTGATAAAAGAATACCCAACCAGCAAAATGTAGTCTTAAACAACTGTACTTGTCTTTTATCGCTATTAAAATATTAATTTTGACAGTGTTCTGCCCTAAGATATTATTTCTACTCGTTCATTCACCGTCAAAACGACATGTCTAAATACTATTATCTATCAGGCGCACAGATGGAACATTCATGACGGTAATGATAAATAATAATAATAATAATAATACTCCCAATGTTTAAAATGATTCATACGTAAATTATGATGGAATGACCAAACTGTTATTATAAACAATATAAATAATACGAAAATTAAAAGAACATCCAATCAGAGACGTTTCTTGAACGAATAATTCCGAATAACCCGAGGCGACACGATCAGCCGCCTAAAATTGTGCTCATTCATTTTACTACACGTCAGGCTAACGTTGGGATAGAAAGAGATAGACATATTAAACGCGTGATACTTTCATGAAGATTTAAGACGAAAATTACTTCGCTTATTCTCTGGAGTAACCACACCATATGCAACGCAGGATCCATTCAGAAATGAAACTTAGGATCCATTCAGAAATGGACCGTTATTACCTGTTTGACAAAAATAGCCAATCGGATATTTCTAAATATTAAATATAATATTTATTTCTTTTTCAAATGTTAGGGTAGGCGACGCCTTCCTTGCCTACCCTGAAAAGCCGCCACTGTTACAAGCATACAGTCTTGCCAATTTGGCATGCTTTCAAAACTTTAATTTTAATAAATGAAGAAGTATTCTTTCATTACCAATTACGGATCTTACAATAACGAAAACTAAAAATAATTTTTTGATAAAAAATTCAAACAACATTCTGTTTAGTTGAAATGAATTGCACTGATCGCCATCTATCTATTCTATAAGCTTCTATAAGAAGTATTCTTTCATTACCAATTACGGATCTTACAATAACGAAAACTAAAAATAATTTTTTGATAAAAAAAAATTCGAACAACGTTCTGTTTAGTTGAAATTAATTGCACTGATCACCATCTATCTATTCTATGAGCCACTTAAGAAATTAATTCACTTAAGTTTGCTTAGTAATACTGTTAGTATTTTATCGTTACTACAGACCGTCTAGAAAGTATCCGGAATTTGAACATTTTTGTGATTTTTTCCAATGTATGGCTTTTCCAGCAAAGGATCAAAGGAGGAGCAAAGGATCAAATAAAAAAAAGTGACAACAGGCATTGAATTCTAATATTTTTAAATAATATATAATTTGAGTAAACATGGCAAATTTAAGAAAAAAGAAAAAATAAGAAGCATTTTTTTCAATAGGGGGGTTCATAATTAAAGAAGAAGGGTTGAGTAAAAATATTTCGACCAAAAAATGTAAAAAAATAAAATAATAGTGTCATTTTGTGCACAGGTGAAGTACCAGTTGTCCTCAGGCTGCAGTGATTTGATTTCAAGTTTCCCGAACGTTCAGTGCAATTTGTAGGATTGAACGGAAATTACATAAACAAGTAACTGAAACTGTCTTTTTTCTCTATTTGAATATTTTCATTCATAAATTCAAAAATTCGAAGTTACAGAGTTGTTTGCTTCTTTCCGCATACCTTTTAGACGTATTATATACACATTTTCGTATATAGTTCTTGCTCGTAAGAATTGCAGAAAGGATAAGAAACAAATAAAACACTTTAGAAACGAGCTAGAAATATAATTTTATTTACTCGACGTTTCGCATACTTTTTTGTTTGCTTTATCGAAAGTGAATAACGAAATTGTAAACAATTTTAACCTACTGTAGGTACCGGAGTTCTCCAGATCTTTCAGGACTCGAGGCGTGCTTTACCTTTCCAGGCGTGATGTTGGCGGCGATTCCGCGAAAGCTCGCCGCGGTGCACTCGGTTATATGCGTCATCTTCTAAAGTTAGCGATCACATATGGGAATTTTCATACGTCAGGACCGCTCGTTAGCTGAATTTTTTAAAACTTTTTATTTTCACGCTGACGTTCCAGGAAAATCCTGCCTTCTAACTTCGTATTGATTTTAAATTCAAAATTAAATGGAAAATAGAAAAGGTCTTATGGAAATTTTTTGATGCGCCGTCTTCGCATTTTACGTTGCATTTCTTTTTATTTTATTTATTTTAAGCAAATCGAAAATTAAAACGAAATATGTTGCAGTCAATTATTTAGAGCACTACCTTTTCACGTCAGGAAAAGTTCAGAGCGCCATCTCTTGACCAAAAGGTAAAACCAGAATAATTGAATTTTAAGACACATTCCTTCGCAAATGTTCTCATTTCAACTAATTTTAGCTTTCAAAAATTGTTTTTTTTTTTAATAACAAATTACTTTCAAGAGAAACAAAAGGACATTTGAAGTACGCGTCATCATCATTTAGAGCGCCATCTCTTGGCCAACAGGGAAAACCGTTTTTGCTAGGATTTTAAGACAATTTTCATCGCTAATTTCTTTTAATTAACTAATTATTTTCAACGAAAACTAAAGGAGATTTAAAAGAGGCATAAACATCATCATCATCGTGATTTAGAGTGCCATTTCCTGGCCAAAATTTAAAAAAATATTTCACTGTTAATGTTTTCAACTTAACTTTTATGTTTTTATTTAAAAGAAAATGTTTTTTTTCAGTAGGTAATTAATTATTTTCATAGAAATCAAAAGGAGTTTTCAAAGAGTTATGTTCACCTATAATATATAAACAAATGAAATAGAATTTCGGAATAAAATTTAGCATATTAATAAAACACTACTTCAGATATAAAATATAATTACAAATATGTAAGACCTTTTTTAAATAAAATAAAATAAAATTATTTTAGGCAAATTCCAAATGGTTTGTTCTCTGTACAATAATATTAAAGCAAATAAATAAAATTTTTATGGCACTGGATACAGTAATTGAAAGTAAGTCAGATGAACTCACTCCATTGAACTTCGTATGTAACTTTGCAGATGTTTACGGATACCGGTCATCTTGTAAGATTGACCTTGAAGGGAGGGAGCCGCAATAATTTATAATTTAAATATGCGGCGCCTTTTATGTAATTTCGCAAGTTGATCTGATTTTGCGATGTTGATCTTGCTCCGTTTTCCAGTCGATGCTTCTCTTGCAATCCTTGTTTACAATAAAGTTATATTAGGTGACACTCGGCTACATATTTGTTAATCTTAACGTTGAACAGCGTCTTTTGATGCATTTCTGGATGATTGAACAGCTGCGATTTTCGAGGTCAGCTGTTTTGTTTGTGCTACCTTATCAGTAATACTTTCCTTCCCGTAATAAATTCAAAGAAAAATAATAAATTTGTACAAAAATTTTATATTTGTACAAAAGTTTTATATTTGTACAAAACTTTTATATTTGTACAAAGCTTTTATATTTGTACAAAAATTGTATATTTGTGTAAAAATTATATATTTGTATAAAAATTAAATGTACTACAGTCTGAAATGAAAGCTTTCATTCAAGTTTACGTCGCCAGCTTACATAAACCACATGTCAAACTTCATAAGACAAAATTCTATCTTTCGCTGTTTACTGTTTCTATGAAAAAAGAAAAGCCAGATTTTCAATCAAGCTTCATGTGTTCAAAATTCATTTTCGTCTCCCGCATTGTATCGAATGCGGGGGGGGGGGGAGGTTATCACGTAATAGTAGTTTTTATAAGTATGTGACAGTTGTGCAAAGGTCAGTTACTTCGTCAGTTTTATCCTACTGAAAAGCTCACGTTTTATCTCGTCGCTGAGTAAATTTTCGATGGAATTAATCTTATTATCTGTTTTTTATTCAGTTAATTTTCCTCAATTTTGTTTATTCGCGAAGAAAGGGGAACTGATTCTCTTTGTGTGCTGTGATAATTTTACATCGACCTGAAAATATTGTGACGAATTTAAGGTTCGTTTTTAATTTATTTTGTAATAATACTCGAAGAAACTAAAACTAACTTTTTAACTATTCTAACATTAGCACTAAATTATCAAAAGCACACTAAAAACTAATTTTTGTTGACAAAAGCCGAGCGATAATAGTTAAAGATTCTACTTCAAACTGTTGATGACTGACTTAATTCTCCGCACGCATCTTTTTATAGCCGGGCTGTTTTCCTCGGAGCTTGTAGTCGGGAGAATTCTGTCGATCGAATGTTCGAGAGCGTCTTGCTAGTTATGGAATTACCCAGACAATTCCGTCGTGTCAGACGCCGGCGCGTATAGCCTCCACCAATTAATGTTGAAGAATCCTCACAATACAGGGTTTTCTTTTACTGTTTGCAAATAAAAAAAACCTCAGTGTAAGTACACGACATGCTACCTTCTGCGGGTATTTTTTGGTGGTTACCGTACTATAGCCAAAAAATTTCGGATGGACCACTTGTTTGGAACCGCTGAAATGTGCGAGAAAGATAGGAAGGTCGACTTCTCCTTCCTCTCGGTGTGAACACGCCCACCGATACCGCACTCGATGTCCAACGCAGACTTTTGTAATAATAATCGCTGATATCGTTTATTAATTATTTTATTTAAAATCTTATTTACTGAGCCAACTAACATGTTTTATATCAACTATCGACGAATAAATAAATTATGCACCAATTAGCCAAGCGCGTTAAAAATGTTCTTCCTTCACCCTTTTACGTAAATCAACTTTTGCTGCAATCTCGCTGCTAACTATGAAAGTATTACTGCTTACGGACCTTGGAAACAAAGTAAATGTAAAAGTCTTTTGAAAATAATGTAGAATGAGAAATTACAATTTGTTTGTACCTCGCTTTTAATTTGTTCGGCAAATACGAACCGCAGCTTCTTGAATTGCGCTAGATTTCAATTTAAAATACTTAAACTTGTAATTACTTGCAGTGAAGTTAATTTAAATTGTAAACGCTTTGACCGACCAGCTCATCGGAGCGGCGATGATTTACCTCGTTCCTACTTAAGATCCAGTAAGGCACTGACCCTGGCCTACTTCGGCTGCGGGTCGTAATGGAAGAGGCGCCCGCGTTCCGCTTTTTGCTATGCCAGCAGTTCTCAAACGGTTTAGTAAAAATCTGCCATTGCATTTTTCTCGAAAACTATTACATTTATGTTAAGAACATATGAGTTCAATCGTTGTCATTTATGGTGAAATATTGCAGGTTTAATTACTTGCACACAGTAAAAGAACATCCTGTATATTATTTTCTTTCCATAATTTAATAAAATTTATTTAGTTTTCAAAAATAGGATGCGGAAAGAATTTAGTAAACTACTGTTAGTAAGCGAAACGAGAAAAACTAAGTTTATCTTTTTGGGATAGGTGAAAAACGCGAAGTTGTAAATGAATGTGACTTTTATTAGTTAGTTATTTGTGTTCTTCTCTTTGTTTTATTAAAACGGCAACTAGTTAGTAACCATTAGGGTTAACTTTGAAATTTTCTGTCATCCGCTAGTTGTGTAGCACGTTTTGACAATCTGAATATTTTCTCCTATCAATAAAAAATAGAGTATGGTTACTGAAAAGGCTTGAAAGAACTAATCAAAAGTAGGCGTAGTTATATAGAAAAAAGGTTGCCCTATCTTTCCGCTTGTTTTTGTAAGCGCCACAATTTTCCTTGTTTTAAAGATATTGCAATTGCTGTCGAGTCAGATTTTCTAAAAACATCATTTAGAGTTGATTATTAAACTATCTATTTTTTTGTGCGAGTATTTTCGCTTAAATAAATATCAAATTCAATCACATTACACTTCATGAATTTCTTTTACATTCGGTGAAATACACTTTAAATTTTTGCTTTTATTCTTGTAATATTTTTTTTCTGACGGACTACTTTTAACAGTGTATGACGTCTTAAGAACACGTATTCGGTTTGATTATTAAATTGAAATTTTGTCTGTTCCTTTCTCAAAGGGAAAAAATGATAATTTATGATCGATTTAAAAAAGGCTTCTGAGGATAAATTGTGATTCTATTATTCCGGTGAAGAAAAAAAAATACATTTTGTATCCCGGCGTTGTGTTTGGACATCGTAAAAGATCGCTTCCGCCATAAATCAAACAAAAGCCTTCCGTAATAAATATTCACTTCGGAATGAGGTCGGGCCGAACGTGCGTGGAGCGTTATTATTTGCGATTATGCGTCGGCGGAAGCCCCTAAACGCTAATCTAAATTCTTACGTCGGTTACTACGAGCCACGTTGAGATTCGCTCGCTGGAGAGGGTTGAACTTGCAGACAACGGCGGCGGAGTAGTATCGATCAGGCGACGACAGCGCGCTGCTGTCACATCCTGCAACGGTCCGCTCCTGCTGATGACCTTATATTACTCCGGGCCACGGATCCTGTCGCCTAATATCTTTTTGATGGGACGACGGGAAGTTTTTTTTTTTTGGCGCTTTTCCTCCAGTTTAATTTCGACTTAACAGGGCAAAGGCAAACGATTGATGTTTTGGATGGAAAATTGGACGCCATCATAAAAAATTAGGTGACATTTACTAAAAATGGAGACACAGCATTTTTAAATCTCATTACATACCTACTTCTTCCTGTATGAAACGAAATGGAATTGAAATATACAGGGTGGAATAATTTCGATGTCTCTTATGGGCATCTCCGTAACTATAAGACATAGAGAAAAACTAGTGGTTAAGTCTCGATCTCTTTCTTGGAGATTAAGTCAATAGTGTAAACAAAAATTGGCTATCTTCTTTTGTTTTCAAGTTATAGGCAAGAATTGCAATTTTCGACTTCGGTCATATCTCGTTTAATTCTACACAGAAAAAAAACTGTAGCAAAGAATATGACAACTGCTTAAATTTTACCTATAAATAGCAGTAAATATAGAGATAAGTGCAAGTTGTGGCAAAATGTCATAACCATTTGTAATTCAGTTTTGCGTGAAATACTTTCACAAATTGCCTGTCCTTTCTTTAAACAGCCTTTGTTTTATTGCATATTATTTATAAGACCGGACTTTGTAAAATGTATAAATCAAATGTACAATTGAAAGGATTCTGTTGTGTAGCCAGTAATAAAGAGAGCTGCTTATATAATTTAATTTATAAAATAATTTTTAGTGAATGATACTATATTCTTGTAATTAACATATATGAAATATGGGAGAGAAAATGCTGTACAAATATCAAATACATTAGAAAATTATAGCAATTATCTGAAGTTTTGCAATTCATTTTTCTAAAAACTGTAATAAAATAAAATGTATAAAATACCTGTGTGAATAACATGTTGTAGTGAAGTATATTGTAAAAAGTTGTGAAATATCTTGCAGATTGCTCATAAATTAAAAGAAACTTGTAATAACGTATTTAGCACTTATGTAATGACAAAAACTACAGATTGCATTCAGTTTAGGAGTATAATGTGGATACTTCCAGCTTCCAGTCTTTTTCTTTTGCTCTTCCTCTTTTGCCAAATGTTTCCCACTTTGTTGTACGACATTCCAATACCTGCAGAGCTATTACTTTTAACAAATTGAAGTCATTTGATAAATCGGAAATAATTGACAAAAACAGAAAAACAAAAGAAAAAGACTGAGAATAAATAAAATGCAGTAATTTGATTTTTTAATATCGTTTATTTATAAAAACAAAATTAATTTCGTTTACGTCTCGCCTCTCATGTAAACCGAGCCCAAAGTCTGTCTTGTAAGAAATGTAATTTGAGAGACCTTAGACGCGCGTCTAACGCCTCTCATCTAAACCCAGCCTTGTACATAGATATGTTTTACGTAGTGTTTAACATGAATAAAGATATGAAATAAACTTGAAACAAAACAGTTGTACGCGTTACAAGTAACATGCATGGTAAATTAAAATTGTAAAAAAATATAATAAACATTGAATTTCTGAAGTAACATGAGTGAAAATTCTAAAGAAGTAACAAATAACCTTATACGTTACCAAGTGAAATTAATGAAAATTCTACACAAGTATCAAAATAAATTAAATTTCTCACAAAGCAAATTTATACGTTACCAAGTGAAATTAATGAAAATTCTACACAAGTATCAAAATAAATTAAATTTCTCACAAAGCAAATTTATACGTTACCAAGTGAAATGAATGAAAATTCTACACAAGTATCAAAATAATTTAAATTTCTCACAAAGAAAACTTATGCGTTACCAAGTAACAGGAACGAAAATTCTAAAGAAGTCTCAAAATAACTGATTTAACAGATAACTGATAACAAAACTGATTTATACAAGTAACGAATGAAAATTCTAAAGAAGTATCAACCAAACTTTTAAATTTCTAACAATTTGAACCTAACCGTTTTGTCCTTATAACACATGTTTCAATGTTACATACAGTTTTGACGATATTCGACTACATAAGAGAGGAAAAACGTCATGTAAATCAGTATATGAAACAACAACTTTATCATCTGTATATTCAACTTCAAAGCTTTGAAAATGGCGATTGAAACAAACTGTATTCAATTTATTTAGCACAAAGAAAACTTTTTTGTCATCTTCAATAATTAAGTACAAAGTTTTTTTAATCTCAAACCGGACAGAAAAATGAAGGGAAACACACTCAACGTTTCGCTATAGATTTATAGCTTCGTTGAGTGTGTTTCCCTTCATTTTTCTGTCCGGTTTGAGATTAAAAAAACTTTGTACTTACTATTTTCATCGGACAAGAATAAACTTCAATTCAATAATTAAGTGTCCAATAATACCAAATCGTGGAATATCGTTTGCTGTTTCTACTAAAACCATCTGCGGTTTATATAAAATACCAAACATTTCAATCCAATTAGTTAGACATAAGTTTTCTCTTGGTGTATCCAGAAAGAAAGACTCGTAAGTACAGGTATCGATAGGATTTAATTGACCTAAATTATTGATACTACTATCTTGTAAAGGTGTCACAAGTTCATAACACAGTTTTAATTGAGCTTTGACAGACAACGTATGGATTATATTTTTAAATGATCCGGATATATTAGAAGTTGACTTTGACTGCCTATGTTTCTGCTCAAATCGCATACTCCAAAAATGTATTAAAGGTCCACATTTTTCAAGCACAAGTGGATAATGAACGAGATGGTGATGTTTCGGTTTGAGTGGTCCGCAAAGAGAAATATATAACTTGTGATGTTCTTCTATAAGAACTCTTAAGCGTATGGTTTCAGAGAACTGAAGTGAAGGACTTGTAATGATATCAATAATTTCCCTTAATTTTATCCATAACTGCCAAAGCTCCAGATCTTGAGGAACTAAATCACCAATTACTAAGCCAAAATATCTGGACAAAAACAACATTTCTGATGCTGACATTTTTAAACCATTTTTTAAATTGGAAAGCACTACCTTCTGTGGTTTATTTCTTTTTTCTATTTCACCACAATTAAATGCACCAATACGATCATTAAAAGTGCTCAGAGAAAATAATCGATAGTCACAAATAAGTTTATATAATATAAAAGTCATGTCATAGACACATACACCTTCGAACATGTCATGCATAATGTCTACACTAACATTGTTTGTTACATGAATATCTTGTAATTCATGCCAAATACAAGGCTCCTTTACACCTGTTTGTGAAATGTGATGAGCTAAGTCAGATTCGTAATTTTCTTCTGTTCTTAGCAGTGTCATCGCTAACGCATAAAAATTGTGAATCAGCTTTATGTATTTTACAAAACCTACATCTGTAATTTGCAGAAAAACATTCTGTAAAACCCAGCACAGAATGGACACCCAAATTATCTCCCAAAATCAGGCCTAATTTGAAATATATTCTCTCATCTGAAATGCCATTATTCACAATAATGCCATCAGTCTCTAAAAATTTTAATTCTTCAATAATTTTATAAAAGATTTTCTTGTTGGCAAATACTTTTTTATCACGAGAATGGAATAAAGCAAATAAATATTACTTAATTTTGAGAGTAAATGTTGAGGTAAACAAGGTATTGTGAAGTATACCGCCCCTAACTTATTGATGCCCGCATGTGAACCTAAACAATTCCCAACTTCGTAATCATCGTAGTAAATAAACAATGGCAATATAGTTTTCTCATTGGACATGAATTGTTTCCAAATATTGCCTTGTAGTTGTAACATATTTTTTCAGTTTTTAAATTCACAATGCAGTTTTTAGTTTGATTTAAAATATCTGGTTTTTCCAGAATACATTTCAGTACTTTACGAATAGGTATAAATTTTCCTTTCACTTCCTTTGGTGCAAATGTCGTATCATTATTATGCGTTACGAAATGCATAGCATGGCTGATAACATAATCCTCAGGTAGTATAAATAATTTGGAATTTTCGAAATATTTTATACGTTTGTATTCAGTGTCGAAATCATTAAAAGCAGTGCAACACATTTCAAACACATCTGTGAACGTTTTAATAACATCACCATTGCAATTTAAAACTAATAACTGTGCAAGTACCATTTTTTGTAAATCTTTGAATACAGTGTGAAAAAGAATTTGAAAAGATTGTACAATATATTGTACAAAGCTTCGAGGAATCAACGAATTATTATACATTTCAGAAAATATATGTATTATTGAATTTTTTAACAGTTCTTCTATTTTATTAATGTTCACTGTTTCTTGTTCCTCTTCAAAATCAGAATTACTATGTAGCGTTTTATCTTCCAGTTTTTCAATTTCTAATGTATTTTCACATAAATCTGAATTAAAATTTTCTGTATGCACTGTATTCAATATTGCATCTGTGTTATGAATCTTCAAATGCTTGATGAAACAATTACGATTGGTAAATTGCCGTTGGCAATTATTTTGAATGCAAACGTACAAACTGTGGTGTTTCAAATTATGAGAAATCTTTAAGTGAAAAGTTAAAGCTTTGATAGAGAGTACTATCTTATAACATATGTAACATTGAAACATAGTGGCATATACAAAAATAAACTGCACAGACAATTACTCATGAAAACGATCAATCCTCAGATATTTTCTTGAGATCAGATATTAATTGTGATACAGACACATAGTGATGATCACGTTGTGTGTGTATGTCGTAAATGTAATTTTGCAAAAATGTCCACATATTGTCGGATTCTTTGGGGTAATTTGTTTTTAACATGTGAAAACATTTAAAACATACATCAATAGCTTTCAACGGAGATTCTACATTATATAACTGCTTATTTATATGTACGTAGCTGCTTACGACTTTTGCTGGATTTTCGGCCACAATTATTGGTAATGGTTGTGCACTAAGTTTAAATTTTGACAACTTCTCTTCACGTTCTTCGAGATTCTTTGTTATGTCTCCTGCAGAATCCAAGAACATCACAAATCCGCGCTGTATTTCCACTTTAGATGGCCTCCAATGCAAAGTAGGTTTTTTGCTTTTTATATTTATTCCTGATAGCAATAAAGGCAAAATTTGTAGGGCAAAAAGCTCTCGTGAGGCTAGAACAAAATAAATATAAAAAATAGGATACATTTCTAACGTATAAAGTATATACCGTGAATTTATTTTAACATAAAACATGAAACTGTCATTTTGAATAGTAATATTTTAGAAAAATTTTGTGCAAATCGTTTTTGATTGCAGTGAGAACCTCGAGCAGCCTCTGGACAGCTGTTTCAGCCCTGCTTGGGGCTTCTTCAGCAGAAACGTAGCTCGACATTCCCACTGCAGACCAAAAACGACTTGCCCAATTTATTCGCAAATGCGATGTAAGAATGATGAACATATAAAATAGCGACAACTTACTATCGCTTTTTGACCTAACATTGCAGTAGGATAGACAAATTGAAGCGGGATTTGCTCCTAATGAGTCCCCCATGCAAGGCGGCCATGCTTGCTGTCAAAGCATAATGAAAGATTTTAGAAAAATTTTGTGCAAATCGTTTTTGATTGCAGTGAGAACCTCGAGCAGCCTCTGGACAGCTGTTTCAGCCCTGCTTGGGGCTTCTTCAGCAGAAACGTAGCTCGACATTCCCACTGCAGACCAAAAACGACTTGCCCAATTTATTCGCAAATGCGATGTAAGAATGATGAACATATAAAATAGCGACATCTTACTATCGCTTTTTGACCTAACATTGCAGTAGGATAGACAAATTGAAGCGGGATTTGCTCCTAATGAGTCCCCCATGCAAGGCGGCCATGCTTGCTGTCAAAGCACAAAATTTTTCTAAAATCTTTCATTATGCTTTGACAGCAAGCATGGCCGCCTTGCATGGGGGACTCATTAGGAGCAAATCCCGCTTCAATTTGTCTATCCTACTGCAATGTTAGGTCAAAAAGCGATAGTAAGATGTCGCTATTTTATATGTTAGTAATATTTTACTTTAAAATATAATATCACGGTATGTGAAACTATACGGGGTGTTTCACTTAAGGCGGATTCTTTCCTAACTCTCTAGATATTAATTTTACGAAAAAATGTTTCAAATGAAAGTTTCACTGTATCATGTGGAGCATATTCTAAAATTAGTTTAACGTATACAGAGTGTTCCATTTAGTCTGGGCGTTAGGTCACTTCCTTATTTTAAATGGAACACCCTATATATTTTTACATTTTCGGATTCTGGACTGAATTTTATCTGACTTTATGTATCAAACATAGGTGCTAAAGTAATCTGTTTTCCTGTTATTCAATTTTTTATTAAAAAATTTCCTGTTGCACTAGTTCATACAAATGCAAATATCTTTCAAACAAATGACGTTAGAGACTTGTAATTTTTTGCAAAAGTTTCATCTTGAAACGCTTTTTTAATTATACTGTCAAGAAAAATTCCAAGCAACATAAGTTCTTACAAAAAAATTAATAAACTTGAGAATGTTCAAATTACGATAACTATTTCTTTTTTAATGGAGTGCCATATATCTTTTACCATTACAAAATGCGCTATTTAATTCTCTTTTCAATGATAATAGGGTTGTCGAAATCTGTCGTTAATAGTTTTTCAGTATTTAGATTTTTCTCTACGATTTTTAAAAATACAAGAAATATTGTGGCATTTGTTATTTGGTATGGTTACAAAGCACATAAACTCTTTGTTTATCTTCACCCTAAGATTATTAAGTATTATGCGACATTCAAAAAGTTCAAATAATTTTTAAGAAGGTCTCTTACGCAAGAAGACATAATTTTACACTTGCCATGATATCCAAGCTAATGAACCCTAAGAAAAATCTTCTATTATTGTCATTAGATGCATGTAGATTTAACAAGACGTGCTTCAGTAGTTGGAACGTTATTAAACGAATTCGCTGTTTTATGAAACCCTAGAATGCGGTCAAATGAAGATACTGAGCAGTCCACCTTACTGGTCCTCCTCCACTAATCCACTTATTGGTTAAAAAAAATTCCAACAGTTAAAATACGTCTTGTTGTATCCATATGCATCTATTTACATCAATAGAAGTTTCTTTATAGGGTTTGATAGCTTCGATATCCATGGCAAGAGTAAAATCCGTACCTATCACGTCTTCTTACGTAAGAGACCTTAAAGTTTAATTTTAACTTTTTGAATGTCGCATAGTACTTAATAATCTTAGGGTGAAGATAAACAGTTTGTTTGCTCTGTAACCATAGAAACTAACAAATGTCACAATATTTCGTGTATTTTTAGAAATCGTAAAGAAAAATCTAAATACTGAAAAAACTATTAACGACAGATATCAACAACCGCATCCAATAATGGTACAAGATATATGGCATTCCATTTAAAAAAATTAGTTATCGTAGTTTGAATATTCTCAAGTTTATTAATTTTTTTGTAAGAACTAATTTAGCTGGGATTTTCTCTTGACGATGTAACTCAAAAAGCGTTTCAAGACGAGACTTTTGCAAAAAAACTACGAGTCTCTAACGTCATTTGTTCGGAAGATATTTGTATTTGTTTGAGGTTCTGTAAGAGCAATAATTAAAAAAAAAAGTTGAATAACGCGAAAACGGTTTCGATTAGACCCTATGTATGGTGCACAAAGTCACCTTAGAATTCAGCCCAGAATCCGAAAATGTAAAAATATATAAGATGTTCCATTTAAAATAAAGAAGTGACCTAACGCCCAGGCTAAAGGCAACACTCTGTATACGTCAAACTAATTCAAAAATATGCTCCACATGATATAGTGAAACTTTTATTTAAAACTTTTTTTCGTAAAACTAAAATCTACAGAGATATGAAAGAATCCGCCTTAGGTGGAACACCCTGTATAATTGAAGAAAACTAAGCAATTCAGCAACTTATAATTTGATTTGTTACTTATCTAACGAAAATCTCTTACCATCAGTTTTTATGCAATCTGCATTCTTTTCAAATAAATTTTTAATGTAAACGTCTTTTTTTGTTTGTGCCACTTGTAAAATTTGTTTTGCGCAAAGTGGCCATTTATTATACAAGTGGTTGGAATATGAATTATATATTTGATCGAAGTCAATCTGAAACTAATAAGAAAGTTTATTTCAGTTAATTTAAATTAATTATTTAAAAGCACACTTCAGTTTTTAATAAAAATTCTTATATTTGTATGTAGGTAGCGTGAAAATTAACTAGCGGATAAATTCTACACTTTCAAGACGATCGACTTTTTCAATAAACGCAATAAACAATTTTGTCTAATTCTTTGCCCTTTCCGGGAAATATTTTTAATACTACAGGGTGTTTTAGAAAAGCTGGGCGAGTATTTTATTTTAGTGGTACCCTCCCAATTTTGTGATTGTAATTTTGAATTCTGCTCAAACCTTTACAAATTTTTCATATAAGTCAACTGTTTTCGAGATATTGACGCTTGAAGGTACATACGAAATAATTTAAATTTTATTTAAGTGATAATTAATATATAATAGCATCGTTATGAAAAACTAAGGTGAAAAAAAGGATATAGCTGTACTAAAAGTTAACAATTTTTAATTTTCAGTCTGTTAAACGTTAAACGTTAAAAATTATCAACTTTCAAGGGTCAATATGTGAAAAAGTTGACTTTTAACAAGTGGTCACTCAAGTGAAAAATATGGAAAATTTTGAGAATTCAAAATTTAAAAAGAAAATAGGATACCATTTAAAAAAATAAAGGTTACACTCGGCCCAGAAAATACCCTGTAGTATAAAAAATATTTCCTGAAAAAGGCACAAAAATTGGGATCTGAACGTTTTTAGAAAACATTGATCGCCTTGAAAATGTCAAATTTATGATATAATAGCTTTTTATTTAATATTTCTTTCAGGTATATGTTTTAATGCATTCAAATATTATAAACTGTACTACTTACCAATCTGTATCCTAGTGGTTCTTTAAAAGCAGGGTAAGTATTTATGTAGGAATCAATTGTTTCTAGGTCATCAAGCCTCTTTAGTGTAGTATTTTTCCACTTTTCCTCGACTTCCGTTTGTGGTTGACAATTGTTTTTTAGCCACTGAATATCCTCAAGGATGTCATTACTTACGTTTATATATTTTTCAGGATCTATTAAAAAAATATTTTGTAGCTAATCTACAGGATCTTAATAAAAAAAAACTATACAACGTCCATATCCAATACTCAATACAGCCTGTCCACGATATATGTTCACTCTTCTCCAATTCTAATTTTTTACATAAAATTCGGGATCGATAAATTAAATAAAAGGCTCGATTTTCCGACATTTTCGCAGAAAGTGATATCAACTTTCTTATTTTAAATGGAATGGCCTGTATATTTTTACATATTTGAAATCTACAGGTCATTGTGAATCCGAATATGTATCACTTGATAATTTTGGTTTTTTTTCAATTTGCAAAGCTAAAAATCCTATATTTTCGTTCTAATGTGATCAAGTAATTCGACAAAGGCCCCTCTTTTGATTGTATTTTAATTTTTAACATTTTTATGTCACATTAAATTTTAATTAGGTCGCAAAATGTTCCATTTGAAAAAAATAAGTTACGACCTAATGAAAATGCAATCAAAGGAAGGGCTTTCTCGATCCCGAATTTTAGGTAAAAAATTAAAATTCCAGAAGAGTGAACATATATCGTGGACATCCTGTGTTGAGTATTGGACATCGGTTTATTAGAATTTTTTCTTGTTTTGATCTCTACTATCACCTGCCAAACGTTGTATAGTTTTTTTATTAACACTGCATGTGCACTGCATAGTAAAAAAATGTTACCTGCACTTATTTCCGGAGTTATTAATCCATAATTCTTAAAGAGTTTTCTCATATAAATGTAGGCACTGTACAATTTCCCACGAGCAGCTTTTGGCTTTTTGTCAGTATAACTTTTCATGTACGGTACGTAATAGGTTTCAGCTCTTTCATGTAAAAATATTTTGTTAATTTCATCTGCTAATCCTCGAAATCTTTCAGATGTAATTCTACAAATACAAGTCATCATTTACAAACCTTACAGAATTATTCATTTTGTAAAAATGCAAATCAAAAATAAAAAATCTAAATAATCCAAAGTTCGTATCAAAAAACAATAAAATCTTGAGTAAGAAATAATATTCAAAATTAAAATAAATTGTATTTGCCTAAGGCCACTCATAAAATTATTGATGACCTATGATTTATATTAATCTTTTGTTAGTCATTACAAAATAATATTCAGTTATTACTAGAAATTACTTTACTTTAGTAAATAAATTAATTTAATAAAGCTCTTTACATTTCACTGTTCAAGAGCTAAACACAAACTACTTACTACATGAAATTTATATTGCTCCTAGCCTGAACCTATTTTAATTTATTTTTAAAATTATTTTCTGCATAACTTAATTACTCTTAAATACAAACTTCAATGTTACAAATCGATGGTGTCAAATCAATACCACGCAAGTCTTATATGATTTGTATTAAACTTACATGGTAACAACCAAAATTTTTATTAATTTACTATTTCTTAATTGTATTGCATACCTCTTAATGTTGCTTTTCTGCAATTCATGTCGAACAATCAATTCCGCCAGTTTGTTTAGCATAAATGAACCACCACTAGCATTATAGCTCGCTGCTATTAGCTTCCCTTCTTCTGTTGTTGAAAGCAGTTTTTGTACAGTCTATATAAAACAATCAAATTGTGAATTTTAAATTTTGAACATTTTAAATGCGACAATCTTATGAAGGTATTTGTTGTTCGTTCGGAAATTAATTATCAGTGAATGTAATTATAAAAATATTTCTGTTTTCTCTTGTAAGAACTGTTATTCAGTTATTTTAGAGCAACATTTTTATCAATGTAATTTTTTTAATAAAGCAATATATTCAAAAACTTACAGAATTTTTGTCAATTGTATTTATTGTGTACGGAAGTCCAACACTTGCCCGTTGTTTATACGGAAGAGGTTTCAAATTTTCTAAAATAATCAATAAATAAATAGTGTTTTAAAATACAAAAGAAACTTACCAGTGGACACATTTTGCAAATCTGATAAAGACGACGACGACGACTCGATGGTTTCAGTAGTACTGTCAGATATGCAATCAAGAGAAATAAAGTCTGATTCGCACGCCTAAATTGAGGAATACTTTTTACATGTTTTTTCTACAAGGCTTAAAAACAAAAAAAGATATTAGTCACAACTTACTAGATTTACAATTTCACGTTCATATTTTATAATGAATTTCTTTCTTTTTCCTAACGACGGAATTAATTCCTTCATGTCACTCTGTGTAAGTGAAACGAATGCGTCGTAATCTATATCATTATCTAAAACAATTCGCACTTACAGCCGCAATGCTCATCTAATAATAAATAAGACTTTTGTTCAACATACCTGCAAATGTTTGACACAGTTCTTCAAGTTGCCACTGTTTTAAAATATCTCCTACATTCTTCTCCATCTTGCCAATTCACAGATAAACCGTTTAGTTTTTTAACGCAGTAAAATATAAAATGTGCATCGTATCTATGCGCATTAACTTAACATCAGGTGATCGTCCACCAGTCGCCACCCCTCTTGTATTTATTCCTGCATGCTTTGCAGTAAATATTACTACATTGAATAATGTCTTTCTAGTAATCTGTATGAGTTACATTTGCTTTGCTGTAGCAAGATGAATTACTTTTTCCAAAATATTCGTTAACATATTATTTACATATACACAACAAATTGTAATAGATCTTTATGTAACAGTCTACTAATAATTACCGTAATTTGAATGTGTATACTATCAAAAAACTGTACACACTATAATTGCATTTTTTTTAATACAAACTTTTTCATACTGTTAGAACAATCGCGTAGAATTCATATTTACAAATATGACAATATTAACTGCAAAATTTTATTAATAAGTTTGTAGTCCCGTGTTCAATACCGATTCTTTCTGTGTAGAGATATTAAAAAGCTGTTTGAACATTATTAGGACACTTTTTGCAATACAATTCCGTGGTGTTGGTTGATTTTTTAATATTTACTTAAATTTTCGAGATATAACATGAAGTTATGTTTTTATAAATGGAAGTCATAGTAGACAATGCCCTCGTTAAATAGAAATTTTTTTCTGTTTTCAAAAATATATACTTTGTTGGGTTTATTTTTTATAATTAATAGGAAAAACTGTCCTTTTTATTATTATCCTTGCGTTAATATCCTAGTCTTAATAGGCTGGGTTCAATACGGTGCGAATGTTTTGTTTTGCAAACGATCTTTGAAATATTTTCAGTTTTGACTGCGTAAATAATTTCCTATTCGCGTTAATTTGCAAAATTCCGTTTTATCGTTTTGAGCGACCGTTCTGACAAGAGCTCCTTTCTGACTTTCTATTGAAAATAAGTTTATCATTCATCACGTTTCACAGAACATTTTAACAAGAATGTATTATTAAAACGTGTTATGACCGAAAATTTATAGAAAAATTGTTCTTGATCTTTGAATGCTCAACATCGCACGAACACTCAACGTTTCACTATCGGTTGATAGCTTTGTTAGGAAGAAACGCTGAACGTTCGTGCAATTTTCAGTGTCCGTTTAAAGGTTGAAAACAATTTTTATACAATTTCCATCGGACAAGAAATGACTTTAATAAAAGATATACATATAATTGAAGTCGACTCTTGTCCGACGAAATATGTGAGAGAAAATAGTTTTTAAACTTTAAAAGGGACTCTATGAAATGGCAAGAACACTCTACGTTTCGCTATCGCTTTATAGTATCGTCAGGAGAGAAAAAATGAAATTAAACAAGGTGCCAAGAGAAAAGATAAAGTAACATGATTTTAAACTAAAATGAAAGTTGTCCGGATAAACAAAAAGGTAATAATAACTAAATTAGATCTAACTTAAGGTTTCTTTTTTTTTGTTTCTCTTGAGTTATATTTAATTAAAACACAAAAAACAAAAACAAACACACAAATAGTAAAATATAAACAAAATCGGACATATATCAAACTATATTTGCCTGCATTCATATTTAATAAAAACAAAAAAAATCTTGACCAGATCGGTCGCGAATTTTGTAAAATAAAGTGAATATGAAATTCTTTAAGCGGGCAAAACTGTCTAAAAGTTTGAAAGTTCGTTAATATTTAATAAAAACAAAAAAAATGTCGGCACTGCATTTAAGCCAGCCTACTGAGACTAGGGTACGCAAAGATAATAACAAAAATGACAGTTTTTTCTATTAATTATAAAAAATAAACCCAACGAAGTATATATTTTTCAAAACAAAAAAAAAATTTCTATTTAATGAGGGCATTGCCTACTATGATTTCCATTTAAAACATAACTTCATGTTATATCTCGAAAATTTAAGTAAATATTAAAAAATCAACCAACACCACTGAATTGTATTCCAAAAAGTGTCCTAATAATGTTCAAACAGCTTTTTAATATCTCTAGAAATAAACGAGATATGACCGATAAACAAAAAGCCGAAAATGGCAATTTTTGACTATAACTTGAAAACAGGACCCCCGCGAGGCTAAAAGCCGCCCACGTGCCACTCCATATTTTGGCGCCCTCTGAGTTGTGGCATGCAAAAACCGTCAATTATAAAAAAAATTTAAAAATGAAAAAAAAAAAACAAAATTAAAAATTCTTTAAACATTAGAGAATTTCTTTTTGTTTTTCAATTTTTGGTAAACATTCTCCTTCGCTTTTTCCAAACATTTTCCTTCACTTTTTTTCAAGTTTCTAGCTGCCGCAAGCCCCCGAATGAGTTCAATGATCAAAATTATGAAAAAAATTAAAACAAACAAAAAAACATTTAACATATCTACGGGGGTCACAGAGTGTACAACAAGAGTACAGAGAGGCTCGGGCCCGAAACCTGTTGGAGTGGCTTCTGCCGCTGTCCAGACCCCTCCCCACCCCCTCTGCGAAGTCCGCTTGTTATTAAATATTAGAAAAGAACAAACAAAATCACAAAAGCAAAAACGAATTTAAATTTGTAAAAACTTAAAAGTAAAAAAAAGAGTAAGATTTAATTTGTTTTTTTTTCTAACCAAACCTTAACATCTTACATCATTTATGTTTTTACCTTATAAAATTATTTTTATGAAAAATTTAGCACATGCAAATCACAAAAATTGAACTTTTCTACTTTTAATTGCTGCAATTAACAGTTCTATTTTAGTCGACGTTTTGCTGTGATGCTGACGGCTTTATCAAGAGAGTTCAGGCTTTTGGATAGTTTTTTCTTATTATTACATCAAACAAGAAACTGTTTTCAATTAATTTTTTTGTCGAAAAAAATGACAAAACATGTATAGTGGTCATCAGGCCAATTGCCGCCCCTTGAACACGGCGCCCGCGTGCATTGCACGCTTTGCACACATGGTTACGGGAGCCCTGCTTGAAAACAAAAGAAGATTTTGGCCACTAGTTTTTTTCTATCTCTTATAGTTACGGAAATGCCCATACAAGACATCGAAATTAATCCACCCTGTACAATTAAAAATTGGTCGAAACAGACAATGCATTCCTAATATATTTTTTTTTTCTATTATTTTCACCCATTTTTATTTCATCCCTAATATATTTTTTTTTCTATTATTTTCAACCATTTCTATTTTTATTTCAACTAGTATTAATGCTCTTGCATACAATAGATCTTAATATATAGGGTGTAAATTGCTCTCATTTATTAATGCGGTTAATTAATTCCCACGATCGAAGTTATTGCCTGTGCTGCAAGTTAATTTCCTCATTGCAAATCTTGTTTCTACACCTAGTAGGTAGTACAGGTTGGATTTAGACCCGTGAACTTTAATGCGCCATTTCTTTAGTTAATTCAGGATCATGTTGAGGTTGATCTGTAGGTTTCTTACGGTAGTAAGGCATGTTGGCTAGTCTGAGGTAAAGAATTGGTCCAAGCACACTTCCTTGAGGAACCCGGACGCTTGAATGAATAGGATGGAAATCAGTATATTCGTTGCCTTGCTTAACTAAGAAACGTCTATATGTTTGATAAAATTTGAGAGATAAAATTTGAGGGACAGACTTTGTCACTTAGACTTGCATTCACTACACCATATCTTGTCGAAAGTTTGAGATATGTCGAGGAAGGCCGCTCAACAAAATCTCTTGAAATTTAGCTCCTTGTTAATTTTGTTCACCAACCTGTGCACTTGTTTAACGGTTCCGTGTTTATTTCGGAATCCAAATTGGTGCTCGGTGATTATTTTCTTTGCGTCTGTAACGGCCAGGCCTAGGCGCATTTTAGGCGGAAGGTTTCGTTAAATATACGAGGAACTACTAATATGCTGAAGCGATTATAGTCGGAACAAGTTCTAATCTTTAACGTGTCTGCCCTGTAAAAACAAAACAATAAACCAGTCGAAGCCCGAGAAGTATATGCGGCACGGAGTAACCACTACAGTTCTGGTCGACTGGATATAAAATCTTGTTTACATAACCGAATCATTTCGAAATGAGCTCGCATTCTTGTTGCAGTGACGGCGCTACAATTGATATGAATTAAATGTATTATGCCAGTCTTTTTAAAAGTTACATTAAAGAATTATAATGTTTTCATAATTATTAATTTGAAAGAAACTATAAAGGCAATTATGTTACACACGTAATTTACATCAAACGGTTGCTTCTGATGCAATGAACGCGAGGGTAAGAGTGCTTCGAGCATATAAACCAATCAAAAATCTACACCGCTGCTTTGTTTATCTTTATACTGGTTTTTACCGGATATCCTAGGAATGTCCGATCCTTAGTAACGGCCTTAAGACTTTTGACGTATAATTTCTCAAATACTTTAGACAGCAAAGGTATTAAGCAGGTGTCTTTTTGATGTTAATTTCTTTCTGTCAAATATTAAAGAAAAATTAAAATGGAAATCGTTCAGCGCGATCGTTTAAATTGTTTGATGCAAATTTACCTTGTATCATCGTAGGTTGCCTGCAATGCATCATCAACTCGTTGATAACACATGTTATTTTGTTTGTTTGAATATATTTTGTAATTTAAAGCTTTGGATTTTTATGTAAACGATAATAAGGAAGGAAGATAAAGGAAACATAAAAAGAGATAGGGAGTGGGCCGTTCTCGAGAATTCCAAAAAATATAAGTGGACGCCATTCGAGCTATTCGTGGAAAACGAATTGGAAATCGATTTCTGGCTTTCCATGCTAAAACGAGGGCGTTACTAACAAAGAAATCGAAATTCAACATTGTACGAATTGCTCAAAGAATCGCGGACAAAGCAGGGTGGAAAGTGAGCTTCCAAACTCCGTCCGGACGTGCTCTAGAGTTTGATAGATATATTTACATTGAAGAGGAATGTAAACTCGTTCAGGCTATAGTTACACAATAACCTGAATGTAAACTTGTTCGGACTATAGTTACACAATAACCTACACGCTTTTGTTTCAAATTATAATGCCACATAATATCCACCACTCTTATATTTTAGTCATCAATGTTAAGTTATTAGGCGGGTTAAATGTACAACGACGCTCAACTTAAATGCTACCATTTGACAGTTTCGTAGCCCATAAGCTGAATGTTCTTAAAGGCGTGGTTTGCATGCAGGAGTATCATTAAGTTAAGCATCGTAGTACATATTTTCTCCAAGAAACTGTAATAAGTGGACTGAAATTACATCGGCTGTTCTCTTGGTTACTTGTAAAAAATACCCCATGAGTTTTTCTTAACTCTGAACATACAATGTAAATATCCCTATGTTCAGTATTAGAAAAAAAGAAAATGAAAAACGAATTAATGCATCGCTTGCTACCTGCGATGAAACTAGATAGATTTCTATCAATTTGTTTTTAAACAAAAACATTCCAACTGTTAGAAATATCTTCGTTCGCCTCTTAAATAATGATGCCAAAAGATTATCAAGTGCTTTCATAATATATTTTTTTTTTTATATTTGAGACGTACGTAATTCATGACATTTCATAACTGATAGTAACAGCACATTTGTTTTATTGAAACTTGTTTGTATATCCTGCAACGCATTGACACATTTTTATTATTTTTTTTTCTTTCTAAAACTGAACATGGAAATATTTATGTTGTACGTTCAGAGATAAGAAACTCACGGTATATATATTTTTAATATTGTGCTTTAGTACTCATAACTCTTAATAGATCGTGAAATCGCGCCAGCTGTTATTTAATATCTAGTGTCAGCTAAAAAAAAAACTCCTGAAGGCGAAATGCTGTTATTTATTGTCTGATTTGAATAAGTGAGAAAACATAAAATAATTCCATTAATGTTAAAAACTGGCAAGAAGCCCCTTTTTTTCAGCATCAACTGTTATGTCATATGTTGATCAACTTTAATAGTATATTATTGTTGAACGAGTGATGAAAGCGACATTTTTTGAGAGTTTACCAGACGAGGTGAAGCCGAGCTTAAGAAAATTATTTCGACGAATTGTCATGAAGACTGTTTCGGGACAGCTGTATATAATTGTTAAAGGGGCACCGTCCAAGGAAGGTGGGCTCGGCAAGGTGGCTCTATAGCGGTGCTCCATAAAGCCTAAAAGTGTTGTGGGGAGTTTTTGTCTGAAGAGGACCTTCCTGTTTCGAAACAAAACCGGGACGAGGTAAGAAACCCATTTGTCTATCGGGTAAACTACCCCCCTAGTGCCTTTAGCCCATACCAGAGCGGCACCTTCTACCCAGAGCTACGTTACCCCAACGGCTACCTTTATTAAGAGCGCACAGAGAGTGTGACATAGACTATGCTTTTTCTGCGAACCGATTTACTATTTCAGGTGGAGTACAGGAAAGATCTAAATCACTTTCTGAATCACAACTCGTGATAAAGCTACGGCGAATAGCACAAACTGACATTTAATAATGACGCAAGACAGCGACAGCAGGCAGCCAGACAAATCAAATTTTCGCTGGATGTCTTCGGTGACAAAACAAAGTTTTTATGAAGGGTTGTAGAAAAAATATATTCACTATTCGACAAAGTTACTGCTAGTATGCCTTGCCATGATTGAAATTCTCTTAAAAAAGAAATATATCTACATAAAAAATTTTATATTTTGCAAATATTGTTCAAATAAATCTCGGCCTCTTTCAAAATTAGGAACTTTTACATTGTAAAAATGTTCGAAGTTACAAACGAAATGGTGTTTCGTAATTAATTCTAATAAGGATTAGACAATAACGCTGATTACCACTTAATTCAAAATTTCATAATCGTACTTCAGGCGATGCACAAATACTGTCGAAACGCCCGGAAAGCGAAGACCGGACTTTGCGCAAAGCCTCTACTTAACCAAGCTTAACTCCGGGAATTGCCCCAGAAACAACAGTAAAATATTAATTAAGTATCACCAAAGGATCGCGACGAGGCGGGCGGTCGTTCACCTCGTCTTTCATCGAATTAAGGAAGATTGCCTTTTAGCCGGAGACCATCTGAAACGAGCAGAGTTGCGCGCAGAATAGACATAACACAAATATTATCTGCATTACGAGATTGCTCCAAGCCCGGATCCCATTTGGACGTCGCCGGAAATATCTCCGGGAAGTTAATACGTGTTGAGCTGGAATGCCTTCTGTTAAGGGCTGCTGGGTCTTACGAAATTGAAAAATGGCTTTATCACACAGGAAGCAGGCGTGCTTTTAAATTTAAAAATTTTGTCTTTAAACTATATGTTTACTATAAATTAGAAGAAGAGAGAGGGAGAGTGAGGGTCTTCTTTTTTTGCAATATTTTTTTATTACGACCCTATTAATGGAATGCGCAATGCGCCACCTGGCTTATCTTGTATTTACATTCACTTGCGTCAGAGTCATAATCCGAAAGCGCATTAACGAACTTTTACGGTGCCATCTATGTTTTTACGCCTGCCCGGAAGTCGTTTGCCTTTACTGCCACCGAAAGAAACACAAAAGCATAATCGAAAAACGAAAATTCGCGTTTATTTAGCGTCGAGCCGTGATCTTCCCTCCCCCCCCCCCCCCTTGACGTTTTGTTTGTGTTTGAGTTTAGAAAGGACAACACCGCTTGCAAACTTTCTCAAATCAAAATTATGCGTCGCGACGCTATTACATTATTAAACATATTCAATACAGCGGCGCTTAGCTAAGTGATTAAATTCCTAATCAATTTACGTAATGAAGCCCCGCATAGAACACGCTAATCGTTGTGACGAAATAAAGTTGTTGTTTCGACTTTAGACTATGATTGATGGCGGCGATGATGTCGCAGCAAGTGTTTAATTGGAAATATCGGGGGAATCTCGAGGAAAAGAAAAATTTTCAATTTTCGAATTTAACTGGGTCAACATCCGATTATTTCCTGCTCAAGAATTGCTAGGTTGTAGCACTTTCGACACGGACATGGAACTTCCATTAACGTCGAATGCAACCGGCGTATTGCATTGAATTCTCTTTTTTTTTAATAATTTCAGACGATGCGTCGTTTATTTTTACGCAGGCAATCAGTTGCTGCCGATAACGTATGTGAATGTGTTGGTACGACTTAAATACATAACTAAAAATAATAGTGCAGTGACATTTTTTGAATTGTGAAATTTTAGCACCGTAAGCAGAAAGGTCAACGCAACTAATCATCTTATTTAAGGTAGAATAATAATAGTAATAATAGTCTTATAGGTCAGTGCATAATATAAAACAGATTAATTCACAACAAAAAAAATAGAAGCTTAAAGTTAAGCGCTTGTGTTATCATTGAAATCTCGAAGTTGTTAAACCAAAAAATTATTTCGTTCGTACTTGATAAATTTAAGGCCGGGTATTACTCTATAAAACATCTTCGAGAAAGATCACTATAAAAGTTTTTAACTGAAATATTTGGAAGAAATAATATTACATTATTTTTGATAAAATAAACAAACGTACTATGACGCTCAACTTAATTGATATTCCTGCACGCGAATCACACCCTTAAAAATATTCGCAACTAATTCGGTCAACGCAACTAATCATCTTATTTAAGGTAGAATAATAATAATAATAGTCTTATAGGTCAGTGCATAATATAAAACAGGTTAATTCACGAAAAGAAAAGTAGAAGAAGCTTAAAGTTTCGCGCTTGTGTTATCATTGAAATCTCTAAGTTATTAAACCAAAAAAATATTTCGTTTGTATTTGATAAATTTAAGGCCGGGTATTACTCTATAAAACATCTTCGAGAAAGATCATTATAAAAGTTTTTAACTGAAATATTTGGAAAAAATAATATTACATTATTTTTGATAAAATAAACAAACGTACTATGACGCTCAACTTAAATGATATTCCTGCACGCGAACCATACCCTTAAAATTATCATTTATGGTGAGCATGAGAGTTGTACATCTGTTTCTAAGTCAGTCAATTAATTCCATCGTAAAAATTTGTTTATTTGTTGTAAGGTGTGATCTCTTTCTTGTTTTGTCCATTTTCTATCTGAATAAGCCTCCCCTGTTTGTTTCCAGTCTTTCCTGATCCATTCATTTTCACATTAAACCGTTGTGTCGTCAATACATCTTTTATTTTACTTCTTGTCTATTCGTTAACATTTTTTTAAGCTCAATTCCTAACAATCTGCCTCTGCACGGTTCTTTGAACTTTCCCTACTTCATCTAGATTCAGTAACATTACTTAGAAAAACTAGTAGGTATATTTTTGTTCGCTTTTTTAAGCTTCACGTGCTCTTTGCCGAATCTAGGTGACATTTTACGCAACTTCATTATATTTCCGAGCTCCGTAACAATATCAAATTTATTTTGTTTTTGGCAAAAATCCATTTATTTTGTTCTTGGCAAAAAATCAGAGACTGTTAATTCGAATAACAATCCGAAAACAGTAGAATTTTACATAGAAAACGTAAATTTTATTTAAATCTCATATAGTTTCGACTGATGATGGCTTTGTTGAATCGAAACTAGTTGAGATTTAAATAAAACGTACGACTTTTACCTAATAAAAAGTTTTATTTTATTTTTTCCACATTTCCATTCGAATCAAATTCGTTTTGTTATTGTACTTAGGTTATAATAATAGCAATATAATATAATAACAATATATTAATAACAACAATATTTAGTCATATTTTGTTATGCGGTGCGATTTGTAAATAATTTTAAAATTTCAAATGTTTTCACATCGGTGACGCGAAATCATGGAGTTTATTGTTTTCAATTTGAAAATAAATCAACTTTACAAATTAAAACAAGTTTGGAAATTAAAATTGAATTAAAACGAGAACTAAAACGCCAAAATTAATAAATATGTTCATTTATTTATCTCCAGAAAAATTAAAAATAAAAATAAAATATAAATAAATTTACTTCTCGCAATTTTTTGTGCGAATTAAATTTGCAACTACAAATAAATAACTATACATTTTTATAACTGTAAAGTGTAAACATGTAAAACATACAGGGCATTCGGCTAAATACGATTTGATAAGATTATTTGGTAGCTTCGTGGATAGTTGCAGTTTAAAGCAAAAAAAAAGGATAGGACAAACCGTGTCATTTCTCATTAATGCCATTTCAAGCATTCTTGATGTTTACATTTATTAAAATTCTTTTCTGCCTACTTTCGTTTGAAAGTACTTGATGAGATGGCACTATTTGATTTCCCTTTTTTGATATTACTCGGGAATCTTATTCGTTTGAGAGAATTTTTGTGAAATTAAACATGTTTATTTTTTTAATATCTATTTACTTTATTTTATGTTATTTCATTCATATTTATAAATGTTTTATTTTATATGGTTATTTATTTTTTACTTTTTACAGGCTTTTCTTGTTATTGAAAGAATTCTCGTTAGTTTCAATGTAAACTGATTTTTCTCTTATTTGCTATTCTATTGTTTTCTTTATTAAATGGTATATTTCAATTGAAAATAAAAAGAAGTTTTTCTTTTGTTAAATAAGAACAAATAGAATTATGACTATGTACCGATAGTACTCAGTTGCGTAAGTTGCTTAATTTGTTTATGGTGGTAAAAATTGTAAACCATCAACAGCCACAGAACAATAAAATAAACGAACACAAAAAATTAGCCTTATTGACTATAAATGAAAAAAAAATAAAAATTTTTAAAAAGTTTGGTTTTCATTTGTTTCTTTGAATTTCAAAGGAATCTCTGTTTTCCGACGCGAGGAATTTGAAAATCTAATTTCATTTGTTCGTATTTCATTATTCTTTTCTTTCTTTTTGTAAGCAAAATGAAAAATCGACCATTTCCGGTGCGAAGCTTTCATTTATTTCATTGCAGTTCAGCATCCGAAAAATATCGATGACTTCCGACGAGAAACTTTGGAAAATCGAATTTTTATTCGTTTTTTTTGCACTTACTTTTTGTTTCTTTTTGCGGTGGCAAAAAACGCCTTATTTTTTTAATTAATTTTTTTGTGTTGCAGTCAACACATTATGCAGCTTCTGATTTTGTTTACTTGTCAATCCGACTTTCAAGTAATTCTCCGTGTCCTTCTCCTTCATATTTTTTTACAGACTTCATTATACGAGCTTTCTTTGGTTTCTTATATCTAATCCTATCATATTTTCTTATTACATTTGACGCACCAACCAGACGATTCATTTGACCTCTTTTTCTCTCTCTGTCTCTGTTTACCTTCATATTTGATTATCTCAAATGTCATTGAGGATTTTTCATTAACTTATAGGGAATTTCAAAATGAAAAGGTTGGCAACATAACCTGTAAGTGGACATCATGCATCAGTGGACATTAACATAATCGGTTAGGATGATAAATATAAATATCAACTAAAATTTGTTGTACTTACATATTTTCTACTTCTAAATGTGTTGTACATTTTTGAATTAGATATTTTTGCATTGCTTCCTGTATACAGGGGTTTATAAAATCGGATCATCCTGTATATATTAAAATGTATTGAAAACTGTGGTTTGCAGTACAAAGAAAATGGATTTAACCACAAAAAGTTTGTTAAAAACTAAATACGTATTTCAGCAGCTATGCTACCATCTTTAGTAAATGCCTTCTTCTTGATCACAAGAGAAGTAAGTGACTGTGTCATGTCTATCGCTACCTTATATACTAATTCGTTCCACTCCAATGAAGTGTGCTGTCTAAAATGAGCGTTTCACCGGATTGCGTCAACCAAGTCAAGCAACACGGAACCTGCCAAAGGCCCATGATCGGTGTTCATTAAATCTCTCTTATTGTTATATATGAAAATGGTTTCAAATCCGTCAAATTCCCTGTTGCTTGACATTGCTTTTACTAACCTAAGATTGTTTAAAAGTCAGTGTTTTAAGTCATAAAATAGATTTAAATAATCTTAGGTTAGTAAAAGCAACGTCAAGCAACAGGGAATTAGACGGGTTTGAAACCATTTTCATATACAAAAATAAGAGAGATTTAATGAACACCGATCATGGGCCTTTGGCAGGTTCCGTGTTGCTTGACTTGGTTAACGCAATCCGGTGAGACGCTCGCTTTAGACAGCACGCTTCATTGGAACGGAACGAATTAATATATAAGGTAGCGATAGACATGACGCAGTCACTTCTCTTGTGATCAAGAAGAAGGCATTTACTGAAGATGGCAGCATAGCTGCTGAAATACGTATTTAGTTTAAAAAAAAACTTTTTGTGATTAGGAGGTTAAATGTGTGTCCGTTATCTATTTCTCCTTTTCGCATGAACCGACGCTCTCGACATTCTAGTTTAATCATTACATTGTTTGTCGGCGGTATGAATATCAAAGAAATGTCGGCAAATATCAAAGTGGCATTTGTGAACTTGATGGACATTCTATTGAAAACACGAGACGTCTGTCGCAAAGAACAAACACACACCGCCTTTGTGATCTACTTGCCGCCGTTTTGCTGTTTTGGCGAATATTACTTAAATGGCCGAAACGAGCGTGGCTTCCTCTTAAAATGCACGTGCATTTTTTGCGTATTTGCAACATCAAAGGTTATCGCCGCGTTAATCACTCCGGCGTCCTTTACATTAGCCCAGACGCTCTTTTTCTCTTAAATGAACACCTGCAGACACTTAAAACGATTCCACGCTTTTGTTTATCGATTTGTTTACATGACAGTTCAAAAATGCCGTGTTTATGTTTAGCGGTTTGCTTACATTTCTAACTGTATTACTAAATTTTTTTTATATAACGGAGAATTAGCTTGCGTTTACATTTGACCTATAATTTCATTGATCTTCCCTACCTCAACTGTTATTCTGTTGGTTCTTGATGCTGTCACGATGATTTCGATTCATGCAAACCCTTCCTAACCTCGAGCGGGATTCGGCCAGTTTGGCTTTACCAGATTGCGACGTGCTAGGAGCACGCAGAGTCGCCTTGTCTTGTCCCTAGCACCTGGCTTGTGTTCCGAAGAGCTTTGACCCCGTTTCGCGTGTATTCGTCCAGGGTACGATATACAATTTTGGTTCTCGTGAGGAGCCTCGGGGAGGTTTCCTCAATGTACGACATTTAGTCGGTTTTGACATGGTGCTGGTGCTCATGCATGAGTTGTTTCGGCGTCATCCTTGATGTTCAGAACAGGTGTGTTTGCGATTGTTGTTTTAGCTTTTTGTGCAAATTACTATTGTCGACCTTAAATTCCCTTACAGGCTTTTAATATAGGCTTTTAGGTCCAGTTTTGGTTACGGTTTGTTTTTGGTTTCGGCTTATTTCTTTCTTGTTTACGTACGACTTATATTTTAAGAACGACATTTTGTCGTCGTTCTACGTTTATCAGCGACGATCCGTTAGTGGGAGCAGCCGGCTTTCAATGAAACAGCCATAGTTTTGGTGTCGACGTTTTCACACGCCGACGTGGGTCAGAATAGGAGAATCTCCGAGAAAGATAAATTAGGTGGAAGGATTCTGACTATATTGCGGTTACGGCCTTATGCGGATTTTGTTTGAAGTATTTAGTACCGTTACAGTTTTGGGTGCTTAACACCAGGATTATTTAATGAACTCGTGTAAGGCTTTTGACGGATCGCCATTGGTTAACTTGAATACTTTAAAGTTGTTCGAATATTTAAGTTTGTTTGGCACTACTTATCTACATCACTACCGTTTAACATTCATTCTAAATTCTAATCCTAACATTTTGGCTTAGTTTCCTAGTTGGGTGTAATTTTAAGGTGCGCGCACACTATGTTTGTACTAAGGTTGATACACATTGTTGACATGTTAGTTGTTCTTGTTAATGCTGTTGCATAAATTGAGTCATTTGAGATTAGGAGGCGTTCATTTATTTTCATGTTTATTTATAACACTCACAGGCGTCACGACTGAAGCTGCTGGCTGTGCTGCAAATTCATTTTGTCAGCACAAATCTCGTTTCTACACCAGGTTGGTAGCAGTTCTATGAATAACAATATCTATCTGCTCGCATAAAACGTGAATTACGAATTAAAATCACGCAAGAATTTTTTTTAATGGTTGTCCAGGACTTGACTGTCGTTCAAAATTCTGGAACATCGAGCACAACGTTGGAAGTCACTTTGCTTTATCATAATACAAGGTGCTGTTTAAAAATTCCAGAAATCGGAATGGTACGCCCGAACTAATTAAAGTACGACTTCAACCGCTCCGGGGGGTGCTTCCAATCGTGAGAAAAACGTTGGTAACGCTGTATTAACACAAATAGTGACGACTACTTTGAAGGAATCACTTAAATTTTCACTAAAAAGAAATACAATGATTTAGGTATAGTATAACACTTTCACAATCATAGCTAACAGATCGATAAAGAAACACTCACCCTGTATAACTAAATAACATGCGTTCTTTTATTTGTATACATAGAAATCGTGTATACTTTTATAAAAGAAAACATGTCAACGCATTGCGTGTGTGTAGTTGGTTGTCTATAGATTGCAGTAAAACAATGCATTGAAATGATTTTTTTTTTTGGATGAGGCTAGAGTCCCGAACGCGAGATCGTTCCCAAAAAGATAAAATCCCGGGCGTGGTTTAATGAATCCGTTCGGGATTTTATATAAAATAGTACCGATCCCGACCATTGGATCGATTTTTATCTCGATTATATGAATGATTACATGAATACATGTTTCAATGACATTATCTGTCCGACTTTCTTTCTTGTACCTTATTGTCACGCATCGGTCGTTTCCAGCAGGTTACGAGCTGTCGGCGTCCAGACGCGAGGGTTGCGTAGCTTGGGGGTGAAAAGGGAGTAACAAGGAAACTGCAAACCAACTCATTAAAACAACAAAGATTACCTTTATTGTTTAAAGGTCAGAAATATAGATAACTGTATTCCACGACGACGATCAGATTAACTGATATCTTTTACAAATTACGTCCATCTTTTATACTGCCAATGTAAGTGACGTCATGACCAAATTTCGCAAAACTTTAATTGAACCCGTACTTTGCTTGGTTGCTGAAAAGGTGATGTCAGGATTTTCACGTTGTTTCCAATCGTCATTTCTATTAAATCGTGAATTAATTGATTGTGTTTAAACACTTATACAATGCCCTTGTTATTTGCGTATTTGTAACTTTGCGGATTCGCGCTACAAGTTCATCGCCTGAGTCGTTGTACCAGCAAACCGCTTATCAGCAAATAACTCGTATAGCATTGGAAAAAATACATTTTAAATTAATTAAATATGATTTTCAAATTTTCTGTAATCGTGACGTTATATTCATAGAAACCATTGTCGATACAATTGTTTCTAACTAGCTTATGGGACAAAAAAAGGAGGTATATGTATAATTTAACCAATTGCATACAAAATCGATTCATCGTCACTTCGTCAGTTGAAATGATTCCTTTCGACAATCACAGCAATTAAGAGAGGAGATGGTTGTGGTATTTGTTGTTTTAAATTTTTGTCAGTGAATGTTCCTTCTCACGCATGAGTAGGTATCGTTTCTATTAAGCATGACACCTACCGTGTAATGAAATGAGCTTATTCTTAGAAGATAACTGTTACCACAGTCTTATACATGTGGAGGACAAGATGTTACTTTACTTTTCGAAAACTAGAGTTTGTTCTGTCTTTCAAATTTGTCTATAGTACGTTGTAGGTGTTCATAAACCTCAAATGCATGTAAGAAAGCTTTCCCGTAACTAACACAACTACTTTTGCTTGTAATTTAGAAGGCAATCAAATGCAGCGTGCACAAGTGACATGTTTCAGAAAGTTTCTTGTTCGGAATCGTTACAATTGTTTGTGAATTCCGAACGATTTTTCATAAATCACGCCCGTTCGGGATTTTAACTTTTTGGAAGCGATCCCGCGTTCGGGACTCTAGCCACCTCCTATTTTTTTTAATAAAAGTATACATAGTTGATGTGCATACAAATAAAAAAAACGTCAAGTTTTTTTTCATAAATGTGTATGTGTTCATTCTTCAGTTTGTAGATAGTATGTATGTATGTACATATTAATAATGATAATAAATTCTCTTTGTGAATTTATTGTTATACGCGAGCTACTCGTACGCAATAAAAATGAACGTTCATCGTCCTTTTGTCTGAAACAGACGTCCAAATAAACCGTCCAAAATGACATCCTGAGCGGGGCGACAGAATAATTTAGAGGCGGCTGTCACTTCACATCGCATCGTTTGGATACAATCGGCGGGGTATTTTTATTCGTATTCGCGAAGGGCTTCATTCGCACAACAATAACACGTATACAAGAGTGTATTGAAACGTCAACAGAACATGTAAAATACTTCGGCGAGGACCGACGAGCGACGCGGCGCGGCGGACGTGAAAGACGCTCCCACCGCGCCGCGGCGCATACAACAATAATTATCGCGTTATCCGCACTGGCGATTTATTTATTTTGGACGGCCGCCGCCGAATAAATGAGAAAATGTGCGGGCCCGGCATTAAATTTAATTGAAACGTAATCTCTATGCAAATGTGCTTTAATTATGACGAACATTTGGGACGTGTAATGCGGCTGGCTTCGTTTCTGTTTTATCAGCGCGCGCGGAGCTCGCTCGGAAAACGAGCGTTTTTCGCGTCGTTGGGTACCACCGAGTGTGATGACGAAGTTTGTAATTAACGATCACCTAAAGGCGCAAATATTTTATTCAAATTAAGCTGTTGCTTCATTTATCTATCTTTCACATGATTTTAAATTGTACCAGATGAACATTCTTAAATCATCACATTTATAACAAAAATTCAGGGCTATTCTGTAACATTGATATGCATATCAATTGGTATGGTCTTCAAAAACTGAAGAGAACTTGTTATGATTTCATAACATTTCCCGTCGATTGCCGACCGCAAATTGAAGAGAGTGTAACGGTCACATTTTTTGTTGCCGTTCCTTTATATTCTTTTTACCACGTTTCGTATTTTCCTGTGATTTTGGTTGTAAACTTCAAACAAATACTTTAATTAATATCGTTATTATGACTGTTAACGCCCCTATTTCTCGCAACTTTTGTTTCAGTTCTTAGTTAGCAATCTTCTTTTGCTCTAATTTTCGGATATTACTAATTAGATGTCGCCCCTGGTCACGATCAATTTAATTATCGATGTCGTTTGCGGAAATGACGTCACTCCGGTGACGTTCTGCATCCGCCCTGGGGGTGGTTTGAGAAGAACGACACGGTGTGGTCAAGAGCCTCTATCTTTCAGATGCGTGTTGGCTGGATGCAATTTTGGTGCAGTTAGCGGCTTATAATTCCACCGTTGGATTGAGTTTTTATCCTACTTTGTGTCGGTTTATTATCGTCCGTCTGCTCCTCTGTCGTAGAGCATTTTTCTGCCAAGGCCGTTTCACCACGCGTTCAGTTCCGTACTTGATTTGGAAAAACTGGCTCAAAGATCATAAGTAAAATACTTTGTATTTAACGACGATTAGGAAATCATTTTCTAAAATTTCTATTTCGATTTATGTAGAGCTTTTCCGCTTCCGAATTTTTCCGCTACCGAATTATTCCACGTCTGGATATTTTGTCTACGACCCGAAGCTTTCTCGTTGGGTGTTATTTAAGTTGCTAATGGCGGTACCACCTTTGATCCCGCTTGGTTGAGAAGATAACTTCAGATTTTGCATTACCGTTTGGAGCTGCTCTGGATTTTTGCGTCGTAACTTTCAAGAGGATGAATTTTGCGTTACCGTTACTCTGCTACTCTGAATTTTGCGTCGGAAAGAAGATGAGTAAGAAACTGCATTATTTGTTTCTTCGTACCGCATGCAAGTAAGACAACATTACTTATTTATCATATCGTATGCAACCTTTCGTTGGAGCTTATCGTAACGTTAATGGACCGTTACCTTATCGTACCATAAATAAAGTATCTTTAAAACTTACCTTATCGTATAAAGATTTTGTTTGATTATCGTTTTTGATTGTCAAAAGACAATACTAAAAGAATATTAGGTCACCTTCCTAAATCGATTTACATTGTACATTTTATTGTAATTTTTTGTAATATTAAGAAACACCACGTTACTTTTATTCGTTTCCATTGTAAATATTACTGACGTTTATTGGTATTCTGTGCTAATTCATCTTTTGTTAATTTATGCAACCCATATTTAATTTCAAACTATATTTTTTTGTTATATGCATTCTGAATTTTCAATTTATGAGACAAGTTAAGAAACTTGATCTAAACAAAATTTGCGTATTTAACTTACCGGACTTTTTTTTAGTAATTAAAGTTAAAAGAAATTACTGGGCGCTCAATTTTGTTTCGTTAGTTACCGTTTATTTCTTTGACGCAGTACGCAACTTTTCTTTAGAAAAAGTGTTCAAAGTATTATCCTTCCGAATTCACCTCAGCCTCCGACTTTTACTGAGCTATGGCAACAAAAGAGGTAAGAACCTTACTTACAAAAAGTCTACGTCACAAGAGATGCATATTAACTCGAGATCACACTTGAAACGGAATGCAAGTTGTTAGGAAACTGTTTACAGAACACCAATTTTGCAAGGTCACTTGAAACGTAGCAATATCTAGTCCATGTCAATGTTACAGAATAGACCCCATTGTTACAATGCTCATTTCAATTTAAGACATTGCGTCTTCCGTCCACGGAAATTTATTGTTACAAGCCCCGGCACTGAGCTTGAGTTCGTCTCTGTCCATTGATGAAAGTCTCAATTTTGCCGAATCGATCTCCTTTTAATAACTTGAATCAAATTTTGCTAATGCTCTATATTTTATTGAAAAAATATCGAGTGTCATTTCAACGAATTCTTTGAGATATTTACGAAATAATTGTTGTTATTTTTTCGTTTCTTCCTATATTGCCAATTTATTTTCGGATTTCAATTTCAAAGTAACCTTTTGTTAGATTTCTAAGACCGAAGGCTCGTGCGTCTCCAGTTTCGTTACTTCATGCATCCTTTTCGCTACTGCGTTAAAAGGTCACGTTCGTCTGCTGTACTGGATGTTTTCATAGCAGTTCTTTAACATCAAACTTCTCTGAAAACGCGAACCTGGTTGAAGTTTTTAGTTAACTTCAAAGCCGAATGTTACGAGTTAATGTTACGGTCGTCCTTTGGATTAGTTACTTTCGGCAACCACATGTGTTATGTGCTTGATTTTAATAAGGTAGCCACATTGCGTCCTGGAAATGACGCCGTTTAAAATCAAGGCTTTCATTGGTCTTAGTTAAGGTCCCTAGATTTGATTGACATTTAACATGTCGGAGAGGGTTCGGAAACACAGCGTCATTTTCGTTAGTAATTTCAAACTTTATAGTTGGCTGACCTATTTTGATATGATTGTTCATAGTAATTTCTCGCTAAGTTATTAATTCAGAAAGAATTAAACATAGTTTAATAAACGATAAGGAACTCGAAAGTTTAGTCGTTTAGTAATATATCCAGCGCGTTGTGGCTGTCCGGGCGGTCGGTTCTCATTTTGAGTTGTTGGGCACCTTCGAGGGAGGGTTCCTCGTCGTACGTTTCGTCGGTTATGATTAGGCCGGTCGTCCTTTGGATGCGTCGTTTTCATACGAATTGATTTCCTCAGAAATGGGACGGAAAAGTGCGAATGGTCCCATTTTATTGAAACTTAGGGAAAGGCTTCGACTGCGTCCGAAATGATTCGTCCGAATTCGGACGAAACCATGCGATGTGCGCAAGATCCGAAAGGCACTGTGAATGATTTTTAATTTGTAATGGATGTTGAAAAATTAATTATTACAAACATTACAAAAAACGCCTTTAACGAGTCATATCACTTGAGGGACATTCATAGAAAATTGTGGCAGGAAATGAAGTTGAAACGAATGCTCAGGGTAAGTTAAAATCACAATAATACTTCATTATATACAGTATGTCCCTAAACAATACTGATAATATGCTGATATGATATAAATCATTGCGTATGACTGACTTTGTGCAATGCAAAAACTTATCTGGTGGATAATAAGGGTTTTTTTGCGAAATCTGACGAAATTATTCGTCCGATTTCTAACGAAAATAACTCGGACGAAAACGCATCAAAAGGACGACCAGCCTTAGGCGCTGGTAGAAACAAACTCTTCGGAGTTGTGTCAGCCTCGTACGTGACGTTCCGGACAGGTATGTTTGCGACTATTACTTTCTCTTTTCGTTCACCTTACTATTGACGAAATTTCCTTCCTTTAAAGTTTTTTTTTTTTTTTTGTTTTGGATACCAGTTTGCGTTTTGGCTATAAGTTGTCATTTTGGGAACCAGTCGTCTTGTTTTGATCCAAAGATCTTGTCTTGGTCTGTGTTCGAGTTTTTCGTTTCGGTGACGAGCTACCTTTAGCTACACGTACGACTTGCCTTAGAAGAACGTCGGTTTTTCGACGTTCTCCGATTCCGATATACGATAAAACTGCTATAGCTGTGGTGTTGGCGTCTTCATACGCCGACGTGGGAGACTGTAGAACAATTTTCGAGAAAGATTAATCAGGTGGGGTGTTCCGATTTATTGCGCTGCAGCCTCACGCCGAAGTCTACTGTACGCAATTAACATTGTTTTGGGCGCTTCACGACAAATGTTTTATTTGATATTTAATTTTGCTTTGAGCGCTTCACGCCAATTATATTTAGATACATGTATTGTTTATTGTGAAATTGACTGATCCGCTGATGGTTAAATTTGGATTTATTTTAAAATTGGATTGTTGTCGATTCCAGCTGCTATTAATATTTATGAATTATTTGAATTCCTTCGATCCATCGATTGTTTTGCGACGCTCAGAAAGAAATATAAAAAATTGTGAAATGCTAAGAAACAAATGAAAGATCGGCTTTCAAAAAAACCTACGTGTTAGAACTAGTCGATTTTTTATTTATTGAACAAAGAGAAAGAAAACGAAATAGAATAAAACAAAAAAAGGAAAGTTAGACTTTCAAAAGCTCAGCGTCGGAAATCGCCGACTGTTGATTTGTTATTGTTTTGCTTGCAAAACGAAACTGTTGGAAATCCAGATGCTCCCTACTCCAAACCGTAGGCTGTCTTTAATAGGCTCTGGTGGGTTGTTTTCCACATCCTTTCTGCTCTTATGCTTATGCGAATTTTTATTCTTTTTTGGTGGTTGGCCAGGACACTAATTATTTTTTTTCTGTAGTGCCATCTATTATCTGTTATTATGCTTTAGGTTTGTTCCAACAACAATAGTCTTTTTAATTCGGAAATAACAAAGGCAGTTGCCCACCGATTTTAATAGAGTCATCAATTGCACATTTCCAACTATTGACAGTTTAGTAGAACTAGTCAGAAACACTCCTTTTAAGTCGTTTTAATATTCAGACTTTCTAGCTGATGACGAGTGGCGGCAACACTGTTGCAAATAGAGATGAGAATGTGAGCATTTAAAATTGGCGTTTTGTCGATTCAAGTTGATATTAATATTTATGTTTTATGTGAATTTCTTTTGAGGTTGATAAATTTTCGTAAGGTTTTCCTGATGTTTTAAGTACAGTACACACTTGGTTGCGTTAAGCCCGTCACGCACTTGGCGATTTTTTTTACTTTTGACGATTCAGTATTGTTGCATAAGTTGAATTATTTCCTTTTCTTTGGTCCCCTCCTCGTCTCGGGTTAAGATTAGGTGACGTTCAATCATTTGTCGCGTTTAATTAACACCCACACCCGTCACGATTGAAGCTGCTAACTGTGCTGCAACGTTAGTTTCCTCAGCACAAATCTTGCTTCTGCCCAGGTAGGTAGCAACGTGGTCTTTCTTTTTTTTTGGGAATTCTTTCTATAACCCCCCTGGCTCCACCCAATCCAGTCTGAGCTAACCTTACGTATTATGCTAAGTCCTTTGGTCGCAGCATTCTCTGCAGAGAATTCGGTGCACACAGATAAGATCTGCTCACTATCTCTGCACATCCTAGCTACGTCAGTTGTTGGGTTAACTTTTTGGCATTTAACAATTTACCCTGCTTGAAGGTTCAAGCTTCGCTCAACTTGTATAATAAGTTGTTTTTTTTTCGTAGCAAAATTTACTGCCGTCACATAAAAAGTGATCGTCCCATTTCAATTCAATTCAAAAGTCTCGTCTCTTGAAAGCAAGAAAACAATACTGATATTTGAACTCATGCTTCTGGGAATTTGTTTTCCTTTGTCTTGACAGGAGGAGTGTCGCAGTTTCTATCGGGGAAACAGTCTGTATATATTATATATCAAAGAAAATTCCGCACCACACAAAGAGAATTTTTAACGCCCGCTTTAAATCCGAACTAATATAAATTCAAATGCGTGAGCGTAAATACGTGTTGAGCCGGAAACTTGCGCCGTTCGCCGGAAGTAACTTTAATAAAACATCTGCGCCTCGGAATGGAGAAGTTCGGAATTGCCATCGCACATGCTGAACGATCTCGCGCGGGATTCTGTCACTTCGACTACTTCGGAACAGGTAAGCCGCCAGGAAATAAAATTCGTTTTTGGTTGACATCCGTCGCGATGGAAGTTGTAAATTCGAGTTTATGGCCGGGAACGTGGAGCTAAACGGGAAAAACTTGGAATTTTTTCGAGTGTGAGAAACCCAAAATAGGCAAGAACTACCTCGGGACATACAACGTTCGTTAAAGTTCAAGGAGAATTCAACGATCGATTAAGATAGTAACCTTACCTTTCCATCATGCCCTTAAAAGAATAAATAATATGATTGGTTACTAAAGGTAAAGATGAAAATTTTCGCGAAGTCAGAAATTTCTAGCTAGTGACAAAAAAACAGTTAAATAAATATATAAATACAACAAAGTAATGTTTTAATGTAAGGGTACAAGTGGTGAGGTTCTGAAGGAAATTGAATTCTATTTAATTTTTTTGTGTGTTATAAAACAACAGTGCCCCATTTAAAAAAAACATTTTATTTCCATTTAAAATAAAGAAAAAGAAGGCAAAGCTCTTGATGAGGACGTCAGCGATGAAATATTATTTAAAATACGATTAAAATAATTTTTTCTATTGGCCAATAGATGGCTCTGCGATTGTCCGGTGTTCCTGTCACGCTTTTATTTTACTTAATATGGCGGTGTTCATTTATTCTCGAAGTGCAAGTATGGAATATTTTAAAAGTGAGAAAATGCGAGTGGGATGGAATGATCAAACTTGAATTTATTACTGAATGTGAGAGGGAAAAGTTTTAGCTGTAACACCTTGTGTATTGTTTCTATAAATTCACCCTGCCATGTATAAAATTCTGCATAACAACTTGTTGGTGTTAATATTGAATTTTTTTCACAAACTTTTACTTCGCCGGAGGCGGCGGTAAATTTTGACTGTATTTTATTACCCGAACATCTGTTAACATCGGCGTCAAATTTACAAAATTTAATTAATCCTGAGCTGCTCCTCCTCCCGTTCGCGTCGTCGTTATTAACATTAAAGCGTCTGAACATTCGGATAAAATTCGGTAGAACCTGCACGCAGCATAACTGACTAAACATTCGGATGTTTATGTTCGTTCGGAGAAGTGCGAGAGCGAATTTAATAACGCCCCTTGTTCTTCGAAGCGATTCCAGCTCAGTTCCGAGCTGAATAATGGAGGGTCTTGTAGAAGTTTATTGCTGCATTGCTCGTATTTCTTTGTTTGCTTATTAAGTTAATCCTCCTGGAGGCCATCAGGACTAACGCCTTGCACCTTCGGACCGGTCTAATCAACGGAAATGTCCTCTTGGTTCGTTAGTTTAGTGCAAGAAAGAAGTGAGCTCGCCTGCACCGTTTGAACGAGTTAAGTGCAGTAGATTCCATTTGTTTTAATGGGTCTTGTGTGTTTTAAATTGATGATGAACGTTTGGTTTATTAGTGTCTGGAAATAGGAATCGATATTGGATAGGAAATTGAAAGAGTAAAATTCATTTTTAATAGAACATAAGTGCAGCAGACGAAAAACCTATCACCAATTTTTTTTTTTTTTTTGAAGCTGTATTTATACTGTGAAAGTTTTAATTTTCATTGGCATGTATTTCTCCAATAAAAAGTTTAATTTTCTGCTACCAAAACTTTAGAAGAAATCACTTCTGTACACTTCCATAAACACCCCTGCCCCAATCCGTAACCTCCTGTATCACAGATCCATGACTTCGTAAATAAGTTGCAGACCGGAGTTGCGAAAACGATGTTCACTCAGTGGAAACAAAGTGGGAAAACTCTAAAGATATTACGGAAAAGGATGCCAATAGTATCGAAGATACATAGGGAAAGTGTATCCCTAATCGTCCCCGAAAAATATAACTAACATAAGTTCTGCACGGAGTAAAGGGGATCCAAAAGGAAAATAAACTGCACCTTTTTTTTTGAAAACCCTTCCCCAAGGATATGTGTGCAAAACTGTGGCGTTATTCAACAAATAAACTCTATAGCGGCAGAAAAATAAATCATTTATTAAGGCAATCGCCAACACAGAATTCGGTATGAGATGAAACCCCCTAACGGGGTGGTCGGCCATAATTTTATTTTGAAAGTTTATAAATCGACAGCAAAAAGTGTTTCAACGTGAGTACTCCCGTGTCAGCTTACACATTCGGACACTTTTTTTTCTTAATGGTCCAGAATGAGAACCTGATATTAAAACTAGTTTAGTCAACTAACGATCAATTTTGTTCTGGCTTAACATACTAAAGAATAACTACAACTAAGATATTTTCCATTGAATCATGTATGGCTAGTTGCAACAAACACTTTAAGCCGAGCTTAAATTTAAGCGTTGCTAATAATATGATATTGGCGATTACACAACATTGTATACGTCACATTCTAAGTGGACTTAGAGATAAGTTAGCCTTAAAGTGTTTGGTGCAACTGGCCCTTAGTGTTCGGGCATTTAGCAAGTTCGAAAGGTTTCCTCCGTTTAAGTCATCTAGTGACATTTCGCACATTTAGAAGTTTGGACGCTTCTATGTTGATGTGGTTTTGGAGACCTTCTTTGATGAGAATATGCGAATCTGCTGATAACGTCCGGGAGAATCTCAATTTCTAAACCGCGATGAAGGTCACGTACGCGAACATACTAAGGCGCGTTCACAATACAATTTAACATTTTGTTTTCAAATCTTTAAATCACTTGGATATTAAAGTTACTGACGCAGTCCCACATTAAAAAAAATAAATAACAACAAATATTGTGCGTAAGGCACAACAACAAGAGTAGCACAAAAATTTATTTACGCTCTGAACAAGCCAAACAAACATAACATTCAACACAGAACTAGGTATAAATATAATTGCAAAAACAAAAACAAGAATAATAATAGACACAATCAGGTAAATATGACTAATAATTTTGACGACGACGCAAGAAAAGAGGGCAAAACCTCATCTGGCCAAGTACTACAATCAAATCACGTGTCCCTTTCCGCTGAATACGTTGCCAAAAACCTCCGCAACTCAGCTCGATGCGACGCCACTGGCAAGGCAGACGCACAACTCTGCGCCGCAGATGAAAGAAACGAAAAATTTTGAACGTTCTTAAGTGGAATTCCTCCGTGTGGCTGATGTTGCGTGGTTGCGATGAGTTCAGGTCGGAGCGACTTTACCGTCCTCAAATTGTCCTATTCTTAAAGCGGTGCGGTAGGATGAAGGGGGGTGGGGCGCTTCTACAGCTCGAATATGGTTGAACAGGTTAATTTGGGGCCACCAAAAGACGCCAAATAGTTGCGACAATTCTGTCCCTTTCTAGCCGCTTGCTCCGTACTAGGTGCTTAAGAGGGGGAAAACGAAATAAAATTAGCGATTGTGAAAAGTAAAGACACGTGGCGCACAAGTAGAGCACAAAATGGAGGACAAAATGACTTACCTTGCCTCGCCAGGCAAGCTCCGAAATGAAGATAATTCTCCACGTCACCCAAAATGTCCTAATGTGCAGGGAAAATTTGTAATGAAGCGAGAACATCCGGTAGGTCAACCAAACCAAGCGACAACACTACCAGCAACCGTTGCACTTTGATAGCACGTGGAAAAATATCCGCCCGTGAATGCTTCGACAGCCGCACTCGATAAGTAGTTTACACTCGGAAGAAGGCTAACAAACATAACATTCAATATAGAACTAGGTATACATACAATTGCAAAAACAAAACAAGGAAAATAATAGACAAAACCAGGTAAATATGACTAAAAGTTTTGACGACGGAAGAAAAGAGGACAAAACCTCCTCTGGCCATGTACTACAATCAAATCACGCATTCCTCTCCGGTGAATACGTTGTTAAAAACCCCCGCGACCCAGCTCGATGCGACGCCACTGGCAAGGCGGATGCACAACTCCGCACCGCAGATGAAAGAAAAGAAAAATTTTGAATATTTTTACGTGGAATTGCTTCGTGTGGCTGATGTTACGTGGTTGCGATGAGTTCAGGTCTGAGCGACATTCCTTTCCTCGAATTGCCCTATTCTTAAAGCGGTGAGACAATGAGGGGGGGACGATTCTACAGCTCAAACTTGGCTGAACAGGTTAATTTGGGGCAACCAAACGACGCCAAATAGTTGTGACAATTCTGTCCCTTTCCAGTACTAGGAATACTTCCCCTTGCTCAGTACTAGGTGCTTCCCCCCTTACTAGGTGTTTAAGAGGGCAAAAGAAAATAAGATTAGCGATCGTGAAAAGCAAAGGCACGTGGCACACAAGTAGAGCACACAATGGAGGACAAACCTTGCTTCGAAAGGCAAGCTTCGAAATGATGATAATTCTCCACGTCACCCAAAAGCTCATAAACAGCAGAGAAAATTTCTAACGAAACGGGAACATGAGTAGGTCAACCAAACTAAGCGACAACACTACCAACAACCCTTTCACGTTGATAACATGTGAAAAAATGTCTGCCCGTAAATGCTTCGACAGCCGCACTCGATACAACAACGCCCTCCAACACCTACTCCAAATTGTGCACAGCGACGGAAATAAAACGTAACAGCTTCGCATCAGCGTGGCTTCGGCTAGCTCATCGAAGAAGGCCGGATTCTCAGAAAGAGTACCCCGCTGAACGAGCAGCCCAAAGCATTGGAGTAAGGACGATAACATATCAAACGTTCAAGATAACGAAAAATAATGACTCCTATACATTAAAAAAATTAAATCATGTATTGCAGCAAGTACAATTACAATATTTACAAGTAAGGAATTGGAAAATACTAATACTATAGCGTGGTGAATATTAAAGACTCGAACTGTCAAATTACTATAAGAGGCAACAAAGACAAAAAGAAATACAATTACATTACTAAACGTAAACGCCAGATCTGACCCTTACATATAAGTCATGTTATAAAATATGATTATAAAATTTGTGTACGATGTGTCAGAGGTTTCTAGAAATGAAGAACGATATTGTGTTCAACAAGATTTAATTTTCGACATGCTAGGCCTTATAAGAATAAGATAGCTATTATCAGAGGGAGGATTATATTTAATTTCGCGTTAAATTCGAAAATAAAATGAAGAAAACTCCATTAAATGAACTCTGTTAACTCCGGCCGTTCGGTCCGTTTACTTGCAGTACTTGCAGTGTATTTGCAGTGTTGCCAAATAATTTGGCAAGCGGAAGTTCTCGTTAAGAGTGGTTAAATCACATCGTACAGCGTGAATACTTCGTGAGTCAAGGAATTAATTCGTTGAAGGTGTCTAACGACGTTAATTACGCAAGGAATTTTCAAGTAACGTAGCGAAAAGCAACAGGCAAACGTAAAAGACCAAAATTAGTTCCATGTTCAGTCACAAATGAGCTTTATTTTACCTGAATTAAATGCTTCCGGGCCTGAAGCGAAGAAGCTTTTGATTATCTGAATTACGTGCAAACGTACAGACGAGGGCGGCAAAGGGTGACAGAATAAAAGAAGAAAGGATTTTTTTCCAAGCCTTAATAATAGCTAGAAAACCAATTAACCACTTTTCACACCAATTTTGTCTTCAATCCTTGTAAAGTCTGAATTTCGAATTTCCTTGTATATAGCCTGGTTTTCGAAATTATAACCGGAATCGATTTCTACTTTGGTTCTCACGGTTTGCTGGAATGGCGTCACTTATATTTTTACAATTGAAAGAGATGAGGAGTGAACAATTTCGCAAAATTGTTCACTCCTCATCTCTTTCTCGGTTTTGTGAATCGTTCTTGCGCATTATAATAATTTAAATAAAAATCCGAATTTTTAAATAATAATATACATATTCAGATATAAGGGAAAATTTTGTACTACCACCGGTAGATGTATATAAGTATTATTATTATAGGGATATTTATAATAGAATAGTAATAAAATTGTTAAGATTATTAAAATTTAACAATTAAATTTATAGTAAAATAAAGAATTGATAGAGAAATTTTAAATTTGAAAAATTGCTCCACAAGAAAAATTAAGACGCGATGTCAAGCAAACAAAGTCATATTCGGAACTGCCGGGAGTTTTGTCTCTTGTACTATTATTCTATTGCTTTGGGTGACATAGTTAGCTTATATGGTAACGCGGAATTCTTAGAATTCGCTCTCCATGGAAGTTGTTACGAAAACGCATAGGGCTTTTCTACAACTCATTTCTAATTCAACGAGATTTTCCTTTGCAAATGCAATGTATTTTATTTCAGGCTTTGTCTCTTTTTAACTTGATATGACAAAGTTTTCGTTATATAAGTTCGCAGCGGACGAGTTTCAGTTTGTATTTTCAAATGTTTCATATCCTGATCTGATTTCTAATTTATAAATTAATTAAATTAAGTGTGCAAAAGTAATAATAACCTAGCTTACCAGGATACCTTTTATACATAGAATTGAAGAAGCGTCGAAAGATGCATTTTGAGTGAATTCGATCCGGGTTGCCAACTATATAATCGAAAACTTTGAAGCGTAACAAATTGCGGACTAACACTTTCGCTGTAACGAGTAGGCGGACAAGCGGTCAGACATCGAAATCTTGTTGACATTTGCTTGGCCGCCTACTCAGTATAACAATAACCCATTTATTGGAGAGACATTATTTTTAATTCTGATTGTATTTGTACTTACTTTATACGTATACGTTTTTCGATGTTTATCGACGTTTCATTTTTGCCGACCTAACCATACTTTATATCGCTCAACAACCACGATATACAGTATGATAGATCATATAACAACGTAATGATATTTCCTATCATAAGAGAAAAATACTTACTTCAACGCCCGTATATTCAGTTATATTCTGTGGGAAATTTGCAGTTACCACGAGTTTCATGTGCAATTTTCATTTTATATTTACGTTCAGGAACTGGCGGAAGGAACCCAAGCTCGTGTGCTTTTTCTTCTTATTGTTGCTAGATAATGGATTGCGCTTTTATTATGTGTATTATATTTTGTGTGCAGGCTTGTGTGTTGTATGATTGAACGGTTACAATGCAGGAAGAGAAATAACGCACAAAAATTAGTTTTGTTTTTCTTTTCATGTTAAGTATTTATGTTAAGTAATAATATGTATCATGTTGATACCTGCCTTTAAGTCACAAGATTATGAGAGAGAAAATCCCACTGCCGGCTAATTCAGTGGGGGACGGGTTGGTTCAAATTGAGCCCCAAATAAAGTAATTAAGAAAAAAGAAGGACATGGGAAGTAGGTACATTGTACTTGTTGAAGTAACAAAATTTTAGGCAATTTAATTACAGTGTTATTCGGCACTTTCGGGCAGAAGACACTCTTTTGTTGTAGACCTTATATTTCGAAACATGATTAATCAGAGTTTAAGAGCTTGAGGGTTTCATATAAAAAGAGCACGTTACAATAGTTACAGTTCAGAAAGTTAAAATATTTTCTTAAAAACTCGTTAAAATTAAATTAAAAGAACGATCAAAATTTTATAGATTAAGGCGAAGCACAAACAAGAGCGGAAACGCACTCGGTGGCGGATTTTTATGTTCTTGTAAAGCGTTGTGCAAACCAGAGCGGAAACTACGCGGTGGCGGCACGACCATAAGAAGAACATACAAATTCGCCACCGTGACCGCCACCACGCGAATTTCCGCTCTGGTTTGCACATCACTTAATGGTCGAATGGCAGACACAAACTTTCGTGTCAAAGAAAACCATGTTTGAAATTTAAGGTGTATAACAAAAAGTTCTTTGAAATGTCTGCCCGAAGTTGCCGAACAGCCCTGTAAATAAAAAAAAGAAGCTCCAGTTATTGCACATTTGCCTTTATTCGCACAAGCCATAATCATAACGAGAGTACTTCTAAGGTTACGTAATTACTTCAACCGCCAAGAGTAATTTAACGCAGATACTCTCAAATTATAAACGAAACTGCTATCCGAAGAACGGGGCCCGTATTTCGTTTACTGTCGTTAACAGTTAACACCGGATGAATAATATTTTAACTACGATTACGGCTATGCGTTATCCAAAATGAATAAAAGAGTAATAGAATAACAAAAGGGAAACAACAAATTGCAAGATAATTTAATTCCAACTGTCTGAGGGAAGGCGTCCTAATATTACAGATCGATGGACGGAGTCCGGTCCAACCACTCATACACGGAGCTCATCGATTAATTACTCATGTTTGAACGAGTTACGTGGAGTAGATTCTATTTGTTTTAATGGGTCTCGTGTGTTTTAAATTAATGATGAACGTTTTTATTACTGTCTGGAAAGAGGAATCAATGTTGGATAGAAAATTAAAAGACTGAAATTCAATGTTAAATAAAACATAAGAGAAAACTGCCATCAGTTTTGTTGTTTTGAAACTGTATTTACGCTTTGAAAGTTTTAATTCTCATTAGCGTGTATCTCTCCAATAAAAAGTTTAGTTTGCTTGCGTTAAGCAGCAGCAAATTATAAACGAAACTGTTATCCGATGAACGGGTATTGCGTTTACAAACGTCAACAGTTAACACCGGATAAATATTTTAACTAAGATTGCGACTACGCGTCGCATGTCGTCCAAAATGAATAAAAGAACAAATCACGAAATGGAAACGTCAAATTACAAACTACAAAATAATTTAATTCCAACCTGTCTAAGGGAAATATCCCAAGGAAAAGCGCTCACAATAAAAGCCTAACTAATGAAACAACTAGACAGACTTTACGAACCAACTTGCGCCCAGAAATCGCTTGTTATAAATACCTGATTAACTGAAGTTGTCAGGCTTTGAAGCGGTATAAATGAAAGTTTTGTTTTGCGCAGTGCCTCTTTCACAACACGGCTTAATATTTTCGGTTCAGAAATCACCCAAGCGTCGTAGCTTGATGAAACAACAAAATGGATAAAACCCCATGAGCGAACAAAGTGCATTCTTTTGATTCTACCCGAAGCCAGAATCCAAGGCATGAAAAGGAATCACACCTCCCAAACTGAGCGGGAAGATTAAGATGACACGAAGGCGGTTAGCCAGTGTTGCCAGAGGTAGTGATTTTTTTTATCGAATTATTACTTGGTGATTATTTTAAACAAACGGGATTTTGTGGTAATTTTTCATAAAATGTAAATAATAAGAAAAACTTTATGACATTTAGGCCCGGGTTTTCAATCAAAAGTAACTGTAGCCTTCAGTTTAGTACCACAAGAACAATTTATTGTTTTCATAATTGTTGCTATGGGAACAAACCGACTTATTTTCGAGAATATTTGAAATAAAAATGCCCAAATTTTTTTAATATAAAAATATATTAAGAAATTTAGTTTAAAATAAAAAAAAATATTAGTTTTAATACGAACAATTTTCTTTTGTTTAAGATCGAATGAAATTTTGAAATATTAGGTTAAGATTTTAACAAAGACCAAAAAATAATTCAAGATAACAAAATAAATAAATATTAATGAAATTATTGTAACAAAAAAAAAAGTTTGAGGAGTAAGACTAAAAGACACAAAAAAGTTTTTGTTAAAAAATAGCTTTTGTTATGCGTAATAGTGAATTTATCTTTCAACCAACGCTCATAGCAAACTTTGTTGATACACAGAATTTAAATTAAATTATTAAAGAAAATCGTTACGATTAAATTGATTATCAAAAAGAAAACACCTTGAAGAGTTGTATCTTCCTTCGCGAAATTAATTACAAATTAAGCAAACTGACTGATTGAAAAAATAGTAAAAGAAAAAAGCGAACGAGGAACGAATATTTTCAGCAATAAAATTGTGTTAAGAGATATTCGAGTTTAAATTTAGTAACTTTTTGCAAAGTTCAAATTGGTGCACACACAGATCCGTGAGTCAGTGTAACACCGATCCGATTTATACAAAATTTCTCTATTTTTAAATATGCCCAATTAACTTTTTAAACATGTAGATAAATTAAAACAATCAAGTATAAATAATCACAAAGCAACACAAAACCTGTGGCTGTAATCCAAATAAATAGTGAGAAAACCCCTCGACCACATTAATTCACTGAAAGCGAATACGTATTTCTACTGATATCAGTTTAGCGCTGAAGATGGTAACTTCGTTACCGAAATACGTATTCGCTTTCAGTGAATTAATGTGGTCGAGGGGTTTTCTCACTATTTAAATCAAGTATAAAGTTGTAAACGCATAGTAAAATATCGATTCAATCAATCAATGCGTTCAACGTATAACAGCACAGATACAATGACGTCACAATATGGGCGCACTGCGTTTGAATTTGACCTAGCTTTACAATTTTCTTTTAATACTTAGAACGCTGCAATAATTTCTTTTCTTGAATATCTATTTATGTATCGAAAAATATTAAGAAAAAAATGTTAAACGAACCTTTTAGGTCAAGAGACTTCATTCGAGGGACCCGGAAGATCGACCTCTTATACACTCCCGCTCTACTTAAGCACTTTCTCCTTCCTGATTGTTAGGCAAGTAGAAAATGTCGAATGTTGCATTTACTATGCAAAAAATATTCTTAATTGAGTGCATAAATTAGGTGCAATATTGCAGCTTCCGCTCCTGCTCGATCTCATTTTGTTGCGGACGCCGCGCGGCATGTGCGTACAATTCAAGGAAATTCTGCCTCCGCTACTTGACTCTGACCTTGTAGGCGTTATAATAAATTATAATATTATTTAATCGCAATTTAATTTCGCAACATTTCTTCTCGACGTAATGAATATCCGATCCTTTACACCCTTTACTATTGCAAATAGTATAAAAATGTAGAAGAATGTGTTATAAGAGGTTAAAGGACGTCTTGGAAATCTGTTTTCTTTTAATTAGTCATTTTCTTTCTGTTTTTACTGTATCGATATGATGAAAAAGAACAGAAAAGAAAAAAAAAACGTGGAAAGAGTTAACTGAAAATTTTTAAATTACTTAATATAGCTTTTTATGTGACCTATATTTTAGAATTTTTATACCAATTTTAAATTTAATAAAACTTGAAATTTTTTTCACGCGTGCATGCCAAAAGATTAAAAATCGCGCGAGCTCCGCCGCCCATCAAAAATTCCGTTTCCGGGGCGGCCTAAATAATTTACGCCGTCCCGAACGAACGAACGTTGATAAAAACGCGGTCGCTGGGAGTGGGCGAAACAATTTCGGAATGTTCGGCGGGAGCGGCGAATACGTAAAATATTTTCCTTCCGCGTCGGATGCGTGTCGTTTGTCCGTATCTCTCCGGCGCCGCCGCCGCCGAAAAAAGCGCCGGCGAAAGAAAACCGCATGAATGTCAAGCCAGGGGGGAAAAAAATTAACACGCGCAGGGATAATTGTTTCGTTGCTGGAAATTTATTATTTTCGATGGCACAGCTGATTTTATTTTGAGAATCAGCATTTTCGCTGCGACGGGAGTGAGTGAACAAAATACAAAGTCGTAAGTCACTTAGAAAAGATGGGCGATATCCCGTTGTCAATTAAATTTGTGATTAGAGAAGGCCATGATTTGCAATACACAGTCTGACGTCACACTGTCTTGACGTATATTGACTTGTCAAAAAATCTAACTTCAAATTGAAAAGTTTCTTTGTTTACTCACTTAAACCATTTGCGAAAAATAAACCACGGCCTGCTCAGCGGCGTTGTTCTAAGGCGTACTCGAAACTTATAATTAAAATTTTTGTTAGGAATAAATAAATAAAATATACACATAGTTGCAGATCTTATTTCTATCTAAGAAAGTTCACAAGCACGGAAAAGTGAAAATCGAGAGCGGGGAGAGCGTTTTTCAGGCCCTAAAGAGCATTGCACTAAAACTTATCAGAAATCTTTTGTAAACAGGGACTGGACTTTCTATACTATAAGTTAGTTTTTCTTTGGGAAATAGAAAACTAAGAAAATTCCACCCCTTATCTGTACTTTACTATTCAAGCAGGTAGCGTGCTTTAAATGAATTAAAGACAATTTTGATTAATGAAATTTTGCTGCCACCAGGTAATTTTTAGGAAATTACCGCACCTGTTTACCTGATTAATTAATAACTCTTTTTAACTATATCGAAAGCTTTCAAGGGCTCTTGGCTCAGAAACTGTACAAATAAAAAAATCCCTCATGTACTACATTGGATTTATTGAGCTCTGACTTAAATTGATACAAACAAAGAAAACAAGTACAAAAAATATATAAATAAAGGAAGTAAAGTTTGGTTTAAAGGAATTTTGAAAAGGAAATGTTACATAACATATAAAATAACAATTAAAATACCTTATCAGAGGCGAAACGCAGTAACAGAGGCTTTTGGGATGTCTGAGGGTTCCTTGATTGAATTCTGGGCCCTACGACTGGTATTCTCCGCGTGTACCAACACACACACTCACTCATATTCCCCTGAAGGGGTTTCTAGGGGCTTAAACTGCTATGGTAAAAACAACCGCATGATTGAACGGGTAGGAGAATGACATTTTGAAACCTTGCGATGGATCCTCCGGGTGGATACTGATTCAAATTTTCACTCGCTCCTGCCACGGAGCCTGGATGCTTATCTTAAGAATGTCTACCTCTTTCGCTTACCTTACAGGCGTTACAAAGGTTGCCTAAATCAAGGGGCAACTTTAACAAGCCTTCAACAATAATTTGGCACGGCGGGGAAGGAGGGAATATAGTCGCATGGTTTCTGCGAGTAATGCGATCTTAATTATTATTGTTATGACTACAGTGTTTCCTGTAAAATCATTATTGGCTGAGAAAATTTAATTTAAAATAAAACAGATGAAAGTCCAACCGCAGTAATCAAATTAAATTTAAAATTTCGAATAAAATATAAGATCGACTTTTCCGGGCGTGTAGACTTTGAAATGTGACTTACAAATTTTGTTTTCGTTGTATGAGGCCCCTGGTATTCCCCAGTGGAGAAGATCTGGGTCTTTACCCCCTCCTTCTGTTTAATATTTAAATATTTTTACTATGAGTAGCCGGGGATCTTGTACAACGAAAACATATTTGTGAGTCACATCTCAAAGATTTCTGATAAGTTTTAGTGCAACGCTCTTTCGAGCCCGAAAAGAGCTCTCCCCACTCTCGATTTCACGAGTTCATTCATAGAGAGACGCCCGGCAAATAAATACAACCGTTGCAACTGGGTAGCGGGAGTACACTTCCCAGATAGTGCTCATCTCTAATTTAGAATACACAATTCGTCAACTGAAAATTATACTGTTCGATCTACATTTTCTTCTGAAAATGAGTTAAGTTTTGTTTTGGCTTCTATAGGATCTTATTCATTCTATATCAATATAATTCATTATATAATTGTGCAATTGTGTACAATTTGCCTACATTTATATAGGAAACGGTAAGTTTGGAGTCATTTAGTACAATAAAGATATACTCCTATTTATTAATTTATCATAAACAATAAATTAACTTACATGATTTTTGGCATTACTTTAGGGGTGGGTTTTTATTTAGAGGTTTTATCACTTACAACTGACTGTTCGTAATGCGCGTTCCAGTATTTAGAGACATGACCAGCAGTGGCGGCTCGTGATGATTTACTGCGGGTAGGCAACAACTGCAAAAGGGAAAGTGGGTGCATTTTCCAAATTAATTTGTTTTTCGGGGCTTGTAATTTTTGAACTAAATTTAAGTGTGACTTTTACTGAACTTTTTCACAGCCTTCCAACGCCTTTTACAAAAAAAAACAATTGACGAACACGTTTTTGAGTACAATCAAAATTCAAAAACGTCGCGTTTTTTATTTGGTCAATTAACTGAACGTCTCTCCCTCCTTTCACGATCGCACTTATAGTTTTTGAATTAAATTTAAGCGGGAGATTTACAGAACTTTTCCTCCGCCTTCCAACGTCTTTTACCAAAAAACAATCGACGAATGCGTTCTCGAGATACAATCAAAATTCAAAAGCAACGCGTATTTACTCAATTAATTGAACGTTTCTCCCTCCCCTCACAATCGCACTTGTAATATTTGAATTCAATTTAAGTGGGGGATTTATAGAACTTTTTCTCAGCTTTCCAATGCAGTTCACCAAGATACAATCGGCGAACGCATTCTTGAGTTATAATTAAGAATCAAAAGCAACGCGTTTCTTATTTGCAAAACAATCGACGAATCGACAACAATTGCAAAAGGGAAAGTGGATGCATTTTCCAAACAAATTTGTTTTTCGGGATTGCACAGATGAGGGACCGGAACGTGCAACTTCATAGGACAGGGTGGGCACTGCCCATCTTGCCCACTCCGAAGAACCGCCACTGATGACCAGTAGTCACTTATGCCGCGGAGACTTTGTGTTTTGTGAGAAAAGACGAGGAAAGACTGAGATCCTTTGAAAGGAAAATAATAAGGAGAATCTTGGGAACCAAAAAACGGATGACGGAAAGTTTAAAAAGCCCATGAATCATGAGATAAGAGAGATAATGAAAGTAGAAGACACATTACGAACGATAAACACTAAGGTGGTGTGGTTACATTAATAGAAAGGACTACAAAACACTAACGAAACGAACCCTAAATTCATAATATGTTTTTTTTAAATATTTCTACAATAAGAGGACTCTTCCTCTTTTCGCGTAACAGCTAACCGCCGTCGTTGTTCTTTTGGGATTACGGCATGTTATATTATTTCTCTTTTTGTTCTAATTGCCTAACTCTGACATTTTTAGGAAGACTCCCTTTGTGCGTAACATTAAAGATTATTTTTTTTTACATGGAAGTCCTAATGTAAAAACGTCCTAAACAATTTAAGGTCAAATTCTATTATCTCCTTTTAAATCCAGGGGTACCCAAACTGTTTTAAGCGTCGATTTAATTCATATTTCTAAAACACCTTGTGTAAATATGCAGATGATGTTAAATTTATTTTTTTTATTTGATCTTATTTCATTTATTTTTTATTATTATAAACCAATCGTCTTTTGTCTTTTCTAAATTCATTCGGACTTTATTTTACATTTGAATTATCAGAGTTTGATTCCATTTTGTTTTTTTCTTTCGTTCAAACTTTAGATTAAAAAAAAAACGTTAATGCTCTTGATTCAGTTTGAGTTATTGTTAGTTTGTTTCATAGAATTTTATGGAACCGATTATTTTTTGTTTTTATTTTGAAATTACTTATTCGACTTCATTTAATTCAATTTTGAATATAATCAAATCATCCACGTTTGTTATTTTTCTTTTATTCGATTTGTTTCTATTTTTTCACTATCAATTTATTCAAAAAATTGTATCCGCATTGACAGTTTCTATTTGACCGTTTTTAATTTTAATTTTATTTTTATAATTATATACCAATCGTCTTTTGTCTTTTCTGCGTTGAATTTGACATTATATTATATTTGAATTATTAGTTTTGTTTTTTTTTGTCTTTTGTTCAAACTTTCGGTTAACAACTCTTGATTCAATTTGATTTATTGTTAGTTAGGTACTTTTATAGATAAATTGTGTTTTCGTCTTATCTTCACCGATCGTTTTTTGTTTCTGTTTTTATTATTTGACTTCATTTAATTCAATTTTTAATACAACTACATGACCCAAAACGTTTCGCACAGTTGAAGGTCAAACCTGCAGCTTTAAGTTGTAAATATTTATAACTTCTGTTTTTTCTCTTGTTTAATTTTGTTTGATATAATTTTATAATTTAATGAATCAAAAAGATCGTCTTTTTTTAACTTACAGATTAAATTTTTGGTTGTGAGAAATTGTGAGAAATTCGTCGGTTTTTTAATCGATTTGACTTATTGTTAGTTTTACACAATTTTTTTTTCGTCTTCATCGGCGAATGTCTTTTTGTTTTTGATTTATTCGATTATATCGTGTTTTATTTTTGCATTGATAATCAATTGATCTGTCTTTCTTTTTCTTTTATTCGAATAAGCTTAATTTAATTATTATTTTTTCTCTTATTCGATGTCATTCAATTTATTTTTATCTTTTTAACTATCAGTTGATCATCTTTTGTATTTTTAATTTTTTTTTTTACTAAATTTCAGTTTATTTTATTGTACATTTTATTCTCGTCGACTGATCGCCCTTTTTAGTCTTCTTTTTCTCCTTTTGACACTATTTTAATTATAATTTTGAACTGATCATCTCCTTTAAAAAAAAAAATATTTTCAGATTAAATTTTTGGTTGCGATAAAATTCTGCGGTTTTTATGTCGATTTGACTTATTGTTAGTTTTACAAAAATTTTATATTCGTCCTCTCATCATCGACTGACAATTCTTTGTGTTTGCTTCATTCGATTTCTTCTTCTTTTATTCGAGTCAACTTCATTTAATTTAATTATTATCTCTTTTGTTAATAAAAAAAAAGGTAGCAAATGGGAACCAATGAAGATATTAGAACTACAGGAATTAAAAGTTAGGGAAGGTAGTTAGAAAACAGGAAAGAATAAAGGAAAGTAATTCAAAAAGCTAAAACACACGACTGGTAGGAGAGGAGTATTCAAATTTGAAAAATTACCCGTTATATATATATTTTAAATAAGTGATAGAGTTGCCTGTCATACATAATTAAAAAAAAAAAAAAAACATACTCCTATATCTGTAACGAAGACATCCGATACAGCCTGAGGACAGGCCCTTCATAATTGATTGGATCCCACGTGATCAAGTTCAGCCTGATAATTAGACAGCTAACAATGTATGTACATAATTGGTAGAACCGCGGTGCCTATCATTAAATGCAGTTACTAATGTTTCAGAGCAGCGTCAACCCGGTGCGTTCTAATTTAATCCAACTGTTCAGAAAATAAAATATGTAGTAAAAATTTCGGCCCAAACAAAAATTTCTAGCTTAAAATTATGTATTATCCTAATAAACAGAAGAAACGTTTCAGATTAAACTTCGTAATTTGTTTTGAAATCTATCCTACCCTGACACCGGCCTTCTTTTCTTTATGGCATGTAGAACAGTCAATACATTAATCGAAAACCACGTCCACAAGTGCTTGAAAAGAAAACGAACTGGATAGTCACATAATATAGTTTGTATCTGAGCTTCTTAATATGTAAAGCAGAGGTCCTAAGGCTAGCATTGTGGGACTCCTTGGGGTTCGCTTATTTTTCATAGGAGGAAAGCTTATATGTATTTTATGAAATTTTCAACAAAAAAAGCCGGAATGCTTTTCATTATAGCATCTTCAAAAAAGATTTATCCAAGAAAGTAAACCTAGAAAATGATTTAAAGTCGTCAAGGAAAAAATCAGAATTCAAAAAGAAATGAAGTAGCAAAAAAGGTGTCCCTACAGATGAGGGTTTTGAAGTAAAAACTGTTAGCCAAGAAATTAATCAGTAACTAGCGCCATCTATTGAGATGCAACACAATTTTTGGAACATCAAAAATTAATCCTTTGAATTTTAATTAAAAGACAATTCAGTAAATAATGTTTCCTGAGAGAGAGAGAGAGAGGAAACTGTCTAAGAGGGGACCAAAAAATTCGCTTTCTCAATTTCTAACATATATTATTTAGAAATCTTTGAACTTTGACTTACACTAAAATAGTCTAAAACTAAAATAGTAAAGGAGACTGTGGTTTAAGAGATAATTGAAATTAACCTCCGCCCTTTGACTTGCAAATATGTTTTGACTTTGCCGCGCTTTCTTATGCTGAAGCAAGTTTGTTCGGAGCCCTCAAACATCCTCTGTATGGCACTATTTCGGCCCTAATTGGGACCTCATCAGCAGAAGAGTAGCTCGAGAAACTCCATCGAAATCCGGACGACTTGCCAGATTTTAAATTTTAAGTCCCAGTAATAGCAGACAAGAGCTTAAGGCGCGCCCTCAGGCGGCCAGGGTTTTGACCTCATACTGTGTGGAAATTTATAGCAAATGACAACTGTACTGTTGCCTGGTAAGCTATAATGCACAAAGCGGCCAATGCGGACACATTCGCGTGTCGTCACAATTTTACGCTGAAGCAAGTCTGCTCAGATTTCAGTGGGACACTCAAGTTTCTCGAGCTACTCTCCTGCTGATGAGGCCCCAATTAGGGCCGAAATAGCGCTATGCAGAGGATGCTTGAGGGCCTCACCGCAATCTGAGCAGACTCGCTTCAGCGTCAAATTGCGATGAAACGCGAATGTGTCAGCATTGGCTGGTTTATGCATTATAGCTTACTAGGCAGCAGTGCAGTTGTCCCTTGTTTCCGCACAGTACAAGGTCAACCCCTGGCCTGCAGCTGTTAGCAGAATCCTGATTTGTTCTTCAATTTTGACATAAAACTTGTTGAAATAGTGTATAGAATGATTCAAAATAAGTCTCCAACCCGGATAGTACCCGAAAACACAAAGCAAATAACTGCAGATACAGGAGGATCTAACTTGTACAGTAGTAACGATTACTTTTATAACGTAACGCTGTGTTTATGTATGAAGTAGTAAACGGTGAATTACAGAAGTGTTTTTTTGTTAAATAAGTGTTGCAGGTGAGTTATTGTATTTTTGTTGTGTAAAACGATTGTGTTTAGTTAAAAAAGTTTTGAAAATTAGACGATTATTTTTATTTTATTATATGCGAATCTCAAAGTCGTTACAGTATACATTGAATTCTAAGATTCTGACATTATTTCTGTTATAGAACAATAAATAAGTATCAAGTAGTAACGCTGCTAACAACTTTAATTAATAACTCAGAAAAGAACAGCAGGAAAAAAAAATTTAATTGAAAAATATTTGTTAGAGTGGTCAGAATATGAGAGGGACCTATGGGCGGAGCTTATCTGCTTGTATTGCTTATGCAACACGCACCACGTGACGGGTCCTTCTCACATTTCGACCATTCTACGTATAAGTTTCCAATGAGCTTTGAAAACGAACAGGGGAGGGGGTTTATTATAATAATGACTAAAAATTAAATTTTTTAAAATATTTTTTTAAACTGCTCATATCTGCAGACCTTAACCTATGCCAGTTTGAAAAACAACAATACAAGGTACCACTAAACTGGAGTTATTGATTAATTAGAACAGTTCAAGAAGTTGATATACCTGCAGCAATAATCCCATAGGATGTTACACGATCAGAAATCAATTATTGCCTTTACTTCAATAAATGTAAGTAGGGCCGTAGCCAGACTAAATATTCAGAGAAGGCTTGTCGTAGTGCAGGGCAGGCTCTATAAGTTTTTATTCTAGCACTTTTAAAGAATTTTTAAAATATTCTCTACATGAAAAACACAACAAAGATAAATGAAATAATACCATTCAAAATAATTGCAGTTTTTGTGTTGTTTGAAACGAATTTTGCTTAGTTTTTTTTTTTATATTGAAATTACCCAATAGATGTTATCTGTTCGCAAATTGAAAGATCACTTCCAGTGTTGCCTTGTGAAACATAAAACTGGTAACAGTGTGACATGAAAAAAACATGAAAAAAAAACAAAAACAAAAGGAACTCTTTGCAAAACTCGTTAATTTCAAATTCAAATTTAAATTTATTAGTGTGTATCTCTACAAATTTGTAAAACGCTTATCATAATAACTTCAACAATAAAACAGCCTTCGACGCACAGAATTCGTGTAAAATAAAAGCAATCCCTCAACCGGGTTGTCAAATACATGTTTGCCTGTAAAGTCTGAGATAACGGGCACCGCACCGGTGCGTTGGCGGGAGTACTCACGCATAGCTTACGCAAGGGACTCTCACTAGCGGGGAAGAGTACTCTCACCACTCAGCTGCGACAGTTACTTACTTATTTGCCGGGCGACTTTCTAAGATTAAAATTACGATTTCCCCAAGAAATCGAGAGTCGGAAGAGCGCGATTGTGTTTTATTAAAGTGTTTGAAATAATTTGACAAGTATTATTTCTGAACACCGAAGTCGTAACAGTATGTATTATTTCATGTCAGGACGGACCCTCGCGTCGTAGTGCAGGCTTAAATTTTGCAGGGCAGGCTCAGCCTCCCTTGGCGCTCCCTCTAGCTACGGCCCTGAATGTAAGCAATTTAAAAGGAGTAAATAGTAAATATAGTTGTCCTAAAGGCATCGTAAAATTGCTATAATTCATCAATGGTGTTGCAAGTAGACTGAAAAATGTATGAATTTTTGAAATTATACATCCGTATCCATAAGTTGTCGATATTACAGTGAACTTCTCTCTTGACTTTCCCCACGAGACGCTTAATTTGGAGCGTCGAAACTATTTACCGTCGGCAAGTACCGCCCCAACAGGGACTCAATTGCAGTCTTATAAATTTGAAGTCCGTATAAATTCTCAGGCGGCTGACAACCTGTAGCCGGGGCGCACGTAATAAATTCCCCGAATACGTCATTTGAGAGTGCAACGTAACGCTGCTGCAGGATCATAGAAGGCTCTCGTTAGCTCTGCATGCAACGCGCGGGTTGGCATTACTTGATTACTTATGAATAAATTAAAGCGCCGTGTTCGCAATGCAACCGAACGGTGATAATGGCGCGTTAAATATTTATAGGGCAAAGCAGATGAAGGCTTTTTTATAGCTGGATGTGTGCGTAAGTGAGCAAGTTCAGTTGGCAAATGGGGAAGTAATTATCGGCAGCAGTTTTGCCAATTTATAATGTATACATATTTTGATTTCGGTTAATTAAACGTAGTGTGTACGTACCATCGGGTGCTTAAAAAGGTAAACGATTTTAGTCGCTGTTATATGTCTGGCTTTGATTTACTAATGCCGGATAATGGACTAATGTTATTTGATAGTCACAGATATTTGTTAAAAAATACAGTAAAACATTCACATAGAATTTATGAACGTTTCCGGCTTGTAACATACTTGGCACGCAGACTTGCTCGTACAAAGAAGAAGCAAAATTTTGCGCTCCAAGTACGCAAGTCAACACATGCATTCTTAATTTCTGTAGTTCTAATGTCTTCAATTCTTTAATTCGTTTATCGCGGTGAATTACTCCGCATTGCATTGAATACTCCTCTCCTACTAGTTGTGTGTTTCATTTTTGTGAATTTCTTTCTTATTTCCTATCTTCCTTTCCCAATTCTTAATTTTTGTAGTTCTAATGTCTTCAATTACTTGGTCTTCTCATTTAGTCTTCAGCCGTGCTCTGGTCTTCCTGTCATTTCCCATTCCCATTTGCTATTTTTTTTTATCAGTGCTTTAGAGTCCTTTCTATATGACCAAACCACCTTAGTGTTTGTAGTTTAACGTTCCTGATGATGTCTTCTCCTTCCATTATCTCTCTTATCTCATGATTCATAAACTTTCTGAACTCTCCGTCATTCGTCTTTTGAGGCTCAAGATTCTCCTTATTATTTTCCTTTCAATGGATCTCAGACTTTCCTCATCTTTGCTCGCAAGACACAATGGGCTAAATGAATAAAATGAAGCGAATGCTTTTACTTCAATTGAAGGCATGAATGCAATAACCGAGTAAGTCCACTCATATTAGGCAAAATGTTCAGGAAAAGCAAAAACTGATCATGACCTAAATATGATTTTCATGGTTTTTGTTAATGGTGTTGATATTGACTAAGTGCAGACGGATGTTTACTGCGACGATTTGGACCACCTAATCAAAAAGTGCAATATATATTAGCGAATCGACTTGCCCAGTTATTACGCAGTTTTGCGTATTTAATTTTTAATTGCGTCGTTAGTGGATTTGTTCTGCTACTTTATAAGTTCATTGCTGTGCATACACAATTGAGTCAGAAATACTGACGCCGGTTTGAACTTGGCGCGCCTTTGGTTTGGTGTTTTTTTTTTATTCAATACAGTTGGCAATCATTCTTAACTCATCTTTTTTTAATCACCACCGTCTTCCTCGTCCACTTTTTTTGACTCTTTTTCTTTCATAGTGTTGCTTTCCAAATCTACGGTCTTTACCATAATTTTTTCGCTTTGATTTTTGTTGTTTTCAGTTCTTTTTAGGTTATGTTCAGCTTTTTAGTTTTATTTTCCTTCGCTCTGTGTATTCTTCTCTCCAAAGTTAGCCCTTAATAATTTCTACTACCATTTCCGATTCTCAGTTTTCTTTTTGTTTTGACCAGTATTCTTTTTGTATGGAAATCTTCAATAAATATGATTTATTCCACTACGTTCATTGAGGCTGTAACACTTGTAATCGCTGTGAAGATTCATACTTTTTTTCTTGATGAGAACTTTACGTGTTTTGAACTGATTGATTATAGCCCTTGCCCCTTTCTTCTACATAAACCATGTTTCATATTAACATTACCCAGTAATGAGACATTAAAAATTATTTTGTTCAAGGGAGGTCATAAAACAGAAAGCGACTATCTGTTAACAGCAGTAATTTTAAAATCCACGGTTACCCGTGGCCAAAATAATTTTTGATGTCAAAGCAGTGGCGGATTTTTGCATAGGCGAAAGAGGCGCGCGCCTGGGCCTTCTCAAATCTCAGTTTCCCAAAAAGAAAAACTGTTTCCGATTTTGCAAAAACAACGTCCCGATTTATGAAACTTAGAAGCATCCGAAGCATCTCAAGGCTGATTATGTCTAAACAAGCGAATCTTGAAATGTACCTCGGTCAACGCCTTCGAATCTTGAAATACACTTGGAGCAGCTGCAGCACAAACACCATACTAATGGAGTTATCCGTCGACATTTTCAGAGAAATGACCTGATGTCTGTGAAAGGCAACGTTGTTTTTCAAATTGTAATTAATTATACAATTTCGTAGCTTTTTGCAACCACAAAAATATAAAATTTGCCTAATATGACATCATCTTTTATGCAGGGCTGGATCTAGAGTTTTCAGCGCCCCAGGATAAACAAGTTTTAATGCCCTTTTTATTTGACGATAATGTACACTATAAAATTTTGTTTCTAACTTTATTTATGTACAGTTTGTTTATGGAAGCTATTTTGTTTATGGAAGCTATTTTGTTTATGGAAGTTACAAATTCGGTTAAATTAGCAAACAAGTAGAATTAATATTTTTCACGATGAATGTAATGATGCGTGCTGAAAAGAAAGTGAACATCGCCTTTGCGAGATAAAGGTAAAAATACACGGAATACCTATATATTGTTTTACCAATCGATAGAGAATAAATTTAATTTCTTGATTAAAATAGTTCTTTGTCAGAAGACGTTTTGATTATTTATAGATTCGTTAAGAGGCTTTGCACTTTGAAAAAAAAATTGTTTAAAAAAAAATTGTCTTTTAATTCATTTGCGACATATCCTCGTTGTAAATGCAAAAAAAGGAAACAATCAAAAACAATAAAAGCAATCATTTTTGATTATCGAAATTAAAACTGCAAAAAAATTAAATTCCTAAAGAAAATAAGAGAAACAAATGACGACTACTGCAATAAAAAGTTAAAAACATTTTTGTGGTTATGTAAAATTACTTACCAGAAAACATCTAAGAAATGACATTTATTCCATTAAATTTTACGAAGTGTCCGTGCAAATATTATTACGAAAAAATGAAGTTCGGTCCTGAACCCAAAATCATTAGGGTATTCTAAAAAAAGTCCTCTGCAGTATGATTTTTAATGAAAGACTGAGGATAGTTTGAATTTACCGCCACACCAAGTTATTTTTATGTTGGCAATACCCACAGGCTCTGTAACTAACACTTATTTGTCACTATTACAGTACATATTTTAATTCATTTACATATTGTAACAGCCGGATGCTAATACATTTTATTATAAAATAATTATTTTGTAGCCGACACTTGAAAAAATTGAGATTGACGTTTCGCTGTGAATTTAACTGCTTTTTCAGGAAAGTTAATATTTTATAATAATTTTCTTCGGACTATAACAATGCATTCTTGTTGTACAAAGCCCAGGGCGCATATGCAATTCACTTACAGACGAACATGAAGGAATTTTTACGAAGTTTAACTTGTTTGGCGCGAAGAGTTAAATATATATATATATATATATATATATATATATATATATATGCTGTAGTATTCTTCCGGGTAGTCCTCCGCGTTGAGTTCTCTAAAGAACTATTTGTCTTCTGACAACGTTTCGGCAAGGTCTCACTTGCCATCTTCAGGTCTTCGCTGCTGCTTGCCTGCTTCTGCTCCTCGTCGTTACTCGAGTCACAGTTCTATATAACGACGAGGAGCAGAAGCAGGCAAGCAGCAGCGAAGACCTGAAGATGGCAAGTGAGACCTTGCCGAAACGTTGTCAGAAGACAAATAGTTCTTTAGAGAACTCAACGCGGAGGACTACCCGGAAGAATACTACAGCATTCAACACCCGCGGAAGCCTACGGATTAACATATATATATATATATATATATATATATATATATATATATATATATATATATATAATATATATATAAATATCCAAATTTACTCTTTTATTATACATATGTAGAAATAATATCAATTTTATAATTTTTAAAAACATTTATAAAAAATATCCTAATTCTGCTTTTATGCAAGTAATTATTCTTTATTTTAAAACAACATGTAAATGTTGTTTTAAAATAATTTTAAATTTACGATTGGTAGCCAGATTTAGAGAGCTCAAAAAATTTCGTCTTAGTTTTTAATGTTAACAGTATTATAAGTCTACAGTCGACACTTACAATATTGAGTTTTAGTGGTTGGCAATCCTACCCGAAACATCCCAAGCTTAATTATCTAAATACGCGCATCTTGATGTGTACCTCGGCCACGCAATGCGAATGCAAATCTTGAAACATACCATAGCGTAACGCCGTACTAATGGCGTTATCTGTTACTATTTTCAGAGAAGTGAAATGTAGGCGACTAGTTAACGGCAATGTTGCCTTTCGAATTCGAATTCGTAATTAATTATATAACAATTTGGCAGTTTGGAGCCATTAGAAAATATTAAATTTATTGTTCGAATAACCGTAAACTCTATATACATATAAAAACGTGAACGCGGAATGCACTCTGTAGTGATTTCGAAAATATTAAGAGGGGAACCTTAAAATTGTATTGCGCCAGGGGCCTCTCAAGTGTTAAATCCGTCACTAATGTCAAAGTACTTAAATTTGGTAATATCGCTCTAATGAGTTGAAACATTTGCTAGGGTAGATAGTTCTTCTTCACCGAGAGAAGGAAGTACAGGCGTTTAGCGATAATAATTTTAAATGCAATGCAAATATCCTTTTGAGGAGCAACTCTAATTACTAACTTACTATCAGTAATCCCTCCCGTTACGTGTTTGTTTTCTACTAGTTTCAGACGATTTCCTGGTTCGAGCGAACGGAACTCGTTAACAATAGTTTCCCTTTTTGTAAGTTTGCCGATTTTAAAGCTTTTCTGCGGATCTTCATCATCTTGTCGTTTTAATTTAGGAAAAATGTGGCCACGTTAGCTGAGTAGATTCATGAAGTGTTCTTGTGTTTCAGAATGAAAACCCTAATAAAGGACTGGGACAAGGACGAAAACGGGGATCGAGCTTGATCGTCCTCACTCAAGATGAGCCGCGACGAAATGCACATTCGAGATCGCCTCCTGATGCTGGCCGAAAGCTCAAGTACGCACAGACCCTTCAACGTTAAGCGCAAGGTCGCCTCCCGACAGGGCTCCAAAAACGGGCCCAAGTTAAGCGTGCAGGACTTCGTCAGGATGGATCCGGGCTACACGCCGGATATAGAGCACCTCGTCTTTCCGGGCAGAAAAAGGAATCCTCAGCAGGTGGCTCCGAGCAACGCGTCGACGACCGGAAAGACGAGGTCTAGGCTGGCGGAAATGTTTGCGCTGAGCAGACATCTTCAGCAGAGGTCGGTCGATAGGGAGACGAAGAATAGAAATAGCGTAATAAACGTAAGTAAACAGACAGATAATCTAAATGGCTAGATAAATAATGAAAACATCCTCGTGTACAGAACGGAAATTAATTAAAACATTTTCTAAAGTGAGAGAGAAGGTTAAATTAAATCATGGTCTACTTGCTTTAAAACCTGCAAACAATCTATTTTGAAATGTTGAAAAGGCTAGCCCTGAAATTTAAATTAATTTACTTATAAGCCTGCTGGTTTCTATTTTTGAAAATAAGACGCGATGTAATAATAAATGGCTTCTGTTTGTTGAGCATGGAAAGGTCTTCCGAGTCTGAGAGGACCGTCTGAATCAAAGCAATTTAAAGCTTGTAATTGGTTTTGAACTTCTTAGCTTTCGAAGTTGATTTATTCATCTTTTTCGCTGGCACCATCAAGCCATTAACTAGTAATTTGATCTTGTGGAACATAATAAGGGATCCGATAATTTTGATCGTAAAGCCCCGATATCCTTGAGATGTTTTTAATTTTTAAGCTGGGTGTGAAATTTTGAGGGTAATTTGCATTTCGGAAAGCATCCCCGGGGACCCTTCGGCGAGGATAAAGAAAATGACAAATGCTCCGAGGGACAAAGTTTATGCCGTCGCCGCCGCGATGGGAGCTGAATGACAATAGTTATTCGCAGTGAAATGTCATGACAGTTCTGAAGAAAATGTTTATGTTCTAGACAAGGGACTGCAAATGTGTTTATCATCGTGCTGAATAAAAAGGGAATTATTGTCCTGAAGCTAACTGAAAACACAACACACCATTTTAGCTTATTTTTAGACGTTTGCTTCATATGAAATTTTTTGGGGGCATTATGAGATTATTAAAAAAAAACAGCTGTTTTCCGCTCTTTATTGAAAAGCTTTAATCACAGATTGAGATGCTGCACGATTGAAATACTTCGTCTTTAGTTACCCCCCCCCCCCATTGCATTGAGCCAGCACAGACTTTAAAATATATTAAAGAACGTCTCTGTGTATCTCAGTTTTGCATCTGAAAGACGAACAAAACTTCTTCAGAGATCCTTTCATCCGCATCTCTTCCTCTCCTTCATATCGCCGCCCTTTATGACTTCAAAATAAATGATTTACAGCACAATTGAGCCGCCTCGGCTTATTTAAGCCCCGAAAAACTTTCACAGCCTTCTATAACGAGACTGCTAATTACGCGCGTTACCAAGGACGAAACCTGTAAATATTTGTTGCAGTCTTCGATGCGACGTTCTCAAAAATAATTAATTACTAAGCTCATTGTTTCCGCTTCCATCTTTGAATATGTAGAAAGGAATTTCGAAGTAAACGTCGGATTTTTTCGGCGCCGACGATGATTGATAGCTTTCTTGGGAGGAGGGTAGCAAAACACGTCTGCCACCCCAATCGATAAAACTACGTGCACGCGTTAATCTCGCCTGATCCATAATTAAAAGCCAATTAACGGACGAGATTAAACGATGATAATATTTCTTTGGATAAGGTGGATGAAGCAGGGGATGCGTAGGGTGAAGGGAGAAGAGGGTGCAAGCAGCTTTGTTTGTCTGGAGGAGCGTTGCGGTTTAGCTGCGCCGGTGGAACCTTGTTTTGATAATTTTTAATGCGGCGAATACAATTTCTCGCGTTTCTTTCATAATCCGCTTATTTTTGATGGGAAAATTGAATTTCCTTAAACCTACACCGCTTTTTTTCCCTTGGCGACCGAATCTAAGAAAATATTTAGGTTTATGAAGCGAGCAGAAATTTTAATCGGTTTTTACAAAAATATTGTTTTAATTTTAAACCTAGAAAACTAAATTATAAAACTTTATTTATTTAGTAGACTTCGAAGTTTTTAAAATCCTTTGCCGTTATTTTTAGTGAAGAGTTCTTTTGAAAGTCTTCTTTCAGCTTAGTTTCAGCTGAAAGAAGACTTTCAAAAGAACTCTTCACTAAAAATAACGGCAAAATATCGATAGAAAGCGTTACGCGCTATGTCACCTAAACCCGTCCATTTCTCTCCTAGTTTTTTTGCTGCTACATTCGACCAGAATTTTTGCTTTTTGGAAACCTATCGCTCTTTGATTATTTAAGTTGGCTTCTAACTTATTTGCTGCTTCTACTGGGCGAGTCACACTCTCCATTTTGCCCGCGTAAACGAGTTTTCGACCAAAACGTCTCTGTAAATTTTTGGTTTAACGCGTGGTCATATTTCATCTTCAGTTTTGCCACCAATTTTCAACTCCGTTACTGCCGAAGTCGTTTGTATGTGTGGTAAATATTTCTGCTACACAATATGCAGCCCTGATTTTCTCTCAACTCCGCACGTTCATTTAGCCCTCGTTTTAGTGTAAAACTTTCTCTGGTAAGGGGCATACGTTCATTAGAGTTTGCTCGTGAGTAAGCTAACAGGTGTTAACCTATTTGGATTGACGTAACCTTTTTTCCCCAAGGGTTGTTTTCTTCGCTTGAGAAACACTTCTTTGGTGTCAAGCTAAGTCCATTATTACTTACAACTTTGGTTGCCTAGTGTATGTTTCAACTTTGCGTCGGACAATTTAATTCAATCAATACAATTCTCTTTTTATTAAGGGCACTAATTAATTTTTGCTCTATAACAATTGTCAATGGTAACTTTATTGCTTTTGTCAACGTTTGAGTCAATTCAGTTACAAGTTTTTTTTTTTTTGTTACATGGGTTATTGTGAGACGACAGGAAACTTCCGAACGCACAAACCATCTTGTATTTTGAAATATTTAAGATCAATTGATGAAATACTTTGAACCAAACTTTAACGTTAACGTTTTATTTATTGCGATTTGCCGTAAATTGTTTTTTTATTCTGTCATTGAATTGTTGTCTTGGACACATTCTGCCTTTTAAAACTGGAGTTAATTTTTGGTTGAAATTATAGACTATACCGTGGTCTGTATCTTCCAGTTGGCACCTCCCGGTTAATTATTTTTAATATACTCGTTTTTGTGGATTTCCTCTTTTACTCCACGCCCTCTCCAACTATAAAAATCTGTCATTGGTATCACGCTGTGTCCCATGGTGACGACAACAAGTCTGTGTACGCAGGAACTACCCTGCCTCGCTTTATGTACTCATGTTACGGTTGGCATCCAACGTAACAAAAGTTGTAAACAATGATGTAGAGTAGAATTAAATAGAAAATAACATATGGCCGGAGCTTATCTTCATATATAGCACCGGTCACGTGACAAATTCTTTTCAAGTTGACAGATCCTTAACACTAAAATCATTTAAAAATAAAGTCGAAAAAGGTATATCTACTGCTAACGTAGCACACAAGAATTGTCACCCCCTTAAACTTCCCTATGCTCGGCCGGTGCCGCAGGGCAGTAACAAAATTAAATTGTTATTTGCATCCTTTTGTTCAGCTAGCTTGCTGTACCGAATGGCGGGTAGATTCCAATAGAGCGATAAACTAATGTTATTAAATAAGGGCAAAAAATACTCTCGACATATATTTTAAATAATAACAGTTTACTCAAGTTAAAATGGTGAAAAGTATTTTTCGCACAAGGATGAAAAGTATTTTTCGCACAAGGTTGAAAAGTATTTTTCGCACAATGGTGAAAAGTATTTTTCTTTTTCATATTCTGTCTAAATATTTGCTGTTCCAAGCTTGAATACACTCTCTGCTCGGAAGCCTCTGAATGATATTCATGGTGACATTCTTACTTGGAGTCCAATCCAACCTCAAGTGCCTTAGTTTAGGTTGGGTTGGATCAAGATTCATGAAGACAGGTTCACTTAAAGTTCAACTTTAAAACCAAAAATCAGCACTCACGGTAAGTAAGGTGGTTTCTTAACGAACAGCAAGACAGTCTTATGTAGGACCTCGATCTTCGACCAGCCAAATGCTTGAACGGTCTTAGAGCTGGTCAATTGTATGGTACGTGTACGTAATTCGATAACAGCTTGCTGGTAAAAGGCAGCTTAGCAGAAATTGCCTACAAGTAAACAAGGAACCATAGGTAAAATTCTAAAAAGGAAACAAGAAAACTTATCAAGTCACTCCAATAAAGATAAACTATCTGGAAGGTTTATGAACGGTAGAATCGACTAACATTGACAATAACTTGAGTATTCGCATAGAAGTGTAATTTCAAAAACAAGATTGTTAGAACCGTTATATGTACTTCAAACTGGAGTTCCACAGGGAATCCTGTGGCCCTTTGCTATACGCATGTCTAAGTTATCTGTTGTTTTATATCACTTGGGTATATAAAAAAAAAACATGCATTCATATGCGGTGACACTCAGTCTGTGTTCTTATTTTCCTCTTAAAACAACCCCTATAGTATAGTAGTCTAGGTTAATTGCATAATTTTATTTTCTAATCGTAATTTCAAAATCAATCATTCAAAAAAAAAACCGAATAAGCTTTAAAAATATATTATCGAATTTCTAGCTTATTTTGTATAATGTAAATTGATATTCTATGCATTTTGGCATATTTCCAAACATACAAGTCATGAACAACTCTGTAAATGAAATTATCAGGATTTTATCTGCTACACGCTAAATGAGCACCGATGATGCCATCCATCATCAGATTGGGAACTGAAACGTCGAAATTTAATTTAAAATATTGTCGGTTGCATAATTTTATTTATTAAATAACAACGATAATAATTAAAAATAAATCATCACTCTTACATAATACGTGTTACGAAAATAAACGTTTTTATGGGGAAAAGGCGATATTCAGGTCGTAAAACGCGATGAAACTTTTACGAGCGGAATCCAAATAGAATCTTCATAACCGAGAAAATTAAATTGGCCGCGATAATCCTTAAATCAGGTTATGGGAGGCGTTAAAGGTCGCATTAAAAATAGACGCCAAACAAATTGCAATTAAAACAATGGAAAAATAATTGTTCTAAAAGAATAATATCGGTTACTATTAAGTTCGTTTTAATATCAGTTGTCAACAAGTTTATTCAGGTTTGGACAAAAAATGGATTTTCTATTAAGGTACAGTAATAAAAAAATTTAAATAATTCGGAATTACTTTATTGTGTGCAGACGGGAGTGGAAAAGATGATGCATTAAAAGAAAAGGAAATGATGGCTATATTGTTTCTCACGGTGTCTACTTGTGTTGTCACGATTAGATTTTTTATAAAACAATTTAAAAACTGCGGAAATAATTAACATACTTAAACTTTATGTGCAATACATTTATGAAATTCTAGAAGTCAGCGAGAAACGACGAGCGAGTTATCAAACTGGAGCGATAGCATTGCAAGCTTTCGGAAACTCAAGTGCTGTATCGCGATTTAGTTAAGCAAGTAGATTTTTGTAAACATAACCGTATAAATAGGCCTAGCTGAATTGAAAATTTTAGTCGTTAACTAAGCTGTTAGTGCGATTCATAAAAAGGGTCTCGCACTGTCCCCACGATGGTTGTTGTCCTTCCTTATGGACTGGGACCGCTGCCATTGCTCCATCAACACATCAACATCGACTGCGTCGCCCTGAAGGACCAAGTACCGCAGAAGGCTTATAATATTTTCAGATTGTCGAAATTGGTTCACTCTTTATCTCTTTCTCTGCTTACGTATTCGCATAGTTATTATTAAAGGAAAATTTATACAAAAAAAAAAAAAAAATCCTACTGCAATGTCAGGTCAAAAAGCAATAGTAAGATGTCGCTATTTTATGTGTTGAAAATTTATACGTTTTTTTTCTTGGACAAACAAATAATTTATGAATATTAAAAAATGTCTAGTCTCGATTATTAAAATTCAGCAATTAACCTAAAATTGAAACTAGAATGTGAAAGAGAGAGGTGAAGACCGAAGAACTCTGTATACTTTTTAAAGGCTTTGTTACGTTGTACTATTTATTGAAAATCAAGCTCGCCAGCCTTGGAGGGGTACGCTATATTTTATCTTGCGAATGTGGGTTTTTTCTCTAATAAATTTAGAGACTGTCAGCCTGAATACTCACCTGAAATTCTTTTACCCTGGCCAACACGAAACACCCCCGTTTTACAGATAACCCAACTTGCTCTCTTGACCAGCGAGCCACCGCGGGAAAGCGATTTTCTTGTTCGGTAGCTAATTTGAGTTGAAAGGCGAAAAATACTCTAACAATGGTGTTTCCCTCGAGAAGTCGGAACAGGGCCGTTGTTCGCCTGAAGTTTGTCACATTTTCCACTTTCGTTGTCTCTCTCGAATACTTATTGAGGGTGTAGAATGAGTTTAAAATGAGTGAAATAAAAGAGAATGGTAATTTTAATAAATATATTGAAATAAAAAAGAAAAATGAAAAAAATAACCAATGACATGTAAATAGTTTACAATATGATTCCGTTAAAATTACAACAACGCTAAACACAAGAGAAATGAAGTCTTACAAAATAAAATATAATAATATAAGGGAGAGAGGGAGACACAGTTGTTAGATATTTAGTGCGAATTAGTTTCTTAAGCAATATTGGTTTGTCTTACCAACCCGAGCGTAAATTAATCTTCTCGTAACCGTTATTTAAGGGGGCACAATAATTTTGTATAAAAACAAATGAGAATTTTTTCGGACGGTTTAAATACACCAAAATCACTCTGCGCGGGAAAGCTTTTGCCTTCCGTTCCCGAGTATCAGACTTGAAGAAAATTACTTAATTTAATTACATGAAAATTGAATTTGTATTTCAACTTAGAATCGCCTGGAACGAGAAAAGTCGCGTGCTTTTCTCCTTAAGCTTATTCGAAGTCCATGTGTATTAATATTGATTCAAATGTTACTTGAACTCATTAATGAGTTAGTTAAGGTAATAACAATTCAATAATTAATTGATTACATTAAGTACATATTCAATCACAAGGCGTAGATTCAGTTACAAACAAATCCGTGTCTGTTCTTCCATGTTTCATTTTGTTTTGTTTTCAAATTAGTGATATTTCGACCTGATTCCTAATTTACAATTATCTTAAATAAGCGTACCAAAAAAATCTAGATTCTTACAGTCGCTTAATTTACAAATTGGATGAGAGAGATCAGGAGCATAGAATTCCTAGAATTCTCTTATTGCATTAGATAAGATAAAAGCTGAGTTCAACATTAAAAAAAAACCTTTCTTTTCTCACCATCAAGCTTCAATTCGAGGTTCTAATTAGAATCAAAAATTCTGATTTATGTTAGACAATAGCCGTTCGAATTCTGGGTCGCTGTAGCTTTGTTGGTAAAGCTGTTGGCTAGCAGTCAAGGAACTTGGAGCTCTTATAGTAAACGACAGTTGTTCGAATTGTGGGTCGTTCTAACTTAAATTAGTAAAGCTCCAATTTCGTAAAATTGATATTGCATCAAGCAGGTTGCATCGTTCCCATTTAAATATAAAAAAGTAACTTGCGACGTCATATGAAACTTCCATCTGTCACAGTAAAGTGAATAGAATGAGTTTTAATCTGTCTACTAAGGCCTAATCTAATTCACTAAAAATGGAATCAATTCTGTGGTCCTATTGATCAAATAATGCAAGAAAACCTGATTATTATTTTCAATGGAATTTTTCACGGGACGTGACGTAACCAGTTACGTACCCAAACCCTCCCATCTGGATCAAGGCAACCTTCTAATACACAGTCCAGCTCTACTAACCTTGGTAAAGCTCTTGGCTGGAAACCAGGAGACTCGAGTTCGAATTTCGATGCCGACAGAAATTTTTCTGTCGATATTTATTGCAGTTATGCGCGTCAATTTAAATTATGTAAGGAAATAGATACAAGTTCAATTCAGGAACGAATACAAACACGTCATATAAGGAACTCATCTGTTTTAAATAATTGCACTACGTTAATCAATACTATGCGCATTTTTATGTATCGGAAATACTTCATTAATGCCCGGTTTATGAAACGATACATAACTTTACGTAGAGATAAACTCAGGATAAACTCACTATAACTTCTGAAAACCGTTTCTCAAAACTTTATCTGTAGGTAAAGAGTATACACAGCAACGTAAACAATTCATACTTTTCATAAAGTTATCTGTCAAGAATAATTAATATTTACCTTAAATTATTTATCGTTTCAGAAACCGGGCATAAGTCAAGTTCAAATACGAAATTAATAATAATGTTGATTAACGTAGTGCAATTATTTGAAACATACGACGAATGTATATTACATGCATGTATTCTTTCGTGAATTGAACAGTGGTTCATTGTTTTTATAGTCCTTCGTGTGTTTAAAAAATGACCTTTTCGGTTCATTCTGTTGTTTTGTTTCTGAACAATTTACTGACGTTATTCACAAATATGATAAATGAATAGATTGCACGACATGAACGGTAAAAAACGCGATAGTCTCGCAGCTGATTTTCGATTTGCAATGACGGATGAAAGCAACGGTCCCAAACGAGCTTTTAAAAAGCTGCGAGCGCAGTCGGAATTTATCCTCTGCAATTAATTGCGATCCTTCGCAATAAAGCAACAGAAGTGGGCTGCTAAATCACACCGGGATGTATCCAAGTGCACACGCGGGATTGATAAAAACGAACTTCGGTTGAAGCGATAAGTTTCGTCCCTCCGCAATGTTATTAGGTTTTCGGGTCATTGGCAAATTCTTTCTGTTTTTAATCGGGAGTATTCCGGTGAAACTTTGAAGAGTACGCACTGCACGCCCGGGTCGTTCCATAAATGGTATTTATGGGTGGCGATTAAGTTTCGGTGGGCCCTAACTATCGCCGTGGAGTTGAAAAGCCATTAAATTGTTCTCATATTGCCCTGCGATTTATAGCGGCGACGTAAAAGGGACCCCGACGTGTTCTGAAAGGGTCAGGAAGTATTTCTCGTAAATATCAGTCCATAACCCGCATTCAGATGCGGCAAATGTAAGCTTCTTTTTTTGAGATCACACGTTATCGTAATTGCCATCTGGAAAACATGGTGGATGCGCCGGGTAATTAAATTATCTTTTACTGCTGACGACATAAAATGTACTTTGAAAGGGAGTACGTTTAAATGCAAGCTTTGCTCGCATTCATTTAGTTTCAGTTTGAAAAATGTGGTGGATTCGCCGGGTAATTCAGCTACAATGTTAGTATTGAAAGTAGTAGTAACTTTCACGAGGCCCACTTATTTACGTAGAGCTGATTTATTAAAGTTTTATTGCCAACCTACTTTAAGACGAAAGCCGGGCGAGTACTTACGTATTTTACGAGCCCCTGTTTACAAGCTACCGCTGCAGCCGCTGCCGCCGCCGCCGCCGCCGTGAAGGAATTTGTCTTACATTCACCTCGGAAACTTCCCGTGACCTACGATTGTGTTCTTGTTGTTGTTATAAGCGAAACTACATCACGAAGTCAACTGTGTCCCTAATTCCACAAAGTGCTCAGCAAATTCTCCCAAATAAACAAGCCCATCCGAAAATAAATAAATAATACGTTTAAAGAGAGCGTCAGCTGGATGTCTGTTTAGGTTTTTAAGTAGCATTCATAACTCTCGGGAATGAATGTGAACATATAAAAGGCGTCTCTCAGTTCTGTGTTTCCCTGCGGCCTCTGCTCTTCCTCTCAATTTTTATGGGGACAGGGGACATTTGACCCAGCTCGCAGATTCCCGTTAGAGAGAAAGGTCTGATGGTGAACTCATGTCATTATTGTCGCCCTCTTTGCCTGAAATTATTCTTTTCGAAGGGTGCTTTATCGCTTCTACTAACTTGAATGCCTGATACAGTTAAATTCCTACTAGAAAGTGTAGGTGGCACTATAAATCACTTGGAAGGAAAATAAATTCCTGTCGGCAGTTTATTATAACCTTTTTATGAGTCTCTTAGTAACCGCAAAAGTAGTTTTTAATTGAAATTCGTTTAGATTAACACCAAGGACACCCCCTAGATACCCCAAATATATGCATTTGTAAATATTTTCTTTTCTTCTTAGAACGTATTTATAAACATATATTTTATAAAATTATCTAATAATTTGTTTATTTTTTAAATTATTGAAGTGTCGTCATTGGGGTAAATTATTTACCTCGCTTGGACATTTGTTGTACCCCCACAAAAAATCTTCAGCTTCTCTACTCACTAATCAATGAAGTGATGGATCGATGAAACGATGGATTGATGAAGCGACAGAAAAATTATATATTTTCCAATCATAGTGAGTAGAGACTGGAAAATATGTAATTCTTCTGTCGCTTCATCAATCCTTCGTTTCATCTATCCATCACTTCATTGATCCATCCAATCAAATAATTCTTCGATCCATTGCTTTATCGGCTCATAGTCATCAATTCATCACATCATTCATCCATCGTTTTATCCATCCAACTCATCATCCATCCACCACTTGATTGATCTACCGCGCCATTAATCCTTCGCTTCATCTATCCACTCATCCATCATTCCATTGATCCATTAATCCGTCGCTCCATCGTTCCAATGCTTCGTGCGTAAACCTATACGATATCTCTGTTCACTTGTAATTGCTTTAAAAAAATTTCAGTTGAGCTTCTTTAGTTATTGCAGCTCGAAAATATTTAACTTTTTTATCTGATCCATCGGTTCATCGATCCTTCACTTCATTAATCCATCGCTGCATCGAATCAACAATCAATCGATTCATCGCATGATCGATTCGACGTGCCATCACTTCATTCATCCATCCATCGCATCATCTACCCACCGTTTGGTTCATCTACAGCCTTATTAATTCTTCGCTTTATCAATCCAATAATTCGTCACTCCATCGTTCCATCGCTGCTTGCATAAATCTATAAGACCTCTCTATTCACAAAAAAAAACTTTTGTTGAGTTTCTCTAGTTATTGTGGCTCGAAAATATTTAATTTTTCTATCCGATCCATAGCTTCACTTCGCTTCATCATTCCATTAATCCATCACTCGTCCATTGTTTTCATCGCTTTATCCATCAATTCGTTGGACTATGGCTTCATCCATCGTTCGTTGGAGAGATCGATTCATCGTTTAATTTAATCATTAATTCATATCTTCAGCGGTCAATCGATTTATGGATTCATCATTTCATTTATCCTTCGCTTCAATCTATAATTGCTTCATCGATCAATCGGTTTATGGATTCATCATTTCATTGATTCTTCGCTTCATCAGTCTATAATTGCTTCATCGATCCATCGCCTCATCGATAACTTTATCGAGTCATCATTTCAGCAATGATCACCTCATTGATTCATCGCCTCATCGATCCATCAATTCATGTACAAATTTCGAGGTAATTTAGCCACACCGCTTGAATTATCTTACTATCTTTCAGAGCTTGACCACGGATGGATTAAAGAATTCCTTCAATATCTTAGGAAAAAAAAAATAACCTAAAAGACCACTTTTAAACTGCAAAATGTGAAACACATTACAATTCATATCCACTCTGGTTTTGAAACTGTTTTTAAATAAGAATTTAGTTTTGAAAAGACCAACTTTTAAGTTTAAAAGGTCAACTTTAGCCGACAATTCCATGATGATATTAATGTCAGAATATAACATCCGCAAGCTTATTGTTTATCCTGGTGAATAGGCCACCAATAAAACAAAGAAAAAATACCTGCCTATATTTGTTGCACATTCCAGCACTTCGCAGGGATTCTTGCAATACTCTTAATCGTTCTTGAACATTTCCAGACGAAAGGATCTGTTTTAAAAGTAGAAGCAAAAGTGAAGTTTCGACGGTTTTTATCTGACTATAATATGTGAACTAATATAAAATAGAGTACAGGGGTCTTTAAACTTTTTTAACCAAATTTTAGGTTAAAAAATAATCTTAAGTCAATATTTAGTGACAGTTCCACGATGACCATCTCTGTCTCTCAAATTTAATTCAGTTTTCACTGGAATGACATGGGTAGAGGAATATCACGATCAACGATTGCTGCGTGTCCTGTCAGGATCTCAGTGCAAGGCGCTGAATCGCGTTGAGTTGACACTAACGCGTTCTTGAATTATTTGTGAGAAACTGTATGAAGCCAACTGACGACTTTGTTATCAAAACACATTTACCCCTATGTATCATTTTGTATTATGCGTAACGTTATCGACGAGTTCACATTCAAATTCCTGTTCTATAACGTGAAATCGTCGATAACAGCACGTTATACTTACAATAAAATGATGTTAAATATCAACAAGTAGTTCTTTTTTATATGTAAAAGCATTTTTAACGTCACGTAAATCTTTAATAGGTTTAATAAAGTTGCACTTTGACGTCAATAATTATTAGGGCTAAGGGTAGTGATGGATTTTAAAATTATTGCTGGTGCTAGGAGCTAGTTCAATAATTTGTTGATTGTCAATATTTCTTAAGCAGTTTTGAAAAAAAATACTTGCTGTTATTTTTTAGTTTCTTGGTTTTACTTGCTGTTAATAGGCAGTCACCTTTTATTTCATGACCGCAATAATTTTTGTCTCGGTATTTAGTTTAAGAATTTTGATTGATTATTATACAGAAAATTTTTTTTTTTTTTAATTTTTCTAAAATTTTCATTATGCTTTGATAGCAAGCATGGCCGCCTTGCATGGGGAACTTATTAGGAGCAAATCCCGCTTCAATTTGTCTACCCTACTGCAATGTCAGGTCAAAAAGCGATAGTAAGATGTCGCTATTTTATCTGTTGATTATTATATAATATATATAGTTTGATATCTAACCAATTGCTGCTTGGAAGATTGAATATTTTGGGATTGCTGTTATTGGTTTTCATCGATCACGTCATTATGCTACCATTTAAAACCTTTACTTTATACTCCTAGACACTATAGGCACCTGGTGGCAAATTCACGTTGTTTCCTCAACAGCTCCCGATACTAGCTATAATAGAGATAGGATGGATTACTAAGTGATGTGAAGCAGTTCCCAAAGCTTCACAACGTACGGTGGTACACTTTAACTCTCAGGAAATTTTCATACACTCCTGCGTTCAGTGTAGGGTTACACAAAAATAATGAAACACTGTAAAAGTAGAAAAATTTAAGTTCACAAAAATGTGTGGCTTAACGAAGGCCAAATACTATGACACAACTGTCTAAATGTAATGAACTGTATAGACTTAAATAATTAACAAACAATTTAACACGAGGGATCAGATCTCATCGAATAGTTTGGCATTTGTTTCAAAATGTGATAAGAAATTCAGAATCCAATAAAACGAAGTAATGCCTAATAACGCTTACTACTCTTCTTAAATTATGCACCGCGTCGCGACGCTAATATTTGTAATTAATTGGACAACTGAACCAAAAAAAGCATACGTTTTAGGTTATGCGAAGTAATTGTTCTTTTATCGAATTCAAAGGTTCGTTGGTAGAGGGCGGTAGCAGTCGGCGTCGCTCTTCCTAATTTGAAGTACGCATTCCGCTTGCCTTTTTTGCTTGAGCAGCGAAGATCGGGCCGCATTCGGATGTCGCAGCACGTACGGAGAAACCGACGAGTAGATAAATTCGGCAAGAAGGATCCAATCAACTTCAATAAACGTAAACGTCCCAGTTTAAAAGAAAAACTCCAGTTAAATAAGCTCTCCGTAAAAGTAAGCTTTCCATAAATTAATCTAGCGAAAAAGAGAAAGACATAACGTCACATGGCACTGTTAATTACCGGGTTAAACATACCTGTCTAAATTCAACAATCGTTTTGGGTTTAAAATACAATTTAGCGCTTCAGAAGACACATCGAGTCACTTAACGTCCAGATAAATCGTTTGATTAAATCTTAAAATCATTAATTGCATAGCTTCAAACAAAACTTGCTTCGAACATGTCGCTGTCGGTAATGGCAAGAAACCATACCAGAGCGCATTTTCGGCTTCCTCAGTTGCTTAAACGGATCAAAATTGCTCAACCAATCGGGAAAAAGTTGTGTGAGAATATTTGAAACAAGAAACAAATAAGAAATTAGCATTTCAAACGAGGTATAAAGCTCACTTCTGGAAGACAAAGCGACGTCGCCATGTCTATAGGCAAGCCAACGCGGAAGCGCTGTTGCCGAAAACGGTTCAGTGGGTTTCGACTGTAACAATTCATTGATATCTTTTGAACTTTGTTGGATTGAGTTTAGGTGATAAATTTTTCAATGGAGTAAGACGGATGAATAAAATGTTAGTAACACATCTTTTCAAACATTTTGTAACTAGTTTTTTATTTTATACAACGAGAAGATTGCTGAAGTATTTTCATCCTAAGCAGTAGTCCACACTGCTGAGATATTGCGATCGAAGGGGTTGTTAAAAAGATGACAGCTGACTTATGCCAATGTATGAGTGAAATAGAGTGAAGATTGTCTTGTTTGGTAAAATATTGAAATGGTGAGAAAGAAAATAAAAAAGAAAACAAATAGGTAACGTACCCCAACAACGTAGTATGAATTATTATATCATAAATATATTATTATATTATAGATAACCTTAATGAACTTTTAAATTGTAACATCTGGCTGCTTAAATGGCAGATCTCACAGCATTGGATTTCTTGTGGGGGTATTTGTCAGCAAAATGCGCGTGGGCAACCCGAAAACACAGACGAATTAAAAGATAAAACAAGAGAAGCATATAATTCCATGACAATGTGCGAGTTCCAAAATATGAGGATTAAGCAGTTGTATTAGGAAAAAATTTTGGACAGTTTTATTTTTTATCTGAATTAGTTTGTGTTAATGTTACACATATTTTTTAATATGTCGTCGTTTTTAGTTAAATAAATGCTTTTATCCAGCACCTTATTATTATGAAGTCATAATAATGTCGATTTTGATTTTAAGTTTAATTATGGGTTCATAATTCCACTAGTGTTTTATAATAAATTCAAACTGTTTATTATGAAGTCAAAATAATGCCGAGTTTGAATGTTTTATAAAACACTAGTGGAATTATGAACTCATAATTAAACTTATATTCAATAAGGGGCATTATTATGACTTCATAATAAACAGGTGTTGGATAAAACTATGTATTACACTCGTGCCTTAACCGCAAATAAGTCACTTATATAATAAATAGCTATTATAATTTGATATTGTTTTCGGCCAAATTAAATAATGAACCAAAAGTTAACACGATATTAGAACGTAAATCCCTTAAAAGAGGACTGCATATGAATATAAAGGCATCTAAAGGAGACGTAAATGAAATACATCAACCTATCGTTAAACCTTAATACATTTCATGAGAAATGTGTTAATAAGGCCCCGTTTTCAGTTTGAATTCAACTTTAATCTCCGCTTCATTTCCATTGCAACAATTGTAAAGACAACTGCCATTATTGGAATAAAGCGAAGCTTAAAGTTGAATTGTAATTGGAAAACTAGGCCAGGACGGACTCTATCCTATTATTTACTTTTAAAATTTTTCTTCACAACATCTATTAAACTACTTTCTTTAATGTCGTCCCTTATTTGGTAGTACCATCTATTTCTTGGTCTTCCTATTTGTTTCTATTGGATTCAAGTCGGTAATATTTTTAAAAGGTGATTTATTTTCTCTTCTTGTTTTATGCTCTACCATCTAACTTGAATGAAATTGGAAACGACCATTACCTACTGGAAAAATAAGAGAGCAGACACAGGCAAGAATATTAGACAGAAGTGAAAGCCCGAAGAAGAAGAAGATACGTATGTATAAACTAAGAAGAACGAAAATAATAATAAAATACTAAAATGAGGTAGAAGAAAAAATAAACTCATTAAAGGACAGCGTGGACAGAAGATGATTCAAGCTGAAAGAAACATTACTAAAAGTGGCAAATAAGGTATGTGGGAGTAATAAAGCAAAGACGAATAAGAAACGAACAACGTGTTGGAGAGATGAAGTAGAAAAAAGTAAAAGTCAAAGAAAAAGGAAGCATCGGAGAAAATGCATCAAGACAAAAATGATAAAAACTCTCAGGAGTACCAGAAAAAAAGAAGTAAACCGTAAGTCATGGGAAGAGTTTGAAATTCTGATGGAGAAAAATTGTAAGGAGAACCAGAAAATGTTCTACGGAATTCTAAAAAACTTTTAGAAACAAACCGGAATATAGACTACAACATGTGAAGACAAAAGAAGGAAACACACTCAAGACAACTCAAGACGAAATCATTAATAAATGGAAAAAATACTTCAATGATCTATTAAATGAAAATAAATTAAAGAAAAAAACATTAAAGTGTGGAAACATTCCTTAGGTACACAAAACTTTCAGCTAAACTTAGGAAAAACTAAACGGAAAGTCTTAAGCAATATAGACATTAAAATAGACAGAAATAGACGAAGAGAAAATTGAGCAAGTATACAGATTTAATAAATACCTTAGAACAATAATCAACAAAGGAAATGTGGAAGATGAAGTAAATAAAAAATAAATTTATCGAACGTAATGAAATTTCGAGGAAAATGAGGACAACTACATACAAGACAATTTACCAACCAGTATTATTGAGAGACGATAAGAAAGAATGCAAGCGACTGAAATGAAACATGGAAAACCAACAGGAGCAAAAAGAATACACGAAAGAAGAAATCAACATTATATGAAAGGAGTTGGATATTAAACCAGCAAAAGAAATAATATAAGAGAAAAAATTGGGCTCATATGGACATCTAGTAAGGACGAGAAAGGAGAGAGAAGTTAAGAAAATCTGGGAGATAAAATTGTTTGGGGAAAAATAAAAGAGGAAAACCCAAAAGAAGGTTAAATAGTACAATAGAAGACATCCTAAGAAGAAAAGGAGAAAACTGGAAGCCGAAAGAAATGGCAGGAGATAAGAAAAAAGGAAGAAGTTTATAAAAGAAGAATAGATAATGTAATTAGTGATTAGTAATTAGTTAAGGAAACTTTGACGCCCTATGGTTAACTATGAGGAAATGATTACGTGTATATATACCTACCATCTAATTTTCGTTCGATTTAATAATTTCTACTGCATGCCTACTCTCTTATATCTTCGATTTCGTGAATCATTTACTGTCTGCGTTCATTTTAATTTATTTCCTTTGGTCCCATCTTTCTTCTTATGATTTTACTTTTTAGTGTTTTAAGTTTCTTCTTATTGGCCAATGTCGTTGTTTCCGCTGCATGTAGTATTGTTGGTTTGACTGTTCCTTTGATATACCCATGATATTGAAAAAAGTCGTAATAAAATTATTATTATTATTTGTAGATTAAGATTAGATTAACTTATCCTTTTTTGTCATATGTTATATTTTTCTACACATCTTCTAAATGTTGTCAATAATATTATTTTCTTGGTTCATCAATCCTCCTAAATATGTCTAAATGTTTCCACTTCTCATTGGTTCGCTAAACACCTATTTACCTTTATTGATTTATACCCTCTTTCGTCGGTTCTTCTTACTGGTCTTTCTAATTCCGGCTTATTTCTTGAAATAATGACTAGGTACATCACGTGGGACTTAGGATGAGATCTTTTTGTCTGCTCTTGCACTTTCTTTTGATTTTTTACCAAATTCAATGAGTTAGTAAAAAGCAAACAAGATAAACAAACCTTCCCCCTGTCTTACCCCTTACCTTCTTGTATTTTTTGCTGTTCCTTTTCATGTGTCTTTGCATTTTAATATTTTTCAAGAAAGGTCGTAAGTTTTAGTCCAAGAAGAATCTTGATGAATGACGTTGATGTAATATTTAAAGAAAACAATCTTAAACTTCAATGTGTTTAAACCTTCCCAAAATTTGTTTCTGTGTTCGCAAGAATTCAACAAAAATTCTGAATTTCACCTTGACTTCACTTCATGTGGAATGCTAAAGTCTCTTGTATGTAAAAGTGTACAAAATTTGTGAATAAGTCCAAATGATTTGTTTCTGTGTTTGCAAGAATTCAACAAAAATTCTGAATTTCACCTTGACTTCACTTCATGTGGAACGCTAAAAACTCTCTTGTACGCAAAAGTGAACAAAATTTGTGAATATAGTCCAAATTGTAAGAATCCAGATTCTTAGGATGATTATTTTCATTTCATTAAGATTTTTCTTATTATCAAAGCTGACTAGATCAAAAGGAGGTCATCTGATCCCAATAAATAGGTATCTTTTCAAATCAGAAGGAAGTTCGAGAAGACAGTTGCCCGACGGGGTTTGTCACGACAGTTGCCCGAGGCACGAACTCCTGTCATCTAGAAAAGTGCTTGTTCGATTTCGAATGTAATTTAGTTTGTGTGTAACTAGACATAAAATTTTCAAAATTCTAAATTATTATTTTTTTAATCAGTCAATTCTCCAAATTTATTTTAATTTAAAAGTGTACCTAAGAAGCATCCACGATCGGCGATGATGAGTTTAAATAACAAAGATCTAACAAAAGTTCTTAGATATAAACTGATTTTTGTTAATCTTTCCTTCTCTCTTCCATACTGTACTTTTAATTTTGTCAATTGTGAAATTTTACTTATTAATTTAAGTAAATTCACATATTATTTCGTTTGTAATTTTTCGTTATTGTACTAAATTTTTTTTTTGTTTGAATATATTTTGTAATTTAAAGTTTGGATTTTTTATTTAAACGATAATAAGAAAGGACTTTTAAGAAAACATAAAAAGAGATAAGGAGTGAACAGTTTTCGACAATTCCAAAAACAAATATTAGTAGACACCATTCGAGTTATTCGGGGAAAACGATTTGGGAATCGATTTCTGGTTTTCCATGTTAAAACCAGGGCGCTACTAACAAAGAAATCGAACTTCAATATCGTACGGATTGCTAAAAGAATTGGGGACAAAAGGGGATGAAAAGCGAGTTTCCAACCTCCGTCCGGACGTGCGTTCTACAAAATGACTTTGATGCAATTTTTTTGTCCAACTAATTTTGTGGAATATTCTAGTTCGTTTAAGTCGAGGAAGTTTATAAGAAACGCTTCGAAGCAACTTAGTTTCGTACCAGATACTTTTTTGCTAATTAAGCCCTAACACCGGGGCCACGAAGAGGTTGGAAAATAAATTAATTCCTAATCGCCGGAAAGTAAATTTGACGTCGCCGGCGAGGAAGAAACGCGCCAACTTATTGTCGTGGAGGCCCGCAGATGGTGATCGGGGCTTACCTTTAAGATACGCCGAAAACAAAGCAAATATTTGAACGTCGAATTAATTTTAATAAGCCCGAAAGGTCGCGATGAGGCAGCCGCGGCGGCGTCGCCCACGCTCCTTCTTGCTCTTTTAACTATTTAAGAGCGGCCCACCAATTAACTTTCATCTGCGGGCTATATTGAAGACCGTTTTATTCTAAGCACTTCCTTTTCGTGGCCCTATTTCGCTGCATGTTTAATATTTTTCTTAATATTTTCTTGCTAATTTAATGAAATTTTTATTTTCAGAAAATTATAAATGGATAGTTATCTGTACGTTTCTTTTGCTGCATGTTGAAGAGATGTCATCAAACAGTTTTCCTTTCCATTATCCTGCCTTTAGGCAAGAGTTCAATATTTAAACTGTACTTAGATGGTTTTTGTGTCGCGTTTAAAGTTTCAAATGATGCAGAAAATATTACAGCCTGATGTGTAAGCCACGCTACCCATATATTAGGGCATCGACGACTAGTCTGTAATTGCTTACACATTCCAGAAATTTCGTAGCTCATTCAGTCAGCGCTAGGTTATTATCAAGCATCGGATGAAAGTATGGAATTCAATGTCATTTTCATAAGCGGCACTTTAGGTAGACGTCAAGTAGGTAGTATACCGATAGCGTTTTCATCGCATTAATAGCCCGGCGCTCATGAACTGGCGGCGAGTGTGCGCTTTGCATTTGGGAGACGAAGTGACCGTGAATATCCATACAATCGTCCTAAGATTGATTATTATCGAACGAAGTGCTTTAAATAAGAGGCGGGATTTAGATCCGTAAGGACGACAATTATAAATAGTTGAGAAGAGGTTCGAAGACAATAAGCATTTTGCGTATAATAAAGGGAAAAACGGTAAAACTGAATCAGAAACCAATTGTATAGGAAAGTTCTGCAAATATATTGGGGGAGAAGAATGTCCAACAGGAGCAACTGCGAACACTGATACTAAATGGCAAGAATTTTAAAAACGGCTGACCCAGGAGAACCTTGAGGAGAAAAGAGATGTCTATTGACCCGAAATGAAAATGATAATAAATGGTTTTAAAAGAAATATGGAAAGCAGCTCCCGAAAACCACAACTCTCGTAGCTTGCTCTAAACGGTAGCAAAAGCTTCAATAAATAAGTATTTCAACTCAACACAAAATTGCAGGGGATCTGGGACAATTCGCCATCATCAATTCTCCGTAGGTACAATACGCCGCCGGGAAACTCGCTGTCGGTAAATTCCCCGTCAGAGTATTTGCCGTCAGCCGTCAAAGTTTTAAATGCAAGTACACATCCAAGTAATAATATACGATAATTGTTATACGTAAATAAATATACCCATTTTCACATAAATCAAAATCACCACACATCAAAAGTCAACTGTTTTGGAGATTTTATGTGTGAAAGCTGATCATTTTCAAAATCTGACAAACTAAAGATGAAATTGTTACCTGGAGTACAGCTACCTCTACTTTTTCATCTTCTTTTTCCATTGGATTAATATCACTCAAATAAAATTAAAGTAAAATTTAAATAGGAGTATTAAATTAAAAATCTAAGTTGTTGCAATTTTGTGTACAGTCCATTTAAATTTACTTGAAATGTACTTAAGTTTTATTTATTTACGTCAAATTGCTACGTAAATCTTATATAAAAAATAATCAGAAGGAGCTTTAAAGCTCATCATGCTAAATGAAGCAGTAACATGCGACGGTGAATTAAGTCGTCCGCGAATTGGTTCCAGGGCAAACTAGCGACGTCGAATCAGCGAAGGCGAATTGTTCCTTTTCCATTGCAGGCTGATCATTTTCAATTCGGAACATAGGAGTGACTACCCTACCAGATGATAATAACATTTTTAATTAAAATCATATGAAAAAGTTTATTATCAAGTATGGTCATGCTAACCTCCTGAATTCCGGATTGAAAATGGTCACTCGGTATGAACATACTCTCTTAACAAACTTCTTGAAATCGCATCAGAAGACTTTTTATGTGTGTCTCTTTTTTCTTGAAATAAGTTTGTTCAAGCGCAGAGAACTGGTAAGGATTAAATACGCATAACTTAATTGAATTAACACACAGTATCTGGTAGTCCTATGTAGTCTACGAGATGTTCAGGTTAAGTAACTCCTTCTGTGAAAATTGTAATGATGCATATGATGTTGTCCTAATGAAAATACGAATCGTGTGTGCTTCCCAAGAAATAGGACCCAGACCTTTCAGTAGCCGAATAAGTAATTTCAAGGTCACATAGCCGTCTGATGCTTTTTTAACAACCAATTAATATGACGATATCATAATGAGAGTACTGTAGAGTACGTACGGACGGAGTTTGAAAACTCATTTTTCATCTCCTTTTGTCCCCAATTCTTTCCTTCCCTTCGATTTATTTGTTGGGAGCGCCTTGGTTTTAGCATAGGATGCCAGAAAGCGATTTCCAAATCGTTTTCCACGAATTGCTCAAATGGCGTCTACTTATATTTTTTGGAATTGTCGAAAATGGTCCACTCCACCTACCTCTTTCAAATATTTACTTAATAGCCATTCCTTATTGTAACAGGTTGTCAATTTGATATTAGTGACTAATACAATAAAAGTTTTTTTTTTAATATACTTTGTATTTTAAAGTTCTAAATTCGATTTTTTTAAATTGTAGTTGAACCATATTGCCTTAAGTCACCATAACGCTTTTAAATCGTTTTAGTAACTTTTTGTTTTTACCTTAAGTCACTAAAACGATTTAAAAGCGTTTTGGTGACTTAAGGCAATAACAAAAAACTTTCCAAAGTTTTATCTTTCCTTATTACGCTTCAAATAAAATTAAAAAAATCGAACTTTAGAACTTTAATAAACAAAATATATTAAAGAATCAAAGAAATTTTAGTACAATAATAAAAGATTACAAGCAAAATGGTATGTGAATTTAATTAAATTAATTAGCTAATTAAAATTTAACAATGAACATAAAATGAAAACTAGAATATGAAAGAGAGAAGGAAAGATCCACAAAAGTAGTGTTGGGCCATTCGTGAATGAGTCGCTCATGAGAGCTGACTCTTTCAAATGAACGGTCATTCACTCACTCTTCAAAAATAAATGATCATTCATGAATGGTGTACACAAATGAGTCATAAATAATGAATGACTCATTCACGAGTGAATGATGAATGACACGTTCACCATTCACGAGAGCAGGCCTGACTATTTTATTCGCTCACTCTTACACAAATAAATATTTTATACATAACTTATTTTTATAAGTTTTTAGACACATTGTTTAATAAAAATGAATGCAAGGATTATAACAAATAAATAAAAATCATATTCTTTTTATAGTGTACATAGTACAAGTACAACGATGCTTATCATAAACGATACCATTTGACAATTTAGTAGCTCTTAGTTCGCATGCAAGAGTATCATTTAAGTTGAGCGCCATAGTATCCACAAATTCTCATGAAGAAATATAATTTGCTGCACTTTTTTCCGAAAGACCATGATCATTTAGATCATTCGCGTTCACTAGAGTTGAGACTCTCTCGATTGAATGGTCATTCATACACAAATGAGTCATTTGCGTATCCTGAATTTCGAGAATAATTGTTCATTTTTTCTCAAAAATGTGACACATTTGTAAATGTGTATTGCGCATATTGTCAATAAATTGTTGCGTCGTGTTCGCCCTAAAGGACGGTACACAATTTGGTTGGGTTGAGAAACCTAGTTGGAAGTTTCCTTTTTAGTTTAAGTTTTTACGGTGGCCGAGGACTGGTAATTCAATCGACAGAGTCAGCTCTGTTGAACACAAATGATCATTTACTCAAAAGAGCTAATGGTGAATGATCATTCATCCAAAAGAGCCAGCTCTCGTGAACGATGAATGGTGAGTCGAATTGGAATTGAGCTCACCAGTGAAGTGAACGATCATTGACGAACGACCATTCATGAATGACTCTTTCCGGTGAATAGTGAATGGTGAATGACCTCAACAAAACGAATGACTTTTTCCATCACTACACAAAAGTCAGTTTACTTCAAAAAAGAACTTTGTTAGATGCTAAATTTTAAGTAACAATGACTGTGTTTTATTTAAACTCATCCTCACCGATCGTGGATACTTCTTAGATACACTTTATTTAAATGAAAATATTAGGAAAATTGAGTGATTAGAAAAATTTAGAATTTTTAAAACTTCACGACGCGTGTTACTAAATTACATTCCAAACTGAAGAGGCACTTTTTTAGATCACAGGGAGTTCGTGCCCCGCAACAACTGTGTTGTCGAACTCCCTTTGTGATCAGAAGAGCTACCTATTTAAATGAATATAAATAACCTACTTTCAGTGTACGTAAGCTTTGCATTGGACGTTGGTATTAAAAGTAACTGGTTATAAGGTTCGAACGTAGGCCAAGGTTTACTTGTGGGAATCAGGGGCCCTGGCATAATTATTTCTTTTGTTACACTATGACTCACCGATGGTCCAACGATATTAATGCCTTTAATCCAATTCCTCGGTACATACATTGCAAGCTAACTAATGTTTCGTTGCATAACGCATAATTTAATAAAGTATCCGAATTAAATAAAGTGTACTGAATTATTAAAAAAAAAAAATCAAAAGAATCTGGATTCTTACAATGCGATTTCAATTTAAAGCCGCCGAATTATAATTTGTAACATACTGACATATCCGGTGGTTTTACCGAAGAAATAGGACCAGTAGTTGAATAGAAGAAGATTTCCTGACGACCAATTGATTATTTGCGACACGAATCAAGCAAAACTGGACATTGTTATTGAAGATAATCATTTCAAAATAATTATTTTCCTTCATTTGTTTTGATTAGGACATTTCCTATCTCAGTATTTCAATTTCATTCCTAAATTCGATAAATAGTTAGCAGTATTGAGAATTTAGAATTACAAGTATTTTTAAATTACTTCGACATTGTTGTACCTTTTACAACTAGAATTATGACATAACAAAGGACAAATGTCGTGAAACTACAGTTGTAAGCAAAAAATAGTAGACAAAAACAGTTTCCTGTAATGATTCTTTCTCAAATGGTATTCATAAAAGACGAATTAACAGATTTTACCCAAGGCTTAAGCTTGTTTAATTTGAAAGCTTTATAGTTTTTAGATGTCACCTGTGAAGTCGTCTTTAATCATTACCATTTCGAGAAAGAATCATTACAGGAAACTGTTTTTGTCTACTATTTTTTGCTTTCGACAGTATACGTGCAGTCATAGAACTGGCATATATTTCATTTCTAATAAAGGGTGTTTTTTTTTTTTAATCTGGCGTCCAGTGAGATGTGACTAGCGTGCTGTCGATTTAAAATGCATAGAAATAAAAGCATCCACAGCACTCTGGACGCCAAATTTAAATAATAAAAAGAAAAAACACCCAGTATATGATATGTGCATTTTTCATTTCAGAGGTGTATATAGATGCTGTTTCTGTGAACTCATTGTCTGGTTTCACAACGTTTCTCATGTGAGACTTCCCAGATTACATTTATGCGGTTGAAAGATCTTGAAAGACTAAAGATAACTTATGACAAGTAATAAATAAAAATGCATGACTTCGGAGTTTTAATGTGGCGTAAATAAGATTTTCAGGAATGGTCATTGATTTCTTTCTATTGTTTTTTTTTCGGTTTGATTTTGAATCTGTTTCCTGAAAGGCACTTATTCGATGAAATTGAAAGCAACACGCTTCTCTAGACCAGAGTCTGAAAAATGTAACCAAAATGACCTCAAGGTAAATTCATTTTACCTAGCAAACGTTAGTTTAGTTATAGGTATTGCTTTATTATCCTGAACGCTTCAATGGTTTTCCTATTTGGATTACGCAAGTAATTTCCAACTGTATATTACTTTCAGACTGATGAAATCAAAATCATTTCATGTATCGTGATCAAATTTTTTGTCCTTACGTTACATTTTGGTTAACGGATGTTTTCTGGAAACATCTTGGGGATTTAGTTTCAAAGTTCCTTTTGATTTATAACAAAAGTTTCGCACTATTCCATTTCAGTTCTTCTATCTATTATACAGGGTATTCTTTTACTATGTGCAAATATTTAAACCTGCAATATATCACCATAAATGGTAAAGATTGAACTCATATGTTCTTAACAAAAATTTAATAGTTTTCGAGAAAAATGCAGTGGTAGATTTTCACTAAACCGTTTCAGAACTGCTGGCATAGCTAAACGTGAAGCGCGGCCGACCCGAAGCCAAAGTAGGCCAGGGTCAGTATTTTACTTGATCTTGATCGCGAACGACGTAAATCAGCCGCTCCGATCAGCTGGTCGGTCAAAATGTTTACAATTTAAACAAACTTCACTGCAAGTAATTACAAGTTTAAGTATTTTTAAATTAAAATCTAGTGCAATTCAAGAAGCTGCGGTTCGTAATTGCCAAACAAATTAAAAGCGAAGTACAAACAAATTGTAATTTTTCATTCCACATTGTTTTTAAAAGACTTATAAAAGTTTATATTTACTTTGTTTCCAAGGACCGTAAGTAGCCAATACTTTCATAGCCAGCAGCGAGATAGCAGCAAATGTTTATTTACGTAAAAGGGTGAAGGAAGAACATTTTTAAGGCGCTTGGCTAATTGGTGCATAAATTTTCGGATTTATTCATCGATAGTTGATATCGTAAAACAAATAAATGTAATATTACTTCGTTCAGTGAATTAAAATTTTAAATAAAGTAATTAATAAACGATATCAGTGATTATTATTACGAAAGCTGCGTTCAATATCGAGTGCAGTATCGGTGGGCGTGTTCCTATCGAGAAGAAGGCGTCGTTGACATAAATATTTTATTCTCGCACATTTCAGCAGTTCCAAACAAGTGGTCCATCCAAAATTTTTCGGCTCATACGGTAGCCACCAAAAAGAATGTAACGAGCGTCTATTTAAAAATCTGGTCAAATAGGCTGTGGTCGAGAATTTGTCTGCTGCATGCATGTATTTTCTAAGTTCAACTTCTAAGCTGTCAGGTGTAACGTCAAAATTGACGTTGAATTATCATTTCCTTGTTAAAGTGATTTTGCAGTAAAGGACATCAAATTTAAAAAGGTTTGTTATAAAATATGCTGAATATGCTTAGCATTTTGTGTAATTATACTGAGGTTTTTTTTATTTGCAAACAGTAAAAGAACACCCTGTACAATGCCCAGCAAAAAGTTGACATCTCATAATAATTCTTCCTCGGTATATGACAAAACGTTTTTAAACTTTCATACGTGAATGTTGAATTTGGGCAGATGTATGACGTTTCATAAAGAATTAGTGAGAAATCAATAATAAGAAAAAATCCCATATGTGTCCAACATTCTGCCGGTCACTGTAAGTATTTTTTGTCTGGAAATGAACAGAGGAATTTATTTAATTAGCTTTAAGTCATGATTCGCTCGGGAGGTGTTTGACCTTAAACTGTGTGAAAATAGCAAATAACAGCGATGCTGCTGCCTCATAATATTTTAACAATTTCTTAATCAGTAAATTTTTCCCTTAGTTTGCGTTTGTGATCGTGATTAATTTGAAATCACCAATCGTAAACGTGCCGTTTCCAATTTAAAAAATTCTGCTCCTTTACGAGATGGTTAATCGAGGCAAAAGCTCGATGCGAATCAAATAAAATTCCTCGTAAAAAAAAATTATTTGTTGCGCTTTACGTTTGTGTTTCGAGATACTCGAAAAAAGCAAAAGAAAAAAAAAAACGCCAAAGAAAAAAGCGACCGGCATTCGGCACACACCGAGCATTGAAAATATTCAAATTCGCTGATTAGAATGTTTCATTTAAATATCAGCGTAAAGGTCGAACAGGCAGTAAATCGCATTCCGCGCCGGAACTGGAAACACTTTGTCGTTCGTTGTTTACCGCCGGAAAAATATTCCGAGTTACGTACGACTTCGATAAGCAGCATTGGCACAGAACAAAACGGCGAAAGAAGCGGACGAATATCGAGGTACATTTTCCGATTTTCCAATAAATAAAATCCTCTCCCTTTGATATATTCATATCACAACTTTTTTTTTCTTTTGTAAATAAAAAGAAAATTTAAAACGAAATTATGATAGGCTAATCCCAAAATACCCAATTCTTCCCTCCCCCCCATAAATAAATTGATCTCGATCGGGAAGACCTTTACATGCAAATAAGCTGGAGGAGGACTACTAACAATAAGTTAAGGGCGCGTCCGACAAAGGGCTCCTGCAATGAGAAATCGCAGAAAGCAGGGCGAAAGAAATGAATGATAACGAGGTGATTTAAATCGCCTTGGTCGTAGAGCTTCGAATTGAAAACGCATTAAAATTTCAAATCCCAGGGAGAGAAAGCAGAGGCTCCGGAATGGAAATTAATTCGTTAATGTAATAGAGGCTCTTAAATTTTATTTCAAAACATCTAATGAACTTGAAGCAATTACTTTAATAAAAATCTCTGAGCTTCATATCTCTCTTTAAAAATTCATCAAACATCATTGGGTTTTTGTTTAAGGTCCGTATGAGACCTTGCAAGATTTGATGCAATTTCTTGCACAAAGTAACAGAGAAGTATCAATTAGACCAATGAATATTAACCGTAGAAGCCTGTCTCTTTCACTCTGTGTATGATTTTATATCAAATCTTACAAGGCCTCACACGAGTCCGCGGTGAACGATATATTAGGTGACACTACAAGAGCACTCGGTCATGTGTCGATGTGTGCACAAAAGCGCGAAATCAATTGCGAGAGCGACAGGCGGTTCAAATATCAATGCGCGAGAGAGAACGGTGTTTAATTCTTCAGCATGAGATAACATTAAAATATTTTCGCAGTTGCGTGCACGTTCCCAATGCCCGCACTATTACCTACTGATACTTTACTGCGCATGAGTCTAAGCAGAAAAAAATGTAAACGAAAGAAATAGTGGTCGAGGATTATCCTTCAGATTTTCAGTATTTAAGAAAATATTTTTGTGATAAAAATCGCTTAAACGCTAACACCTTCTTAACTTGGTTTGTGTGAGGTTGATTCTGAGAGAGTTTTGTTTGATCTGATTGAGACCACATAAATTTTCAGAAAAGGCTTGAGCCAGTGTAAGCCTCTGGTTACAATTTAAAAGGACAGATGGATAATGCAAAATTCAATCACTTGAGGGCTGTACTCTAGTAAATCATTTTAGATTTACATATATGAAAGTACATTGTGACATTTTAAAAGGAATTCTCGCGTTTAATTTACTGACCATAAAATTTCCTTGCTATTTTTCAAATTGTAACGTAAACATCAAATATTTCCCTCGCCAGAAATCCGCAGTGTTTGCCACTTTGCTATCGGAAGACGTCCGCAAAGAAGACGTCATACTAAATGTAATTTACTACCCTTAAAAGTTGCGAAAACTATCGCGAAAGAGCGCTCCGCCGACCTAGTTTCCGGAGAAAATAAATATTGATGTTTACGGCCGACTCTGCGTTCCCGTCTCGGAAGATAACGACGGTCTTGTTGTGCTTTCCAGCGAAGCGTGGACAGCGTGCTGGAGCCGCCTCGCATCGTGGCGGGGTCCCGAACGACGGACTGTCCTCAAAGGTGGGTGTCTGAAGAACCGGTCCGTCCGGGTACCACCAGGCTCAGTCCTGCGAAAGAACCCGACATGGCCACTACTAGGTAAGAAATCGTTCTAAGACTCTTTCTAATACAATTAATTACGTGAAATCGCCTACACATGATTACTTAAATACTAACAAGTGTTAACACATTCCTTGACCTCTAATACATCTACGATCCAAGATAAACGTTTAGGCTTATTGTAAGGAAGAGCCGAACATTGTTTATCTTTTAGTCAAGTAAGAAGAGTTAATAACGAGGTTACATTTACTTCATATCTCTAATACCATGTTGTACACTCGTGGACAACAAAATCAATCTGAAGGAAAATGTTTGAAACTGTTCGAAAAATTCGACCTTAGGTCTCTGCTTTGCATTAGAACTGAGCTAACATTCACCTTTGTCTTTCCACCATGGTACCTCAAATTCGTTTAAATAAGAATAATCGATTCACCTGATGTGAAATACAGTTAAATCAGGTCGTTATTGAAACGACAAACTTACGGTTGTTTCAAAAAAAAAATTGCGTGGTTGTTTGGCAATGATCCTACTAATATGGTCCGAACAACCCACTGCTACCCGAAGTAAGTTCATTGTCCAAAGATAACGTCACCGGCGTAGGCAGGTCGGCTAAATAACATTGGAAAAGTATTAAGCGTGTTTATTTTTCAGGGGTCCTAATGTATCGGTGCTTCACCTCAGGAGTACTTCGAATCCTTGGGAAACGACCCCGACGACGGTGTTTACGACATCAGCGGCTGGTTCCAGGTCGTATTCCGCACGCAACCCTAGTAATACCTGCGCGCCTACTCTTACCAAACATCAATCCCTCGGGGGAGCGGGTTACACCCAGTCTCAATCTTACAAGTACGGAAATAATCAGGGTTTTCATTCGGGGGGTGAAGTAAACTCGACGGAAATCTTCTTAAACAGCTCGTGCAGCCGTGAGCTTTCACCGGTGAGATGGTGCGATAGGGAGGTCGACGGTGTCTACTTGGGGAGATCGGGGTGGGTGCAAGTCCAGCAGAGATCGTTAGACGAAAATCGGCGTACGGGCTACGCGTCGTCTGACTCTCTACAGCCATCACGGCGGATAGGAATTAAACTTGCTGACTATCACTGCACCAGCGAGCCGGGCAAGTTTCCAGAAATAAGCAGAACTCTCGAGCCCCAAAGGCCCGTTTACTTAGATTTACGTGCCAGGGATTTCGAAAGAATCAGTAAAACCCCTTCGCCGCGCAGCGTGCCGGAATCGTTCTCGCCTCCGTCGATCACCCCCATCATATCCCCGCCCCCTGCGTTTCAGGACAGAAACAGCAAGGGCATTAAGATGCGCTCGTTTTTCGGAAAGGCGCCTTTCCTACCCCGATCGAACGCGATCGTCGACAGCGACGCGAGCCCCCCAAGCTCGCCCAAACCGACTCGGAATTCCTCGATAAATCGCAAGCAGAAAGTAGCGACGCCATCGGAACAAGTTCCACGCGGCCATCACAAAATTCCCCAGACGAAATCGCTGGAAGACACGACGGCTTCACGTCGATCACAATTCCTACAACGATATGGTGAATCTTCTTCTTCATCTTCATCATCCATGGGTTTCAGAAGCTTAGATAGTTACGTCCCGCGAATAGGCATGCCGAGATTATCCGAGAACACTGACTCATCCGTGGATGTCTATGAAGACGCAGACGATGAAGACAACAACAGTTCGTCCTTGAACCTGAGCATAGTTTCAACCATACAAATTAACACTTCCGCCGAAGCTAATAGAACGAAAGAAAAAATCTCACCATCCAACCGACCCAGTCGATTACCTCATCGATCGCAAATTCGCAAATCTCCAGTTAATTCGGACACGAACAAGCATTCAAACTGTAATTCCCCGACGTCCTCAAGCTCCAGTAATGAGTTTCCCACAAGAACTCCTTCAGGGCCTGCCCAACAAATTAGGCGGTCTGCGCCGGCAAGGCAATATCAAGTGCAAGAGGATCCGTCTTCCAGGGTGAGGAGGTCACGCAGCTTGCAGCTTCCCGACAGGAAAGCCCCTGTAAACTTCCGAGACCAAACTCGCGTATCCCCACAGCACCCCGATTCGCATCGGGTGATCGTTAAGGTCGGTAACTCAGTCGATCGATCAAAGCGACATCCAAAGACGCATAACGAGCTCGACGAAGATATGTTGAGAGAGGCAGAAGTTGTGACGGGTTTCCTCTACGGAAATCGCAGTCGTGCAGCTGCTCAAGCACTTCTGATTCATCGATACAACAATAGCAGGGAGGAGAAATCAAAAGATCAAACCAGCAAACCAACCCCCAATAATGGATATAATGTTTACATCGTAGGAAGTGCAAATAAAGAGCGACCCAAAGTGTTTCAGAGGGGATCAACCGCTCCGAATTTGACCACCAGCAAGAAGAGCTACAGTGTGGTTCAGCCGGAAAGCAAAAATCCCTGCAACTCTGATACCTGTGATTTTTGGCCACATTGTGCTCATAGAGAAACGCTTCACAATCAAGCACAGTCAATGATGAGGCTGTCCCAAAGCTATCCAACCCATCAGAGGTCGTTGGATAAAACAAGCCCGGAAACCAATAAGCCTATTCTAGAGCGGCCCATTCAAAAACGATTGTCCCGAGCGGACACCGACGTAAGATCCCTTAGCATTCATGCTGTGAGAAGACCAGCATCTAGTGTTTTCCCGGAAATCACTGCGAAGCACGAAAAACGTTCGAGCCCCAATAAAAGTGCCAGTGCGGAACGTAAAGGTTTTGGAAACGCGAGCAACTCGTCGTCCAGCAGTGACGTGTACGTGACGACGTCGGAACGTACGGCGTCGAAGAGTCCGAAAAACGCGAAAAGCTCGGGCGCGTCGACACCCCTCGGGGAAACACCGATCAAGGACGAGGCCATGCATGAGGTAATTCTAACTCGACCCGGAAGTGCTCCGGGGGAAGAAAACAAAACTTCGTTTGTGGATTCTCAGCAGAGGTCGATGTCTTTGCCGAAGTCATTTTTATCTGCGAGTTACCAACCAGAGTGAGTATTCTTTAAAGTACTTTATAGATTAGTGGGTGTGATTCCCCTGTTGAAATTACGTCGTTTCCAGTTTTTGAAATCATAAAATATTTAAGTGGATTATCCAAAGTAATAACAGATCAAGTTTTCCGGTCAAAGTCACATTCTAATACTTTGCAAAGCGGATTAAACGAAAAAGGAATTTTTGTAAATAATTAATGATTAAGGAGTAACAGCCGTTCGCTGCTTATGCAAATGCGTTCTACAACTAAATAATAAAAGTTAATTCCGAGCTCCACGACGTGATTTGCATGGGGCTGATAAATTATGGAAACGAATCGAAATTTGAAAGTTCCGGAATATGGAAGTGCTTAAGTATATTAAATTATGGGGAACGATTCGAACAATTTTGCTTCCTTCAGTCTCTTGCGAAATGAAATTTGCAGAAAATATTACGGGGAAGTACCAAGAAGTTACCGTCTACTTTTCTTTTTCTTATTTAAATTAGAAGACGATAAGTCGGTTAAATTGCGAGCTAGTTCCAGCAGTTTCGTACAAATTTGTAAACATTTTGTGAGTTATTGGGCGGGCTTTGAATATAAATATAATCCGGATGGCGCATCTACATTTTTATGGAATATTGTAGTCCATACATTAGCTTAGTTCATCGAAGGCGAGGTTTCGACACGACGGAAATCAATACTTCAATTCTCTTCGGAATCATCCGACATTTTTAAGTATTCTCTGTTGGAACAGCGACGTAACGACTACCAAACACGCACAAGGAAAACAGCGAGATAACGATAGTAGAACAAATTTTACCTTTTTCAATATCATCATCTATCAGAGAAGGTTTTTTTTTTAATAATAAATAAAAATAGCAATCTCTTGTCTTTTAAGTGCTATAAAATTAACATAATTTCTAAGGAATTTAGAAAGCAATTAATAAATTAATGAAATGTTGAAGAACCATGTAATTTTTGAGATAGAATTTGTAGAATTATTATTCATTCTCATTCTCAGACTATTATCATTCTACTTACAACATCCCATAGAAGACTTTCCCTTTTCCCAAACCACTAAATCAAAAACGTCTATTTAATTCAGTGATTTCTACTTAACGTAATGGTGTGGAGGAAATTGTAGCGCCCTAAAAGTAAAATGTTTTTTGGAAATCCCCACAATTTATGCAGTGAGATCAGGCGTTATGGTAAGGGTTTTTTATCTGTAGAGGTGGTAGGTACTCAACGGTATCTTAAGCGGTTATGGACAATAGGGCGCGATCCGAAAGGGCACAGCTGATTAGATGCGTGACATTAAGGCGTGAAAACACTAGGGTGCGAAACACTAGGGCGCCGAATGATAACTTTTATTTAATTAACATGACAGATCATTTTTAAAATTTTTAATTGGAATAAGCTATGACTTTTATAAACCAAGAGTTAAAGCAAGTTTTTAATGAATGAACGAGGCGTTAATTAATTTAGTTTGAATTAAATCGAAATTTTAGTAGTCTTATCAAAATTACCAACAACCTTTATCCATATGGCTTACTCCAATAAAAAATTTTAAAAGTGACCTGTTATATGATAGACAGATATACACTGTGTTGAATGACTGTGGATTTCTTTAACCATTATACCGTTGTTTTGAAATTTTCTTTTTCCTTTGTGAGAAAACAATTCCATTTTTCATAATCGCTCAAAATAACTGATCGCCAGGTATTCAGGCCAACTTGGTGTTGGATGCTTTTTACGTTGAATGTATTATTTACTTCTGCCACCTTTCCGCGGCTGCGGTGCATCGAATTGTTATCGAGAGTGAGGAGAAGGAGTATAATGCGAGCGTTCGTACTTCGCAGAAATTATTGTGGACGAGACTGATATCAAATTTTCATACCATTCGCAGAACAAGTGGCCCGAATTCTTTTCCCTGCTAATCACAAAGAAGAATTCAAAACACAACAACCGTGAGTGCAAATGTGTGCAAAAATGACAGAAATTTGAAACGAATGACAACATTGAAAAGTCATTTGGTTTTCAGATGATTTGGTTTGTTTTAAAAACAGCAGAAAAGTAAGGTGTTTGAACAAAAATAATAGAATTTAACAAAAAAATAAAAGAAACACAAGCAGATCCTTCTTCTGCATCAAAAAGCATGTGATTTGGCATTTTAAACATTTCAACTTTAAAATTTGAAGTCTGCCGTTCAAAATGATTTAAAATTTGTACTCTGCTATTCAAAATGATTAAATAGTTTTGATAAGTCATTAAAACCTAATTTACAAAAACTGAATCGTGCGATATTTTAAGGCAGTAATGGTACCTATGTAATCAAGAGATGATTGATAACAAATTCGCGTCGTAGAGAACTCGCGCCGTAGTGTCCATGCGTCCTACTAGCTGCGTCTATTTGGCCGCGTCCTGGTTGCCGCGCCCAAAGATCCGAATCCATTAAGTCATTGATTTATCAAGATCTCAAAACCTCAGGAGAGGAAGTGTATTTTGATTGTGTAAAGTGTTCCACGGCTTTGTTACTTCCAAACCTCCTTACCGTTGGAGGAGGAGTATTGTATCCTCAACATTGAAGGGTACCTGAAGTGAATACCGATCACCCCCGAGAAACGCGAGTCGAACCCACAACTTTACGATTACAAGGCCGGTCTTCTTTCCACTGGACCGTTCCGACTTGCTTTTTGTAATCCTTATTTGTTGCGTAGCCTCTCATAAATTAAGTTACTTTGATATCATATTGATCTAAAACTGTATCTTGCCCGAGTGTTCATTGCTTCATACTTTGATTTCTGCTATTGATATTAAATTTCATATTCAACGTATATTCTTCCCTAAAAAAAGGCTAATTTCATTACTGAAGTAATCCAAAAACACCCCAGAACAACATTCATTGTTGGCGGTATTGGAACAATATTGACTTTCCTTTGTTTCTAGCCGCAGTCATTTTAGGTTTCATTTACCATCAATAATTAAATTATTTACTAAATTCAATTACTCACTTAACCACTATTTACTTAATCGATCCTCACTGTGGAAACCCATGAAATAAATAATACATTCTGTATTTAGAGCTTCGAATTTGTTCCCGGGAGGTTTAAAGGTGATCGAGGACGCATGTTATTTTTTTTTTTTTTTATAAATAGAAAAATACTTGAGATTTCTTTCTCCTTGGCTGTCGTGCTGAATGACGTTTATAACCGAAATAGCAGATTTCCCGCATTATTTATTAACATAACCGGTACTGAGGTGACAGAGCAAACTCATTACGTACGTGTAGTTCGTTTCGTGGGCGCCAGATTATTAAATTATGGGCGACCTCACAGTTGAACAAAGGCCGTTTACTTCAGGCTGGCCCACCTAGGCAACGGTCGATCTAATAATTATCATATACCTCTGTACGTGAAGGTATTGATAAATATCTAGTTCATAGTTTATTCCAAGAAATCACATTTTATAAATGCTGCTTTATACGGGCTGTTGAGGCAAATTGAGATCATAGAAATTCAATGAGATTTAGTGCCTATATTCTCAGTTTACAACAACGATCGGTATATCGCATAATGTAACAATATTCGGAGGAATAAATTGTTTTCCTCTTTCTTTATAATATTGATAATCACTCATTTAGGGCAAAAAGAATTTCTTTCTCTTTGGACGTTATCTCGAAACTTGATTAGAAATGTTTTTCTTTTTTGCTTTATCTTTCCTTTCAGCTTTCCTTTTTGCTTTATCTTGCTTATACGTCTCCACGGATTGGGTTTACAATAGGAAAAACTTTTTTAGTTCTGAGTTTTCGAAAAAAAAGTCACTATTTTTAAACGATTTTGGTTGTGCTAAAACCACCAAAAAGTTCTTAACACGTGGTAAATTCCGGTTGATAGCCGAAAATAAGTCATTTATCTTCGTTTTCAAAACCTTTTTTGCATAGTTTGGGGATTACTATTATGGTTTTAATACACATATTACGTAGTAAACCAATTTTATTTTTTGAATATAGTAATGCAATTTTTATCATTTAATATGAAGTCTCTTTCAGTATATTTTGCCTGTTTTCCAAAACCGTATTCTTAACTCAAATCGTTCAAGGACAGATAATACTTTTTATCAACATTAAATTTTTGAATGGAGATGGACCCAAAGAACGGCAAACAGAATAAGCCCATTCAATCAATGAGAGTGCGTGACATACATATTTCTTGCAGTAGATATGCGTAGGAGCAGGAAAGAGGAAAGCAGATCCCCAAAGTTCTTAAAATTAAAAATTATCAAACACAAACTTGTGACCTTTATTCAGATAAACAGGAGATTTATTCCATTGAGGTAATTAAAACCTTGCAAATGTGTACGTACTTTGTAAATTACAAAGTTAATAAACAAAATAGAAGTCGTAGAAATAAATAACTCTAAATTTATTTATTTGTTTGATATTTAAATTATTAAATTATTTATTTGTTTATACCAATCGAAGATTTTTGCTTTACCCAGTAGTGATTTTATGAGGAACAATAAAAATTTGTATGTAGATATGCGATTGGTTGAAAGAGACGTACGTTACTTTGTTTCCAATTAATTGATGTGACAGCGTAAAAATCGCAGCCAGATGTCAGCAATGAGATGCCCCTCTCACGAAAATGCGTCGAACATTGGTCAATGTTATCATACACCTATCGTAGCTCTGTGGTCTTCGAGTAGAGGCGTCGTAATGGCGACCTCGAAGAAAGTGGAACCTTCACAAATACAATCGTTACTCCTCCCGGTATAGGAAAGAACAGTGACAAATACAGAAGCGAACTTGCGAAGCCGAAATAGAAAGCGGATTTCTCTGTCAAAACAGAAATCAATTACAAACGCGTCGGCCCACGCAACCATCGCAATCTAATTACCTCTGATTTTAAAGCAGATCCCGTTTATCCACTTCTAAGATTTGCTCAAAGATAACTCAAAGGACACGTAGGGCTATTATAATTCTAGATACACTGTATTATAGAATTTTGCAACACAATTAAGCACGAATTCACGACAGGAACAGTATGTGCGTTCACCTTATCGTGCCAAACGGTGAATTTCCGTCGGAACGAGAGATCGTCGATGCCGGAAGTACCAGCCAAAATGGCGAGCCAATCCGTACACAGGACGCGATGAACATGATTGCCTAAGACCAATGAAAGCATTGATTTCAAATGATGCCACATACCACGCGTGGTTGCCGAAATGTAACTAGGCATTAACCCGTAACAAGATCCGTGAGATAGATTGAGAAAGTCAATCGGCATTCGCAAAAGTCTTAATATTTGACTTAAGCAATAACTAAAAACGAAATCCAAAAAAGAGATTTCTTTTTTCTTTATATTAAATGTTTTATCTACGCATACTTGGTAAAAATACGATAGTTCATGTTAAGACTTAAAGAAACGAAAGACAATCATCAAAAATGCAAGAACTAAAACAACGTTTTTGGCGTTTGTTAATTTAAAGCTATAACAAAAGACTTTCGAATTTCGACACTATTCTCAATCTGCGAGAAAAATAATAATAAAAAAATAATCGTATTTTTTTGCTGCTATAAAGAGATAAAAGAATAAATAAAGAAACGAATAATAAAATACGGTGCATGATAGAAAAAAGAAAAATACTCTGGAATATTGTTTTCCTTGCGCAAAAAAGACATAGCTCGATCGTTATTCACTTTTAAAATTTTTCTTTCTGCATTTTGTTAAAACGGTGTTATGTAAAAATATAAAAAAAATACACATATTGTTGATAGAGAACTCAATTTTTTAAAATTCTGCGCGATTCTATTGGCCCAATTTAAAAGTATAAAATTTGTTTATTTAAACCAACCAATCAAATAACTATCACTAACGCGGGCGATGAAAATTCGCCTTGCAATGAATCCAGCTTTATTCTTGGCTTGTAGAACAACATTGCTTAACCTCCATGGCTACAGCCAACTCTTACAAATGTTTTCGGTTTTTGAATGCGATATTTTAAGTTTTTAAATATCACATAAACGCAGTTAATTTATTTCTTCTTTTCCGTCTTAAATTTTAAAATTTACAATTGTCAAATGTCAATATTAAATGTCTGACACTGTGTGATTTATTAAAAAAAAAGTTCCCAGACGGCAGAAAATTTGTGGTCTAGTGTTTGCACGTCTAATTAAACGTTTCTTACATTTATGTCTTAAAAAAGAATTGTAAAAATAAGAAGTAGCCCAAACTTCCCGCCAATCGCCAAATCGAACGCCTAAAGATTTTACGAAAACAACCCACAGGGTGAAACTTCACCCAATCTGGCAACGCTGGTCTAAACACGCGAATCTTGAAATGTACCTCGGCCACAACTTCGGCTTCCCTCTTCTACGAGGGTCAAGCTGAATTTGTTGAGAATAAAAAATACGGTTAATATTTTGTAGGATTTTATTTTAAATGTGTTCAAAGTAATTCCCTTCAGCAATGATACACTTAACCATTCTTTCTTTCCACTGTTTAAAAGCGCCCAACCAATCTTCTTTCGAAATACCGTCAAAATAAGTGTGAACTGCGGCATCAATCTCTTCTTCAGACGAAAACCTTCTACCCCGCAAATTCCTTTTAAGCCCAAAAAATAGCCAGAAGTCGCACATAGCTAAATCAGGTGAATACGGCGGATGTTCTATTATTTTTATATTTTTTTTCCAGCCAAAAACGGGAGAGTTAAAGCTGCAGTATGGGATGATGCAGAATAATTCCCTTGTTTGGAACCTTACTGAATACTTCAGGCAAACATTTTTCAGTGTACCATTTAGCTGTAACTGTCTTTTGTCCGTCGAACTTAATTGCTTTTACTAGCCCAGTACTTCTAAAGAATACTGCATACATAACTTTTTTTCATAGCTCGCAGCTTCTTGGTTATTGTTGGAGTTTCCTCATCTTCATGAATCCACACACGACTCTCTTTGCGGGTTGGTATATCAAAAAATGGAATATAAGTTTCGTCACCTGTCACTATTTTGAAAAAAATTTGGTGGCTACCATTGTTTAAGAAATTTAAAGTATCATGACAAATCCTTACACGTTCTGCTTCTTGGAAGTCGGAAAGTTGATGCGGCACAAAACGACTAACCACTTTTTTTAAATGTAAGTTATCGTGTAAGATTGTTCTCATAGCTGATGATCCAATCTTGAGTTGATGCTCGATTACCGTGTAAGTGACTTTATTGTCCTCTTCAATTATTTTTTAACAGCAGCAATGTTTTTGTCGGTAACAGCCGTAGGAGGACGCCCTGCTCCTTTTTGATGCTGAACAGAATTTCTTTCGCGTTCAAATTCTTTGTACCATCGGTAAATTGTAGCCAAGGAAGGTGCTTGTTCACTGAAAGCCCAATCTAAACTCTCCTTGCACTCATCAGCGCTTAAGCCTTTTTTAAAGTCATAATAAATCATGATTCGAAAATGCTCTATGGTTAATTCCATTTTTGTACTTTTAAAAATTAATAACTTCGGTTGTACCAAACGTAGGTTCAGCAACTAAATTCAAATGACAGATAAAAAAAGTGTTCTAAATAGCAATGTATGTTTTGTTTTTCAAGGCCTGCTAGATTTTCTTATTGTCAATAAATTCAGCTTGACCCTCGTATAACATTCTTCGTGCGTTTTCCTAAACCAGGTGTTGCCAACCTTTTTTAAGCATCAACCCCTCCTAAATTTTTTCAATTACGAAAGCTTTATGGACTATCGTAAATGCCATTTTTATTACACGTTTATGCCAAAATTTGTTATATCATCGTACAATAAAATGCCCATAATCTGAATATCAAAATAGGTACGCTAAACCTAGCCTAAGTTCAATAGCTGGCGGATGTTACGATCAGTTAAAAATGAAAGATTTTTCTGCACAGCCCGAACTATACCTGATATATACCGGATTTATCGAACATGTGTCGGATAGATACATCGTTGCAGACATAGTCGCTTTCCCATTACGAATTTCATCTGAGATGATCTGAACGGATCCGATCCAAACTACACTTCAGAAATTTTGGTTGGTTGGTTCAGTTCGGAGGAGGAGGAGGAGGAGCTCCGAATAGCGCATTTTGGCAATTGGAAAGCGGCTATTTACAAAATTCAGTTGATTCAATGACACATCGTTTTGAAGTCATAGTTACTGGTAAATCATTACCAGGCCTAGGTGCATTTTAGGCGGAAGGTTTCGTTAAATATACGGGGAACTATTAATATGCTGAAGCGATCATAGTCGGAAAAAGTTCTAATCTTTAACGCGTCTGCCCTGTAAAAACAAAATAATAAACCAGTCGAAGGCCGAAAAGTCTATACGGCACACAATAATCACTACAGTTCTGGTCGACTGGATATAAAAACTTGTTTACATAACCGATTCATTCTGAAATAAATTCGCATTCTTTTTGCAGTGACGGCGCTATAATTGATATGAATTAAATGTATTATGCCAGTCTTTTTAAAAGTTGCATTAAAGAATTATATTGTTTTCATAATTATTAATTTGAAAAAAACTATAAAGGCAATTCTGTTACACACGTAATTTACATCAAACGGTTGCTTCTGATGCAATGAGTGCGAGGGTGAGAGTGCCTCGGGCATAAAAGCCGTTCAGCGGCGACGTTGAAATCTACGCCGCTGCTTTGTTTATCTTTACACTGGTTTTTACCAGATATCCTAGGAATGTCCGACCCTTAATCATTACCACTGTCGCTCCCTTTTGTTGAAGATGCACCCAAACAACATGGTTCTGCTTGTATTCATCAAAATGTGTTGAGAAAAATGAGTATTCATAAATATACCAACATCTGTTACTTTCTTTGTATGTTTAAGGATAACTGTTAGTATCTCTCCGTAATTTTAATTATGTCACTTATCATAGCTATATTATTCAGAAGACCATGAGTTGAATCAATTTGTGCAAGCAAAAATGCATAATCATAATTTTCAGTAAGCAGACTTCCACATTCCAAAGTTGTTTGTTTCTCAGGACTTGTTTTAAACATGTCGTGAACAGGTTGACACTCACATCTTATAATTCTTGCTGTTGTATAACGATTACGTTGCCTGCCATTTTTAATTCACCTTTACACAACGTGAATTTGTTTACAAAGCAAAAAGTTGTCTCAATTAAACATCGATTAAAACAAACACCTACATGAATATTGTTGCGAGAAAAATTACAATTAACAATAACCTTCATGTATCTTGTAGCTCTACTTTCATTTTGCTTTTAGTTTTTTCTTCTTCTTTTTTTTTTAAATTATGTTTGATTTGACGTTAATTCTGCTCAGGTATTAATTATGTCCATGCACGTATTTTTTAAATTGGCAACTGCAAACGCTTTGTTAAAGTTTTTTTTTCTTCGACGGTGGAAATAAATAATTAGTCGTTACGTAAGCGATGCACGTCGTTTTTCCTCGTTAATTAAAACTTTTTAATTGAATTGCCGAGCCGGTGATCTGGCGGGTTTAACCGTTTTGCGGGAAGCGACGACTTTGGAAGTGGGCCCAACCGAGTATTCCTTCCGGTGATTAAGGAAATCGCTATTGCATAAGATAATCCTTCTTTTTGCTTTAATTTAATTATTATTTCACGCCGTAAAATTTACACGTTGCTTCTGAAATTGCTGTTCCAAGTTCCCACACACTTGAAGGCACCTGCTATCCTTCCTGTTTACTGACTTTCACTTTCGATACTGTGAAAAGTATGGACTAGGAAATGCATTTATAGCTTTATGGCTTCAAGAGGTCTCGTTTTCCTAACTAGATTACAATGAATTAAACCGCCGTTTTAATTACTGCGGTATTCCAACCGTTGTGTAACTTTAGTTTCCGGGTGCATGCAAGCAAATTCCTTGGCAATTCTCTCTTGTTTCCGATAATTAAATTTGCAGTTGAATTGTTTGTTTATATTACTCTAATATGGCATACCTATATTTTTGATCGTAAAGTAAATTAAAATAGTTCCTTACAGGGATAAGTCAAAATGCTTTGTAAAATTAATGGGAAACATTTTTTAAATCTATATTTAACCTTAAATTTAAAAGTTTCATTTTTGTCGCTTATAAGCAAGCTTAGGATGTTTTGGGTGTTGCACTTTAACTAATGTAGTCATTGGCCTTCGCGCTGCGTAACCATAGCATAACCATAGCCCGAAACATCCTAGGATTAAATAGTTGTTATCTCTTCCATCTACAGATAGTTGTAACACTGGAATTTTAATTGAAAGAGTATACCTGGCGACAAATCATTTTATTCAAGTCTGGGCACAAGCACCGGCTTTTATGAGACGGAAATCGTGACAGAAATAATATGTTCCTCCCAAAGGAGTAAAGGTGACGTACTCCAGAAGAAGCGTTCATTGAATTGACCCTAACGTTTAAACCTAGTCTTTTCTTGATTTTCAAACTATAAATTTAGCACCGCTTCACTCGCTGCATTCAGAATTGTTCTCAGTCTACTTATTTTTCCATTTTCAGTCATTCTTCTTTAAATAATAAACTTTATTTGCTTTAAACGTCAGGCTATGTGGTCAAATAATGAATATCAACAACTACTAATTTCCGAAATTAATTGAATTGCCAAGAGTGACATTCGGATTTATTATTATTTTGTGATTCTTCTGTTCCCTCTTACGTCCGCGCTCTCTGGCTACAGCACTCTGTTATTTCTCTTCCTCGACGTATAATCTACTACTCCTATTAAATAGATTAGGTATTCCTAATAATGTGTAATAAATAGAATTCAGATTTCTTAAGAACTTTCAGTCAACGCCTCTTTTGCTTTGTACTCTTCGTACATGTCACTTGAACCTAAGATGTTACTTAATACTACAATTCTGAACAATTAAGAGATCTGTTTAATAAAATGATTTGCATATAATATTTTTAATTTTTGTTTGTAATAATACAATATATAAAGGGTGTAATCAAATTAGTTTCGCATATTAATACCGTAAGTTCCTCATCATATAAGAGAATTAATGCTGCAACTACCAAAAGTCTAGCTCAAAAATAAAAAAATTACCTAGTGTAGGAGTATTGACTCTTTTGTTTGAGAACTTCTGGTCGGCCGTACACAAAAACAACGTTATAAAACAAAATTCCAGCCAAATTCAAGGTCAATTGCTTGATCGCATTTTAAAAGCTTTATGGGAACACAATAAAAGAGAATCACCGACCCATTAAAGACGAGTTCAAATTCACAACCTCTCGGTCGTGGCCCGTGTGTGCATTATGATTAAAGGAGAACAATTTAAATCTGCTTGCATTGATCAGAATTAAATCTGTTTCATTTAGATAATCGACAATAATTAGATCTTGACATCTTGGTCTTTGTAAACCAATAGTACACATGATTTACAGTGTTAATTTCGCGTATTAAAGTGATTTAAAAAAATATTAGTCGCTTTGATTGATTGTCGCTTTGTTAATTATTTCCACCAACGAATACGTTTCTTCGTAGTTCGAGTTCGATGACGCTTTATCGTTTTGGTTCCACAAAATAATAAGAGCGATGACTGCATTCAATAACGATTTTCCGAAATGCAGAAAGAAAAGACATTTTTAAACACTTTGCGCAATAAAGAAATAACAAAGCAGTTTATTGACGACCAGCAAATAAAGTACACGATGAATACGTATGAATTAGTAAAATATTTTAGAAAATGGAATTTCTAATTTTTATTTATTTTTACAGTTTTGTGAGCAGAATACTATTAACAATTAGGTGAACATTGACAAAAAGTGATTGATTTAATAAGCGACGCGATGGATATTTATAATTCTATTCCGTTATGGAATTACATAAGCGAAGATTTTAACCCAGTGCCCTTCAGTTCGATGACGCTTTATTGTTTTACGACGGTTTATGATGTGCTTGTAGAAACTGATACACGGCCAGTCAGAGGTTTTCAAACAAAAAGTCTCCGGGCTCTGAGGGGGGTTTAATTTCTTTAATTTTTCACCAATAAAATTCATATTTGCAGAAATCACTTTCTTAAGTGATAAAGAACTTACAATTTTAATATGTGAAACTTATTTGATTACAAGCTGTATATATTTATCAGTGATATACCACGTGTTTAGAAATTGCTAGTAAAAAAAAATTGTAGTTGGTGATATGAGTTGAAGTCATCGGCAAAAAAAATCTAATAAAAGTCCTTTAGTTTTCGAGATAAAAATTGTTGTTGCGCCACTTAGTTAAGTAATAAGCATGTGTCACAGCATTCACAATTTGCTACATTATTACACTTACACAAATAACATTGTTACGCTTACACAAATAATGAGTTGACGGACATGGTGTTATTTTATGGAAAAAAAATAAAAGATTTAAAAAAATGGGTTTCTTGAATTTCTTAGGACTTCAAAATGTCACAGCTTTTTTGTACTAGCAATTTTCAAACACCCTGTATGTTTCTGATATAACAAAATGTAACTTCTGATGTAATTTACAACGCTGCATTTTTTCATGTTTTAACAAGCAATTCAACTCACAGATTAATTTTTTTCGTGCCCACACGAATTTTTTCTAGTGAGAAGAACGTAAATTGATTTCGCCTTGGTGTCAACTCACTGCTCCGAATTAGGTTCATAAAAGTATTAATTGCAGAAAAGCGTTTGCTGTTAATTATTGCTTAGGAATTTATTTCAATTTATTTCTTCCTTCGCAAGTGAGATCGACGGTGACACTTTTAATGTTGCAGCTACACGAAAGAGGCTTATGTAAAGTAGGTTTCATGAGCAGGTGGCTTCCTTGTTAAGGGTATTATGTCATCTTTCATCTTGTGATGCAGTATACTATAGTTCATATTTATTGAATACCTTTTAGGAAAACTTTTAATAGTTAATTTAAGGAAAATGTGTATATTTTACTTTTTCATATTTATTTGCAGGAAACTCACACATTAATTTTCATATTTAGTCTGGATCATTTATAAAGTTGAGATGCTTGAAATATCAATAAAAATTAAACTTTCTTAATGAGAAGATCTTATTCAATGATAGTATCTATACAAAAAACAGTTTGGTCGTAAGTACATTTTATTTACATTTTTACATATGTATACTGCTCGGTTGCTTGGAGGAAGAGTATACAGTAATATAACATATAAGTACATAGTACAGTAAGTACATTTTCACATAAGTATCAACTTAGAAATGTAAAAGTACTTTTAAAAATAACTGAATGTTTGGAGGAGCGTTATACAAAGATTGATTATATTTTGAATGGAACGATTCTCAAGCATTTGTTGTTGTTTCTAATGACCCAAAACAAGGAGGAAAACTTGAATTCTCGTCGATGTAATTCTCCCCTAAATAGACACCATATTGTGTGTGTAATTTTTTCGTTTTCCGATTTAATTTAAAATTAGTGAAACCGCATGTCCATTTCTTAGTCCAAAAATGGTAAATAACTGAAGGAAATATTTAGAATAACATTCAAATGTTCCATCGACATGATACAGTGATAGAGTTGACAGAAATTTCAAATTCGCCTCGCACGAAAACATCATGATGTTAATTTTATCATTCTTCATAACGAATTTCCTCGATTTTTCGGTAGTTTTGGCAAAACCGATGATCTTGCTGCATATATACATTTTTTTCACTAGCAAATTGTCCTTGGTTGTTATTGTTTCTGAATCGAATACATTCAGCTCTTTTCGAATTAATAAACTGACCGCGACCGGCGATGTTCGCTCTAACAAAAACAAAAAAATTAAATAAGGGCGATTTTCATTGTTTTTAGTAAGATACGAATATGTCGACGATGCCTCGCTGTTCACCCTCGATGTTGAAGTCGCGTTAGATACCATGATACCACCTCGATGTAAAACAAACGTGAAGTTTTAAGCAGAACCGCGCATATCGAAGATTGAAGAATAGTAGCGCGCATCTTCGACGTGCACGATTCCATTTAAAATTGTTAAACGTTTGTTTTACAACGAGGTGGTATTGCGGTATCGAGCGCGACTTAAACATTGAGGGTGAACAGCGAGATATCTTCGGCATGATGGTACCCTTAGGGTATGATCATGCCGAAGATGCCAGTCCAGCATCAGGAAAGACACATTATGTATACTTGAATTAATAATTATGTAATTATTATGTAAATAATAATAAGTGCATGTCATTAAAAAGAAACAACTGCTTAAAGGCTTGAAATTAAAGACAGAACTATTTGGCGGCTACACAATTTCTAAATCAAATACGATTTTAATTTCCCCCTTCAACTTCTAGCTCTCTTGAATTTACCCTGCCCTCAAATGACTGCCTAATTAAAATAGGCTGTGAATTTTTTTATGTAGTTGGCGACGCGTAATAGAAGAGTAAGAAGACAGTTACAGATAACTATTGGTGTTCATTTTCTTGTGTATTACTTCGAAAATAACTTTCAATATTAGCATTTGTTTAATTTAAATAATTGCTGACAACGCTAAAAACTTTTAATGGAAATATTGAAATCATTGCCTGCTTTAACTACGGTCTTAATTATTAACACTATTGACCATTAAATATAATATAAGGGGCTATTCTGTATCGAGTACGTTAAATTTAACGGACTCTTGCTATGGTAGCAACCAATCATAAAGCTTTATGAATGGTTGTTACCATAGCAACGTGCCTTTAAATTTTAAGTAGTCGATACAGAATATGTAATTACATCAATGAAGGTGTTTCTTGTAAGTTTATTTACTTTTTTCACTCCTGACAAAGCTATAATAGTATATAGTATATAGCTATAGTGAAACGTTGAGTGTAATTCCAAGCATAATTCTGTCCGGTTTAAGGTTAAAATTTTTTTTTACGTAATTACATCAGTGAAAAGAAAAGTTAATTGATACTTTTCAAATACTCAAAATTTTCAGTCTGAAAAAAGAAATGTGACGGGAGTTTCGTGAACAGGTAATATTTTAGTTTGAAATATATCCAGAGTTTTTTCAAATTTTGTAATATTAATAGTACAGTGGAGGACACACATACTTTGCACCCGGATCCCATACACTTCAGCTACGCCACTGTGTCAGAGTTTACATTTTCCGTATGTAAGTTTGACTACATGTGATACTGAAACTCTTGTTTTCGACTAACATTTAAGAATTTTAAGTAAACTCGATGAATTTGAGCATCGTTTATAAAATCGAAATTTGGGTCAGCGGTAAGTCAAGACTCTAACAAAGTCCGATTTTGTGAAGCCACAGCCGGCACGGAAAATAAAACAAATCTCCAGACACGCAGAAAATAGATGGTGTAAATACGACGAAAATTCGAAATTAGAAAGAAATTTTACGGTGTTGTAAATTAAATAAAAATAATTAATTCTGCAAAACGATAACTGTAACTTTAAATGAAATTATATGCTAACAACCAAAAATTAAAACAGATTTTATACCCAGTAAAAAGAACACCGTTGAAATATCAAGCACGACAAAAACAATATGATAACTGCTGTTTCAACGACGCCGCTGGTACCGATGGCTACCTTAAAGCAATAACTATTGCCCAGTCGTGATATTTTTGTGCCGGTCTCAAGTGATAACTAAGGGTCGGACGTTCCTAGGATATCTGGTAAAAACCAGTATAAAGATAAACAAAGCAATGGCGTAGATTTCAACATCACCGCTGAACGGCTTTTATGCCCGAGGCACTCTCACCCTCGCGCTCATTGCATCAGAAGCAACCGTTTGATGTAAATTACGTGTGTAACATAATTACTTTTATAGTTTCTTTCAAATTAATAATTATGAAAACATTATAATTCTTTAATGCAACTTTTAAAAAGACTGGCATAATACATTTAATTCATATCAATTATAGCGCCGTCACTGCAAAAAGAATGCGAGTTTATTTCGGAATGAATGGGTTGTGTAAACCAGTTTTTATATCCAGTCGACCAGAACTGTAGTGGTTACTGCGTGCCGCAACGACTTCTCGGGCTTCGACTGGTTTATGGTTTTGTTTTTACAGGGCAGACGCGTTATTGATTAGAACTTTTTCCGACTATGATCGTTTCAGCATATTAGTAGTTCCTCGTATATTTGACGAAACCTTCCGCCTAAAATGCGCCTAGGCCTGGTGATAACAGAACAACACAATAACCAATTTTTAGGTAGTACGGAAAATAGGATCAGTCGGTGGAGCGTAGGCTACTGTGAATACGACGCTTATAGTATGATCGTAATCACTTATTATTAATTTTGTATGCTAAAAGTTATTGAATAGCAAGGTTGGTAAAACTGATATTGCATCTAGGAGGTTGCCTCGGTCCGGTTTAATATGCAATTCGAAATTTCCTCCTCGCAAAAGTAACTCATGACGTCGCACGACACTTCTATCCGTCACAGTGAAGTAAGTAAGGTGAGTTTTATCTGTTTCCTAAAGCTTCATTTAATTCACTAAAAATGGAATCAATTCTATGGTCCTAGTGATCAAATAACACAAAAATCTCGTTAATATGCCCAATGGAATTTATCTCGTGACGTGATGTAACGAGATACGCACCCTCTGTCAACCTTGTTGAATAGATCAAACAGCGCCATCGTACGATCGCTTTTTGACCTGCAGTAGGATAGACAAATCGAAGCGGGTTTGCTACATAATAAGATACCCCATGCAAGGCGGCCATGCTTGCTGTCAAAGCATAATGAAAGTTGTAAAACATTTGTTGCAAATCGTTTTTAATTGCAGTGAAAACCTCGAGCAGCCTCTGTACAGCTGTTTCAGCCCTATTTGGGGTTTCATCGGCAGAAACGTAGCTCGAAATTTCCACTGCAAACCAATAATTACTTGACCAATTTATTCGAAATTGCGATGAATAGATAAAACAGCGACATCGTACGATCGTTATTGGTTTGCAGTGGCAATTTCGAGCTACCTTTCTGCCAATGAAGCCCCAAATAGGGCTGAAACAGCTGTGCAGAGGCTGCTCGAGGTCTTCACTGCAATTAAAAACGATTTACAACAAAATTTCTAAAATTTATTGCAACAATATAGCTGTATGAAGTCAACTTTATCATTCACATGCATGTACACATGTGATAAAACTGTCAAAATTTTAGGTTAATTGGCACTCAACGGAGCGTACTTGAAAAGTCATTATTTGTTTATTAAGCCGTGTAAAAAAGGATTTAATTACAACAGGTACATACATTGCGTTATTAAATTATTAAATTTCTTTCAAACTTTCAAACGTGTCAAACATGCGAATTTTTACGGCATAAAACTCATAAAAGTGCAAAAATGGTTTTCACAGTGCAGCGTTAAAAATTTCATGGCAAGGGTTGATCTAAATAATTTATTAACGCATCGTATATTGTTGAACGAGTGACGAAAGTGACATGAAAATTATTTCGACGAGTTAGACACAATACTTTTTTTTACGACCCGATTTACTATTTCTGGTGGAGTATTGGGAAGATCTAAATCACTTTCTGAATTAGAAATCATAATAAAGTTACGATGAACAGCACAAACTGACATTTAACAATGACTCGATACAGCGACAGCAGGCAAGTAGGCGGAGGTGAAAATTAGTGGGATTAGTGAAGAAAGTTAACGTTATGAGATTTTTCTCTCACCAGTGACGAAAATCAAGTTTTCGCTGGAAGTATTCGGTGACAAAAAAATGTCTTTTCATAAAGCGTCATAGGAAAAACTTTTGTTCAATGAAAATAACTTGGAATAGTAATTGACCATGACTATTTTAGTTCAATTTAATTTCAAAGACAAAGTGAACTCTCTTGCATTTTTTTTTTTGTAAATGCCTTTTTCTTTCTAAACTTCTTTATACTTTTAGAATTTCAGTTTCTGTTAGTTTTGTGCAAGACCCATTAGCTGAAGTTTTCTCTGAAATTTCAATTTGTAATAAGTTTTTGAAACGTGAAGCCGAAAAACATCAGCGAGAAATTCCTTTATCAAGACGGAAACTACGACCGGAACACGTAAATGAGAATTGTCATAGCTCGTCCTGGCCCGGCGCCCCTCACAATGAATACCGAACAGCCGTCGCGTTTCATTTTTGTTCTTCGTGCAGCAGAAGCGCCGGATCGACCGCGACGTCATCTCTTGGAAAATCTGCCCGTCAAATTCCATTCGTAGAGCGGATAATGCCTAACATCGAGTAAATGTTACGGCCGCTGTAATGCATCTCACGTCGCGGTTTACACCTGATGTGCTCGGAACTCTGGCATTACATCCTGCTCCAAGTGTCTGGTCTATTGTTTTTCAGGCGCACAATTGTTACATGTGCAACGAGCGATTAATAAACATTTTTTGCAATGGGCATACCGATGCGTTTTCTGTTTCACAAAAATATTTTTATGGCGAAAGACAGACACAATCTTTCTGTTTTACACGTTTCCATTACCTCCTTAGGTTCACAATTGTTTCAGAAGAACTGCTTTTTCGAAATCTACTTTTGCTATTATTTGTTCTCGAAATCATCAGCAAAATTGATGTAAAACCTGAATTAAATTGGGCGTTCAGTTTGTGCGATGCCCGTTTTGTTATTTTTCAAGATAAAAATTTGATTAAATAAGCAAAGACTCGATAGCCTTTAGGCCCAATCTGAATTTCTAACCAATTCTGGTATTGTCAAAATTTGTACGATAAATGCGTGACTAATGCCCGATTTCTTCACATTCTGATAAATTTATCTGCCAGGTATTATCTTTGGAAACCATCGTATCGGTAACAGTTTCTGAGGATATTACCTGCCAGATAAATGTAACAGGAGGTGAAGAAATCGAGCGTAATTGAAGCCACAAATGCAGTGATGGCAAATTACGCCATAAGTATTTTTTTTTTCCTTTTATTATTTGGCGATATTCTTAATTTGTCCTAAATCTACCCAATCTTTGGGTCTATCCGGGTATTTACCCAAAAGTCGGATAGATTTGCAACAAATTCAGGATATCGTCAAATAATAATAGAAAAAGAGGAATAATAAAATTCTATTAAAAGTTTTAAAAAATTTAACGCAAATGAAAACAAAGACGGACAACAAAATAAAACAAGAGACGAACTATGTATAAAATAAAGCTATTGGCAAATAACAAAATGCAACAAAAGTCAACAAAAGAAATAAGAAAAGATTATTGAAATTAAATAATAAAAATAAAAAAAAATTATAAAAGGAGAAGGTGGCGTAAGCGAAAAACTGAAAACGAACGAGAGAATGAAGCGTAAAGTAATCAATAAACGGAAGCCACAAAAGAAGATCAATCAATAAACATAAGTAGGAACAACAATAATCAAAAAATTAAACGCAAAAATGGAAACGAAAGACGAAAACAACGAAACAGAAAATGACATAATTAATTAAGTAAAACCAATATATTAAAATTAGAATAAATGCAAACGAAAACGTCAGACGAACAAGAAAACAAACCAAAATAAGTCACGGAAAGACAAAACAAGAAAAAAAACCGCTAAATAAATACAAAAAGAAAAAGAAAATCGATCAAGTTAAATAAAAGTCAAAAGAAATGAAAAACAAAAAGTGATTTACAGAATTAAACGAAAAATAATCAGCGAAATAAAACAAAAGACGATCGATGAAATTAAGCAAAATCAAGAAATGAGTTTTAAAAAACGGAAAATGCAAATAAGGAAAACAACAGCGAACGTTGGAATCAAACAAAAGACACGCAATAAAACCAAAGGGGACCGACAAAGAAAATAAAAATCGATTGATAAAGATGAAATAAAAGACAAAAATGACAACAAAATGACACCGATCGTCTTTTTGTTGTTTTATTTCGTTGATTATTTTTGTTTCGTTTGAATTATGGACATCGAAAGCAAAAAAAAGCAGTCGATAAATACAAAAAAAAAATCGATTAAATTAAATAAAAATTAAAAACAACGAAGAATAAAAAGTAAATAGTAGAAGAATGAATCTGAAAATAATCAACAAAATAAAACAAAAGGCGATCAATGAGATTAAACGAAGATGAAATATTTATTAAAAAAAAAAAAAACGGCAAACGCAAATAAGGGAAAAAGAATGGTGGCAAACATTGGAATAAAGCAAAAGATAAACAATAAAACAAGGAGGACCGACAAAAAAATGAAAGTGGATCGATAAAATTAAATGAAAATCAGATGATTTATAAAATCGTTGAATTGTTGAATCGTTGAAAATTGATCGTTAATCAACTTTTGTTTCATTCTGTTGTTCGCTTTTTGTTTTTCGTTTGCATTACCAACAAACGATCTATGAAATTAAGCAAGAAGAAAAACAAAATACTATTGACAGAGGATTGATGAAATTAAACAAAAGACTTCTAAAAGAAAACGGAAAACGCAAATGACAAAAGAAAATCAAAAATCTAGATCTTCTTCGAGACTAAAGTAAAGTGACTACGACGGGAATACCGTTTTTTCTTTCAGCTAAGGCACGTGGAGGAAGTGTCGGTTTTCAGAGCTCAACCGTCGCTTACGAGGTTGGACGGAGCCAAACATCCGGCGTTGAATTGCCAGTGAAAATTTGCCCCAGACTACTTGCTATAAAGAGGGTAAACGAGGAATTAACGTAGGCGAGCAATAAACGCACGTGGAAAGCAAGCAGGTAACAAGATGTAAAAACAAAATGTCGCTTATTTTGATCGGTGGGCGGAAGCAAGTCCGAAAAGGGTTTTTCACGTCCACCAAACCCATATAAAATGGCCCCACAAAGTCACTAATGGAGTACAGGACGGTAAGGTCACAGATCTCAAGAATAACTTCGTTTCCAAAACACCCCCAAACTCACTTCGTATTATAGAACTGAACGCAATTGCACCGTCTCGTTGCTGGCAGTAAAGAGAGAGGCACATGCGTTCCGAAGAAGGGTTGTCCGAAAACGTACAACCACACCCCTAACATACGGACACAAAGGGAAGTCTACTCGACTGCAACGATAATAGCGAAAAATGACTGTAACAGATGAGGTAAAAGGTTTGGCAACCGTCAAGTACTATCTGTTTATATGTGTTTTAGCGTAATAATACACATTTGAAAAAAATAAAATAAGACTAATAAAATCCAAAATTTAAACAAAAATTTTCATCTGAATACTTACATTACATGGAAAAGAATTTGTTATATAAGATTTTTCGTTGGTGTTTTTTAAGTGGTATACTTTGGGGTTACTTTCTCGAATTTTCTTTAAATTTCGCCGGCACGTTTTCGTCATAAAGAGAAACTAATTGGTGCACTTGCGGCAAGATTCGGCGTTGGAATATGAAACGATGCCCCCTACCCCATTACTTCGCCCTTTCTTCCATGTTGCCCTCCTCGCGAAATGAAACTTGATGAAGTTTTTATTACCGTCCGGCAATTAGGCCGTAATTAACATCGATCTTCCTGATTTTCTTCGAACGAAATCCCGAATTAAATTCGCCGGGGGAGCAAAAAACAAATTCACAAATGTGCCGAAGCACCGAAGAAGGGGAAGAAGAACCTTCTTCGGTGATCGCAGCTGAGATCCGGCGGCACAAAGAACTGTGTCAAGAGCGGAAGGCCGGATTTCATTTCACCATCGTCCCCTTGTAAAAAGCAACCCTCTTGCATTCAGGACGTGTTTTTATAATCGGACCAGCCGGCCGGGGGTTTTGCTGGCAGGCACGCTTCTTTTCTACATGAACAGCTGTTTCCTGGCGTTTGCGGATGCGCGTCCACGTCTACCTGAGAAGAGGCCCTTGAGCCCAAGTGTTCAAATTTAAATTGCAATTAAGGACGGCCGAGGGTGCGAGGAATATGGAAATTTGCCACGATGCACGAGATTCAATTATATTTGGCAGGAGATTCTTTTTCTTTTCCGTTTTGGCTTTTCCTTCGAATGAAAAAAAGATATGAAAAAGAAAGATGCAGAATTTAGAGAAACTTGAATTCTTTTTTTAACTGACATTACATAATACAGCACAGCATAACACACACGTTCTGTTTCGGGTTACAAGTGCTTACATTTTTTATTTAAGCGTTCCAAATCCATATTTGCCATTTTAATTTCATTCATTTTATCATGAGATGAAATATAAATCAAGGGTAAAACAACCAATAACAGAAATTCTTTCGAAAATAAAATCAGTTCCTGTAGAAATTAAAAAGAAACTTTTTGAAGAAGCGTAATTAGAAATTATAATTCTTCAATACTTTACTGTTCTCTAAAAATAGTGACGCGAAATATAACCGAAACCGTTTCAATTTTACCAGTACCTACGAAAAAGACAGGTCAGGAGTTTTGAAGCTGTACTCCACTCCAAATTGCTAACATGTTTTTAGTAGACCCTGGAAGGGGAGGCAGTTTCGGTTAAAAATTACATTTTTGGTCCGAAGCTGTGTTTGGGTGCCTTGTATTTGGGTCCCTTGAGGCTAGTCACTAGATTATGCTTAAAAGTTGTTGACAAAATCAAGAAAGTTGAAATGTGTACGGAATCCTAAGCATCATTTCGCTTTTACCACGAAGTCGAATGGATTATCTGTCGAAAATCAAAGAGATCGGACAGATGGCTCTTCTTATTCTTGGACTATCTAGATCGTTATAAGACAATATAAAATATTGTAATAAAAATTATACTATCAAATACAAATCCACAAATTGAACGTTCGTATTTTGAAAAAGAAATGTTGCAGATCATTTTTGAATCCCTCGAGCAGCCTCTGTATAGCTGTTTCGGCACTATTTGAGGCTTTATCAACAGAAGCGTAGCTCGAGAGTTCCACTTCAAACCAAAACAGTTCGACACAATGCTAGATCAAACAGCGAACGTAGGATGTCGCTGTTTAAACTGTTCGTATTTTGCTTTGGCAAACATTTTTCTTGTTCAAACAACTCCTTTCTTAAATAAATTCTGCATTCGTAGAATCTTCTTTTTTTTGATGAATCGTTTCATTTTCGAGTAGTTTTTGCTATATAAGCGAACCACAAATTAGACGTTCATATTTTGTTTGGCAAACATTTTTCTTCTTCAAACAACTTTTTTAAAATAAATTCTAGGTTCCTAGAATTTTTCTTTTGATGAGTCACTTCATTTCCGAGTAGTTTTAGCTATAAACAGAGCCATTACTGAGGGCGACTTAAACGGATTTAGCAATAACAATTAAAAAGAATCAAGATATTTGATTATCACGGTTAATTTAATTAATAATGTATTTATTGGGATTTATTGAACAAATCTGTTTAAGTCTCCCTTGATGCCTATGTTTTTGCCGGAAACTATTGGAAATTAAATTTTCTTACTCATCAACATTCATTATTTTTACCTGTATTAACCTTTACATACGAGGACTACTTAAAAAGATGTTTACCTAGTTGTGAAAGAAGACTCAGGGAATTTGAATACTTTATTTTTCAACAAAACTTCTTTCGATCACGTTCTTCAAGTGCGCCATTCCGCCGTCAAAAGGAAACATTTTGGAAGGTTTGCAAAATACACTACGTGTAGTTATCAACAACGTAGGTTAATTCCTCATCTGATTTAAATTTTCTTCATTATTAATTAGTCATTGTAAAATTTATACTAGTAAACAGGAAGCGAAAACAATACAAAGAAATTAAAAAAATACTGAAAAATGTGTACAAAGAGCTTAAATTAATATTTAGTATGACGTCACATCACCTTTAGCATTTATAGCTGCCTCATGCCTCATTTATCTGGCATGGTTTCCAGCAAAGTAACTTGGCGTAAAAGATTCTCTTGTTTCCGTGAGTTTTGTCTGCAAAATACTTATTGTTCTTTGAGGTTTGTCTCTTGAGCCTCCATATCATGCAAGTAAGTAGGTCTCAAAAATATTCAAGTGTGGACGTTTGAAGGCGAAGCCAAAACTGTTGTGATAGGGTTACCTCAATAATAATTGGACTCCTTTGAAGTGTTTATTTTTCTAATTTATTCTGACACAGCACGAACACACCTTGCCGCCATGCTCTCTACATACCCAGTGTTGCCAACTTATTCTACCTCTACAACATCCCTCTCTTTATAAGTATTACATTTTAACATAGTCTTTTAGCCAAGAATGCTTTTTAATGATTCGAGAAGGCCTAGCACTAGAAAATTCCGGCAACTGTTCTTCCATTTCGATTGTTCTTTCATTTTTTCTTCCACCACTTCCTTCAGGTCTCCTGCCACTATTTCCTGACTTTCGGTATTACCGACTTCTTCATTTAATCTTGTTTGGATAACCGGCTGAAATCGGGGTTGACACTGCATGTATGGTGCTGGGACTAAATGCCAACGATTTCTACGGTATGTACCTTTATCAGTCTTAATGATATATGAACGCGGTTCATTCGCTTTTTCTACAATTGTACCATAACAACGCAAGTCTGTTATCCAAACATGATCATTTGTGTTAAGATCTTTTAGATCTCTGGCTTTATGTCTTTTATTAAATTGAATTCTTTGCTTTTCCTTTCTTTCCTTATTTTTACCAAAAATTTCTTTCTTCTAAATGTCTCTTAATTTCTAGTAAGGCATTTTTTTGAGACACATCCCAAACAAACGAAACATTATTTTTTAATAACGAAGTAAGGGGTTCTAAAATGAGTGATTTATTTGGAATGAATTTACCAACAAAATTTATCATGCCCAATAATCTTAACAGTTCAGTTTTATTTCTTGGTTCAGCAAAATTCTTGATTGCCTTAATTCGACTTGCTTCAATTGAAATTCCCTTGTCCGAAACAATATGACCTAAATATGATACTGAATTGACACCAAACACACATTTGTTTTTATTTAAAGTAATTCCTTCGTTATGTAATCTCTTCAGAACTTCTTTTAAGATTTCGTCATGTCTTTCCCGACTATCTGCATAAATGAGAATATCATCTATGTCTGTAACTACTCCCTTGAGTCCGCTTAACAATTTAGTAAACAACAGCAAAAAATACTCTGGTGCGCATGATATTCCAAAAGGCAATCTTTTAAATAAAAATCTGCCAAATGGTGTTATAAAGGTAGTTAAATGCTGAGATTCTTTTTTCAACCGTATTTGATAAAATCCAGAATTAGTGTCTAATTTTGAAAAATATTTAGAACCACTTAACCTTGCCAAAGTATTTTCTATTTTAGGAATTGGAAAATGTGAACGCAATACGCTTTTGTTTAATTGGGTGTAATCACCACAAATTCTTACCGAGTCTCCTTTTGGAACCACTACTATTGGTGCCACCCAAGAGGTAGGATAATCCACCGGTTCTATAATATCCAGTTGAATAAGACGCTTTAATTCTTTTTCTAGCTTGTCTAATAACGGAATTGACACTACACGTGGTGTAGATTGTAAAAATGGAATTGTATTTTCAATGATTGGAATTTCTAATTCCTGTTTAAAAACTCCAATTTCATTAAATATCTGTGAAAATTCTTTTTCCACGTTAACATTAGAAACCCAACAGTTCCGGTTGCCTGTTTTAACTGATTTACCCAAATTTTGAAACATTAAAATCTTTAAAGCAGTTATCGTGGGACGTCCTAAAATAGGTAGTTTCAACTTATCTATGACATAAGCTTTGGCTTTACTAGCATTACCGTTGTATTCTAAATCTAAATACATAGTACCTATAGTTTTTAATTTATATCCGTCAGGACCTGAAATGTGTTCACGACAATGTGTGATTTCTTTTAATTTACTGTCTGATAAAATACTCCTAGGTAAGCATGTCACATCAGCTCCTGTATCAAGCAAAAACTTAACATCTTGTCAAAATCTCTAACATAGATCTCTACTATCCATTGATCATTACTATTAACAGATACAGAAGAAATACTAGGATAAACATATCCAATAAAATGCTTATTAAATGAATCCCCTGCCTCAGGTATAGAATTGGAACTCACCAACTCTTCATCAGTATCCATGTTGATGGCACGTACTTTCTTCGTTTTACATACCTTCTCCCAGTGGCCAAGTTTTGCACAATTCCTGCATTTGCTGCTCCTCGCTGGACATCGATCTCGAGGATGCATCTGCAGTCCACAAAACATGCACGATGATCTCTTCTGCTTAGTATCTGCTGACTCTGAATGCTTTGACTCAGCTTCCTTTCGAAATTTAAACTTCTTTATACCTGCTCCTTCTGCCTTCTGTCTTACTACGTTCACTTCATTTCTACTTTCTTGTCTTAGTATTTTGCTATGTGCACCTTGAATTTCTGCTTGTCTTGCTGCTAATATTGCCTCTGCCAAAGTCAGCGATGATTGTAGCTGCAATCTCTCACTTGTACGGTCTCTTATTAATTCGTCCTTTAAACGTCCATATTCACAATGCTCAGCTAGTGCATGTAAAGAGGCTATAAAAGCCTCGATGGATTCACCTGGAGCTTGTACCCTTGAATTGAACTTATAGCGTTCAAATATTATGTTCCTTCGGGGAATAAAATATTTCTCAAATGCTTCTAGTGTCTGTTTATAAGTTGTCTGTGCTGCCGGAAATTGCATTAATATCTCTTCGCTCTCTTCTCCCATGATGTATAACAACATATCGCATTTTTCCTTGTCTACTTTCTGATCCATGCCTGATACTGACATGTATCTTTGAAAACGTTTTGACCATTGTGGCCACGATGCTGGGTTGGAGAAATTGAATCTCTCGGGCGGCGAAACATTAGCGAAAGAATGCGTACCGTTACCTTGCTCGGCGTTCATTTTCTTTTCTCCACGTTTATCTTCGCAATCGTTGCTTAAAACGCTTCTTTTTGTTCTTCAAACTTTACCGCTGCCACCATGTTGTGATAGGGTTACCTCAATAATAATTGGACTCCTTTGAAGTGTATCCTACCTCTACAACAAAAACTCTCGTATTGTGTTCGGCAAACATTTTTGTTTTTGGTTGATATGGATGCGTGACATGATATATGCAATCCTGTTGGATAGTGAAATCACCATTCTTTTAAACTTGAAATATTGGGTATTATCCAGAATTGATTCTTAGCTGGATAACTGTCATGTCATCTATTACTTCCATCTTTCTCACGTCGTTTTCAGATTCAAACATACTTACTTTCATACTAACATCATTTTAACCGGATTTTGAAAAGTCTTTCCACATTTGATGGCTTGGGTTTTATAATAGAACGAATAATTTCGTTTTGCAAGAAATTGGAATTTTGAAATTCCAAAGATGTGTTCATTAAGAAGTTCTTGGAGAAGTTGAAGGAGAAAATGTCATAGAATTCTTCCTGAAGATCTTTCATTTACATTTTCTAGTTTAGTAAAAAGTTAAACTTCAATATTTTTATGTTAAAATAAAAAATAAAAATAAACTTCTTAAAAATTGATATAATGAAAAACAAAATATATTTTTCCGAAATTAGACGAAGTGTAATTTAAAAGTTGAGTTAAGTCAATGGTCAAACTGCACGAAATCGTCAAGTTAACGGTCGGACCATACTACCTGACCAATCAGCGATTGGGAAAAGTGATCACGTCTGATCAGTTCGACCCTTCACTTACCCGCAGCCATAAACATACATTCCTTTTGAAAATTTAAAATACCGGGTGTCCCTCGACGTAATATCACCACTTCACTCACGTGATTATCAATTCAAACTGAGTAAAAACTCTAAAAAAGTTTTGTTCTAAATTAAACCGTTTCAAAAATACTGAGTGTTTAATGTTCAATTTTTTAAAAGCAGTTGACTTTTGTCCGATGAAAATGGTAAGTTTTTAATATTTAACCGGACGGAATATAAATGGAAAAGCATTCAACTATCTATCTATAGCAAAACGTTGAGTGCTTTTCCATTTATATTCTGTCCGGTTAAATATTAAAAACTTTGAATTTTTTATTTTTTTAAATTTTAAAGTTTACCTAATCATTTCTCAGTTCACCTAATAATCAATTCAAATTCAAAAAACTAATAAAGCAAACCGCTTTTCAAGAATACGACATGTTTTGTAATTTTTTTTATGCGATCGATGTCTAAATTTTTTGGATTACCACAAAAAATACATCGTATACCTACTTGAAACACGGTTTGCTTTATTAATGTTTTCTAATTTGAATTGATTATTAGGTGAACGGAGAAATGATTGTTGAACTTTTCAATAAAAAAAAATAAAAAATTGATGATTAAACACTCAGTATTTTTAAAACGGTTTACTTTAGAACAAAACTTTATTAGAGCTTTTGCTTACTTTGAATTGATAATCACGTATCGATATTTGCTTTCTTGAAAATCTTGAAATTTCTAATTTGGTTTTTCTTTTAAGAGTTTCTGTAGTAGTGAAATAAATTATTCATCTTTTGTTAGTGAAAAGTTTTTAGAGACCGGCCTTATCTAAATTTTAAGCCGTTTAGTTGTTATAATTTGCGAGATAGGTAATGCATTAATGAGTTTAATTCTAGAGATAGGGAGAGGGTACAATGCATTGATTGTGTATTCAAGAATTTTATTGAAGTCCACCGAGTTTTGAAAGTGTTTGCATGATGTACTGAAAATTCCTCGTAAGAAACATCATGTCAAAGTATAGTTGCATAAGTAATTATAGCCATGGTATCACATCCCACAAACCCTCTAGCACCTCGTTTCGTATTACATTTGAAAAATGATTCTGGTTCTTCATTTTTTGGCTTTAAAACTTTTTATATACCTGTAGCTCTTTTTTTATTACACTGGCTTTCTCCATTCTGTGAAGATATAGCTACTAAATTTCGTCATTTTGTGCAAAACTACAAATAATTTCTGCTACATTAATGTTTAGATAAAAAAAAACCGCAGCACTATTTTTTTTTGTACACTTTTAACATAACTTCTACTAGGTACATGCTTATTATTTACAGAAAGATTAATTTTTGTTTTAAATATCACGAAAATTAAAACGTACGTCGTTACTTACAGTAGTGTACTGAACTTCGTGTGACGTTTTTCAATATTGCAGAATTGATTACTTTATGTTGTATAGAAAGTTCCAAAACTTTGCATTGCCATGATGAAATGGAGATTCTTTCAATATTTGAATGCATAACTCATATTTTCTTAAGTAAGGGATCATCCCCATCGCCAATACCTATATTATTCCTTTAGGAGTCGCAATAAATCAAAATGTATATGCAAAAGAAAGGCTTTTAAAGAGAAGCGTTAAACATCTCTTAAGATCACATGAAGACCACACTTGATTTTCTGGTCGGACGTGGCAGTGTCACATTCATTACAGAGATAAAAAAAAAAACATTCTAACGGCTCCTCTGCTGAACCAAATAAAAATATTTTGGTTTCCAAAAGTGCATGATGAATAAAATTAGTAGAAGAATTCAAAATTCCACTGAATGAACTTAATAAACAATTCGAACGTATTTATTTAGCATCCTTATATAATGTGATTAGTAATTACAGTAGCTTAATAAACCATTTTAATTATTTACTTACTTAATTGCGTTAAAAAAAAATTGTTTTTCATTATGCTTTGACAGCAAGCTTGGCCGCCTTGCATAGGGGACTTATTAGGAGCACATCCGCTTCAATTTGTCTATCCTACTGCAATGTCAGGTCAAAAAGCGATCGTAAGATGTCGCTGTTTTATCTATTTAATTGCTTTAATTAGAGAAAATATCTCGCACTCTACAAGCTACAGCTATTCAATCAGGTGACCTAGCACACAAGTAGGAATAATTTATTAATGATTAAACAACTAAAATATAATTTTGTTGTACTTATTTAAGTAACCGTATACACCTTGTAAAATATTTGCTGCGAGTTTTCAAAATATCTGTACTTATGTTTACAACTTCTAAGAAAATAAACCATAAGAAAACCGGACAGTTTCTAAAAATCTATAAATGACAAAATTTTCGTGTACAAATCTGTGTAAATAAAAGCTGCCTACCTATTGAGTCGTCTATACTCAGTTTTCTAATAGTTGGGAGTAATAAGCATACTGTATTGGAGTTGTGGCCGACAAGACGAAACTTACAAATGAATTTCATTTATGATTTCCGACATTGTAATTTTTGTAACTATCAACTATCAAAAAGCCGACGTTAGTCCTACTTCTTTTTACTCTTCTACTTACAAACACAAAGTAAATAAATTAAAATAAAAAAGTATGCATGTTTGTTTATAAATACAACTTGATTACATAAGTACGAAACAGCTGATACAAAAGAAATGGTGACATCTGATTCTTATATTCAGGATACTGAAAAGTAGCAATTCTGATAATCTTTCAGTCTATTTCTGTTTCTCATTTCCCCAATCCAAGTCAAAAATAACTTAAACATTGTTGAAGTTTGTTCTTGTCCGATGAAAAATTTAATAAAGAAAACTCTTATCCAAAATTCTTATCCAATAAATCTTATTGAATCAGTAATTAAAAATCGTATTAAATACTTACAAAATTCAAATGTCTCTAATAACATTAGACAAACTTCGAACCATAAATACATATCTTTGCCTTATATTGAACCATTACACAATACATTTAAACACATTTTCAAAAAAAAAAATTTAATTTTAGCCAGTAAATCTGTGAATAATTTAAATTTAATTTTTTCGAATTTAAAAACCAAAATACCTAAATTAAAACAACCTAACGTGGTTTATGAAATCAAATGTTCAAATTGTAATTCTGTTTATATAGGTGAGCCAAAATTTAAAAAAACGTTTAGACCAACATAAATATCATATTCAAAAAAATAATCAAAATCAATCAATGCTAGTAGAGCATTCATTAGTAAATAATCATAATTTTGATTTTGATAATACTGACATTTTGTACAGTGAATTTAATATTTTTAAAAGACGTTTCATAGAAATGTGTAAAATTCAAATGTCTCCAAATTCTACTAATAAACGTACGGACTTTGAAAATTTAAATGACATATTTTGTAGTTTTCTAGACTCTTTAAACACGATATAGATCTGTCAATTAATTAAAAAAAAAAAAAAAAATTTAAGACCTTAATTTAGGTCTAGTTTCTTTTCTCTTTATTCCGGACAACTCGTATTTTATTGTAAAATCATGTTACCTTTTCGTTTCTCTTGACGACTTGTTTCTCTTGACAACTTGTTTATTTACTTTTTCTTTCACTCCTGACGAAGCTATAAATCTATAGCGAAACGTTGAGTGTGTTTCCCTTTATTTTTCTGTCCGGTTTGAGATTAAAAAAACTTTGTACTTAAACATTGTTATTTAAAGTTCCATTTTCGATTCGATTTCGTAAAAAAATAAATCGATTCAATAAAAAAAAAAGATTGAGAAAATAATCGATATTTTTAGTTGAAGAAATCGATCTTTTGAAAAATCGATTTTTGAATCGGCATCTCTTACTCGACACAGCTCTGTAGTTACAATCAGTGTTGTTAAAGATACATTTCTAATGGTATCTAGATACAGATGTAGATACTTTCACAAATATGTATCTAGATGCAGATACAGATACTTTTTCCGGAAAATATCTAGATACAAAAAAAAGTATCTGCAGTTTATCAAGATACTTGCAAGTGTAAAATTCAATAACCTATGCAGTAGTGGAGGTACGGTATTATTTGCGATCCAAATCGACTTTTTTTGTGAAAATTGACGATGTTTTCGTACGAATATGTGAATAATGTACACACTAAAATCTGTGATAATTTTCACAATTTTTTTCAGCAGTATGTCTTCTTAAATAGAAAATTTATCTTTGTAATTAAGTTGATTAATAAGCGGATAAGTAATTACTTGTTTTTGTATGAAACCAAGTCAAGTCAACGTAAAATATAAAGTTATCAACAGAAATGACTCTACTTCCGTATCGGACAAGTTAAATGTCAAATGAATCTAGGATCCTTAGTTGCAACCTTGTTGTAGCTAAGAGAGTGTTCCCATAATCAAGAAAAGTTGATAAAATCAACAATACAGTCTTTTCCTTTTGATTTTCTATTTTTGTCAATTATCTTTCCCAATTTTTAAAATAATTTTCAAGTTTCTGAACTAACAAATCGCATTTTAAATAAAACGTCATTTGACAAACTGGAAAACATAATTAACAAGAGGGGAAAATCAAAAGAAAGAGACTGTAAATCGGAGGTTGCATTTCCGCCAAGGTTTGCTGTTTTTATGGAAATTCAAAATGTATCTAATACGTATCTTAGTATCCCAAATGAATAGATACACTGTAATTGCATCTAGATGCAAATACAGTTACATTTTTTTAGTAGTATCTGAGATATGTATCTAGATACTCAAAAAGTATTTATATACTGTATCTAGATACTTAACAACACTGGTTACAATAACTGATTAAACGTTCAAAATCGCTTTGTATAGTATCTATAGGATCTCGGAAGAAGTTAGCCTGTAGGTAGAATATAACTATCATATCCAAATCCCATTCCCATAGTTAAGCGTTGTAACATCTGTCGACAGACGACGATGCGGTCGAGTCTTGCGTGGTTCGATCCAAAGCGCATCTACCTTGCAGCAGCGGAACGCACGAGACTCGTCCTGAAAGAAGCAGTCATTACGGTCGGTAAGCGGCTGAAATCCGACCTTCATGCCTACCTCGATGGTACGGTACGACCGGCGTGGCGTGGCGATTGCAGTTCGGCGACAGCATGGGCATGGGTACGTTCAGCTTCGTCCGTAAATAAATGAGGCGGTCGGTTTACCGGTTGCTGTGCGCGTTCAGTACACTCGAACATGTGCTCGTTGAGGGACGGTGGTTCCAGGCATACTTGGCATTTCGGGAGTGTGGACTGCTTAATTACGGGAATTTGTGCCTCCACGAAATCTTGGGATACCCAGCTGGATTGTTTTGATGAGATTTCTGGGAGACCTGTGCGACGAGCGACCGTGTAAGATATGCATTACGTCCTTAATTATTAACGTGTATTATTACTACTACTATTACGCAATCCCCTTTCGATTTTCTCGTCAAGTAAATCCTCACCCACACGTATTTATGCGAAGGGAGCTTCATGTATTACACTTAGGTACTTCCCTACAACTTACAATTATTCGTGTATTTAGTGAAATGTAGCGTGCCTTTGAATCCGCAATCCGCCTCATGCCTGCGCAACATTGGAATTTAGGAGTGCAGAAACGCGATATAATTAAGTCGTTCGGAATGAGACTGAACTTTTTTTTTAAACGGTTGTGCCCATAATTGTTGATCACGTGGTTCGAAGGTGGAAGGTGCGGACCTCATTTACCTTCGCGTTTACCTTAATTAATTCATTGCGGCTTATAATGGAAACATTCTGGATAACTTGGGAATATTTTTCTGAAAACTATTTTAATAGACATTGCAATGCAAGTTTTTTTTACACGAGCGTGAGTTTGCAGTGTCGCAAGCGTACTAGTGTAAAAAAAGTCTTCACGCAAGTGTTGCAGCAGGCCTTGCTTATTCTACGACTTAAGAAACACTTACTCAAAACTTTTGTGACTGTAGTCACAAACAGTGACGGAGCCTGTGTCAACCAAAACTAGGGGAGCGGTGGCAATAGGGGTGCAAGATATCCTGTTTTCGATATCGGATCGATATTTATCGATATGTCGATATTATCGATATTACCGATATTTATCGATATATCGATATTACCGATATTTATATATCATTTATAGATATATCGATATTTATCTATATAGCAATAATATCTATATTATCGATATATCGATAATATCGAACAAGTCGGACAAGTGGATTTTCATACATTTTGGTACGAGGTAGTTTTGCCAGCAATTTGTTTTTTTTTTAATTTTAAACTTTTCTAATTATTTTTTTACGTTTTTCAGAAATATTATTTCATAACTTTTCTTGAAATCATGAAATCGCGTATCCATCAGAATCAGAATTCATTGTTTTCCCTAATCATAACAATAAAAATTAAAAGCAAGATATTGTTAGCAAAAAAAATAGTCTTCATGCCAAAATGTGTGAAAAAGGGGGCACACGAATAAGTGTCGAATCCACGAAAGATAAAAAAAAAAAACTCTAGTTTTATTTTGATATTTGTAGACTTTGACTAGACTAAAAATTAATTGAAATATTTTAAAATTTTTTATCGGGACCGTGAGTCGTGATCACTTGCCCATATATGAAATTGAATTTTAATAAAATTCATATTCCAGTAGGTTTAGTGAGAATTGGACGAATTAATTTGAACGCCACAGACTACAATATCGACGGTAGCCGATATAATTTGTAATTTACTTTCTTTAAATAGCATCTTGAAAAATAAACTTTCCAAAAATTAATAATTATGACGTGCATAAATTGTCCAATAACAGTTTTAGTAAAAACTGAAATAGGTAATAAAATGTGATTGATTATTAATATTTTCAGGAAAATTACGTTATCGATAATATCGATACCACCGATCATATCGATACAGCGACACCAACGATAATATCGATAAATCCGACATATATCGATATTATCGATGTTATCGACATTATTGATAATTTCGATATTATCGATAATATCGATATATCGATATCTTAAATGGAAAAGCCGTTATTCGATAACAATCAATACTATCAATAATATCGATAAATTTTCGCAGCCCTAGGTGGCAAGATTTACTATGTATTGCATGGGGAAAATGTGAATAAAAATATATCTACTAGTAAAAAAGAATAAACAAATAAATTATTATTGGTTACTTTTGTAGAGCAATATGGCGCCAATACTTGAATTTTATTTTCAAAACTTGAAAATAAATAAAATAATAACTGATTCTGTCAGACATTTATTATAGGTAGACACCCTCTAGTTAGAGTCTGGCAGAATGGCGCGCATTTTGAATTGGTTCCGCCATATTTTAGCAAAATGCACTTCGCCCAATCATAAGAAAGAACGGAAGTGCACTTTGTCCCCAAACTTGAAGTTGACTTTGAGTCAAGGTTAAGGGAAATTTAACTTTGGAAAAGCAAAAAAGGCTACGTAAGTTTAACATTGACGTGACATTTTTGCTGAAAGATGGCATATTCTGCCAGACCCTAACTAGAGGGTCTCTAATTGAATCGGTGAGTGCATAATCGTGTTCAGTCTAAATTTACTGCATTGAAAGAAGAACAAATAACTTTCTCTACATTTTTATTTTAAGTAATTATTGGCTTCAAAAGGTTCAGACATCCTTATCTGAAAGAATTTTCAGCCAATAATTCACTTAAAATAAAAAACCTAGAAAGTTATTTGTTGTTTTCTCAATACAGTAAATTTGGACTGAACACGGTTATGCACTCATCGATGCAATTATAGAATCTGATTTGGTGTTGCGAATAAACTCGACCAAAAATTCTTTTTTTGGCATGCAGTATCTCTGTAAAATTTCATAAATGAATCCGAGAAATTTAAATAGGAGGTTAAGAGTAAAAAACATGATTACAATAAAATAATAGAAAAACATTTTATTAACAAATGTAAATAAGTAAATTTATAATTTTTTTTCTGCAATTAACAAATAAAAGAAAAATATTAAATTAACCTAACCTTGCACTTCGCAGCAATCATAAGCAGTGTTGCCAACTGATCAAATTTCGAAGTTCGTAGACCTGTTTTTGCGAAAAAGAAATCGTAGTTTAACGTTAAAAATCTCGAGACGGCGCTTAATAATATTGAGAAAAAGAAAAAAAAACTGAAGTATTTGGTTAGACTTTTCAAAATTTGCAATTTTGTTTTTCGTATGTAACGCGATCTTCACTTGTTTATGGACTACTGTTTTTAAGTTTGAAATTCGTCCTCAAACATTTTCGTCTTTTTTGGATTTGTTCGTGCGATCGTCATTTATTTCTTCAAATATTTCTTTCAGTTTCTGATTTATTTGTTATTGTTGCCGTTATTGTTTGAAAGAAGAAGTTTTTTTTTTGGTTATTTTCTCAAATTATTTCTTTTCCTTTCGTAAATATTAAGATCGTTATTTGCTTTTCTTTGTGAAATATACAATCGTCATTTCCTTCGTTTTGAAATTAATTAATAAATGTTTTCTGCACTTTTTCTCTCTTTCGAGAATAATTACGATTGATTTGTTTTTTCCTGCTTTCTTCAGAAATTTTCATTTCGTAAATAAGTATTGTGATAGTGATTTGTTTGTTGATTATTATTAACCTATTCGTTGTAATTTTTTTAATTTGAAATCTATAATTCATGTTGAAATTTTTTTATGTATGATTGTCATTTGTGTTTTTTTACTTTCGTCAGGAATTTTAGTTTCTCTTTTCATTTGTAGTGGGTTTATCGAAAATCAAAAACATTTCTCGATCATTTTTAGTTGGTTAAAATTGTTCACATATCAAATAATATGTAATTGTAATTTTTTTGGAAATTTTAATTTTTTCACAATTCTTTGCCCTTTTTCCGTTTTACTTTCGCAAAATATAGCGATTAGGTTTTGTTCTCTCTTTTCCTTTTCTTCAACTTATGAATTAGGAGTACTTTTTGGGGACATTTTAAATCTTTTGTTTTTGTAACTTAAAATCATTTTCGTTCGAAATGTTTATACACACGATTTTGAAGCTGAAATTGTAAGTCGTACAGATAAATAAAATTGTACTAAAAACGACTACAATCGTACGGTTAACAACAATGATCAAAAACAACGAAACGAAGCAGCGTCAACTTTTCCAAAACTTGGCTGTTGGACTTGTCTTAATTTACCAACATTAAGAAATGAAAACTCCAAAACAAAAAATATTTAGTTTCTGTCGAAAAATTTTAATTAAGAAAAATTCCTTAGATCTTATTAAGTTTTTGCAATTTTTACCTTTTTTATTTGAAATTATCACTAGATTTAACGACTTTTTCCATCTGTTGGTAGCACTGGTCTGACTGGTGTTGCTAAATGGCGGAACATAATCTTCCTTTACTTTTGTAATGAGTGATTTTCTTGTACTTAGGTGTGTTGTCTTACAAGAAAACGCTAACTAAAGCATTGGTATTGCATTTAAAGTTAACCCAATTATTGGGTGTCTCAATTTAATGTTGGTCAACTGCAAAATGCAATTTTCAAAAATGATCCGGTAATCCACTACCGAGCAAGCAAAGAACGAAATTTTTATAAACGATTCGATAAAATTTTGGAAAAGCATGGACAGGGTGGGCAAAGATCCAAATTAACACAAACGGTGGCAAATATATTGTGGCACCCGGCTTACTACGTCAAACTGAAGGCGTCAACAAGTCGGGTCGTTATGCGTCATTAGCCGTCACGCCACCATCGAACAAACTCGAATCTTCCAGCTTGGAAAATTCGAGACGGCAGCAAAGGATATAAAATCGCCCGGGGTGGACTCAGCAGTCAGTCGAGTTCTAACAGCGATCGTCGAAGTTAGATTTTAGTGTGAAAATAAATTGTTACAAATAAATTAGTTTGTAAGCAATATTAAATTACGGTTAAGTTTTTACCGAGTGTTTTATTCGTTTAAATAAATAAATTTAAACCCTAGAAACGTAACAATATTTAACCTAAAAATAAAAATCCCATTGCCGATACGGTTATTAAATAAGTCAGGTTTGAACGGTAAAAGTTACTATGGTTTTAGTTACGCATTACAAATATTTTTAGTTATGCATTACATATATTAACTTTGACCCTCTCTTCGAATCCAAAGTGTTCTTTTTTGTACGAAATTTGCATGATAATTTAAATACTTTTATTGACACTTAATAAAACCAATTACATTTTTGCAAATTTTTAGTAATATAACCTAACATCAAAATTTTAAATCAGTATCATCCAATTTTTTTGACCGTCTTACGGAGCATTTTTTTTTCTGAATGCAGTGATGTATAGCATGAAATGAAATCTTTTTCAAAATTTAGAAAAAAATGAACTGATATTATTTCAAAAATAAAATGGTTTTTGAACTAAATCAGTGGATATATTTCGGAATGAAATTACATCTAGAGATCAACAACAGCATATAATTATTGTTCGGAAGGATAATACCTTTAATTACATCTACAAAGGTAAAACGGTATTTCATATTGTAATTGGTTCTGGCTGATGATTCCATTGATAAATTCTGACATAAATTTAGCTAGGTTGATTGTGGCGGATATTCATACTACTAACAATGGATCTCAGAGGACATACAAAATGCTCTGAGTAGAGAATCTGTGAGTTACAATAATTACAATAATAAATGAAGTAGTTGCTTAAGGCCGCGTTCACAATGGACGTAAACATAAGAATTACATGTTCCACGTGTAGAATTGTTTTTCGAGACATAGGATTTTGCATGTAAAAATTAACAATGTCAGTGTCAAAACGCTCAAGTTGTGCAGAATTAAAATTAAAAGCTGATTCTTTTATATATTTTCTTCTAACATCTTCTGATACTAAAATAAAAGGCAAAGAAAAAGAATTTTAAAAATACTAAAAAGTACCGTTAGGCATGGAATTTGACTTTTACAATCAGTTACATTAACATCAACACTTTTTGTTTCTGTTTCCTTTCACTTCAAGTTTCCTGCACTTACGTATTTTGTTAAAATAGTGCCTTTATAGGTATTCAAACTTTTTTTATAATTTTTCGAAATGTTTCTACGGCGGGAATTGGTCGATCTATAAAAATATAAAATGCAACAGAAGTTCTTTTGCTTGTTTTTTAAAGATTCGCCGCCGTAATACCATTTATTGATAATAAAATTTATCTTTTAATTATTCTATTTGAGTTCAGAAAAACTAAAACAATAAAATGCGTTTTAGAAATTTTAGTCAGCCCAATTCCAAGTCATGTCGTTAAAAATCAACGTGTCGATAAGTGACGTAATATCGCTAATTCCCTCAAATACTATTCTGATTTGCAACAGTAGCGAAAAGTTAGCGCGAGAAGTCGCCAGTGCAGTCGTTAAATTAAAACGCAGATTTCTAGCGACGCAAGTTGACAGTTCGTTAGAAGTACCGCGATATTTAACTTTCACAAGACAAGTCAGCGACGTCTTTAATTTTAACGACGTTCAATCAGAATCGGGTAGATAATGTGTCAAATTAAAATCAAATTCAATAGATAGTGTTATTTTTTGGCATATTTTTTCGTTTATATTAGTACCAGAAGATGTTAGAAGAAAATAAGTGAAATAATCAACATTTAATTTTAATTCTGCACAACTTTCATCTTAACTATTTTGCCGTAACTTTGTTAACAGAGCAAATTGTTGATATTCTTTATTTTTAAATATAAAATACAAGTTCAATGGAAGACACTGTCGGCGCTTGGTGAAACATTATAATAATAAAGTAAAATAAATTAAAAACATTCGGTATTTTTTCACTTAATATATTTCGCCTAAACTAATAAGTATTTACAATAAATTTTATGGGCACTAGTTAACAAGAAACTAGTTTCTAAAGGTGCGTTTAGATTTGAGCACGAACGAGCTGAGCATACGCGCACGGCATTCGTTCGCGCTCACCAGCATTTATTTTCTGGCGCATGAGCTGATCCAGTTGTTCGCGCACACAACGGACGACAAAATAGCAGCGGCTGTATAATTGTGATTCATATTTTAATAAAAAAAATAAATTCGAACGAGACATCGACTTTCGTGGCAAACGCCTAATTTTTATGAGACAAAATAAATTACTACTTATTATTTAGTGTCAGAGAGTTGTCATAAGTAATTCAAAAATTTTACTACAATGACTAAAATCGCCCCAATAAATATTTTATCTTTTTTCGTGTCTGTCTAAATTTTCAATATTTAATTTGTTCACAAGCTCCTGGTAGGTCATTTTTTAAAAATAATATTTTGCGTGCTTCACATTCCATAAAATAGGCAAATAGGTTTTTCATAATCTTGCAAAGCAACGAAGCTGTTTTATTGGTCCATTCCATGGCTAACTGAAAATTCAGAAACCTTTTCTGCGAGGACTTTGTCGCGTGGCTTTCAATATGCGACTTTTTTCTCGTTCAAACTACGCATTCATGCGTGAAGCAATTAATTCCTTTGAGCACGTACCCGAGACCGACACCAAGCGGCTCGCTCTGCCAGCCATTCGCGCATGATGTGCGTGCGCGCATAGCCGTTTACACTTGAGCATTCGCGGTGGATCAGTGCGTGCGTGCTCGTCTAAATGCACCAAAGGGAATCATATTTACGGCTATTCGAGCTCGCGGCTGTTCGCGCACAGGAAAACACAACGTGAGCGTGCGCGCATAGCTGTTTACACTTGAGCGTTCGCGGAGGATCAGTGCGTGCGTGCTCAAGTCTAAACGCACCTTAAGATCCCCCGCGGTAATAGTGCCCATAAAAATTTATTGTAAATACTTATTAGTTTAGGCGAAATATATTTAAGAGTGCGCACAGTCGGTTTTAGTTTAGTTTTTTTAATATAACTTCTCAAGATGGCATGACAGCCGAAATGTGCATTGAGTACTAAATATATTAAGTAAAACAATACCGAGTGTTTTTATTTCATTTTACTTTATTATAAAATACAAGTCTCAAAAAAAATCTTACACTCGATATACAGGGTGAGTCATTATAGGCGGAACAGATTTTACCGGTATGTAGGAAAGACTTTTTAAGTAAAAAAAGTTGTAAATTGCATAGTGCGCGGCTGTAACAATACACAATTGCTATGTATACAAAAAAAAACACAGTAATTTCCGAGTCATATAAAATTGCACGTAGAGGTTTTCGAGGGAGTTTTAACAGTACGTTGTCGTGGTTACTACTCAATTTTCAATGCTGAATCATTTAGAAACTGCACATAGGAAGTACAGTTGCGGCGGAAACGTTTACAACGATTTTTTAAATCAGTGGACCGATTGAAATTTTGGTTTAATATTATTAGTACCAGAAGTAGAACCAACTGTGGCCGCTCATGAACTGTATCTCACGTTTTAGAATGCAATTATTGGAATAATTTGACATTAGCTAATTGATTTACCTGACACTACTATTTAATGACAATAATATCAACACACCATTATGAACCGTGTTTACTACGGGAAATTTACCCGTTCTAAAAGATGCACAGTGTATTATTATAAATGATAAGTAACAGCAAAAAAAAACAATTAAAATATTGAAAGCAACATAACTAAATTTTTGTGTTTGTAGCTTGAAATTATCACGAAGCTCAAAGAGATTAGTTCTTTGTAATTAAATTCAACTACAGTGTAGCCTTTTTAACGTGAACATCCTGTAACATGAACACCCCTAAACGTGAACGCGTGATTTGGATACTCTGCATGTTCTAAAACGTGAACGACATTGATATTTAATACTCTAAAACAGGGATGACCATAGGCGCCGCTTCGTCGGGTGCAGGGGCTAGTGTCATGGTAGTGTCTTTTTATTTAATGAATTCAAAGAACACAGTTCTTTAAAGAAAATCTATAATTAACAGGATTACCAGAAATTTACAAATTGTTTAAAATATTGCTAGCTCTTCTAGGTTCATCGCCCAAAGCAGGAATACAGTATACTTGCGTTTTTTACTGACATGCACTGCGTGCATGCGTACTCACTGTATCTCCATCTTCTTCTAACCTCATGTAATAAAATGAGTTAGAGATACTCTTAGTGCACACTTAGTGCATATAGTGTACGTCAGTAGAAAACGCTATTAGTGTATTATTTGTTCACAAATCAAAAACACAGCACCTGTTGCATTATGTTGGTATAAAACACAGTCCCATCTAAAATATTTTCAAAATACTAAGCAGGGATGAGGAAAAACTTTTCTTTCCTCCTCCCTGACACTAAGTTGGCAAGACAATTTTAATACTTATTTTATTATCTTATTCTCATTTATGTTCGTCTTAAGAATCCTTTTCAATGCCACGCAAATGGAAAAAAATCTTTTTTCTGTTAAAATGAAAGATGCCTTTAATTAAATTATCGTAATTATTAAAAATTCAGAACTCATAACCTTATTACCGTCATTTATTTCATATACTTGTCACTTTGTTATCGAGTTCTTAACTATTGTTATAGTTGTATTTTTCATAAGACAGTGGTCTTTTAATTTGTGAATAAGTTGTACACATTATAAACTGAACTAGGTACCGACAAAAAATGCACCCGACAATATTTGCAAAATCCGGCGCCTATGGGGATGACCGCCAGTGGAGAAGCGTATCCCCACCGGGCTAGGGGTTACAACTGCGATCGCTGTATTTATTATTTATTTGCCGCGCGCTTCTCTATAAATGAATTCTCATTTTCCCGAAACAAACAAGAGTGGGGATAGCGATTTCGGAGCACCCGATGGCATCGCAACACTGGTATAAATGCATTTAGACACTGTTAAGTTTCGACTGCATAAACTCCGTAGTTATTGCACATAGTTTTAAATCTAATCTGTGGTTTTAATTGTTTCTACATTATAACCTCTAAGAAGCCGAATTATTTAACATTAGAAAAGAAGCTCAGCAAAAATTAGTTCTACAGTTGATTGGACTTTTGCTGGACCAGGAAAGCGGAAATCGCTTAGAGATTTAGAATTTCCTAAGATGGAAGTCCAAGAATGCCTCTTTAAATTAATTTTATCAAGATGTTTTAAGAAGAATGTCAAGATGTTTTAACAAAAGTTGTGTATTTTCAAATACATAGGTTATTCATTTAATAAGTTACAAACCTAACTTTAATTATTTTTTAAATGAAACACTATATTTTATTGGAGTTTCGGTTAGCCCTTGAAAAGACGATAAAAATGATATAATACTTACTTATTTTTAGTATTTACCGAGTTCTTGTTAATTTTATGCAGAAAATGGGTCATGTTTGATCGTCTGCCAAATTGTTAATTTTAATGATACGACAATCAACCTTAGACCAAAATATGTATAAATCTCTTTACTTTTATAATATTCAACATTTTTAAAAATTTAGCAACTGTCAACAACACTAAGATTCAGTTCGCATATTGTAAAATTAGTCATTTATTATGATACACATATGTAATTAGCCTCCAAAACGTGAACTTTTCTAAAACCTGAACACCATTGTCCTTAATTTGTTCACGTTATAGCGACTTCACTGTACTTCAAATTTCCTTAATCAAAGGCAGATTGTCGGCTGACTGTGATGAAGAAATATTAGGTTTTCTGAGCGTTCGGATAGGAGACGGTTTTGCTTAGTTTTATAGATCTTGCCAGCTTCTGAGAAAAGTCGGCATTTAATTAACTAATTAGATTACGCAAAACTGGTAAAATAAACCATGTGGTGATATGATGATTGACATACCGGAACCACCGAGTTCAGACGAAGGATGCTCGAGACCGTATACCGATATACCGATTAGTCGGTATGTTAGCTGCAGTGAAGATAATACGTATTGTAGTCAGTGCATCATATAAACGAAAATATTCGGTATATCTCTTACTGTGTGCAAATATTTAAACCCGCAATATATCATCATAAATGACAACGACTGAACTCATATGTTCTTAACATAAATGTAACAGTTTTCGAGAAAAATGCAGTGGCAGATTTTCACTAACCCGTTTGAGAACTGCTGGCATAGCTAAAAGTGGAACGCGGTCGCCTCTTCAATTGCAATTATTCAATTACGATCCGCAGCCGAAGTAGACCAGGGTCAGCGCCTTACTGGATCTTGAGTAGGAACGACGTAAGTCAGCGCCGCTCCGATCAGCTGGTCGGTCAAAGCGTTTACAATTTAAATTAACTTCAAGTATTTTAAATTAAAATCTAGTGCAATTCAAGAAGCTGCGATTCGTAATTGCCGAACAAATTAAAAGCAAGGTACAAATTGTAATTTCTCATTCTACGTTATTTTTAAAAGACTTATAAAAAGTTTACATTTACTTTGTTTCCAAGGACCGTAAGCAGTAATACTGTCATAGCCAGCAGCGAGATTGCAGCAAATGTTTATTTACGTAAAAGGGTGAAGAAAAAACATTTTTAATGCGCTTGCCTAATTGGTGCATAAATTTTCATCGATAGTTGATATCGTAAAACAAATAAATGTAATATTAGTTCGCTCAGTGAATTAAAATTTTAAATAAAATAATTAATAAACGATATCAGTGATTATTATTACGAAACTTGCGTTGAACATCGAGTGCGGTATCGATGGTAGTGTTCATACCGAGAGGAAGGCAAAGTTGACCTTCCTATCTTTCTCGCACATTTCAGCGGTTCCAAACAAGTGGTCCATCCGAAATTTTTTGGCTGTGATACGGTAGCCACCAAAAAATACCCGCAGAAGGTAGTATTTCGTGTACTTATACTGAGGTTTTTTATTTGCATACAGTAAAAGAACACCCTGTATTTATCAATGCATATAAATGTACATAGTATTATGATAGTGCGCTTAGCACGTATCACTGCGTCAAACAATTAGAAAAATGCCTCTCCCCTCCTCCGTAATTTCTCCCCCTTTTTATTAGTTTCTGTTTCGCCCTCTCTTTGTTAGTTTTGTGTGGTGATTAAATAAATAAATAAATTTTAAATGACTACATAGGTTCTGATTGATTTTATTTGATAAAAAAAGTATTTTGTAACAATTAGAAAACAGACCTGCAGCTTTAAAGATTGTAAAACCGATCCGAAAAGGCAGCTCGATTTTTTACTCGATTATTTGGAATTCCTCAAGATATAAGAAACGAGACACGGCGCCAAAAGTGTCTGCGATTCATTAACCGAAGTGATTTACCTGAAGCAGCCGTTCTTTGTGAGGTGACCTTAGAAGCTATTTATTTATTTTTGGTATTAAAGTAGACGTTAATTTTTTTAACAAATTGCTTTAATATATTGAAATCTTGAGGTACCTTAAGTCACTAAAAAGTACAGTCACTAATATCATGGATAATCCACTAGATTGCTTTAATTTAAATTCCGACTTGTGGCGATGCTTCATTAAAAAAAAATAAGAAGAATACGTTTTCTTTAGAATAGTCAATAAAATGCACTCAAACTTAACAATAAATCAAGCGCGTTTAAGTATTAACTAGACAAAGCGCCTTGTATGAATGCATATTATTTCCTTATTTATTCAGTTTCACTAATTTTCAAATTTGGCGCGCTTGTTTTTTGACTAAAAGTGGCGGTAAATGCGGTACTTTCTGTATCTAGGGACTTCTGTTTATATAAAGTATAAATAACTTTTTGCCTTTTTACAAATAGTACAAGTGATTTTTTGACGAACGCTGAACAAAAATGTGTTGTTCGCAGAATGAATTCCTAGAACTCTGGGCAATCCGACACTGTGGCCACCACACCACAAACGTTGAAGGTATTTTACACTGGACTTGAGGCGCCTCGATTGTTGACAATGGGATTATAAGCAAATATTTGTGGTAACCCGTACTCAATTAATTGATTGGTTTGACCTCAAGCACTAATTTAACCGCAACAACTTACAGTTTATTATTCTCGTCTAACACCAATATTTCATCAAGAAGCCCGCTTGATGGCATCAGTTTCATCAAATCCGTTCTTTCATTGTTTGATGGATGACTCAGATCCATCAAGAGTCGTTCTTTTGTTCTGGTTGGTTTAATCAGTTGGCATCACAAATTCGTTATTTGTTGCAAATCATGGAATTGTTTGAAAGTTTAAGTCTCAAACCTAACCTCACTTTTTTAAACGCAAGTAAGTATTTGTTTTATCTGCCCTTTTCAACATTTTTTTGCACCAACTGCTCCTGTAAAAACGAGATGTAGGTATGTACATAATTGAAATTAACCTCCGCCCACAATAATTTTTATATCCGTAGATACGTATTTACAACTTAAAAGCAATATGTGCTTTTAAGTTGGTAGCGGACTGAAGATGGCAGCTTAGCTGCCGAAATACGTATCTACGGATATAAAAATTATTGTGGGCGGAGGTTAATATAAATTATCTCTTAAACCACAGCCTCCTTTACTATTTTATGTATGTACATAAATAAGTAGGAGTGTAACTGAGTTAAAAGTTTAGAAAGTGCAGAACAAATCTAAAATTAGTCGGAAATTATATTAGTATACAGGGTGAGTCATAATGGACGGAACAAATTTTACCAATATGTAGGAAGACCTTTTTAAGTAAAAATATCTCTCTCAGATAAGTAAAAATAGTCTTTCCTACATATGGGTAAAATTTGTTCCGCCCATTATAACTCACTCTGTATGTACAGTGTTTAATGCAATGCAGAACACGGTTGCCAGATTTTTCTTGAAAAATATAGTCAAACGTATTACAGAAAGTAGCCTAATTACGCCAAATTTACTTCGAAGTGTAAAAAAATATTAATTAAATGTGTTACATTGAAATATCAGGAGTAAGAAAAAAAATTCTTTAACAATAAAACAACATAAAATAACTCCAGAGCAACGAGAAAGAAACTAAAACGAATAAAAAATCGCCGATTTAGAATATTAAAATTCACAACAAATAAAAAAAAACAAATTAGTTTGCAAAAAAGCAGAAACAAAAGAGAAAAGGAAAATACAGCAACAAAATACAAGGCGTAAAGCAGGAAAAAAAACAAAAGAAGACAACACCAAGCTGAACGGAAAAGCAAGTTTTCCGGACGAATCAAAATGTTCGTACAAGACAAAAGCAAACTATAAAAAAACGAACGCCGAAACACAGTGCATCACAAAAATCACAACTATGATGGAAACAAAATAAATGAAAAACGATGAACTACGAAAATGTGTCAATAAAATGCAAAAACTCAATTCGATAAGCAAAAGCATAATGAAAGCACTGATCAGAAAAAAACAAAAGAAAATTGATGACTAAGTTAAACAAAAAACAAATAAATCCCTAGACGGAAAAAGCCATTAGAAAACAAAACACAACTGTAAGAAAATGGTCAGTCAACAAAATATGTAAAATCATTTTAATAAAAATAAAGAAGAAATACGAGAGAGACGTACTTGGTGCAAAAAAGCATGAATAGCTGAATAGTTTTCAGATATTGAGGGCCGGCGAAAGGTAAGCAAGGCATGAGGGCGCCGATGCAAGAGGAGACCAAAATATGTTATATATATCAATATATCAAAAACGATTAAAGGGCAGCTCGAACAGTCTCTAGGTTAACCAAACTCGATCCAACAACTGAACTCAACTTTATTTAACCCAAGCAAAAAAAATAAATTTTCAGCGTTTTACGAATCCATCTGAATCCATCCCAAAAATTAAAAAAAAGAAACATTAAAAAATTGAAAGCAAAACAATAAAAAATCAAGCTTAACTAATTTCAAGGTCAACCCAATAAAACTCAATTCAATTGAAATAAAAAATATAAAAAAAAAGGTTAAAGCAAAGTTCGACCAATGTCAACTAAATTCGATCCAATAACTAAACTCGATTCTTTTCAACCCAAGCAAGAGAAAAATTAAAAATCAAAAAACATTAAAAAAATGTTAAGGTCAACCAAATTCGACCTAATAGCTAAATTTAACTCTATTCAATCCAAGCAAAATTAAAATTAAAAATCAAAAAACTATTCCATTCAACCGAAATTAAAAATTTAAATCAGTCAATAGAAGTTAAAAAAAAATATTTATATAATTTATATGCTGATAAAAATGAACCTTGAAAAATCTCAAGGTCAACTGAACTCAGCCAGCTTATTATATCACGTTTCGCTCCGTTCTACACAAGTAACAATTTTTAAAAAATTAAAAGTAAAAAAAAATGTTAAAATTTATGGATTAAAGTTATGTTCAACAAATTGAAATTGAAATTTTATTATACCTTTGTATTTGCACAAAGCTAAGTTACATCATGTGTAAAGAAACTAAGTAAAAAGCAAGTAAGAATTAAAGTAAATAAAAAAGGCCATTAATTAATGAAATTTATTTTAGTTATGCCATTCACCGCCAAATACAAATTAATCCGCCCTGACAGTAAGCCAAACGGTTATTACGGTTTATCGCCTATTTGGTGATAAATTTGACTCTAAAATTATGAAATTTTCTTATTTATGATGGTTACTTTTTAAGTTACGAGTTAATTTCTGTAACAATCATTTTAAACTGGTTCAAAGTTCAAAGCAAGACTATATAAAAACTAATTTTTTTACATAAATTCTGGAAAAATAATGAATATATTCAAATAAAAAAAAAACTGGCAATTATGGAATTGCAATACTTTTTCTGCAATCGGTTTCATAATCTATAAGAACTAATAATGTCAGCATACAAAGGATGCACACTATTTTTTGAGACAACTGTATAAATTCAAGTGATTTTTTTTTGGAAAAGGGCGCCAGTTACTGTTTTGCGTAAGGGTGCCAACTACCCTTCCTCCGGCCCTGCAGATATTCCTACATGAAAATCTCATGTTCTTTGAGTGAGTGAGTATGTTTGAAGTGAAAATGGTTGGTATTATAAGAACGCAAATTACATCTGCAATAGAAATAGTAATGGCAGTTGTTGCCTGCCTTTCGTAATATCGTAAGCCGCGCGGTTAAAAATAATAACGAAGGTCAGTAACTCCATACCGTAACAATAAGCAGCAAAGCCTTTCTCGCGTAAATTTATGTTCGCATGCAAAACGGAATGAAACTCGATCGGTGCACAAACAAACATTTCAATTATTCCTGCTCCACTTGATGTCTACTCCTGTAACGGCTCCTACGTTTTTCCACTGTTGTAATTTCAATAATTCGATACCGTCCTGGAATTATCGGAAAAATTAAGTCCTCCTCCGTTCTCGTGTACATAATTGCGAAAGTTTTCGGAACGCCTAACTTTTTTAATAACGCGTAGATGAAGTTTTAAATTATTTGTAACGCTATTAACCGTGTCAATTATCTCTTAATTTCCAGGACGCTTACGGGACACCAGCGTTGGCTAGAGAGATTTACGATGAATTAAAAAAGAAATCAATAATTTCCCATCGACATAATTAAAGCTATTAAATTGTCATGTTCGTTAATAAAGTTTTAATGATCTCTGCTGCAGGACTTTCTAATATTACAAGGAAAAAAAAGTTGTCATTGAAAGTAATAATTTTTGCAATTTTTGTATCTATCGTAGAAGGCATGACATGTTTGCAGATACCGTGTTTACACAAGCCAAACGCATACGTATACATTTTTTGTGCAAAGTTATGACCAGATGGCGGATCGAAAAAAGTGTAACAATTTACTATTGCAACAAAGCGGTACGATGTTATAAATAGATTGTGTACACACCTCAACATATTTGCCTCGTCTAGCCGATTGTGAACAATCGGTAAGCCAAAGAAATAATGCATTCGTTAGGACGGCATGATTCACAATAATGTCGCGGTTGATTGGGATGTTCGGACAAGATGCGCACGAGAGAGTGTGTTGCAGAGACGTGTCGTGCTTCCATTTAATTCAAATCAACTAAATTGTTGTTTCTAAATTCAAGAAAGAGCTGTTATTAGCTTTTGGAATTATATTCGCGTTGTTACCGTGACGATATTAGACTGATTGATTAAAAATCACGTATAAGCGGGCGGAATATTTAACGCTTCGATTTAGACCCCCACGTCGAGTCGCACTGCCGCTGTCTCAAACTGGTTTCAGGCTGTTCACTTTCTTGATTCCACTGTTTAGTTATGACTAAGTAGCGTAGTAACTGGATAACTTCTGTTCGATGAATGGCAGATCCTCAGCAGATGCCATGTGTAATAGTATCACAATTACAGTAGGACCTCTGTAATCCAAACATACCCTAACCCGAAACTCCAGTAATCCGAACTGCGGAAATTCGAAACCATAATCCGAACAACGCCTCCTTAATCCGAACAGCAAAGTGATTTCCGCTGTAAATCCCCATTTTTTTTGTATTAAGTGCGCTGTTTATGTAATACTGTTCATTAGAATGTTGACCGCTAAGCCTCGGAGATGTATGGGGTAGCGGTAGCCCAAAGTAACGGCCGTATGTTGGCGGTTAATGACGTCATAAAAAATTTAATGTTCAAATGAGCAAATTCGCAGAAACTCTTCTTATTATTTAATTTACAAGATTAGGGAGGACGTGCGTCCAAGATTGAAGAGCTCCAGAAGAACATTTTTTTTTGTAGTTTGAACTGCTTTATTAATAAAAATTCCAAGACCAAGGAAGCAACTACACGGGATTCCAAAAATGTGCAGTCAAATATCCATTCCATCCAAAAACCTAATGACATTAAGCACATACGATTTGCTAGAATTGTCAGTCACGTAAGAAAAAGTAAAAGTATCTTTAACGTTTGAAATCCTTTTTTTGATGAATCTTTATTTTCCAAATATGTTTGTAATGAATTTGGAACCTTAACCGTTATTACGGTCCCCCTTCAAAAGGTGTCACTGTCTCTCACCCTGATGGACGTCGCTGCCGTTGCCCCTGGACCTTAATTGTTGACACGCTCCGTCCTGAAGAGGCCTTGACGTTTTCCATCTCTGATGGATACCGTCGCTGTTGATCTCGACCTCAATTACCGATTGAAGTAAAATATCGATATCTATCGATATACGTTGATATTTATCCATATACATCGATATTTATTGATATTATCGATATCTCTCCATAATACCTATATTAGCGATAATATCGATACTATCGATAATATTACTGTTATCTATTATGTCGATATTTTTAAGTTCAATATCGGTAATATGGACAATACCGACACTGTCAATAGTACGTGAACATTAGAATAAGCCGCTTTATGAAATAACTACGTTTAATATTTAAGTGAAAGGAAACATCAATCGTAGTTTAAAATGGCGAAACTAGTTGCGGCGCTATTGAATTCTTTCAGAATTTACAGAATAAAACTATATCCTCTGTGACAAGAAAATGTATTTTGTTACAAAATCCAAATTGAAAAAAAATCCGGACCAACCTTTTTGAATTCGATTGCATTTCAAAAGAAAAAGCAACATCTTTTAGCATGTTCTGTTAATAAATTAATTAGTATTACACATACAACGATAAAAAATGAACGGTAAGATAGATAACAATAGCTTCTTTGAAGAGAGTAAACCATGAAAATTAACAAAATTGCAATTCAGGAATGTTTCATTATCGGCAATATTGATAACACTGATACCACTGATAATATCTATCACTCCGATATATCGATAACATCGATAATATCGATATATAAATATTTAAAATGGAAATATCGTTATTCGATAATTATCGATATATCGATGGACGTCGTCGCCGTCAGCCCTTGGATCTTAATCGTGAATTAAGTCGTGAATACGATTGACCCATCAAGTGGCGTCGTCGTTTCTACCCCTAATGAACGTCGCCGTTGTTACCTTGGACCTTTAATCACGTCGCCATCGGCCCTCGACCCAACATTCCCAACTTCTGACGTCTGCGCCGGCACCATTTCGCCGTCGTAGCTGGTTAATCAAATTTCCCGAAAGACTATTTCGTGACAAAAATGAATGGGTTCAATCGTAGTAGTACGTCTTCGATTTACTTGTACGTATCTACATGTATCTGTCGTAGCCACTTAACGTAAAGTAGCATTTCGTGTAGAGACTAGACACTTCGCGAAATGCAGACAGGTCGGGTAATACGCAACTTTAACCGACTTTTGCACGCCAACTGTCTAAAATAGTTAGCCACTTCCTGAAATGCTGTTAGTCATTAGGTTTATGCTGGAATATCAAACAATTATGCTATCCATGTCCACTAATTTTAGATATTTCGTCAAGTAAAGTCATTTACGCCACTCGTGAAGAGGCTGATGTTTTATTTAGCTTTGCTAATACTCGTAAACTGTCATTTTCAAATTTAGTCGCCCGAAACCATTGATGGCACTTAACATTAAGTGAATCAAAAGTATTGGTGCTAAGCTCTAATTTGCTTATAGAAGAATATAATGTTGTGCAATCATCTGCATCTACGCATCTGAATCCGACCATGCTTATTAGTTTTTACAGCCGCTCACGAGATTCTTAGGTGTCTCGAAACCTTTATTGTAAACTTTATTGCAAATATCAACGTATCGTACATTTTTGAAATCCGGGAAAAAATACCTTATACACACACCCTGTATAGACTATTTCTAAGTACTTAAGCCAGTTTCCGTATAATCCACTATCCTTGCTGAATGAGTTCCAAACTTCAATTCGAGGGTACCGTCGAGATATTCGCCAAAGCAGTCTTGTAAATAATTTTTTGTGTCTTAGCCATTTTTTGGTTGTTACTGTTGCCAACGCAATTCGATATTTTGACGGTCGATTTTAGATACCCTGTTTTGTGTTTTGTGAATTTCATGTTATTAGAAGTGGACTTTCCCTGACCTTCGTTTTTGCCCTGCGCGCCCGTTTTATCTTTCGTCAGTAACAATCTAATATTTGTATTAGACGGCTGCGTTATTTTCCGCTCCGGCCAAATTTATTGGAGATCGTTGATGGATTAACATGGGTTCTTTTGGTGGCGTAAGCCTGACTAAATGCGAATTTTCTTTCTCTTCGAAAGCTGTTACTTAGTTTTTGTCAAGGCTAGTCGTTTCGACTGCTGTTTATAATCTTTTTTTTTTGTTTATTTCTTGGTAAGTTATTTTGTCTCTTTTGTGGAATTATGCTTAGTTAGTGTTTCTTCGTTCAGTTGTAGGCAATTTTCTGCTGCACTTTTTAAAGGCAATTTTTGTTGATCCGTTCTGTTCTACGGACAAATACCAGGCGTTGCATCAGGTCCTCAAATTCACCAGCCTGCGGAAGACTTGGTTTAGTTATTTGACTGTTCTTGAAAGATCATCTGGACCCGTCGGCGTCATGATGTTCTGTGCAATTCTCGTAACGTAGTGAAGATCAGCGAAGGTAAAATCTAACTTTATCGCTTTTATCGTATATGACCGCTACGAATCGTTTATTGCAGAACATTACTCCCATTCAACTTTCAAAGTCAATTCACGTTTGTTACAATTCTTTTTTTTTATTAACTTCCTTTTATAAATGCTTAATTAATTGCTAATTTTAAAGTTAATTTTGACGAACTCTGAAAGATTTCTGTGTGAAAAGAAAATTTCCCAAATACTTACCGATTTATGTTTTTGAAATATTTTGAGATATTTTTGTTTTTGATATTATTACTATTTAATTTCTGTGCGTTATTGAATTGTTGTCTTGGAGACGTCCACCTTTTTAAGACTGAAGTTATGTATGGTTGAATGTAATTAATACCGTTAATGTGTTTATTTTGGTTGGTCCCTACCGGTAAGTAATTTTAAATATTCTTCTGTTATGGAATTCTCCTTTTTCTTATGAGCTAACCGCTGGTATTATGCAGTGTCCATATGTGACGACGACAATTCGTCAATGTGAAAACTATATTAATTGAATATCGTTTTTCTTCACACTGACATTTTCAGCAAGATTCCTGTCTTCTAACTTTGCAATGATATTAATTAAAAAATTAAATTTCAAAATTAAAAAAGAAACACGACGTGACAGGAACCATCCGAAGCGTCATCTCTTGACCTAGCGGATAAGCTTATTGTAATCGAATTTACTGTAATATTTCATTTTCCTTCCTGCACAAGGATTTAAAAATCAAATTTCCAAATACAATATTACTAATGCTGTAACAGTATTTCATCGAAAATATTGAATCATTTCAGTGCCATCTCTTAGCTAAAAAGGAAAACTGTTTTTTAAATCGAATTTTAACTAATATTTAATCGTTAACGATTTTAACTATTTTTCTGTAACTTCGAATTTTATTTAAAAGAAGATTTTTTAATAACTTGTTACCACCAAAAGATTTAAAAGCTAATACTCCTGGATTCCAACATCGTAATACTGGTAACAGATAGCGTTGTCTTTGGACAACTGGTTGCCACGGCTGAACTTGGTGGAGAATGGGCGGGGTAACTAAATATAAACAAATAGGGCGCCAGGGAATTACCTTCCCAATTGTCAAACACACTTTGATGCTTTCCCAAGGCCTCAATGTGCGCGCTTGAAGTATTCTCAATTTTCTCCAGGAGATTTTTCCTCTCTTGATGCGTTCAAAGTAGGAGATTAACATAAGCAAAACACGTTCAGTGATACGGTGTTTATTAACACACACATACACTAGTTGAACAAAATTTAACAATGTTTAAATTGTAACCTATCAAAACTTTAAATGATAACCATAATACGCGGGATGGACAGATCTGACCTCACAATCGGTGCTCCAAAGACACCACGAAATTTACGTAGACGTTACTTAAATATTAAACTAAGTTACGAACTATTAAATACGTAAGTTGCTTTCGTGTCCGGTAAAATAGTCGGCATGCAATTCGAATCAAAATAATAATGGTATACGTCACTCTTTGTCGCTCAGCTGAGCTCCAGTTCCTGCGAGAAGCGTAAGATGTCACTAGTTGGTAGGCGCCGCTTCGTTCCAAGACGATTTTCAATCAGCAATGCTGCCAACGGCGGTCCAACTCCAGATGTCTGTCTCGCTCTAATGTCGCAACGGAGTCCAGCGATTCAAACACAGGTGCGTTTCGTATTCGAAATGTTCACATACCCATTCGGGAACTGATACCAACGCTCAGTACTAATACTAATGCAATCAGTAACAATAACCAACAACAAACAAACGACTCTGAAAGGGGGACGGAAAGAACAACCATTAACCACGTGTAACGAACGAATTAATTAAACATACCTGCTACTTAGCAAACTCGTTGGACGTGAACGTATAAACGTTCCACAAGACTCGGGAGAGATATTTGCTTCCGGAAAATCCGTAGAAAAGTGGTTTTGTTTAAACAAACACAAACCGTCGATAGCACTGAATATGCGTCTGCCCTCGCCCGAGTCAGAAGAAGGAATGCCCGTAATACACAATGGCCGCTGAAGAAGATGATTTCCGTTTTATAGACTACACAAAATGGCCAAACCAATGGGAAAATTATGACGTCAGAAGACGGAGATTAAACACCAATAAGAAATTATTAATTTGAAAGAATCGCTTCCTGCCGCGAATGTTACAGCGTTGCCAGATGACACAACGCCGAGCGTTGCCGGTAGGCGTCCAGTAGCAACGTTGCCAGTTCTTAGCCGAATCGGAAATAAATGCGTAATAACAAAATCGACTGTAACAACTTATTATTTTTTTTAGCGGAAAAAGGAGTTTTGAATTGTCCCTGTATAACATAAAGAAGTAAAATCAAATGATAAAAAATGTTTTTGTTTAGTCGACTGCTAATAGTTCATCTCAACTCGTAGATGACCCCTAGAAGTCCTTTGAACTCCAACCAATTCCTGCATGCCCATTGGCTTACTTTATGTTTTCATCGACTCCTTGGAGTCAATGTCGACCCCGTTGGGAACGCTTGTTCTACAATCATAATTGTCACATTTTATTATTTATGGCGTCATTATAAACTTGAATTATCTTTTGGCGCGTTTCTATGATGAATTCTGGTTTCCCCGAAATAATCGAAAGCGGGGTTTAGCTCTTTCGAAGCACCCAAGAGCATCCTTGGCTTAGAGCCACATAATTTTTGTGAAAAATTTGTTACAAAGTGTCAGACACAGGTTACCATAGTGAATGTTTTTTGGTTCATTCAACACTTCTCTGTCAGTTTCTCGCCAATTTAATACAAGAATTATCATCGTGTCATATGGACCTTAAACATGTTTATCTTGTGTAAACTTTTTTCAAATTCGATCTAGTCGAATGATCCAATTCTGCCAAATCGAATCGATCCTTTAGTATACGTCTTAAAAGAGTTGTTGTTTAGTTATTAATTTCTTATGTACTCGCCTTTTGTTAAGTTAAAGTCTAACTACTCAGCACGTTTTACTTTACAAAAGAAAAAAAAATGTAAATGTTCTAGAAAAATTTTGTGCAAATCGTTTTTGATTGCAGTGAGAACCTCAAGCATGGCCGCCTTGCATGGGGGACTCATTAGGAGCAAATCCCGCTTCAATTTGTCTATCCTACTGCAATGTTAGGTCAAAAAGCGATAGTAAGATGTCGCTATTTTATATGTTCATCATTCTTACATCGCATTTGCGAATAAATTAGGCAAGTCGTTTTTGGTCTGCAGTGGGAATGTCGAGCTACGTTTCTGCTGAAGAAGCCCCAAGCAGGGCTGAAACAGCTGTCCAGAGGCTGCTCGAGGTTCTCACTGCAATCAAAAACGATTTGCACAAAATTTTTCTAAAATCTTTCATATGCTTTGATAGCAAGCATGGCCGCCTTGCATGGGGGACTCATTAGGAGCAAATCCCGCTTCAATTTGTCTATCCTACTGCAATGTTAGGTCAAAAAGCGATAGTAAGATGTCGCTATTTTATATGTAAATGTTCTAGTTTCGAATTTTTAATTTAGAACTTTTGTGGTGGAAATCGGCCTAAAAATAGAAACGTTTTTCCAATATACAAATAAAACTTCAATGAGTAACGATGCTAGACGTGTTTTGTGCTTTTGCCGCTTCGAATTTAAATTCGTGTTTGTACGTTCATGTCGTTACAACGCTCGTCATATTTTCGAAATTAAATCGAAACTGCAACGTGCCTTTAAAAAACAAAACTAAACAAAACAAAACACGAACCCCGAACGCACAGTTTACAATCCACGGCCGAAGTTATTATTATCGTAAATTTATTTAAACACTGATAAATGATTAACTGCGTCGAAATATTTTATAGTTCACCGACGCGTAGCGTCGCGTCGGCGTGGAATTTTATATTATAATTTTTTTTTGTGTGTTACACGCTAATTTCCAGTGATAAAATAAATAAACAATGCACCGGCTTGCGTTTGGCTCGGTCATTATGTGTTAAACTGTGAAAAATAGCGCTCTATTATGTTGGAATGTTTTATTTGTTAAAAATTTGTGTTCTGTAAAATTTTGCGGCACGTACCAATTACCGACCAATGCCAAAGTAAAAAATAAATACACTGTGTTCAACAATGATTGAATGTGCCGCTCTATAGAATTTTTTTATTGACCCGCACGGCGTTGCCTACAAATTATTATTGATGTCCTCGCAGGTATTAAATATTGACAATATTTTGAAAATATTTCAGAGGAGTTAAAGATTGATAATATTTCAAGGATATTTCCGATTCAACTTTGCGTAGTAGAAATTATTATTGATGTACTTACAGATAGTAAATACATAGTTATGGAGAAATAAAAGATTGATGGTGTTTCGAAAACATTTCAGGTTCAAGCTTTCAGTCATTCTTGATCACGGTGTATTAACGCTGCAGAAGCTCTAGCTTGTAGTGCCCCTATAGTTTTACTGACGTGAAGCTCTTCTCAAAGTTTAAATCACCGCCGGATCACGTCCCTTGTGAAACGCACTCGAACTATTTGAAAACATTGCTCAATTTCTAAATGGCAGACTCGTGCTGTCAGATGTAGAGGTTCGCTCGCTATAAACTTTTGCCGACAACTAAATAAAAGAAGTTGCAGGCAACGTCGGATTTAACCCATCTATAATTTTAACGTAGAAGTAATTGTTCGTGACAAAGCTGAACAATTCTTTGTTACTTTTAGCCTTTAGACCTAGAAAAATATACATAGTATTTACAAAAAAAGTATTTTCACAAGTGTGTCCAAGCTGATTATACCTAGCGGTTTCCAGAGTGCTATTCGAATGTTCGTTAGTGAAGGGATCATACCCTCTGTCCTATAAATAAGCTTTCCTTAAAATGTAAGGTTGAGCATACAAAACACTTAAATAAAAATATTTACTGTGTACAGGTCGCTGAATTACACTAAGATCATAGAAATTCAATGAGAGTAAATATAGTACAGAAAGCTGAAGATTAAAATGTATGCGATCGGGGGAAACGTCACGCCTCTGAAGAGGGTTTGCTGTTAGTCCGTCACAGCATATGCAGTAGTGTTGTGGCGGCTATTAATTCATTGTTGCACTTGTTTAACTTAATATGCCTGATATAAATTTAATATGCCTAGAAATTTTTCTAAAAAAAATGAATAATATATAAGTTAAGAATTAAGAACTAAAGAGTGAGTTTAACTCACGAAAATACCGTAAAAGAAGCAAACTAAGCAAATAATTATTTCAAATAAGAGTGAGTTATAAATTGTAAGCGTGATATTAACTTATAGAGCATTTAGTAACGTCACCCAAAGGTCGGAACGTATTTCCAGGCAACGGCCTGTATATTCCGTCCACTCGTATCATCCGTATGCATTCCTGCATTGCGGGTCGGATCTATCTTGGCGTAACCAAATTTGTGGGCAGTTTTATTGCCTTTCAGATAAGTTTTTATTACTCTGAAATAATAATTCGCTCGAAATCATCGAGTAAATACAAGCGTTGCGTTTTATTTTAAAACGCTTGTTTGGAGCTTCGTTTCGAATTAATGCCTGCCGTAATTTAATGCGAAAACTTTTTGCGAATTAGAAATAAACAATATCGCACGGAAATCTTATTTCTTTAAATAGGGTGAGCTCATCCTTCGGACCAAGCGCAGACGTAGTTTATTTTATTTGGAATTTCTTTTCGTTTATTGAGTTATTAATTATTTCAGACGTGCCCGTGGCCATAAAATTCTCGTCTCGCCTTTTCTGTTTTTTTTTTTAAACAGATCAGCTCATGTGAATTTCAGGTTTTTGTATGTACGTTAACATCTCATTGCCTGGTCTAATTAGCTACACTTTTGGTATTTCATCTAATTGGTTATTGCTCACGTTAGTGTGTTGTCCGTTGACGTGATACTAGCTTTAATTCGTTCAGACCCTTCCTTTTAAATTTTCGGGAGTATGTTTGGTTTCCTTTAAAAATTTGCGACGCATCTCGGAGCGTCTGTCATATTGCCAATGTTTTCACTTTAAGACAGTTACTTGTATGTATATGTGTAAAATTAATTTGGCTCCATGAGTTTTGCGATCTTTGATAAGAAAGGACCGGCGTGTTAGTCACGATTCTGGTAGATTTCCGAAAACAAGTTATTTAGGCGCGGAATAATTTTTCGAATTATGGTTCTGCCTGATAAGGACAGATAGCGATCCCCAAGGACGCCAAATCTACTTGTAGGAGTAGCTCCGCTGTTGAATAATAAGTAAGTCAATAACCTTGTGGTAATATTGCAGGATGTTTCTTAGAAAAGTAACATGAAGACTGCACTAATCTACCGCTACTGATAATGCCTTCATTGTCTTGAAATGATTGGAGGAAAAGCCGCTAACTTCCCTATTTCTTTTGAACTCGTCATAATACCTTTGGATAAACTGCAACTTAGTTTTTTTTTTAATCTACGGTGGTTTTCAATTATGTCGAATTAGTTTAGGATATCGTGGACTTAAGAACAAGAATTTCTATGATCGGAAGGAAGGAAGGAAGTTGTTTCTCATTGCCAAAAACAAAAAAATGCAGACGACGTTGTTCCTAAGTGATTGTTGACTGTACTGTCACGAACGCGAAAAAATAACAAAAAGTTTAAGCGCGGATAAGAAGAAAACGTTCTGTTCATTACGGGGATTTATTAAAACACTAACCTTACCTAAAATGAAATGAAATTAAAATAGAATTAAAATTATAATTAAAATTCAGATTAAATTTAAATTGTCTTTTATGAATTCACAAAGCACATTGGTTTAAATTAATTGCTACTTCTCGAAATATAATTTTTCGTCGTAGAGTCACTTGCTTGCTTGGCAAAATCGCAACATAAAAATAATCAATGTTTTATATTACCCTTAATGTATTTTGGCTCTTCATCCGCGGCCAACAATTGCGAATTCACCAACTCACTGCGACGTACTCATTTCCACTAATCACTGGCTAACTGCCCGAATGAATAATTAGTAATCACTGCTGAATTATTACTGATTAAGTCTCAATAACAATAATGAATGCAATCCAAACTAAGTGAATACTAACTGAATGATTTACAAATTCCCCTTTTTAAACTATCCGTGTAGGAAGTGAAAAAGTGCATTTTCTAAAAGTCCGGGTCCAAAAGTCGAGGTATCAAAATTGTCAGCGTCGTAGAAACATAATTAATGAGCGAGCGCGTTAATTGTTATGAAAGAAATACTGCTGGTGCAGAATTTCAAGTAAGTTCAACAACTTGAATTTCAAGTGCCATCATGGAATTCCCAACATGTAATCGCCTCATTTAAAACGTTAATTTTGCCTGCGTTCCAAAGACCAAAATGGACTTTGATCTGCAGGCAAAGCAAACGTCGGTAATTCACATAGAAAGTTTTCACAGCAATTAAGCCGGTGTCGCTGATCGTATTTGCGAAATGCTAACGAAACAATTTTGCCAATTTAAGCAAAGAAAATGCGTGTTGAATTTTGTATAAAACCAAAAGTAAAAAAAAGACTAAGATAAATTTATATTTATTTGTATTTTTAGACTTTAGATGAATTCTCTCCATACAAATATTTGCAAGGCGCTTTTGGGAATTTATGAATGAAAATCTACCAAAACCGTTACTGAACTCTGCGGCTAATATAAATTGATAATCCGTTGATCGCTATTTGAGATGAAGATTTAGAAGATCCGTCTAAAACAACACGGACTTTAGGCTTCAAGAACAGCTTGGTTTGTTAAGTGGAATTTTCTGCGATTTGAAGTATCTGACATACCAACTGCAGTCATTTGACCCAAATCATCATAGTCATCAACGAACTGTTTGTAGTGTCCACTTAACGCTGATTGTTTTTGTAGCTACCTCTCGTTACAGTAAAATCTTTTCGTAGCAATTTTTTTGGAGCCTCTCAGTTTGATGTTACATTTGAGTTTCACATAGACCGTTCCGGTCGGGTAGACTTCCCTTTGTGCATGCATGTGAGCGCATTTTGGTTGTCGTTAGTAGCGCCTCTCCCGATGTCAGGTGATACTGCGGTGTGTGGATCACTTTCCTTTCCACTTTCGACGGGAGCAATCAAGCTGCTAGGTTTTAAACACGTTTTTAAACGCGTTGTGTGCTGAACGGTACCTGTGTATCGTTTGTTGATGAACCTGTGAACCTACCGATGTGTTCGGATCCCTGCCAATTCGCTGTTGTGCCCCATTAGTCTTAGGATCGCTTTTTGGCTTTGAGGACATGCGATTCTATTTTTCGCTTGTTCTATTGTAGCAAGGTAAGCGCCATGTTGATCCTGCATTTTGTAATCTGGTTGTTCCACGTGCGTTTATCGTTCGCGGCCATAAATTTCACACATTTTCGTCCTTCTAGCAAGCAGTCCCGGCCAATTCGGTGCAGGGTGGTTGCCAAGTCGCTTAACTCGTGAGTATTGTTCTGAACTCTTTCGACGTCACGTTCTCCTCGTGCATTGTTGCTGAAAAGGCAAAAAATTTGAGCTGTTCCCTTTTCCGGACCCACACGACCGTTTCATCGACGATTCGCCCCAGAGGGATTGAATAAGATACTTCCAACTTTTCTTTATTCGTCATCGGAAACGCGTCGTGTGTCGACATCCCACGAATGTGCTTCGAACCAGTGGCGGGGTCCAGTGGGCCTCCCTCACTATTCACCGGCCAATCCGCGAGAGGGATGATTAACTTGCTTGTTAGCGTAGTCACGTGAATTATCTATTTTTTAAGACAATATTTACGTTGTTGTCGGCCAATATTTTGTTGAAGTTTATTTACCCTGTTAACTGTTAAATTACATTTTGGCTGTAGTTTGAGAGCGAATTCATATAAATGTTGAGAGCTTATCTCCTTAGTTTCTTTTTGAGCGGTCTTTCTCTTTTTTTCTTTGGGGTATGCCAACGGAGAAGCGGTTCCTAGGGAGTTGTACCTTCAGGGGACAGACAAGGATGAACTTTCCCCGCCGTGAATCATCCTTCACTTGTGGGTTGCGTAACCTCTGCTGGGTGGCGCCCTTTATCGTAACATCTTTGGAATCCCCCACACCGCGCAGTTACGCAGCTCTTCTTCAAACTTGCTTCCAGGGGCACGGTAAGTTACGTGTGGCGCAGTCCTGCGAATTGTGGGTCAAAACGCGCAAAGCGTTATCATGTAACATTGGTTACTTGTTCATCTTCCTTCAGGTGATGTGTGACTGAAGTTATTGACTGACATATCATAGAGTTACATTTAAGTGGAAGATCAGATCGAATTTTGGAGAATCTTTGCATTAGATGGTATGACTTTATTTTCGACTCGAAATGAATTGATTCTCATTTGAGTTCCGCCAGTACAGGTGTGCTCTTGTGGTACTGGAAGAAATAAATTAATTATATCTACTGCAAACAAACAGATTCGAGTCTCGTTTGAGTCTCCTCCCCCGAGTCGTATCGAGAAAAATTGGATGAGTCAGATTCTAAATTTGGATGTTCGACTCGAAGCATCTAGAACAATCAGAATTGGAGAGTAAATTTGGAATCTCAAAGGATTTGATTCAATGAAAAGGAGAGTGAAGAAATGTAAATATTTTTCTTTTCAAATATGGCTCTAAGGTTGGTGAATTGAACTGACTTGTTATAAATCGTTATAACAAATCTAGAAATCTAGAAAAAAAAGTCGAGAATTTTTCTCTTCTCTGAACAGAGAAATAATAGCAAGAAAATTAGAATAGACAAAATAGAAAGGGGCGAATAAGTTTAAAGCCAGGAGGTATGTTATATTTTTTAATTCTAAAAAAAGTATTGAAGGCCTTTATGATGACCATATAGAAATTCTTTATTTTTAAGTTTTAATCCAAATCTTGATTTCTGTAATAAACAGCAACGATTCCTCTGAAAGTCAATGTAACCAATTGAAGATACTTTGTGAGAAAGTCCAATTATCATTTCAGAAAGGCACAACAATAGACTTCAATACTTTTTTGAAAACTGAAGTGAAATAAATCTGAAGCGAAAATAGAGTTTAGTAGCTTGAAAAAGCAGTCGCACATTAAAACCCGACCAGCAGAAGTTCCCCTATAAAAAAATGGACTTTTTAAAATGAATATAACACTTGCAGACTACTTCTAGGTACTTCACAGGCCCCTGTTCCACTGAAAAAAAAAACGGTTGCGTTATCTTTAGCGGTTTAGAAGTTTCTAATTTTTGTACGGAACCTTGCATCTGGGAATTCTACAGAAAAAAAATGACGCACATCAAAAAGTATGATTGATACGTGAAACTGACTCAAGTTAATTTAATGCAGAATTTAAAATAAAATTGAGCTGTTTCAATAAAAAAAAGTATAGCTTTGATATTTTTATAATATTTGGACATCCTGTATACAAATAAAAATATTTCTAAAATGTGTAATAGAAGCGTTCCCGTTATTGAAAAATTCCGTCGATATCTGGAGCAGCAAAAAAGTTATAGAACTTTTATAGATCTTTGGATCACCCTGTATAGAATTGCTCATGGCATTAAAGCAACTTCTACAATGAAGTAAGAATGTAGCTTAATCATGTTTCAAACTTTCGAAATAAGTTTTCCTCTGCCCTTCTTATATTTACAAATTCTATCTATAGAGGAATTTCAATTCCTTATCCCAACACGGAATGTACAGTCAGAACTAAAAGTTATGTCTTCTCAATGAAAAGGTAAATTTCGACCTAATAACTCCTGGTTATTATAACGACCAGGCGAGCTAAGACAACGAATTTACATTTTATTTGGGAGACCTTAGTTTTAACTGACTGTATATAAAGCCGCGTACAGACTTACGAGCTGACCGGCTCATGATCTGCTCAACATGGTTTAAAGCATAACTCTTTTTAATAAGGCGATTGGCAAAGAATAGCAAGCTTATTGATTGTGAGGTTACATAAAAATTTCCGGCATTGTCACCAGTAGTGACCGTAGCAGATCCGGACGTCAAAGACGTCGCTGTAAATAGACTAGATCGCTTCCAGTACCTTCAACGTTTAACTCAAACATTTTGGAGCCGATGGTCCGCGGAATACGTTACAACTTTACAACAACGTCAAAAATGGCGACAATCACCATGTTACTGGAACTTGGGAAGAGTCCATGATCCACCCGGAAAGTGATGGAGTGGTACGAGACGTCACCTTGCGATGCAAAAACGGTCTGATCAAGAGAGCAGTTATCAAAATATGCGAACTACCGTTAGAAGAAAGGGAAACCAGTTGCCGGCGGCATTTTTTACGATTGTTTCTGAGTTGTACAAATTTTCATGTAAAATGTGAATGCAGGCGCCATCTAGCGTCACAGTAGCGAATTAAAGTAGTGTATGTACAGCAGCCGAAGGGAACGCAAACTTTTTTTAATTTCTCTACCCTAAGACCTGTTTACAACACTCAGAAGGTGAAAAATTACACTACAATGCCAGATATTTGAAACAAATACTGAAGCTTCGGAGCATCCACTTATTTTCACTATTCAGTGAAACAGTCGGTATATCTTACACATGTTAAAATTAATTTACGTGGTTGCAAGTACCTCTTGAAACATTAGTACTATTGAAAATGTTCACGTGTCTGTGATTATTAAATCTGTCACAATGTAATCTCTTCTTTTATTTGTTGTAATAAAGGCTGAGTTAAAACAGTGATCAAACAACACGAAATCGCAAGTCAACAACGGTCTGAGCAATCGAAACGTGATCACGTGGTTTAGTCTCATCACTTTGACCGTTCACTTGCCTCAACCATAATTTATTACACAACCACATAATTATTTTGTATTATTTAAAAATTCCTAAAGCGTGAGAAACATCCAGTAAGTTTGTAATAAAACGCTGATGCTTTTCGTAAAGCCCAGTTGCCTGACTGTCTCAATAATTTCGCGTTTGGGATTGATGAATCATCAACTCGCTCTCGTCTTTGAACGAAAATTCCAGGTGAGTGACTAGGTCATATACTCATCTCTTTCCTACTTTACAGTTTGAAAATTGTTAAGTATACTGAATTTACGAGCCAGTCTGATCAGAGAATCAATTAGTAAGTACATGGATCAACTTTACAGCCTCAATTTGAATTCGTGCCCCATACTTTGACAGAACTGTCGCTTTAGAAATGTAGTTTTAAAGTTTTACAGCGGAAGTAGTTCATTAATCTTATTTCCCTTATGAGATAACTTAAGATTGCGATTGTACATAAATATATACTTGAAAATATGAAAATGACTGACAAAGCAGAATTTGACAGTAAAGCATCAAGTTCTTAGTAATTCTGAATAATTCACACGGATTAAAATTAAATGAACTGAGGAAATGCATCTTGCGCGAACTAAATAAGATATTTTGCGATGATATCAAACTATACGAGGCGATTATTTGCCTGAAAGTGCTACGTAAGTACACGAGTTGGATTTTAATGCGGTATAAAATGGCATAGCAAGGGTAATTACGCGTCTAAGAAAGGAGTGTTACTTTATAAGATGAAAAGCATGAAGATGCTGTGCGAATGTAAATGTTTGTTCCATATGATAATTGTTTAAATAAATTGAATACGATTAACGGTTTCATTAAAAATTAAACTTAACAAGTAAGAAATTAAACAAAGAACAAACTATGTAGACATTAGGGCTTATGAATAAAGTTTAAGTATTTTTTTGAAATTTACTGAATAAATAAATATCTAATGAATAAAATCTTTAGCAATCATTGGATCTTGTAGCAATTGAAGAAAAACTTACGGTTAAAGTATTTACTTAAAAATTACTAATATTTGTTTAATGTTGTATGTATAAAGGGAGCTTTTGCTTAAAATATATTTCAAAGTTAGTCTGTCCCATCTTTACATTTGCTTACATAAATACATAAATTACTTATTACATTACTTTCTTTAAAAAAATAGGAATTTAGAAATTATAAAAAAAAAATCTGAATACACTGAATATAGAGTAGAGTAACTACACAAATATGGAGTAAGGGGAAAGGCATTGTCACTTATAAAATCATATCTAACACTTAGAACTCAGCGAGTTTGCGTTACCGCTGTTAAAAACGGAAGTCGTGAAAACAAATATTCATCAGCGGAACAAATCACACAAGGAATACCTCAAGGATCAATATTAGGTCCTTTGCTACTTTTAATATACGTAAATGACTTGAACCTTTATATGAAGGCGCAATCCCTGTATCAATTTTGCTGCTGACACATCATGTATTATAACTATAATAGAATCTATACAGAATAACATAAATAAATTATCTTGTACAACTACAAATATAGTCAAAATGTTGGCAAAATGGTGTACCTTGAACTCCCGGATTTTAAATAGCAAGAAAAGCAACTTTTCTAATAAATCATTACCTCAACAGAATTCTATAAAATTTTTAGGTGTGAATATTGATGATACTCTTATGTTCGACGAACAAATAAATATACTTAGCAATCAACTAAACAAATCATTTTATCTAATGTACAATATCAGAAATAATGTAAATATTGAGACATTGTTAAAAATTTATTATGCTTATGTTCAATCTTACATATCATATAGTATCTTGTTCTGGTCAATGAGTTCTTCGGGAAAGAGGGTATTTATTAACCAAAAAAGAATTTTAAGATATATGTTAAATTTACCAGGTCGAACATCATGTCAAGAACATTTTAAGAGTCTTAAGTTGTTGACAGTTCCTTGTATTTATATATATATAAACTGTTATTATACCAAGGGAATAATAAAAACTTATTCATAAGAAATTCTGATATATCGAATACAATGGTAACTAGGAATTGTAATAATTTAATTATTCCATTTCACACTTCTGCACTTTTTGAAGGAGGTCCTTATTATCGTGCAATATTAGCCTTTAATGCACAACCTAATTACCTGAAAAAAATTATCAGTGACAACCTATAAAAAAGAATTAAAAAAATATTTTATTAATAACTGTTTTTACAGTTTTGAAGAATTTATATCGAGGCAATAGCAAGTCAATGTCATTCGCTACATTACTACAGACGAATTGTAATTATGTCCAGTATATTTTTATGTATTTTTTTTGTAATTGTGCCCAGTGTATTTTATGAATTTTGTAAATGCAAAAGACGTGTTCTCTTGATAACAGAACTAATAAATATTATTATTATTATTATAGAGATTTAGAAGGCCTTTCAAATGAGACAGCACATGACCCCTATTCTATTTAAAAATTTTAAAGAGGTAACGGCCTTTCGAACGGGGTTGAAAGAGGAGATACACAATTCTGCTAATATAGTTTAATTTTGACATGTTTCAGGATTTTACATAAAAATCGTTCATTTCGTAGAAAATGAATTTATTACAAACAGGTTTGGGAACGTAGTCTTGTTGCCAGTTTTGTTTAAGTCAAACCTTTTTCGCTTCTCTTTTCTTAATGTTTATTTTCTTTGCTCATTTAAACTTATTTAATTGTAAGAGAAACTTAAAGAAATTCCTTATAATTATCAATTTTTATTCATCAGGCTCGTTATTTTAAGGGCATTTCGGCCAGTACTTAAATGTTTCAAGACATAAAAAGTTTTTAATACATAACGTAAATGTTCGTGATCAGTTGAAGGATGGAAGGTGGTTGTACCATATCTTTTCTGTGAGACGTTGGGATTGTAGTTGATTTCAGTTGGCCACTATGACATAAGTTTAAACATGAAGCAGGTGTTAAAAAGCTATTTGCCCAGTGAAATAGTATTTGCCTAGGAAAATGCTGTAGTATTTCCCTAGGAAAACGCTATTTGCCTAAATTAACCATCAGCCACTCCGGATATGTCTTGGAATTATGAGAACAACTCCCACCAATGTGTTAGAAATGGAAGCTAGGATTGTGCCACTTGAAATAAGATTTGACTACATATCAAAATCATACTGCCTCAAGAACTTGCCGATTCAACCCAACCCAACTATCACAGGCATCCGGACTTTGGTAAGAATATTTCCTCGTAGGAGAAACAGCAGGGGTCAAGACTTGCCACTTCTAATAAAAAGTTTCGAATTTTTAGACGATTTTTTGAAATACCATTCATTCAACCTCTTCTCATGAGCTGTTCCAGCACGACTACAAATCTTTAAGCTTAGTTCCCAATATAGTATTCTGGCTCGGCGAAAAAATTGCTAGTATAGGACTCGGAAAAAAAGAAGTCAATGCCTTTTTTAGTCAACTTTACAATGAAATTTGGCCCAGTGCATGCCAAATAATTATAGATGGCTCGGTTTCTAAAGACCTGATCGCTTCTCGTTTGGTATTTTCTGTTCTAGTCTGGATATCAAAATCTCCCGCCGAATCAATAATTTTAACTCCGTATATAGTTCGGAACTTTGAGGGATATTTACTGCCATCAGATTAGCCCTAGACAGCTCTCGTTCGGATTTTGTAATTTTCTCTGATACCTTAAGTGCTCTTAAAGCGCTGGGCTCAATGAATTGCAAAAACAATACTCATTTTTTAATTTTTGAAATCAGAGATCTTCTTTCTGAAGCTTTTTGTGTAAATAAGAAAATTACTTTGTGTTGGATCCCTGCCCATAGAGGTATTGAAGGTAACGAAATAGCCGATCGTTCAGCGAAATTAGGTGATGTGTCTCCTTGCAATAACAACAAAATTCTTTATGACGATTTGTTTAAATTGCTCAGGAAATTCATGTTTAAGTCTTGGAAAGAATATTGGGAAAAATCTTGTGAGCAGAAGAGAAAATGGTTTTTTAACATCAGTCCAGATGTGAACGTTAAACCCTGGTTTTCCTTTGAGCCATTCCGTTGTAGATCTTACATTACTACCATGTGCCGGCTCAGAACAGGGCACTGTTGTAAATTTCACTTGGCTCGGTTCAACATAATTTCACAAAACTCTTGTATATGTGGTTCTATTGAAGATCTAAACCACATTTTCTTTAACTGTCAGCGCAATAATAACATTCTGCTCCTTTTCAAGGAACTTAACGATCTTCATTTCTGCTCTCCCTACTCGATAAATTTTCTGTTACTTCACAAAGACAATAGTCTTTACAATTGCCTATATAAATTTTTAGTTGTTTCAAAATATAAATTATAATATCAAATATACCCCTCTAGGCAAATTTACTTTTATATGTTGACCTCTATGATCCAGGAATAGGACTGCTTTGATATCAGGAATTATTATTTCATGGGATTGGTTGAAATGGCTCGTAATTGTGATGGCAATACGAATTCCGATTAATATCGATGCACATTTCGTTGAACGGGATTTTTAACATACCATTTGAGTAAATTTTTTATTGATTTTCATATTTCTGTTAGAATCCTTGTGAGGACTTAAGTATCACCTCACTCGAACATCGAAGGATAAGTCTAGATGAAATATGTTCTTTTATACATAAAGTTCTATTGTTTGATAAATCTACTCGGGTATTTTCTTTGTAATTTTAGCTTAGGCGTAGCCTCCACGCACACAAGAGGTAGTCACGATCACTTTTAATATCACATTGTATGTTGGTTCGTCGCAACATATTTGTATGTGCACACATACGTGTTTGCACACGTTTTAATTGCTTTCAGCCTTCATACAGAATTGCTAAAGTCATTCCTTTTTGTAATTGACTGACTGACGGTACTGTTGGATATATCATAATGTGGAAAATATTTCTACGCGGACTATTTATTGACTGTGGTGGGATTTAAATGCAAACTAATTTGTTAATTTTGACATCTGACATATACTTTTGATGTATAAGTAATCGATTGTGACAAGAATTGTAAAATTAGACAGATTCATTTTCTGGTGATTGCTTTTTTTCTCGTTCGCGACTATAAATGTGAATCTGGTTATGGTAACTGTTACGGTTATGGCAGCTGTTCGCTAATGAGTACGCGGCTTTACAAAGACAATTATTATCTTGATTATACATTATCTTGAATGCCCAGCTTTTTATGAGACATTTCAATGCAAAAGACGGAACTTTCCAATGGTACTGCGAAATCCATCGGAAGGTCAGGGTCATAAAATTACGAAACCCTCCAGCACGATTCGCAAAAATTCCGGTGTAATCAACGACAGATGCTGCCACCGACTAATAATCCTCGGTTGCCAAACATTTTTGTAAAACCCGATCCGCAAACGAGCGCACGCATTCAACGCCGCTTTCCAACCATAAATTTCCGGATGCGTCGAGCTGTTCGTCTGCAAATATTCCTCCATGATAATCCGCACCTGACGTGGTGGCATACCGGCCTCGTTTTCAGAATAATTTACGCCTCATGGAATTGACCCCATTCGCTTTACCGCCGTTTTTAATTGCTTTCCTCGATTTTTTACACCACACGAAAGTTAGCACTTTAATCATCCACGTCCGAGTATTCTCAGAAACGTGTGATAATAATTTCTTATTTAGTCGCGATAAAAGGAAAGCTGTTTTAATGAACTTTTGTTACATGTTATGGAGGAGGTCTTAAAAAGAAGAAGAAGAAGAAGTAGATTCGTTGGTTAGTGAAAGATCCTCCATAAATTGTAACTTGTATCGAGATATCCGAGACCAACATCTGAAGTGGATAACTGAATTTTTAACGAACGAATCTTTTCTAGTTAGAATTGGTGTTATATTCTCATCATCCTACAAAGTTAATAGTGGAGTGCCACAAGGAGCAGTATGGGACCTCTACTTTTCACGATTTATTATAATGAACTGGCTTCTTCAGAGCCTCATATACGGATCATACAAAAATTATTACTAATCCTGTCAACTAGGCATGCGCCGAAGCGGCGCATTCCAGACCGAATCGCATTCCAGACCGAAGCGCAATGCTTCGACCGAATCATAGCATTTGGAAAACATTTATTTGAGTAGTCGAAAAAACGTAAATACGAGAATATAAATATTTTATTGAACTTAAAGTTTGCATATGTATGTATACATAGAACAATATACATATGTAGAGTCGGTACAAAAGGTACAGAAACAAATAAAATAAAACCTTACAAACTTTTCGAAAAAGCCATTCTTATTTAAAAACATAACAAAAGAGAATAATTCTGAATAAAATTAAACTTCTATTATGAAAACAAAACATAATATTTAAAAAAATGTAATGCTGCAAAAAAGTCAAAAAAAATCATATAATAAATGAGGGTTCTCATTTTCAGTATTGGAAATTCCTTAAAGGTATATTATAGTGGAGAAACAGTACACTTTTGTGCGTTTCTAGGAAGTAACCTGCTCCTACTTTCATCATTAATATTTCCTTTTCAGAAAAAGATCTTTCACTGTAAACACTAGATGCAAGAACTGAAATAAACTTTAACGCCATCTGACTTAAAGGTGGAAATGCTTGTTTCTTTTCTTTCCACCAGTGTGTTGAACTGTCAGTTCTTTAAATTAAAGATAAATTTAAATAAATGCCAAGCTCTTCTTTAATATTATTTCACTTTTTTTCTCTTGCAATTTCATCAAAGCATTGCCATAATTCATTTTCCGTTTTCCTTGTTTCTTCATTACTTTCACTTTTTTCCGACAGTTTCATTAGTTCTGGTAGTGGCAAATCGTCATCTTCAGAGTCAGATGGTTGTTCTTGTGTTAAATGAGAATGTTCGTCTGTTACAACTTGTTTAACATATTCAGTGTTCTCTTATTGAAAAAATGCTACTTTGAATCTGGGATCTAATACGGTTGCAATTATATAATATTTATTTTTAAATAAAACATCACTTTTTTGAAGTCTGGTTATAAAGAATATCTTCCATTGAACCAACATCGAAAAATGTGTTTTGAGAATCCTTTGATAAGTACTTCTTAAGAGTCACAACGGTAGGTAGAACTTCAGGAATTAAAGCCTCGTTAAAAGGGTTCCAATAAATGCAATAATGGTTCTATTGACATCCACTGGTTCGTAGTTAACATATCCAAATTAGTAACTGCAGCATAGACATTTAAAGCTCTTTTTTGCTCTTGTACGCGTTTAATCATCAAATAAGTAGAATTCCATCTTGTGGATACATCTTATTAGGAGTTATATTTAACTCTAATTGTGTTTTTTTTTTGAATTTCGAACACGCAACAGATGAATGATTGAAATGAGTCACAATTTTTTTACAGGTTGTGATTAAATCGAAAACAGATCTTTGGCTGCCAATAATATCAGTTACAGCTAGTTGCGAGGTGTGAATAAAACATGAAAAGCGAGGTATTCCTGCATCGTTGCAGTCCTTTACAATGTTAGCACCATTATCTCGAACCATTAAATGAATCTGAGAAATATTCATATCCCACATATGTAACATATTGTTACGTTTCTAGGGTTTAAAGTTTATTTATTTAAACGAATAAAACACTCGATAAAAACTTAACCGTAATTTAATAAAGCTTAAAAACTAATTTATTTGTAACAATTTATTTTCACACTAACATCTAACTTCGACGATCGCTGTTCGAATTCGACTGCCTGGTGAGTCAACTCCGGGCGATTTTATAACATTTGCTGCCGTCTGGAATCCTCCACGCTGGAGAAGTCTAGTCTGTTCGATGTAGGCCCTGGTGGCGTGACGGCCGATGACACATAACAGCGAACCGACTTCTTGACGCCTTAAGCTAAGCCGGGTGGCGCGCCACAATATTAAGAAACATATTTTTAATTGACTCTCCAGTGTGGCTTCCTGGAAAGGTTTACAGTTCATCACCGCATGGTTATGTTTAAAATCGGTATAAAACCAACGGCCCGTAAAATTAATAAAAGTCTCATTAGTATGTGGACATGTCAACAAATCGGATGTTAAAGATATATACTTAGCACTGATTAATTTGTCTTTAATCACTACGTGGGCTGCTGGAAAAATTTCTGGAATCTAGTAGATCTAGAATTGTTAGCGTTTATCAACTGTCATATTTGAAAAATTTGAGGTTTTTCGCTTATAATTCTATTGACAGTTCCTATCCAAGTGAACTAGTTTTGTTTGTACAGCACTTGAGAAAAAGTAATTTTGTGTAAACATAGAAATCTCGCGTGAAAATTTCGTGCCATGATTTTTTACGATTTCAAATGTGGTCTAACGCCGAAACAATGCCTCGATCGGCTTCATTTGGCTTTTGGAGATGAAGCACCATCAAAGAGCAGTGTTTATAATTGGTTTGCCGAATTCCAGCGTGGACGTACCTCTCTCAGTGACGAATTTCGTGAAGGTCGTCCATCAACATCTGTTGGTGCCACTAATGTCGATGCTGTGCGTGAAATGCTTGAACGAGCTCGACATGTGACATACCGTGAGATTCAAGAATCCTTACGCATTGACATGAAAGCAATACACCAGATTTTGCATGATTATTTGAACGTACGAAAGCTTTGCGTCGTTGGATCCTACACAGTTTAACAGAAGCGCAAAAGCAGGGTCGTGTCAAATGATGGTGCGAAGAAATGCTCAAGAAATTCAATGGAGGTCGTTCAAATTTAGTTTATAACATCGCTACTGGTGACGAAACGTGGATCTATTCGTACGAGCAAATGATTGCTTGTTTCTTTGGTTTAACTGGACATGTAGCAACCGTGGCTTTAGAGGATCGAAAAACCGTGAATGCTGATTGGTATACTATAATTTGGTTGCCGGAAGTCATCGATCAAATAAGAAGAAACAATCGAAATCGACGAATTATTCTCCATCATAACAACGCCAGCTCTCACTCAGTCCGTCAAACAGTTGATTTTTTGTCCAACAAAAATGTTGAATTAATGACTCATTGTTCATATTCATCTGATTTATCACCTAATGATTTCTTTTTGTTCCCAAATATCAAAAATAAAATGCGTGGTGAGCGATTTTCGTCGGCTGAAGCAGCGGTTGAAACATTCCGGACACTGGTTTCTGAGGTATCATCTTTAGAGTGGAAAACGTGCTTTAGAAATTGGTTCGAGCGTATGCAAAAGTGTGTTGACGTCAAAGGCGAATACTTCGAAAAACAGTGATACCGTTTACCAAATTTCATATGCGTTGTCTTCATACCGTTTCCAGAAACTTTTCCAGCAGCCCACGTATTAGTATGATGAATTTCAACTTTAACTCCTTCATTTCCTTTTTGTAGAAATGAAACACAATCGCTCATTGGATATTCCCCATTTAATTTACATCCATACCGCAAGGCGCAAGTCCCTAATTCGATCTCGTTTATAACAGAATAAACGAACAAAGTGGAGCCTCGAATTACCATTCGATTTGCCGCCTGCGAAACGAGGCCAATTTCGTTGATAAAACTGAAAATGTTGCAACGCTTTCAACTAATTAAACGCAAAAAATGATCCGTTAATTCCCACAATTATCAATCACAGTCGAACTGCTTGCTTTTTCACAGTTACTCCAATTTGCTCCGTTCGGCTTCTCACAATGCTCCGTTCGGCTTCGCACAATGCGATGCAATTTCGCGCGGAATCGAATCAAATTAGAATCTCCTCGCGATTTTTTTTCTTTCTCTTTCTGCTGCAGGTGTGCAACAAAATAAACGTACAAAACGGAATTTGTAAGTCGCCGCATTATAATATGATAAACTCGTCGTCGGCGGCGGTGGTGTTTTATCGCATTAAGCGTTCGCCAACCGAGCTTTTTCGGCCGTAACTAATTTAATTAATAGCGAATGAAGCTTGTTAGTAACGCGCCTTTGCTCCTCTCCACTCTCGGCGTTCTTCATCCTGATCCGTGCGCGCGGTAATTATCTTCAGTTTGCAAATTTAATTAAGCTGGAAAAAAAACGCGCGCCCGTGAACAACATGAAAGTGAAACCGATACGACTTCGAACGTACAATTAAATTCAAGGGCCGGGGAAAGCTTCGGCTTCGATTTCGGCACTATGTGGAAAATCGAGCTTTACGCAGTTAAAACTGAATTTCATTAAAATATCTTAAAGAGAGAGAAAAAAAATAAAGTTAACACGTAGTAATCAGCTTGATTGAATCTTGTACTGTTCTTGAAGACCGAATAAATGGATAAAAGTCGTTTTAGACGACCCTACACAGTATTCAACTATTAAATATATCCCAAGTGTACACCAAATACCTGAATATTCTGATTCGTATTTGGCGTGCACGAGGGAAGACTATTCCTCGAAGAAAATTTCACATTTACGATCTTATTTCTTGTTTTCATCTTGTTATTAGCACTGCAACGTGCTGATGCAACAAATGCAGTAATCGGTCATTTTATAAAAAAAAATTGTTACCTAGGTTATACATATCTAGAAACGAAAATCGAAAAATTGACAACAGTTATAATTAGAGAACGGAAAGATGTACATGAGACGGGTGGAGGGGAGCCGTAGGAATTGGAGATCACGCGCTTTCGCATTCTGCCTTGATCAGAATGCTCAGTCTTCAATTCATCGTAGTAAGAAGCGTTATTAACATTTGACAAAATACATACAGAACCTACTATTTGCTCAATACTTCTTTCTTGAGTTTTTTAATTATTATATTAGCTTATGTTTAATATCAGTTTAATTTTATTCCAAATGACATTACAACGCCCAAATAAAATATAAGTAATTCCGTATTTATACAAAATAGACTAAATTGCTATTCCAAATAAATGCAATGCCAATATAAAAAAAAATAAACTCAGAAAGAAGTATTAAGCAAATAGTCGGCTATATCTTGCCAAATGTTAATAACGCTAACTCCTACTTTGATGAATTTAAAACTGAGCATTTAAATCAAAGTAGAACGCGAAAGCACGTGATCTCCAACTCCTACGGCTCCCTTCCACCTGTCTCATGTACGCATGATTAATTATAATTCAGCTTCAAAAACAGCTTAAATTATGTCAAAACATGAAACGATACGTATTCAGAAAATTTTCTTTGTATCGCAAAAATCATTACTATGTAGATGAAAAAGTTAATTAAAATTTTAACAGCAATAACCACATAAACAAAATAAGAACCTGTAATTTGATTTTTACTGGAAAGGATGTGAGAGCGGTAATGATAAAGTTTAGTAATCAAATGTAACTAAGAATCCACTAAACAATAAAGATGGAAGTTAGGTTGGAAGTCGAAAGTGTTCAACAAAACACGAAGTCATAGGAGGACTATAATCAACCCTCGAACTCTACATATGTCAAGGTTCAGCCTGTTGGCAAAAGAGAGCCTTGAGCTAGGTGACGACTTGGGGGGTGAGTTGCTTGGGGCTGATTTAAGTCCTACAAGCTGTGAAAGAACTGTCAGCTATCTAGGGCTGCTGATTGTACAGGATTGGCGAACTGTTCAGGACTTGTTAGCTATAATACAGACCCGCTTAGGGTAAATGGAACTTGCCTAAAATGATAGCACAAACACCTGGAGTTAAGCACCAGAAAGAGAGGAGAAAAACTGACTTACCAAAACAATCCGAGAATTTTACACAAATGCGAACGGAAATCGGATAGATAGGCCCAAATTAAAATCGGGGCACAAAGCTTCGAAAAAAGAATTTGGGTTTTACGCACGAATCTGAACGTCCTTATGCATTGCATTTAGGCAACTTCTTTATGCTATGGCGCACCGACATGAAATTTGTCTCTTTTCAGCGCATACGCAAGTGCCGATAGCCAACCACATTACACACATTTTATACTAGTACATAATTTTAAGTTGCCGTAAGAAAATGAGCCCGAATCGTCATACCTACTCATATGGTCAAGGACAAAGTTATTCAGACTTCTTTCTGGCAAAACTATTAAATGTAATATACGCGAATTATTTCTTCACTAAATTTGCGATTCTCAGCAAGAATTCTCACCCACACCTCATCAACAGCGAAAAACCACTCCGTTTTATAGAAAACTTGCTCTTTTGACCAACGAACCAGCCCAAAAACGAGTTTTCATGTCGTTGTGCACCGCCTACTAATTAAAAACAAACTGGGAAACAGATTAACATGTACATTTTACGAATGGTGGTTCTGATAAATTTAGAATTTATTTAATAATAAAGTTGCATTTTGTGAAATAATTTTATTAAGAAGCTAAATTAAAGAAGAAATTAAGAAAGTTAAGCTGCTGTAACTTTCTTAATGTTGGGTTTTGGTCAAAAGCGAATTAAGAAAAAAGCTTTATTTTGATGGCCTGCAGCTGCCCTTTCAATCTCCTCCGTACGTTGTGAGACACCCAGTACATTGAAATAAAAAGAAAACATGAAAAGAAAACAACAGAGAAACAAAATAAAAATCAATGATGTCTAAATATACTATATACTATATAAATAGTTTACAAAATAATTCCTATAAAATTTCAACAACGTTAAACATAAGAAATCGAAATTTTACAAAAAAATAATGATAAAAAGGACGGGAGAGAGAGACAAGGATTGATCTATCAATTATTGCAGCGATTAGTTTTTTCAAGCCGTATTAAACAGACTTACCAATTGGAGTCTAATATTTTCTTCTCGTAATCCCAAAATTTTACGACACAATGATTTTATATAAAAACAAAATGAATTTTGTTCAGAGGGTTTAAATATAAAAAAAAATTCTGCGCGGGAAAGCTTTTGCCTTCATTTCGCGGGTGTCGAACTTGGAGGACAAAATTACAGAATTTAATTTTAAGAAAATTGATTCTGGAGTTCAATTTAGAAACGCCGTTAGATCAAGTTAAGAAGCGTGTTTTTTCTCTTTAGGCTTATTCGAAATCCACGTAACAACCAACTGTTAATTCAAGTGTTGTTTTTTTATCACTTTCAAGCTGCATCTCCCCGCCTTCCCTTGGGACGCTTTTACCACATATACTTCCGTCTGCTAGATGCGCAGTGATTTCGCTTGGGGTTGTTTTTACCGGAACTTCCCACGGGTTTTTGGGCTCTGGTGCATGAGAGTTACATCGCCAGCTTTCCACAGACTTATCAAAAATGAAACAAAAAGGATCTTACTGAATATCGTATTTCATCCAACGCGCGAAATTAAAGAAAGGCATATTATTTACATCGTGGAAAGAAACTGTCGTTGCAGTTCTCACCCTGTAGCTTATCGTCTGTAGATTAAATGAAACTAAATACATTTCCTTTATACATATTGGAATTTCATATTCTTACATAAGTACCAACATGTAATGGAAAGGAATTCAGAAATGGTCTACATCGTAAAATGAACGAATAAGATTACGTTCAGATGAACGTCTGCGCATATTTTTCTTGTTGTATGTCAGTTTGAATAATGGTCCTTCAAGTATCACCACGAACTATCTATGTGTCTGGGGTTGACCCAGAGAAGTTTTTGTCGGGGTTTGGTTAATAGAAGTAGATTATCTGAAAAACAAATGTCTCTTATTCATTCGAGATAAAAAAGTAAATAGAAACTATGGAAAAAGTTGGGCAAAGTCGTGGCAGAATCTTTTAAAAATTCATTAGCCTCAAGAAGAGTGGCCGTCGGCCTGCTGAGGGTGATTTATGAGGCGACAACGTCCAAATAAAATAAAAGGTTTCCCTGGTCACTGCAGAAAACCTGTAATAAAATTTACTTTTGTAACTCGGCCGTCTACTATCGAGGCGCATCCATCACTCTCTCCGACGTTGAACGGGACAGCTTAATTAAGCGACGCGCGTTGTTTATTTCGCGAAATTCGTACGAAATTTCGAGAACAATGCACCGCTTCAGATTGCGCCCGTCATTTTTCATTTCGCTCAGCGAATGCGGACGAACGTTTGTTTCAGTGCGATCGATTTTGCAGGCGGAATAACTAATTCCGCCTGCGCGAGGGTAATCAATCATTAGCAGTTTTAGACGAACACCGCAGCCCTTCCGGTAGTTGTAGGAACAGCAGCTGATCGCGTAATTGATTAGACGCCGCTGTCTTCATTAGTCGGCATTAAATGCAACTTAAATGTAATGCCCTGAGATAAAAGCGGGACAGCCTCAATAAATAGAGGAAAATTTGTCTTTCGTTTTTCTTTTTTCATTAATTTTAATTTAACAAAGAATCGGGACGGCATATTAAAATTACATTAGGGTAATAACCAGAGAGCGGATTAAATTTAGGATGGAAGGTCACATTCAGCAGCTACTCGTGTTAATAAAGAAAGGCCAACATCTGCCCGCTGACAAATGGCTTTGGTCCTCGCTGATGTAGGTACATCCATTCTCTTGTTCACACTTTTGATTATTAAAAAAATATATATGTTTCGTTTTTGTTTATTTGCAACTAGCGTTTGTGGTTTAATTAACAAAAACTCAGTATCTTATTAAACATATATCTTAGGGAAGCTACATGCTTCTTGACTTACCAGAAAGCTTTAAGCAAAATACGACAGGCCTATGAAGAGTAGTAAAAAAGTGCTAAGTGTAAGCAAAATTTTCAAGCTCAGATGGAGATGGGGGTGGGTCGAACTTCGAGGATAATGTGTTTAAGGGCGCCAGAGATAATTATCCGCTAAGAGAACTTGTCAATCCAAAACGCTTATTTTGACGAGCTTACTAATGTGTCAATTCTACTAATTCCAACAATAGTAACAGGGCGCAAACTCAAAATACTTAATCGCAAAAATATTGAAGTAGTAAACTCTGTTTTATATCTAAAAATGAGAAGTTTGCGTAGCTATTTAAGAGTTTTGATTAACTTAACAGCAGTGTTAAAATAAACAAATAACGCAGCTTAAAAATAGTTACTGTAGCGGTTTAGAGATACACTTAGTATTTCTCTATTGTTGCATACCATACCGCTGTATACCCCGCAAGACCGCCTGTGATATCACATCGAATCGGCCGACAAAATATTGTTACGAATTTGGGGTTCACAAATTATAGTCGTTAAATTTCAGAACACTTTAATTCAAAGCTGTCGCTTTACACAATTAGCAACACAATTGTAATGAGCTTGTCTATCAAATAACACTTTTACAAAATGTACTTTCTATTTATTCGAGGTACGAATCCTTCGCTCGCTAACTTCATAAATAACTACTCCTAGCGGATCGTAGGGCTTATATAGCAGAGCCCTCTATTGCTCGAACATACTAGAATGATCCAGTAGTCTTCGGTCATGTTCTGTGATGCATGGTGGCGTATTGATGCTAAAATAGATCAGTTTGTGCTTCACGGCTGTAACAATATATTCTGAATTACTTCATTTGCATATGGACATCCCTCTTGATTCGTGCACACGACGATTGCTCAGGTTTTGCACCAGATGATGTTACTATCGCTGTCTGGCCCTCGAATCAGATGTGGGCTCGATGTGAAAGAACTAAACTATGGAACAATGTCCAATGAACGAAGTAAGTCAAACAACAATAAGATATGTTTAGCAGAAAACAATCAGGAGATCCTACAAGAAGTATAAATGTTAATGGCTGAATCAAACACGTCTAAACTCACTTAACTCACCTGCATAATTCACAGGCTGCTAATTAGTGCTGGATTAGAATTAGCGTCACAGACAAAGCTGTACCTAATTGAATTGTAGTTTTGGGCGAAAACTTCCAAAAACAAGCTCCCAAGACTCAAATACATCCTGCCAACACCGTATCAACAATTCTAGCGGATATAAAATGTCTGCTGTAAACACTAAGGTATATGTACCACGTGCTACTTCAGCCAATCGGAAATTAGCATATAGAGATTGAAACAATCTGATTGTCTAGATTTCTCCCAGTGATAATTGTGAGGTAGCGCCGCCGGCAGGGTTCGTAGCGACGGCGTAGGCCTTGTAGTCCACGAATGGCAACATAAACGTCCATTTGATGGAATACGGCGACGTAACGGTCTCTTCAAAATGAACGTTTTACTTATTGATTTCCAATTGTATTTACATCATCTTGCATACATACACAAAAATTTGTCGATGTATGTTCGCTTAAATGGGTCCCCTTATAATTTTGAAATAAAAACAATGAACAGTTATCTACAGTACTTTGAAAAATTCTTCTGAGATAAACTTTACAAAGAAGGTGCTTTCAAATAAATACCTGTGGTATGTTTTAATCAAAAGCAAACAACTGATTTTTAGTTATACCTATTTAAATAATTACACACGATTTGGCGACCGGGCGCCCTTGTGCCTTGCACAATATGCGCAGCAAGCAGTGGCGAACCTGACAATGAATCTGCAATAAGTTTGAAAAAAAAAACACTCTCACTCACTCATTTCTTAATCCGTGCGAAGTCTTTGCTGACTTTGCGGTTCCGTAAGCTGAATGCGGTTACACATAATTTTTAAGTGTTCTAATTTATTTTCGATGTTTTTTGAATTTGTTAATTTTCCCCTAAAAGTCTATCGCGACAGGTATTATTGTGAATATAAAATATGCATGCCCGTAGATTTCTCAACTCAACAAGCCAGAGTTAAGAGGAGAGAGTACTTGATTTTGTTGTTTGTTGTTGTTGTTGTTGAGAAGTGTAAAAATCTGATTCTATCAATTGTAAGGAACTGCCTTTCTTGAGGATGGTTTTAATTTGGAAAAGCAGGAAATCCCAACCCTGCAGTACCAAATGCATAAGGGGCTGTCTTTTTGAGACTTGTATCATCGCCGGAACTATCAATGAAACGCTTTACCAAACCACGATCGTAAGTAGCGCTCGCAGTAAGCTTCACTTTCAAACGTATTTATCGATTTTCGTTTCGTTTTTAGTGCCAGCAATGGTACATAATGAATAAGGAAGGTTGTTCTTTCCTGCAACTTTTTGTTTAAGCAGGCAGTGTGCTTCAAGCGAATTAAAGACAATTTTGAATAATTGGATGTTGCTGCTGCTTTCAAACTCTGTTGAAGAGAGTTCTTGAACTCAAAAACTGTACAACAAATGAAATATTGAAGGGAAAACGGAACATGGTATGTCAGAAACAATTACAATACCTTATCAGGCGGAACGTAGACACAGAGACTTTGGGATCCTCGATTGGATTCTGGGCATCGAGGCTGGTTTTCCCTGCCTGTACCAACACACACAACCTTACTCACTCATATTGCCCTGAAGGAGTTTCTATGGGATTAAACTGCTAGAGCGGAAACAACCGCATGGTTCAACGATTCGCATTCTCTCAAGTCGCGGTGTTTAATTTTTTATATTAAAAACTTCCTTCTCTCTTCGCTTAACTTGCAGGCGTTGAAAGTTGCCTAAATCAGGAGCAGCTTTAACAAATTTTGAAATTGATTTAGCACGGCGGGGAAGAGAGGACACATTCGCGTGGTTTCTACAGGTAATGCGACCTTAAATTATTGTTTAGACTGTAACGTTTCCTGTCCAGCTCTCATCTACTCGGAAAGTTCACATTAAAATGAAATAGATTAAATTCCACCAGTAGTACCTTTTAATCAAACTAAATTAAAATTTCGAATAAAATATAAGATCGACTTTCCGAGCGTTTACAGAGGTGGATCATTGTAGTCATTCTTCTGATTTTACTTTAATAGAGGCGATATCGGTGATAAATAAAATAAGAGTGATTTAAGTGATAGACCACGTGGCAACACTAGCTTCTGTAAGTGGTGCTAGATTATGTCGCAGTACTAGTTTGAGTGGGTAGTTTTGCTAGGAAGCAGCACCTGCAGGTGTGAGTGAAGAGTGAATTGGTAAAGACCAATTCTGATGAGCAAGTAAAGGATCGAACCCAGGATACTTTTTTGTGACGCACCAGCTTCAGTTTCTCTATTATTGGAGTACGTGTACTTTCGTTTAATTCTTTTCATTCTGTTATGTAGGACATCAAGATTTTAGTACCTTGTCTACTTCTTTTCTAGTGCTTTGTCAGCGTAGTCTATGGACTTAGTCTACAGTACATTGCTTACCTCTGAATCCAACCTGGTGATTTGGTATATCAGTCTTTTTCTTTCGATGATGGGCTGCATTCTTTTTAGCAGATTTCATTTCTCAAAGAGTTCAGACGTAATGGGTAACAATGAGGTTGGTATAGAATCTAGGCGTGGCTTCATGAAGAGTTTGACCAGATCCTGCACCACAACCATTTTCATTCTTTTCCACAGTTTGGACATAAGCCATTAGATTGATGAACTTTACCTGAAGGCTGCTTTAAAAATTCTCCTCTATTAATTAAAAGCTAGAAGCTTTTTTGTTGTTTTTAATTTCTGCAGGAGACACACACTTATTTCTTTCTCTTGCATGACATTATCAACGAATGCTTGCTTATTCTGTATACCATGTGGTTGGAAGATGGTCTTTCTATGTGTTCAGTGTTTGATTTTGTAGGCCACCTTCCATTTTAGTTTTTGATTGACGGTGCCTATGTAATAGGTCTTTCTGTTCTATCGGTTACCTTCCATGTTATTTAATCTTTTTAGGTAAGAATTTATTGACTGATCTTTAATTTCTCTTTTTATTGTTAGTTGATGTACGGGATTGTTTAAATTGGTCTTGGCTTTTGAGGTGCTAGTTCTAGAAACCATTTTCTTCTTTCCTACACTTTTTTGGTTAATTAATTCGCATTTTAATGTTCTCCCAAGATAAACTTTGAATATCCTTTGTGATTAGGTTTGTTTAGTCTTGTTGAAAATCCATCAGAAAGTAAGAAACCCTAAGATCTTATTTCTGAAGTTTGCAAAAAAAGGTATGCACGAGTCCACACTCTTGAAAGTGTTTGCCACGGATAAAGCATATCTGCGAGCAATGTGCTTTGATAATCGTGCACGATAAGGATAACTTAGTACTAAAAGTTATAGAAACTGCATGGCAAAATCATTTCGAATCAGAAAATAAATAGGCGATGAGATTAGAAATCAAAAACAAAATATGAGGACATGCCGTGGATTCATGGAGCTGCTCTCCTTTATTAAAAAAATAAAGAAAGTTTAATAGTCGAAGTAGATTGTTGGTACCTATTTTTAATGCTTTTTTTTTATTAATTAAAAGCTAGGAGCTTTTTTATTGTTTTTAATTTCTACAGGAGACACACACTTATTTCTTTCTCTTGCATGACATTATCAACGAGTGCTTGCTTATTCTGTATACCATGTGGTTGGAAGACGGTCTTTCTATGTGTTCAGTGTTGGATTTTGTAGGCCACCTTCCATTTTAGTTTTTGATTGACGGTGCCTATGTAATAGGTCTTTCTGTTCTATCGGTTACCTTCCAGAGTGAATAGTCTATATGTTATTTAATCTTTTTAGGTAAGAATTTATTGACTGATCTTTAATTTCTCTTTTTATTGTTAGTTGATGTACGGGATTGTTTAAATTGGTCTTGTCTTTTGGGGTACTGGTTCTAGAAACCATTTTCTTCTTTCCTACACTTTTTTGGTTAATTAATTCGCATTTTAATGTTCTCCCAAGATAAACTTTGAATATCATTTGTGATTAAGTTTGTTTGGTGGTGATGAAAATCCATCAAAAAGTAAGAAACTTTCGAAGACCCTATTTCGTTTGCAAAAAAAAAAGGTATACACGAGTTCACACTCTTGAAAGTGTTTGCCACGAATAAAGCATACCTACGAGCAATGCACTTTGATAATTCTGCACGATAAGGATAACTTAGTACCAAAAGTTATGGAAACTGCATGGCAAAATCGTTTGGAATCCGGGAAAACAAATAGGCGATGAGATTAGAAATCAAGAACAAAATATGAGGACATTCCATGGATTCATGGAACTGCTCTCCTTTACTCAAAAAATAAAGAAAGTTTATTAGTCGAAGTAGATTGTCGGTACCTATTTTGAATGCTTTTTCTTTTTGTAGAAAAATTTAGTAGATGAGATCGATTTTTTTTCTACTTGTGATTGAAGAAAACGATTCATCGATGACTACGTCTTGTATGGAGGGACACTTTGCTAGTATAAAATGTTTGTAACGTTGTAATTACCAAAGTTACGAGTTATTTCTTTCCTACAACGCAAAGCGAAAAGTACAAACGACCATCTTGTGTTCATAACATAATTGCGTTAGTCTTCATATGCTTTTACGATTAGCTTGCCATTTACGTAAGGTTTAAACCACTACACTGGCGAAAGCAATATTCCCATTTAAATTGAAATGATCGGGACTATAATTGAGTAAAACTTTACTCTCCAAGGAGTCCCATTCTCCAAAAGAATATCTGTGAGTTCCTAAGTTCCAAGAGTCCCGTGCAATTGCGAAACTATAATAGAAACTGCTTACACCAACAAGTACAATTTGCGGTAAGTTTGAATTCTGCCGAGTCAGCAGCTGCTGGAACCAGCCAGGCGAACGCCACATTAATCGCCCCCTAATTCCTCGGAATTTAAAGGCCGAATATTCCCTCCTCGCTCCCTTAACTAACGGCTCACGATTACCGCCTACCTTGTCAGAAATAAAAGAAATAATTCCGAATTCGAAAACGAGCGTTTCAAATTTAATAAACGGCGGCGGTGTGCTTTACCCATCCGGCGTGTGTGGGTTGCTGTTAACTTTAACGTTTTAAGGAGGCCGTAAGGTTAACGCAATCTAAAGCGATTAAGGCTTGCGACACTGCGGATCGGAATAAATTGTTCTTAATCGAATTTGGCTGCGCCGAGAACAAAGACGTCAAATGCGAGGTACTGATTTAATTTGGACAAGTTTTTGTAATGGCTTCGCTGGATGGATATTTGGGGCTTCACTTTGCAAACCGGATATTATCATCAGTTAATTATGCCAGACCGCGGAGTTTATGTTGTGTAATTCAGCGTTCAAATTTATGTTAGCCAAACAGATAAGATTGTTATCTGATTGTGAGTGTATTTCATTATTAAAGTTAACATAAAATTTGTACATAATGCCTTTCAAATTACTTTTCAGTAAGGAAGAATGTACACACAGAAGAGCATTATCTTCTTAGATGTAAGTTAAATTGATTCTGATTTTAGAAAATTCACATTGGTGATTGTTTCAATGTACTACTGGTACACTTATTAGTTAGTATCGCTATACAGGTTGTCCGTTTCTCTAGTGCCACTATGGGGATTTCGCTTATCTTAAGAGATACAAAGTTGGTTAAATCAGGGCAAAGTTGCGCATTTTGATGGTGAATAATAATCTGAAAAGAAATTTGAAATATCTTCAATGGTTTTGAAAATTTCGCAAAAAAACAAAAAAAATTGATTTTCGTTTCTAATTTGTTTACCCTAAACTAATCGTAGTAGGCATTTCTAACCAAGACTTTATTCAGACATTTTTTTGTGAGAAATTCGAATATGACATTCCCTTTTCAATAATTTTCAAGATGGCGGAGAAACACCTAGTAACTTTTTTCTTATGAACGCCATTTTGGATTTTAATACTTTCAGATTACGTTTTTTTTTTCCACTTTATAACGATATATCACACATGGTGGTCCAATATCACATTTTTGCCAAAAATCCAATTTTTCATTTTTTGCGAAGAGTGCTTTGGAAAAACAAAATGTTCTTTTATTGTGGACAATAGTTTGACAGTTTGATCCTATGTCAAGTCTTGTCATTTACGTTTGTGCTAGTTTTATCGCGAAAATGCCTTTTTCAAGTGAAAAACAAAGAGATGTGATACAAATTTACTACACTTCACATCCAAATGCCCTCATGACTGCGGCAAAATATTTGCAGCGTTATCCAGAGCGGCAACAACCTGGTTTGAGATATTTTTCTATGCTTGGGTGAATATAGTTCCTTTAAAGGACGTAGACGAAAATATGGCGATGAGCCCAATGAATATGAGCAGGAAATTTTGGAAGAGATAAAAATTTACATGATTACAAATACTAAAATCCATCTGTCTTCTCAAGAGAAGTTGCAGAATTTTCCGTTATTACCTATTCTTATTATGTATTTTGGAGATGCCATAATCGAATTCTCAATTAAAAAGTGTCTGCATAATGTCTCTTGGTTAGAAACCTCTAGTACGATTAGTTTAGTACAAACGTAAATGATAAGATTTGAAATAGAATCAAACTGTCAAACTATTGTTCACAATAAAAGAAAGTTTTGTTTTCCCAAAGCACTCTTCGCAAAAAATGAAAACTTGGATTTTTGGCGAAAATGTGATATTGGACCACCATGTGTGATATATCGTTATAAAGAGAAAAAAACGTAATCTGAAAATGTTAAAATCCAACAGTCCTTAAGAAAATATGAAGTTACTAGGTGTTTCTCCGCCATCTTGAAAATTAATTGAAAAGGGGATGTCATATTTGAATTCCACATAAAAAAAGTGTCTGAATTGGTTAGAAATGCCTAATACAATTAGTTTAGGGTAAAGAAATTAACAACGAAAATCAAATTTCTTTGTTTTTCTGCGAAATTTTCAAAACCATTGAAGATATTTCAAATTTCTTTTCAGATTATTATTCACCATGAAAATGCGCAACTTTGTCCTAATTTCATCAACTTTATATCTCTTAAGACAAGCGAGATCCCCGTAGAGGCACTCGAAAAACGGACAGCCTGTATACAAGAAAATTTATAAACTGCGCCTCACAAAAAATTTGACAATTCAAAAATAACAGGACATCAGATTAAAATCTGAATTTTTTAGTTTCAAAGAAAACTAAGTGAAATAACAAATGTATTGTTACAACTTCGGGATTCGCAAAAAATAATCCTCACTCGACTTCAAAGAGGCAAACACCAACTTAACACAGTTCAAATTACTAGAACAATAAAATACAACAGTTATCTTAATAAATAACATTTATAAATATTTCACCATATTTCAAACTGAGACACTAACGCTCGCTGAATGTAACTTTAAAAGCGCGCGCCGTTCTCCTTTAAGTACTCAATACCGTCTTTGCTAGAAACGCCTGGAACGCCATGGAAGTAATACGAACTTTCTCGAACGTTCCAGAGAGACGGCGTGCTTTCTCCGGAACGCGTAAGTACGCGTTTCTATCAACCTGCAAACAGTCGGTTGACCAATAGATGGCGCGTTTGAATAATAAATTTATTAGCGTCCGACTGTAACACTACGAAATACAATTTATTTATTTTAAAGCAAAAAAAAAAACTGCGAACTACTTTTAAATGTAATTGACGTTATTCTGAAACGTCGAGGAACCAATGTAACCATGAATTCGTAACCGAGCCTTTCGCAGTTAAAATCGGTAAGTAAATAACAGCAGCACTTGGAGTTCGGGGGGAAATGCGAACCTTAGCTTTGACCAACAAAATTAACACACCTGCAGACATGAAAGGCTTATGTCAGATTAGTACTTCCGGTTTGGAAAATCCTGCTGATGATGCGAGGTGCTTAACTGCCCAAACCTTATTAATTTGTTAACAGGCAATCGTCCGTAATCGAACTACAGGAGAAGCAAAATCTTAAACACTGTTTAAGGTAAAAGGAACATGCCTACAAATATCTGAGTTTAGCAACAGTTATATTCCAGAAGATGTTTATGTTAAGATTGTTATAACGATAATAACTACCTGCAAGGAATGAGCTCGCATAGAGTGGGAGAGCTTTACAAGGAGCAAAAAACGCGGTAGAAATGTCGAGGAGTTTTCAATTAGTACCTAAAATCTGAGCGTCAATGCAGTTCATTAACTTTTGCTCTCTTTTTTTTTAATTCGGCAAAGTTTGACGCACCAGAACAATATCATATCGCAGTACATCTATTGCTGCACTTAAATGAATCTACTTTATCTCCTGCATAATTTACAAACCGGTAAAAAATTGGCGCTGAAAAAGAAAACAATCAGTCGCCGCGAGTTAGCTTCTCAGAAGGAGAAAGGGGTGGGGGTGATCAAAGTTCAAAGGTCGCCAAGAGATGACCCAGCTGGTTGTTACGCCAATGCGAACTGCCTCCGGGGATCATAGCGTGCGCTAAAAGTTCTCCAGAAAAATCGAACACTCTGGCGTTCAAAATAATTGTTCGTCGCCACAAAAACAGCAACACATACTTATAATTCAAAGATATTCAAAACTATCTACAACCAACTTAAGCACTATGACTCGGAAGCCTGTTTTTAATATGCCTCATGCGCTTGCGAGGCGTTGAAATGTACTACTTAAACTCTTAATGTTTAAGGTTAGCTACGATATTTCAAATTCAAACTTTACTAAATGTGTATTATCTTTATATAATCAAACCTAATTTAACCGTACATCAAAACGTTAAACAAAACTATTACACACGCAAGTGCTGATAAGTGTAACGTATGCACATGTAAGTGACGGAATTCCTACGTTAAATGCAACATAATTAAAGCAATATATTACTTTTGCGTCGAATAGTTGTAAAATTTGTCTGGCGTCAGTCGTCGTAGCGGCCTCTCTTGACGATGCGGTGAATTGATGGAGCGACGCGGCCCTCGATGACCTTGCTAGTAAGTCACCGCACAATCGACGACAAAAAAAGATTCAAACAGCAAGAATAAATGCGGAACTAAAAGTAGAACCAGAAAGAAAAGCAGATTTCTCTGTAAGAACAAAGAAATCTAATATTTCTCTGTAAGAACAAAGAAATCTAATATTTTCTGTAAGAACGAAGAAATCTAATATAAACATGGGTCGTAAAAATGGCGTCGCATAAATACCTGATTGTTTTAACGCAGAGACGGGAAAATCCGCTGGGAACGAGCTGTTTATGGCAACTCAACGAATTCACAAGGCACAAATGCTACTAGTAAGTCACTGTAATTGATTGAATTTCGCAATAATCAGCGACAATTCACGGGAGTACGATACACACACCCCTGTACCTTGTGCTGGCAAAATGCCGAATGGTGCGAGAAGCAGTAACCGAAACAAGTTTTCAGCACGACTAAATTCGACTAATTCACCGCTCAATCGACGGCAAAACAGGCGCCCAACAAATCGGGAAGGGATATCGGAATGCAGAAGATTCGAACCGCGAGAATTAATGTGGAACTAAAACTAGAACAAAAAAAAAGCGGATTTCTCTGCAAGACCAAAGAGATCGAATATAAGCGTGGGTCGTCAAAAAGGGGTCGCATAACTACCTGACTATTTTAACGCAGAAACGGGAAAATCCGCTGGGAAAGAGCTTTTAAGGCAACTCAACGAATTCACAAGGCACAAATACTACCAGTAATTCACCGTAATTGATAGAATTTCGCAATAATCAGCGACAATTCACGGGAGCACGATACACACACCTGTACCTTGTGCTGGCAAAATGCCGAATGGTGCGAAACGCAGTAACCGGAACAAGTTTTTAGCACGACTAAAGTGTCGGCCAATCAGATTACTGAAACAACGGAGCGACGCGGCCTTCGATGACCTGCTGGTAAATCACCGCTCAATCGACGGCAAAACAGACCCTCAACAAATCGGGAAGGGATATCGTAATGCAGAAGATTCAAACCACGAGAATGAATGCGGAACTAAAACTAGAACCAGAACAAAATCGGATTTCTCTGTAAGAACAAAGAAATCTAATATGAGCATGCGTCGTCAAAAAGGCGTCGCATAAATACCTGACTATTTTAACACAAAAACGGGAAAATCCGCTGGGAAAGAGCTGTCTCTGGCAACTCAACGAATTCACAAGGCACAAATGCTACCAACCAGTAATTCACTATAATTGATAGGATTTCGCAGTAATCAGCGACAATTCACGGGGTACGACACACACGTATGTACCTTGTGCTGGCAAAATGACGAATGGTGCGAGAAGCAGTAATCGGCATAGCTTTTCAACACGACCAAAATGCTGTACAATCCAATTAGTGAACCGACGAAGCGACGCGGCCTTCGATGAACTGTTGGTAAATCACCGCTCAATCGACGCCAAAACAGGCGCCCAACAAATCGGAAAGGGATATCGGAATGCAGAAGATTCAAACCGGGAGAATGAATGTGGAACTAAAACTAGAACCAGAAAGAAATCGGATTTCTCTGTGAAAACAAAGAAATCTTATATAAGCATGAGTCGTAAATATGGCGTCGCATAAATATCTGACTATTTTAACGCAGAAACGGGAAAATCCGCTGGGAAAGAGCTGTTTATGGCAACTCAACGAATTCACAAGGCACAAATACTACCAGTAATTCAATGTCATAGATAGAATTTCGCAATAATCAGCGACAATTCACTGGAGTACGAGACACACACCTGTACTTTGTGCTGGCAAAATTCCGAATTGTGCGAGAAGCAGTAACCGGAACAAGTTTTCAGCACGACTAAAATGTCGGCCAATCAGATTACTGAACCAACGGAGCGACGCGGCCTTCGATGACCTGCTGGTAAATCACCGCTCAATCGACGGCAAAACAGGCGCCCAACAAATCGGGAAGTGATATCGGAATGCAGAAGATTCAAACCACGAGAATGAATGCGGAACTAAAACTAAAACCAGAAAAAATCAGATTTCTCTGTACGAACAAAAAAATCTAATATAAGCATGGGTCGTCAAAAAGGCGTCGCATAAATGCCTGACTATTTTAACGCAGAAAGGGAGTATTCGCTGGGAAAGAGCTGTTTATGGCAACTCAACAAATTCACAAGGCACAAATGCTACCAACCAGTAATTCACTATAATTGATAGGATTTCGCAATAATCAGCGACAATTTACGGAAATACGACACACACGTTCTGTACCTTGTGCTGGCAAAATGTCGAATGGTGCGAGAAACAGTAACCGGAACAAGTTATCAACACGACCAAAATATCGGCCAATCAGTTATAGGAAAAAGAATAATGTCCGGGTCCAATAGAAACCGTGATATCAACGCGCCAAAAACAAAAACGGTAGTGTGGCTAACTAACAACCACTGTAACATGCCACACATGAATATTAAAAGAACCAGGGAAGTAACCTGTAACACAATCTTTGACGCAAAACAAACGTTAAAGCTGACTGCAATTGGAGTAGAAACTCTATTTCTTTTTTTTTTTTGTTGTTCAAACCTCATTTCGTCAAACGCAGATCTTATGGAAAGAGAGATGACTATAGTAATATGACTACTCGGAGAATGGTAAGACTATACCAAAGAAGCAGAGGCAGAATCAGTATTGTATTGAAAATGTGTCCAGTCTCAGATAGTAATACAGCAAACGGAAATGCTCAGAAAAATATCTTGATAAAGTTGTGTTGGTACAACTTAATACACATCAGAAGCAATTGGGTTTTAAATTTCTTCGTTTGAACTGCTATTCGTTAATGAGATGAAATAGATGTTATAGAATTTATTTTTTGTTTTCGTTCATACACTAAGTAGTTGACATTAACTGCTTTTGCTTACTTCACCTTGCTTAGTCTTCATAATTTATTTCGCAGATTGTTGTCCTATTTCTTACCCGCGTATCAGAACAGGACGACGTTCAACAAACAACTCATCATTAACTCTGTTTTCTCTCTCACAATGTAAACTCGAAAGCGATTTAAGTTCTAATTTCGTTTAAACAAAGGGTTGCCAGCCTAAAAAATCCACCGGGCGCGCGAGCGAGAGAATCTATTTATACAGAGCGGTAACTCGGCGAGGTGACTGATATTTATGTTGAGATTGCAGAGGCTCAGACGGTCGCGACGAGTTAATTTAAGGACGGGGCGAAAACGGCAGATGCCCTCATTTAGCCTCCCGGTCCTGGTTCCATTGTCTTCCCAGTCTTATCGTCTCGTTCCTTCTAATCATTCTCGAGGATGACGATCTTTATTTGCTTGTTTGCGTAACTGCGGTTGTCGCTGGAGAAGATTAAAAGGAAAAAAAAAAACGGTCGCTTTGTTTCGTTCAAGAGACGACGTGAAAAATCAAAAGAAATTAATCGTTGGTATTCATGAGGAAAGTAAAGTTCTTTTTTTTTCTTCAGTAATTCTTGATCCGATGGTTAGATTTGCGACTAAAAGAAAAATGATCCTGATTAAAGATTACAGTTATTTTTTTTTAATATTTATGAACAGATAAAATAGCGACATCTTACTATCGCTTTTTGACCTGACATTGCAGTAGGATAGACAAATTGAAGCGGGATTTGCTCCTAATAAGTCCCCCATGCAAGGCGGCCATGCTTGCTGTCAAAGCATAATGAAAATTTTTAGAAAAATTTTGTGCAAATCGTTTTTGATTGCAAATCCCGCTTCCATATGTCTATCCTACTGCAATGTCAGGTCAAAAAGCGATAGTAAGATGTCGCTATTTTATCTGTTCATCACTCTTACATCGCAATTGCAAATAAATTGGACAAGTCGTTTTTGTTTGCAGTGGAAATGTCGAGCTACGTCTCTGCTGAAGAAGCCCCAAGCAGGGCTGAAACAGTTGTCCAGAGGCTGCTCGAGGTTTTCACTGCAATCAAAAACGATTTGCACAAAATTTTTTTAATATTTATGTGTTTAATTTCACGTACCCATTACGATTGCTGGCGTAAGCGTGAAGATGGATCATTTAACGGATGTTACGTGTGATATCATTAATGTGCGGACATTCTAAGGTATAAGGCTAACAACAGATAAGTGCAATGAATAAGAGCTTCAGCGTAACTTATTAATAGTACGCACACGTTCTACTGTACCACATTGAATCCATTGGCGCACACTAAAAAATATTATTACGGTCTCCGATATTCTGAATGTAGCATTCAGCGAGCGCCCGGCTCCCATTTGTGCATATGACGTCGCCTTAATTTGTCCTCTTTCAAGATATCATCGCAAGTAGTATTGTACATTTCTACAGATTATTCAATTCCATATATCTGTCTTCGTAGCATATTTTCTTTGACTTCAAACGTCTCGACTATATAAAAAATAAAAATAAAAGTCAAATAGTCTTTCAGATGTGAAGTCCGTGGAGATCATTCAACTGGATCTTAAATACATTAATATAGCGGAAAATTAAACGTCACGAAGCCATTATACCTACTTATTAATATACGAACCAAAAAATTAAACACGTCAGCTAAATAAATCGAGGAAACACGAAAATACACAAAACGTGAAACTTAATTTTTTTATCTACTTATAAATGTATATAAAAAAAGCGCTTCGAGTCTTAAAGGTACGTAGCTTCTAGTTCTAGTTTTGTTTCTTCTCTTTTCGAACAATTTTATTTTTGCATTTTGGTCTATCCAAAACTCTGCCTCACCAGTCGTGTACTTTAAGGATTAAAGGATCTCATTGGCGTAATTGAATAGTCCGTTTGGTTCGGTCCTAATTCTCTCCAACTTGGACTGAACTGACTTATTTTCTCCCCTTCTCCTTGTCCTATTACTTTGAGACTTGGTGTTCCTTCATCCTTGGTACCGTAACCCTTTATTCGTTGAGATTCGAATGCTTTGATTGATTAGTTTCATTTATTGGTTTGTTATGTTTTTGTTCAATCTTCTTTTCTACATACCCTCTTCGTCTTTTTTGCCTACAAAAAATTCTTCTCAAATATCTTTCTTTCGAATTGTTCCAACTGATTTACTATTTGCTTATTCTTTAATCCATAGACTCCGTTACGTTAACTGTATTGTACATCCATCTGTACTTCTTCATTTTTATCGGTCAGGTTGACAACTGGATATTCAAAATGGTCAACAATATCCAAGAAATAGGGCTTTGCTAAAATTTATTAATTCGTCTTTAATCAATACCATTTTGAGAAAGAATAATTACAGGAAACTGTTTTTTGTGTACTTCTTTTTGTTTTCAACTGTAGTACTTGGTTGTTTTTTTATTCAACTTTCTTTTATTTGTCTCTCTGATGTATTTTTATTTACCGACGATCTGTTGTTTTCTGCTGATATAAATTCTGTATTTCCATATATTATATTTCTTTCTCTTTTTTTTTCTCTGTTTTTTTTTTGCCGGAATAATTGATCTTATCTGAAGCTTCAGATTCGGTCACTATTTATGTAAAAGGTACATATTCGGTCTGTGATATTCCGCCGCAGCCGTTTCGCCGCGATCATTTTGCCGCGGCCGTTTCGCCGCCAGCCGTTTCGCCTTTGGGAAAGTTCGCCGCTAGCCCATTTCGCCGCCGGAAAGAAACACATTATTTTGAATCTAATTTTTTATTGATGAAATTGATAATTGTGCGTTTTCTTCTAATTATTTTTCCCAAAGCTGCTTTATTCAGTATAATGTAGCTTGAGAGACTTGCGTCTTAGCATTTATGACTCATTAATCACTTGGTTGGTAGGTTCAACAGTTTCCTCTGATCGAATTTTTATTATAGTTACGACCGAATTTACCTCGACATTGGCCGCCGAAGCGTCATGAGAGTGAACATTTAATTTTTTAATCACTTCTCCATTGAAAGTGTGGATTCGAGCTTTGCACCGACCCCTGTATATAATTTAGGATAAGAGTTGAGCCATGTGTGATATCCATTTTGATTGGTTGGACCCATTTTCAAGAAGTATATGATTTTATACAATTTGGCAATTAATTTTGACATTACGATTAGATATTGGCCGAGTTAAGTGAGCGGTCAAATTGCACAGAATCGTCAAGTCAACGGTTCGACTAAACCCTCTGACCAATCAGCAATTGAGAAATTGTGATTTGGTCTGACCACTTCGACCGTTCACTTACCGTAGCCATTGCATAAATATTTCGGTATTTAATTGTAAAAAGTTAAGAAGTAAAGGTTTTTCGTTTTGTATGTTTTCAGAAACATTCCAAATTAATAGGTATTGGGATAAGACATAATAAAATTTGTAAGTATAATGAATTGAAGGCGCCGTTTGTATATTTAATATTTTGGGACCTAATGTAATAGTTGTTTGATTTAAAAGAAGAATTATCAAAGAGGACATAATTCCAGCACTACTTGCCGTGCAATCTGAAATCTTGAAAGGAATCCGTAAGTACATGCACTGGTAAAGCTTTAAGCATTGCATTACGTCCAATTTAAAGTAGCTTTTAAAATTGGTTGATTTTACTTTTTTCAAATATATTGTATTACATTTACATTACACGTTCTTCTTTATTATGAACTACAAATATAATTTTCTAAATAACACCAAACATAATTAGATAGATTAGGGGCGTATTCTGTAACTTATTAGCGGCCCGTTAAAATTTAGAGGTCCTTTAAAATTTAAAATACAGTTCTATGATTGGTTGTTACCGTAGCAACAAAATTTAACAGCCCTTTAAATTTAACGCTGTTGATACAGAATAGGCCCCTTATGGCCGTTTTCATAATCAGACTTTAAAGAAGCTTTAATTTAAAGTCACTTTAAGAATAGGGATTTAAATTTAAAGTCTGATGAAAATGCCGCACGTCTGCCATTAGTTTAATAAAGGAGGACAGGCATATGACAGGAGAAACCATGGAGAAACACATTTAAAAAATCAAGTGGTTCTTGATATTGGGTCCACATGTCCCAACTCTCATCCGACCCCTTTCTTCACAGCGTCGGAGTTTCTTTGGCACTAACTTTATCGAAAAGTACACAAATCCATTGTGTGAAAACTTTTGACAACCACGATTACTTAATACTTGATATTCCATTTTTACAAAAGTACACCCTTTCGTAATAGTTACAGAAAACAACTAATTTGGCACTGGTTGCCAAATGTTCATTTTACAGGCCGATGCACACTAGATTCTAGGTCGAATATTCCCATCTACAGAAAACGAGGCGTGGTTAATGCTTAGTATATACTTGAATGCGATGTTAATTGCGTACTTAAAACTAACTGCTAACATACGAAAAAGCAAACTAAGTTCACCTTTTCCCAAATAACTATAACCGGTGGCGAAATGTCCCAGCGGCGAAACGCTCTCTACGAAATGGCCGCGGCGAAATGGCTGCGGCGAAACGCATATTTTTATCAGAAGTACATAAAAGAGCTGATTTTACACTTATCAATTTTAATTACTTAGGGCAAGAACTTAAAATTTTTGTATTACACTTGTCAAATTTAGCTGCAATTTCTAGTATTTAGTAAGCGGTTTAATAAGCTGAATTTAAAATTGAAAATTTATCTGTCAATTTTCCAATAATTTCTAGGGTGTTTGATTATATGTCTGCCACCAACCCAACAATTGCGTTTCTTTTTTGATACTTACCTTGTACAGTAAATAAACAATGAAAATAATTAAAAATCACGCGATTGTACACAAATTGCGTGTTGTTGTGTTTGCGCTAATGTTATTAGTGAGTGCAAGAAAAATGTTGAACGAACCGTGGTTGATAAAAAAAGGGAAATTCATCGTTGGTACATGAAGAATTCATTGAAAGTAATCCGGAATAGTTCAAAGTTTTTTAGACTGGTCGAGAACTTATTTCTAACACAACCTCTTAAATCTTTAGGTTAGTACCATTTAATAAGGTACTATTTGATTTTCGGTCATGATCTTAAACTGATGAGAAAATTGGTAAATGCAAAATGTTCTCATGCTCGTCAAGAAGTCTGTCAATTTAAGCTCGATATTAAGTACTTAATTAAAAGCTGTAAATAGCAAGATGGCTTAAAACTGCATTCAAACTAAATAAATAAACTCAAAAATGCATGAAGAGAGTTGTCTGAGATTTTTTTTTTTTTGGCGGGCAGAGTACATATTCTTCAACAAAAGTCACTATTAGTACATATTTTGAAAATAGCACTCACTTGGTAACGTTTCTACCTAAGGTTGATGAGCGCTACGTTTCACGGCTCTATTTACGGTTCTTTAATTTGTGAAGATTTGTGAAGTTTGTGCCACTTCTTAAGTGGTTAGTCCAGATCGTACCCCTAACGATTTCTTTTTGTTTCTGATAATTAAGAAAAATCATACGTGAAAAGAGATTGCCTAATGCCAATGCGGCGTTTTCTGAATTTCAGCTGAATTTCAACTATTGACAACCCTCTAAAAAAGAAAAAAGTTTCGAGAAGTGGTTGATTGAATGAAGAAATGCATTATAGAGTAAAGGGAAATACATTAAAAACAATAAAATTATTTTCATTTGAAAATTTCGTAGTTTTCTTATTACTAACAATTTACAGAACAACCTTCGTATTACCACAAGAAATAAATATCACAGATGCATGATGACCGTTACAGTTTATTCTGTTGGTACGTTTCGGCAACTACGCGAATGCGTTTGGTTTGTTTGTAAAGGTGATGCGCTATTTGAAATCAAGGCTTTTCATAGGTCTGATGTAACCACGTTCGTCCGCGTTCTGATCTTCGATTGGCCCGCCACGTTTGCTTTGAAGGCGAATTCCGGGGACCATTTCTGGACACGCACACTTTACCTCGCGACATGACAGAGCAAACGTATTTCGTTGATTGTGATAATCTGTGTAAACTTACAAGATTCATTTAAGCAGTTTGATTGGAATGATTTAAGCTCCACGTGTCTTTTGAGGTGCTTTTCAAGCATCTTTTGCCAACGGGTTGAAACATTCGTATAATCCGAAGGTATGGGGTATTGTGGTGTGATCACAAGGTTACATTTTTTCTCTGATTGGAACAGATCCATTTCATTGCGGAGTATAATCCAATTGTTTTGGAAACCGATACAAATACGGAGAATTGCGTATTTGGGTGCATCATTTCATTGGGGTTGCGGAGCGTTCGTTTACCATCCCTGCATCGAAGGTCTCCGCCATTTCCACGAACGATGGCGTTTAAAGTTTTTCTTTTTTCATGAAATAGAAATTAGTCGAACGATAAATTTTTAACAGTATTTACCTCCAAGACCTCTTTCTATTGGAAATGTGTCTGTGTGAACAACTTGATTTCATTTATATTGCCTCTTTGCTAATGCATGATACTAGGATATCAGAGCTTCTCGCTTAATAATTTATCTCCTGCGAATGGGATTTCATTGCATTGCCGTAACTCCGTTAATTGAAATTAGTTTCAACAATTTGCGTGATTATTAAAGCGTGCTCGCTCGAATGCAACAAATTAGAACAGAACGGCATAGTCACGATCCTACACTTCAATCACAACCAAACAAGGAGTATCTCCGGCGAAACAAAACGTTTGATTCCATGCAAGGAATCTTTTTTTTTTTGTTTTCCGGCAAAGCCCGGAGTTTTTTTTTATTATTTGCGCGCCTCTCATTAACAAAACGCCAGCTCGCACATTTTCTTAACGAGCGCAAATTAAATTCCCCGTTCCTACAGCCGACAGTACGTAGGGTGATTTTAATTTGTAATCGATATACGCCGGTGGTGCCCCGGTGTGAACGCGAAAGAAAACTTCACGGAGTAATTATCTTCGGAGGGACCTGGGGGGCTCGTTAGTTGGGCCGGTCCGGCAACACGCAAATTGATATCGTCGGGTAATGAGTTTGGGATTTGTTGTGAAGGGGATCGGGTGGATCATTTTCTATTACGTGTGTCTCTAATTACTTGATTTCGTCTTTTGTTGTTTCAGAAGTCAGTATCCTTGGAAGAAGAAGGGTGCCGAAGGATTAAGTGTCTCCCCCGGACTTAACAGGAGAATACCGGTTACGACTGTTAAAGCACAAACTGCTCCAGTTACGGTAAGGTGAAAAAAACTTTTTTTTTTACTTTTAATATACAGGGTGTTTGCAAATAAGTGCAAAATTTTTAACCACAGTACACCAACAGCACAACCAACACGAAAAAAATACGAAAGAAAAATTCGTATAACAAAAAGAAAATTCCTTTATCCGTCCCTTATTCGGCGCTCATGAAATAACAAAAAGAAAACTTACGGAACTTGCTTCTGTGATCGTAGACAGTGAACATCGCGGGAGTGACTAACGAAGAAGACACACTCACCGAATATCATCTGTATGGAGGATCACATTTAAACAAACGTTGGCTATTAGGCATTTAGAAATGTTTATAACAATTATTCGACGTGGCGTCCATCATTAGCGACACACAAACGAGCTCGGCGAAAAAGTGTTCGTGTACACTCCTCTGAAATGCTGTTCTCTCGCCGTTCGTGAACTGCAGCATTTTAATAGCTCATGATACTATGTAGATAGTAATCATATTTAGCTTTAACTCGTTCAATCGCTTTTCACAAACTAAACTCTGGATCACAAAGAATACGGAGCAATAAATTGTGTGTCGTAATAATAAAAACATGAAGCAAATTCTTTCGCTCAGTTGTAGTACGACTTAAATTACGACGTTAAAGACAACGCTTTTATTGACCTCTCGACTTCGGCAAAGGTCACTGCTCGATTGCACTTCTGTTTTTTTTTCCAATAAAATTTCCTTTTCTTGTGTTACCTCAAAGACACAGACGTACGATTATTTCTTGCCCGATTTTCAACTGTGATTTTCTCGAAATATGTAAAACTTTTGTTAAGGACATGTAAGTTCAATTGTTCCCATTTTTGGTGATAAATTACAGGTTTAAATTTCTGCACTTATTTCACAAACACCCGGTATATGTATGCGGATGACTATTTCTCGTTGTTTTTTGATAAAACCAATCGTTGCTTGTAGCTAGATCAACTCACAAAACGATTTAATCAAAAAGTTCCCTTTAATTAAAATAAACTGGGGGTTAAACTGCTCTCACTTCAACTCACCTCACTTCAAACAAAAGGAGCCGATAATTTAAGTTAGGGAGTGTAAGTGAGGTTAGATTATCTTAAAGATGTAAAGAAACATGATTATTATTGAACTCTGAGGAAATTCTTTATACACCAATAAACTAATGAATGGATTTTCAACTTAACTACGATACACAAAGAAGACAAATTACTCTTGTAAAAATTCATTCAAAAATAGGATTGAGTTCTTGTGCTGGTGTTGCTTCGAACATATGGTACATGTGTACTTATTTATACAAGGCATCGCAAATAAACCGTTGCGCCCTAATACCCACAAACGCAGTTATTTTGAACCAGCGAATGTTTTTGTAAAACACATTATTCTTCCGCACACCGCATTCAAGTACACAAAAGCGATTGAGCGAAAAGTTTTCTCGTTCAACTTTCTGACGCACATTTATTACGTATATCTCTGTGTTTCCGCAAGCCCACGCGTTCTTCTGCAAATGATGGAAGACGCCGAAATATTCGCTCGTTACGTTTTCATCTTCTTTTAGAAATGAGGGCGATTTTATGCGTAATTTAACTCATGGTCGTAGAAAAAGGCGAAATGTATTCCTATCACTGTTGACTCATCAAATGTCTTTAGTAAGTTATGACGTTTTCGAATCAGAGCAGGCTAATCTGCTCCGGAGCTGACGCCACGCCTAGAGTGTACGATTCTTTTATTCGTAGAACTAGTGCTTGTATTAAACCTCAAAGAGCACAATTTGAACAGTTCTTTTAATAACGTAATTTAATTGAACATCTTTGGTACAGTTTATCCAATATTTTAACGGTCTTCACATTATTATTAAATATTTGTTTACTACAAAACTTTGACCTCTTGTAGCTTCACAACTGTGCAGTTAGGACATAGATTTATAGAAACTTTTTTACTTAAAAAAAGTATTTCTTACATACTGGTAAAATTTGTTCCCCTTATTATGACTCACCCTGTACATCTGATTCATAGATGCCAGATCTGTCCTTTACAGGCATACTATAATAATTGTAAAATTGCCTTACAAAAATAGTACCTTTGGAAGGTTCACATTGACCTTGAAAAAAATTGTGGACGGCATGTGTCCATCCGAAGTGACCACCGTTTTCAGGTAACACCTTGTAGAGGAGCGGAGTTTTTTCTTGTGCTGAAGAAATAACCTCTGCAGAGGTGCAGACAAAAAAAATTGCTAATGACAGTTACCTAGTTTTCAATGTCAACTTCTTTTAAAGAGGTTGCTCATTGTGATGAAGAGTTCTTACAGAGGTGTCAGCCATAACAGAGGTGGTCTGTGGTCATCCGCTTTAGTTCTCGCACCAAAGTTTGTTGATTTTTCTTAATTTGTAAGCAGTAAGATTGAAAATAAGTTTTCAATTGTAATGCCGCGATAATTTGTTGGTACATGCAGTTCTCCAAATGTCAGTAGACTTACAATCAGAGGTTATGCTATGTGTCCTTGAGCCAGGCCTTTGGAATTCGTCCTACAGGTGGCGGCGTATGCGACAATGGCCGCCCGAGCCTGACAACGGAGAAATTCGAAGACGGCGCGACGTGAAGTTTCAGTTGTAGGAGTGAATGACACAATTACAAAAGATTTTGAGTACGAAAGAAATCCATCCAAATTTCCGGTATTATCACGTTTGAAAAATTATATTCTAAATTCGTTTTTTACTTTTGGATTTACACAAAACTGAACACGCGTATTTTTAAGTTTAATTGACAAAATTTAGCAATTAGCATTTCACAACTACGGTCATCGACTCAAGCTTAATCGCCACAGGATATTGTCTAGCAAGAACTGTTGACATCTGCTTAACTCGCAGATCAAGGTTCAGTCAATGAGACGTACGCAAAGTTAACGTTTTAAGATAATTGATTGGGTAAAGTGACTGTCAGAGTTATGTGAAAGCACAGAAGATGGGTTTATCAAACTATTGGTAGTCTTAAGAATGAAATAAATTCCTTTTAACAACGAGGTAAACTGCAATAGAAGTGTGCACGAACAACTGTACAAAGCTACTTCTTTAGTATTTTGCTTAAAATTGAATTGTTTGAGATTTTGTTTGACAAGCGCTTTACCACAGAGATTAAATTTATCCTACTGGTAGATAACAATCACTGTAAAAAGCTGTTAAAAAACTGGACGTCATAGAAGGCATTCCATGCTGACAAATTAAATTCAAGTCGGTTGAACTTACTTACATTGCTACACCAACGGAATCTATTTCATTTAAAACAATTAACGCGCTTGCGCATTAAATGAGCTTTGACGAGACGCTGACCATTTTGATACGTCGATCTTTGGACCCGAAATTTTAGAAAATGCACTTTGTCACATGTTGCACTGATAGTCTAAAATTTGTAACCTAATTCATTCATTATTAATTCATTCATTATTAATTCATTATTATTCAAAGATAAATTAGTATTCATTCAGTTGAAAATCAATTAGCCAGTGATTGGTAGAAATGAGTACGTCGCTGTGAGTTAGTGGGTGAATCGGTGATGTGTTAACTTCGGATGAAGAGCCAAGATACTTTGACGGTAATAGAAAAACTTTAATTATTTTTATTTTCGGTTTTGCCTCGCAGGCAAGTGACTAGGAGCAATAATTTTATTTTCGAAGAAGTAAGTTCAGTTTAACATAATGGACCAACTTACTCGATTAGTGTGAAAGACTAAGACTTTTCCAAACAAATTGTGTCATGGTAAGCCTTTTGCGCCTTCACCTTGTCACTGTAAGTCTTCTGGTTTGTAGAGGCATAGGTAGAGCTTTTTAAAACAATTTGATTACAAAAATATTACGATTACTGGAGTTGCTTCGCTTTCGGCGGACTTGATGTGATTTGAACTAACGATTTAGTTAACGACTGAAGTTCCAAATTCGACTTTGCCTATTTATGCTGGTTTGTTTACAAAAATCTTATTTAACTCGGTCGCGAATTAGCAATTGAGTTTGCAATAAGCTTTCGAATAAACGCTCCAGTTTCACAATCCGTTGTTTTTTGCTGAGTTCTGGCTTCCGTAACTGAAATTCGAATACGCGCTGATTACACATAACGTTTAGCGGCCAGTTTTTCAATCGGGGTTTAACTTTAAGCTCCGTTTTATTCCTATGGAAACAATTGTCCTTATAATTGTTACCATGGGAATAACGCGAAGCTTAAAGTTAAACTGTCATGGAAAAACCGGGCCTTAGTATGTTAATTATTTCCGTAAATTTTAAACGGTTTTATGGAAAATCTAATCGTCACATTATCATAATATTTTATTGAGGATAAATCTAATAATTTTTAAACCGTAACGCCTTGTGTGTTTGGAAGAATGTTTCTTTTAATGTTGCCTTTAAGTTGGTTGCTGATTTTAGAGACAATCTTCTTCAGGAATAATGGCGAAATGGTACTTCTATTTGGGCGGTTTGTCTTCATCACAGAAAAATTGATTGAGTAAGATTAGGAAGAACAAAAGTTACGAACTTTAAACATTTAAAATTAGTTTTACGAGGGTGAGCTTTTAAGTTATTTACAAAAAATGAGTCTTTTAAGAAATATCTCTGTCTTACATTATATTCATCAAGCTAGTTGCGGATAAAATGTTTGAGGACTTATCTGTAACAAAAGCCTTTTTTTTATTCTAAAACACAAATTACAAGGAAAAAGCGTTCTTTCTCCTACGGAACCAAGCACAAGAAAATGAGCAGTTAATGACCGAATAGAAAGAAATAAGATTGCAATGAAGCGAAACTCTTGCCTGATCTTAGTAAATCAAGTTTCGTTTCCGCGTAGTTTTCTTATTAGCGGTGCCTGACGAAACTTTACAATAGCAATTTCATACATAATGCGAGAGTGGCCCGTTCCAGCTGCAGTAAAGCGGTCCTTGCCTGGCTCATTTTTAACGGCCGTGATGATATTGGCCGTATCTTCGGCGAAATGTGCATTTCGAACGTTCCGCTCTTGCGTTCCGGCATAAATTATCAGCGTTCGTTGAACCGCTCGCCCGTTCGTTTCGAGGCAGAGCGCAGCGCTTCAAAATGATTCAGATATTATCTTTGTTCTTTCAAGTCATATCGTTGCGAAATGTATTGTACAGATATTATTGTGCTGTAACGTGTTCCAGCACATTTTCTTACAGCATACATATTTTTAGGACACCTATAAGTATTGCCCCAATTTTACATTAATAGTTCCAGAACAATGTTTGCTGTCTCTTTCGATATTTATTTTTCAGTGTTACTGGCATAAAATGATTGGAGGTTTCCGTTTCCAAAATTGTGATAACCAAGAACATTAGAATACTTAATTGACGAGCTGCAATAGTTTGCCAGAAACTATCATTTCATTTTGTCGCCAGTGATAATTAGGTCCATTTCATATCTGTTACGGTTAATATGTAACAAGCATAACAATTGCCTTCCTAAGACGTGTTATTTGTTGGACACTTGTTTTAAGGTTACTGTTGCGGCTAGGGCTGCGAGAATTTATCGATAATATCGATAATTATCGAATTACGATATTTCCATTTCAATTATCGATATATCGATATTATAGATATTATCAATATTATCGATATTATCAATATTATCGACATTATCAATATTATCGGCATTATCAATATTATCAATATTATCGGTATTATCAATATTATCAATATTATCGGCATTATCAATATTATTATTATTATTGTTCCTGTTCCTTGTTACTTGTTACTTGTTACTTGTTACTTGTTACTGTTACGTGTTACTTGTTACTGTTACTTGTTACTTGTTCCTGTTCCTGTTCCTGTTACTGTTACTGTTACTGTATTATTATTATTGTTATTGTTGTTGTTATTATTGTTGTTGTTATTATTGTTGTTATTTTTGTTGTTATTATTATTGTTATTATCGGTATTATCGATATATGAGAGTTATCGATATTATCAGTGGAATCAATGTTATTGATATTGTCGATTGTAACATTCCTAAAAATATTAAGAAAATGTGAGTCGCAAAATAAAAACAATTTCGGTTAAAGAAGTGTGTTGAAACTTTGTTAATTTTCATGGTTTATTCACTTCAAACATGCTATCGTCGTCTTTCTCACGATTTACTTTTTTATCGTTATTTGTGTAAAACTAATTAATTTATTTAAATTGGTCCTTGATGCGGGACACAAAATGCCCACCCGCACGGCTCGACCCTGGTTACAATAGTAGCAGCTTGCTTCTTCTCCTCTTATTCAAAAGAATATACTGTAATTTTAAAAACATACTGCTAGCAAGATTAATCATCGGATCAAAGTGATCCGATAATAATATTTTAATATTTTATTTTTATAACTATTGACTAGAAATTAATTAAAATATTCAACATTTTCTTTACGTTGTGATTAGGACTGCGAGAATTTATCGATGTATCGATAAATCGAATAATGATGTTATTATTTTCAGGTATTCATATATCGCTATTTACCGGGATAATGATATACATATGTTATATATGATATACATATATTATTATATTATCGGTATTATTGTAATCTTGCATTGCTGTTTGTAGGTTTTTTATATTGTGTATATTATTTCGATATCTAACTTAAAAACATCAATATAATTGTAATTGATAGTATTAATATTATCGATATTATCGCTAATATCGATATGTCGATAAATATCGATAATATCGGTATGTCTATAATATTGATATATCGATAATATCGATATATCGATGATATAGATAATTATCGGTAAATATCGATAAATATCGATATATATCGATAATATCGGTATATCGATAAATATCGATATCTTTTATTTATCGATATCCGATATTGAAAGTATGATATCGCGCACCCCTAGTTGCGGCATTGAAAGGTCGTAGAAAATTTGCTGTTGGTGCTGCAGTTATGTATCAATTAATTTCTCTTCAGTGATTATTAGTTATCAATTAAAATCAATCGGTGCCTTCAAAATGCATATTGTTGCGGGTTACATTTCGGCTACCATGTGTTGCACGTGCTTGGTTTAGCAAGGTGGGCAACATTACTTCCAGGAAGTGACGTCGATACGCCGGCGCCGTTTGAAATCAAGGCTGTAATCGGGTTCTATATTCCTGTGTTGGCTCGCCATATTGGCCTGAAGAGTCGATCATAGCATCCATTTTCGGCCCCACTTTACCGTTTGACACATTAAGATGAACACGCGTTTTGTTGTTTGCGTGAATTTGTGCAAAATTGGGTCGAAAAATTCTACAGAACAGACTACTGGAATTATTTAAATCCTACGTCCTGCATCTTCTGTGCTGCTTTGGCGCAAACTTTACGAGCGGATTAACCAGGTCTACTCCTATGTGAAAATCTGAGAAATCAGTTTTTCCCACCGGGTAGTGTACAACTGTATACTCTGTGGATCATTGTGAATAAGGCATATCTCGCTTGGGGTTGTTCCATTTCTTCGAGGACGCCACTGATTGAACATCGTACTTGCCTGAAGGCCAACCATTGTTGTACGATAGTATTGACCGAAGTTTGACGCCTTCACGAGTGAGTGCGCATTTTACTGCGAACACTAGCCTCGACGACAGGAAGGCAACAACAATCAGTTGGGACAGAGAACAGTAACTTAACATGATTTATAATTAACGTATTTTATTTTCAAGTAAATATTTTCGGAAAATTTTTGTGTAGTGCTTTAATGTCTTTCTCGTGGCTCTTAAGTCAAAGTTAATTTAGAAAATTTGAGTTAACGTTTTACGACCCTGTGAAGGTCAGTACTGAACCTATTTGAATTTAATCGCTGTTGAAGTTGATTACCGCATCGATTTATTGAACCGTTGTTCGATTTTGGAATATTCAGTTTACTTTGAGCCTGAGGTAGTTGTACCCTCGCGGGTTTTTAAATCGTTACTCCCAATTGCTAAACTCGACCTTATTGCAGGTAGCTAGTAAAGCTCACACAATTTCCGAGTGGGAACGATTGTATTGGCTGCGAGGCTACATATTGTCAAAATAATTTTGTGCCTAAATATATGTATTTAGCATTAAGTACGTTTCGGTGTTTGGCTGTATTACAAACCCTGTCTTGGACGAGCGAGTTTTACGTAAAATGAAGTTTTCGGTTTTCCACGCCCACGCTGTGGAACCTTGGGAGCCGGTTTCATAGCGCTCTCAATCATCTGGGGTTGCTCCTTGGCGCCCTTGTTGTTTTATTTAATCCACACTTATCTCCTTCACAGACTAGCACATTTACCTCTATATAAACTGTTTAATTCTAGCGCGTAGTTCTACTTTTATAGACGAGTTCCTTCATCAGACTAAAGAATCGGTAAAAAAGTCCATCATAATTCCTTGATGATTTTCCCATTATTTTCAATTTTCTCCTGTGACTATACTCTATTTTTTAATTCGGAGGTATGCTTTGAAATATTTGCGCTAAAACCGAGCTTTGTCATTGGTCAATTCCGACCATCTACCAATGACAAAGCTCGTTTTTAGCGCCAAAATTTGAAAGTACACTTCCGAAATAAAAAACAGAGTCTAGTAAACTTACTCCATATAAGTTTTCATGCATATGCAGGACAAAGATGCCTACTAAATAGCGATTTAAACTTTATAAAAAAAAATTACCATTAATACTTATTTGAACAGCTTAACTCTTGAGAATAGTAAAGTAAAAGATACAGCGGTTTAGAACGTAAAAATTTCTCTCTTACCACAATAAGTTTATACGTATTTTCGACAGTTAAGCTACCATATTCAGTATATTTAGACTCACAAACACATTAAACATTAGTCAATAGCAGTCAGTAACGCTCGCATATTAATCATTCACAAGCTAAAGTCACTCGCAAATACACAGAAGTTAAAAAGCACTTCATGAAATCTGCTGGTGTGGACCGGTTGTTCGCCTCGCCAAATCTCGAGTTGAATTGCGCATAACCGTTTCTTACATCTACGTGTTAAAATTAATTATTAATACTATTATAAAAAAGCATTCAGTCGGAATCCCCTTGGTAAATGATTCACAAGCACTCGCAAGTTAAAGCGCTTTATGAATTTTATTTTCTTGGTGTTAACCGGTTGTACTTCAACTCGAGATTTGGCGAGGTGATGAACATCCGGTTCATACCAACAAAAAAAAATTCATCATTCAAGAGCTTTTAATTTGCGAGAGCTTGTGAATGATTTTACCTAGTGTTCAGTACATAGTAGTTGGTTGTGAATGTTTTTAACCACTGTTTTTGAGTGTACTCTTTTTTTATAATAGTGTTACTAATTACCAGGGAAAAGAATTCAGGCCGCTTAGCGTTGGACGCTTTTTACGCTGAATGTACTATTTACTCTTCCCACGTTTCCGCGGTTCCAATGCATCGAATTGTTATTGAGTGTAAGGGGAAGGAATACAATTCGAGCATCTGCATTGCGCAGAAATAATTGTGGGCGAGGCTAGATACAATCCGAGCATTAAATTTTTGTCACGTTCGCGGTACGAATGGCCTGAATTCTTTTCCCTGCTAATTACCAATTTGAATTTTTTATTGATAGACGTAAGGGACAGTTAAGCGCACTTCCACTCGAGATTTGGCGAGGCGAACATCCGGTTCGTACCAGCAAAGATTTTATGAAGTACTTTTAATTTGTGAGTGTTTATAAGGGGTTTTAGCTTGTGAATGTTTAATATGCGAGTGTTTGTGAGTGCTTTTAACTAGTGTTTAGTATGTTTCTGACTATACAGCTTAGCTTAGCTTTTAAAATAAGTATCCGGAGTATTAATCACCAGTATTACCAATTCCGCGTTCCTTAAATTCTTCTCAAGAAAATTTGGAAAATACCCAATTTTCTTCGCCAAAATTTTTAAAATGTGTTTGTGAGTATACAGCTTAGCTTAACTGTTAAAATTCGTATCTGGAGTATAATCGGCAGTGTTGCCAATGCACGTTCCTTAAATTCTTTTCAAGAAAGTTGGAAAATCCCCAATTTTTCCAGCCAACATTTTTAAAATCCTCCCAAAATCTACAACTGTTCTTCGATTTCATTTTTGTCATATATTTTCGATTATATCAGCTGACATAAAAGATCAGATGAAAATCACAAAATTCTGCATATAGCTATTGATATACAGGGTGCGTAAATAATATTGCACCAAATGGGTTTCTGTAGAAAAGGTTTGATATTTAGATTTGACGTTTGGTGGGGTTAAATTATACGTAAATATCCATTTTAGAAAAATTTTGTGCAAATCGTTTTTGATTGCAGTGAGAACCTCGAGCAGCCTCTGGACAGCTGTTTCAGCCCTGCTTGGGGCTTCTTCAGCAGAAACGTAGCTCGACATTCCCACTGCAGACCAAAAACGACTTGCCCAATTTATTCGCAAATGCGATGTAAGAATGATGAACATATAAAATAGCGACATCTTACTATCGCTTTTTGACCTAACATTGCAGTAGGATAGACAAATTGAAGCGGGATTTGCTCCTAATGAGTCCCCCATGCAAGGCGGCCATGCTTGCTGTCAAAGCATAATGAAAGATTTTAGAAAAATTTTGTGCAAATCGTTTTTGATTGCAGTGAGAACCTCGAGCAGCCTCTGGACAGCTGTTTCAGCCCTGCTTGGGGCTTCTTCAGCAGAAACGTAGCTCGACATTCCCACTGCAGACCAAAAACGACTTGCCCAATTTATTCGCAAATGCGATGTAAGAATGATGAACATATAAAATAGCGACATCTTACTATCGCTTTTTGACCTAACATTGCAGTAGGATAGACAAATTGAAGCGGGATTTGCTCCTAACAGCTGTCCAGAGGCTGCTCGAGGTTCTCACTGCAATCAAAAACGATTTGCACAAAATTTTTCTAAAATCTTTCATTATGCTTTGACAGCAAGCATGGCCGCCTTGCATGGGGGACTCATTAGGAGCAAATCCCGCTTCAATTTGTCTATCCTACTGCAATGTTAGGTCAAAAAGCGATAGTAAGATGTCGCTATTTTATATGTAAATATCCATATTTAGATATGAGTTTCATTTGTTTTATGCGACTGTGATTTGTCAGAGGAAGCCATCCTGATTTTTTTTTTATTTTAAACTGGGTTTAGTTTGGTGTTATTTGGCAGGTAATTAATAGATAACGCATTTTGTGATAAAAGAAGAAACGAAATTTTTGAGTAATTACGACCTTTTGCACTTTGTGCAATAATAAGCTACCAGACAACCAATGACTTAAATATATTGCCTTGACGATTTTTTACACTTTTGATTATTTACGCCTTCATGTACGGTTGCTTGCTTAGGGATACGGGATCGACTCACGAGAACTCATCTGCCCAAGGCTGCAATAGACCACTTAGAATGATCTGGTTTGGTTTTGTCACGTTCCATTTACTGTGAATTCTGCATGAATCGAATGCGTAATCCATCAAAACAACAATTATCAGTTTAAAGCATACCGAACAATTGCACGTTTTTCTTGAAAGGGTCGATCTACTGAAACGAAAATGTCAACATAACCAAAAGAAAATTATTTGCTTTGTTTGTGTATCAATAAAAAACTGTAATTATTCCAAATTTTAAAAGCCTCGAAAATCCACTCATTTACAAAATCCTTACAAAATACCCGCAGACAAAGAAATTCTCAACAAATCCTCACAAATTGAGGAAATACTACTAAATTGGGAAGTTACTCACAAATTGACAACACTGTTAATGACACATCTTGGATATTGTTCTTGTTGGTTAACATTCACACGCAAACATATTAAAGGGGTGGGTACAGTGGTGCAGTAGTGAAAGCATTTAACATTAAACCTCAGCTCACCTTGGCTTGGCATTTCTTGGCCGGGACGTTATTCTCTTCACAAGGACATGGAAATGTCAGAGATTATGTGTTTCAGACTATTTTTTTGCGAAATTCGTGTTTAACATATGCCCCTAGATCATGCATGGACGCTACAATACCCTACGCTTTGGTAGGAACTAAATTGAGTTTATTAATTTACGTTGAACAAGTTTCGTTCGTTTCTTTAAAAATGTTATTTTAAATAATTTATATTGTTATGCGTGGATCCATCTCACCAGAAACATCCCAGTGAAAAAGTCATTACTTACAGGAGGGGCCGGCATATACTCAACGTTCGATTCGCTCAACCCAAGCAATTCAAAGAAAAGGTCATTTCGAAATTAAATCGGCCGAGTTCACCCCGTCCCGAACTTAATCTAAGTGAATGCAAAGTCCGGCGCTTCGTGAATAATTCCCCGGGTTTCAAATTCATGCAACAAAGGCGGGAAGTGGCGTCTGTTAATTATTACATCTTGGCCGGGGTCATGTGGGGTTTTGTGTAAATGACTGTGGTAGCAAGAAAACGTGGAATTCAGTGTGAAATATTAATTACTGTCGAATGCATTGTGTGGCAGCGGACAAATGTAAAACGGAAAAAATTAGCCCATTAAATATTAATTTCAACAGAATAGTTTCTGACGGTAAAATATGTAACGCATTTATAACAGTAATAATGTTTTACCCCTTTTACTTTTTTAATTTTTTTTTGTTAAAACTGATAAAATAGAACGACAATGTGTGGTCTGCTAAACGCCATCAAGTGTGTAATCGCCTTAAATAAATGCAAATACCTCTACTATATTTAAATGTGTACAGCAACATAATGAAATAACAAGTACGGTATATTCGTCGAAACACAACTTGACATCAGACCGGCATAATACTAAATTCACAATAACTAGTTGGATCCGTCAAAGATTTTACAGTTTAGAGCAAAGAGAACCAAAATAACGGCACGAAGCGCCGCAAGCAAAACGTTGCGTGGATGGCGTGAATCGCCTTAATTACACATACTCTAAAAGGTAAAGCACAAAATTTAGGAGAAAAGTAAAGATTAGCTTCTATCTGTTTAACATCACTTTAATTGTCGGTCCTGGTACGCTTCCAACTGAACGTATGATTACGCTCATACGCATAAGACGCCGGATTGCACAGCTACGCAGTAGTGCTGCTTTGCTTCCTACAACTATCCTCACAGGCAACTCTAAACGAAAAAGCTTGAATCAGAAACCCAAACCAGCAAGAACGCCAACGATGCTAGCAACAAGGTTGAACCTAAAATCGAAACCAAAGAAGGTATACCAAAATATACAGTCAAACGGAAAGAAATCCGTTGCGTTAAACCGATACAAAAAAAGCCACCCAGGTGTTGGCGATATCGCTAAACGACTAACGCTTCGAGACGCGTAGCAGATTAAAAGGGAAACCAAACATGCCGCCACCATTCAAGAGGAGTGTTTGCTTAAATTAAAACCAACGTGACATCAACAGTGCCCAACGGGTATCGATCTAACGTAAGCAAAAGCCACTCACTTCAAGGCCAAAGGTTAGGCCAATTAAACGATCTGTTGTTTGTAATTCGCAAAAACCTGAAGTTCACCTAAACTGATCGGATAAAAAAAACGACGTATTGGAATTTTATGGCTACCTAAACGCGTGAAGTAATAATTCTACCATAATTCTCACATATCAGGAAAAGAAATGCGCTTACAATCGTTTCGACAGATAGTGCAATCCTACTAAAACCCAGTTTTTCCATTTCGGTTTAACTTTAACTTTCACTTTATTCCCTTATTGTAAGGACAATTGTTTCCATAGGAATAAAACTAAATTTAAAGTTAAACACGAATTGGAAAACTGGCCCTACGAAAGAGAGGTAGAATCTCCGAAATATATTGCTTATTTGTAATCACTAAGAGCTGAGAATATCCGAGAATATTGCACTAATTCATGGCCGGAGTATTTCGAAACGAAAGCCCAAACAAACGTTTAAAATAGGAAGCAAAGCGTGAGATTATTTGATTTTTTAAATATAAGTAAATAATAAAAACGTGACTGTGATTGCAATAAGTCCCAAGGAATTGGATGCGGCAGATGAAGTGTTTTAAACGCAGAGAAAAAGAAGATTGCTTAGTGTTGCGTAATCAGAAGTAATGTGAGTCGAACGAAATATAGAGGTCGTTTCCTGAAAGCGGTAACGGTAACACAGACCTGTCCGGAATGCACACGCCTTGTTTCTTCTGGTGGGGTGAGACCCGTCAATCTATCAGCTATTCAGGCTAGTACTTGGTTCACAGTTCATCCGACCCCTGCTAATCCAATCCTACGAACCTCATCTCTGTGAATGAGAAGGTAACAAGGAACAGCTTACGTCACTTACAGTTCCGTGGAAGCCAGACACTAGTCGACCAACTTGGGTACGATAGACTCGTCACACCGAAATAACTCCTATCAAACCTCCTTAGAGGACCTAAAGCTGCGTCCACATTGTGATGCCGATACTTGGCAAATGGCAAGGCCATTTGGCAAAACCAGTTGCCGCTGCTGGACAAAAAATCATTTTGTCCACATTAAGGCGCGTCCTCATTATGCCGATATATGCCAAGTGGCAAGGCCAAATTGTAAAGCCAGTGCCACTGCCACATGCAATTCACTGCGTCCATATTGGAATCGGCATTCAGTCGCACAATTTATAACGACGATGACCTGCTTGTTGCTGGTGCAGCCGTAATATAAATAGTTTATAAAGCGAGTCATGAACCACGGAATCGACGATTAATTTATCGGTTAGAGGCCGTTTCCAAGCATTTTCTATGTTTTTCCGTGAAAAGATTAAATTTTTCAGTTTCCTTTCAAGTTCTTCCTTTACCACGCTAAAATTCACAGCAATTTCAACAAAGGCGTCATGCCTTTTATTGCGATCTTTATATTCTTTCAATCTGCAATTCCACAAAACGGGCCGATCACGATACAAGTCAATTAACGACGTAACTTTCTCATTTGACCGCTCCATTTTTTCCACAAAGTGCTTGCTACGACAGTTGGGAATCAACTGAAGACGCCGGAGACCACCTGTGGCACGTCTTCACCTTCACTTTCCATGTGGCTTCCTTTGATTTGAACCGACCCTCGGTTCGGGTTGGTCGCTATCTGGCAGTATTTTGCCAACTGGCACGAGTCGACCAAAACGTCCACATCACTCGTGGCTTTTCCATTTGGCCTTGCCACGTGGCATATATCGGCATAGTGAGGACGCGCCTATACATTCCAAGTGGCAATGCTAATTGGCAAAGCTAATTGCAGCTGCTGCACGCGAATCATTGTGTCCAATCATTGGAACAGGGGGGGATCTACTCAAACCAGCGCGAGAATAAGCCAAAAGGGCGCCATTCAATTTTATTTGAAAACCGCTGGAAAACTAAGAAAAACGCTCTTGTCCAAAATATACATTACACGTTTATTGTACACAACTCGATAAACAAGAAAATACGTAACGACGGGGAGAAAAATGATTCCGCTAAGCGCTCTAGGACGTAGCAACAATCAACAAAATTATTCGCTGAATAAATTTAAAATAATGAACTTTCAGAAAGTGTGACGAGTGTAGCTAACTCAAACGAAACGGAACTGAAGGCCCTTAAGTGCACCAAGCACCAAAACTAAACTGAAATCTTTATTACCGCACCTCTCGGTTTATCGTAATCCAGATTCGATATGTCTGAGCTTAAAATTAAACTGACAAAATATCAATAGTTATAAAGACTCTTACATCGGATTTAAAAACAGGCGCAATCATAATTTTACGGCGCAAACAAAGGTGAACGGTAACACGGTAAATAAATCAAAATTATCCAATCTTTAGTTGCGTACAGCGTTTTGTCTCTGTTCGTCCGTCAGCGGTCACGGCGCCGGCTGGAGATCAGCGACTTCAACGACGAAGAGGCTCAATCCAGAACATAGATCCCGGCAGGAATTGTACCGGCAGTATAAAGGGGTCCAACACTAAAATTGGCCTCAAACAATAACAAAAGGAGGGTCCCTCAGAAAAAGTGACCCACCTAAAGGCTCCGAGATCAGCGACTTCAACGACGAAGGGGCTGAATTCAGAACGTAGATCCCGGCATGAATAGCACGGCAGTATAAAGGGGTCCAACAACAAAATTGGCCCCAACAACCACAAAACTGGCCCCAACAACCACAAAAAGAGGATTTCACAGCAAGAATGGCCCGCCAAAAGAAAGTGGTACTCTTTCTTTTCTAAAGTGGCTCCCAACGATCCCAACCAAAAAGAGAAAGCCTATAAGGAAAGAAGAAAGGAGTGAAACAAACAGGGCAAATTGAACGGCAATGAAACCTTACCTGTTCGATCTCTGACCAGGCTAGCACAGACGCTTGGGAAAGCTGCTTAACGTCAAGATGACGTTGGCTGAACGCCGTGGAAATAATAGCGCACAGAAATAATAATCAACACTAACGTTTGAATCACTTAACTTCACATAAGTAAAAACAACTATGTCTAAATAATCAAGTGCTCGATCATCTAATGCACAGAAAACATACGTTCCTTTAATTTTCTTCTAAAGGAATTTATCGGTAACAGTCTCAGTTCACGTGGTATGGTATTATAGACTTTTGATGAATAATATGAAAAAGATCTTTCGAATAAAGTAGAGTTATGCAACGGAATGTCAAGTCCACTAGTACGTCTTAAATTTCGACTATGAATTGACTTTCTCTGTATTATTAAAGAACTGAGATATGGTGGTAACGAGGTAACACATACTCTGTGGATTAAGCAAGTGATATGGTGTAATCTTCTACTATATATATTCAGCCAGGTAATATTTTGAAGTTTATGACTAACATGTTCCCATTTTCTTAAACCGAAAATAAAACGAAGTCAGGAATTCTGAGTTTTCTGAATTCTTTGACTAGTTATAGCATCAATGCACGGGCCATAAACAGCATCACAATAATTAAAAATTGACAAAACCAAAGAATCACATAATTGAATTTTTAATTTAAATGGTAGAAAATGTCGATTCATGTATAAAGATTTTAAAGAACAATATGATTTCTGAATTAATTTATTTACATGCGAAGTAAATCTCATGTTTTTGTCAAAAATAATACCTAAATTTTTAACCTCATCGGTAAATAAAAGCACACTGTCATTAATGAAAATACTGATGCAGTCTATGACCTCTGACGATCTTTAGCATTACCAAATGCTATAGCAGATGATTTCTTTGGATTCACACATAAACAATGGTCATTAGATATTGATAGTAAACACTTCAGATCATCATTAATTAAATCAATTGCTAACTGTATGTCTGGTGATTTAAAACTGTAATATAGTTGAGTATCATTGGCATAGAAATGGGAAGAACATGCTTTAATATTTTTATAAAAATCAAAAGTATACAGGCAATATAAAAACGGTCCCAATACAGAGCCTTGTGGGGCGCCAGACGTAATTGACTGAAATGAATATTTATTATTATTTACTACTACCGCCTGGGTTCGTTCAGTGAGATAAGAAGTGAAAAATCGAACGGATAGATCATCAAAACCAAGGTAATGTAGCTTTGCACACATTAACTGATGATCAATAGTGTCAAATGCTTTTGAGTAATCAATGAGTACCAATACTCTCCCCTCTCAGAATATCGTCCGTAACTTTCAGCAGTGCTGTAGTGGTACTATATCCAGCCCTGAAACCGGACTGAACTGAAGGTAGTAAGTTATATTTATCAATGTATTTCTTACACTGATTTAAACATAACTTTTCAAAAACTTTAGAAAAAATAGGTTAAAGAGAAATAGGACTTAAATAATTTAACGATTCAACCTGCTTGACTTTGGCAACAGGAATAATTAATGCTTGTTTCCAAAGCTTTGGAAACTCTCCTCGAATGAAGCATAAATTTCTGACATGTGTAATATATTTAACTAAAAAAGGTATGCATATTCGTAGCATATACGCGGAAATACCATCATTACCACTAGCATTAGATTTAATAGAATTTATTGTTTTCTCATCATCAGTTTCAGTGACTGTGTGAAATGCAAATTTTGGTTGCTCATTATTAATACAATTATTAAGGTAGAAAGACAGAACGTTGGTGGGAACAAATTTATTCATTTGTTTAGTTGTATTTAAGAAAAAAATTATTTATACTGTTAGGGTTTGTTTATATGTTTATAAAAACCAAAATAAAAGGTGCATAAAAGGAACAGACAAGACACAATGCACCAATCAGTACAATTCATGACCTCAGTACTAGCCCATCATCAGAAATGTGAAGGGTTACGGGAGTATCAACGAGCCGAGCTCAATTCTTCATAAAAACCAAAATAAAAGTTGTACAAAAAAGGACGACAGACACGTCGTCGTCGCCTAAAATAAATAAAACGTATTCGGACTTGTTTTAATTCGCAAAGAATAAAGCGATTAATTTCTGCAAGGAGAGCGCTGGAAATTTTGCTAATAAAACGATTTTATTAAGGGTCATAAAATTCCTAAAACAATAAACCTGCACCCCGGACGACCAGAAAAAACAATTATCGAGCGAAGAACATGAAATCATCGCCTGCAAAAAAAAAGTCTGGTCGGCCGAGCGAAATAACAGGCGCGGCGGTGTCACACAATATGCGACGACAGAGGAATTTCCAGCATATATGTTTACGGTGTCTCGGAATGAATGGGAAAAATGAACTGTAACAACTACAGGCGCGTTACACCAGAGGATCCCTGTCCGTCGGACAGCGGCCACGGCGGTAATTCAGCGGAAACTTTGCTAAGAAAACTATTTTATTAAGCGACGTATAATACCTAAAACAAGAAACTTCCACCCCGGGCGACCAGAAAAACCAATTGTCGGTCGAAAAAGTGAAATCATTGCATATAAAAAAATCTGACCGGCCGCGAAATAAAAAACGCGGCAACGGCGTCACGCATTATGCGGCGACACAGGAATTTCCAACATATGTATATAGGGTGTCTCGGAATGAATAGGTAAAATGAACTGTAACAATTACAGGCTCGTTATACCAAAAGACCCGTATCAGACTTCCTTAGAGGTCATCTAAAACTGCGTTCATATCGTGCCGATACCTTCCAAATGGCAAGACCAATTGGCGAAGCCAGTTGCCGCTGCCCTACGCAAATCTTTGTGTCCACATTAGAAATGGCATTCGGCCGTGATGTACTCGATTACTAGAAAGAAATGAAAATCGATATCTTTTGCCGGAAGTCAATTGGCACATACCGACTGCAGTTGCCATGCGGGTTCCTTTGCGATGCAACACTCGTTCGTTCCTTTGCGATGAGACACTCGTTGGTTTCGAGTTGGCGCAAACCGACGAAAACGTACATATTATCCTTGGTAATGCCATTTGGACTTGCCAATCAGAATGTATTGGCATATTGGCGCTATGTCCGCGATCCTCCACTTCAGATAGCCCAAAATCCTCCTTGTCAGGTCAGTCACGGACGATTCAAAACCAACGCTCGAAAATATGCTTGGCACTTAGCTCATACTAGAGTTATAAGACCGAATTTAGCATAGTTTTATTGCTTTAAACTGTTCACAGCTGTACTTTCAAACTTTCCCAACTTTTTGATGACATTCACTTTCTATGAGAACTCTAAAGATTTCGTTTCCGATTGTTAATTACGAACAGCTTAAAGTTGGTAACAATGGCGGCAAAAGTTCCCTCTGACTCTGCAATAATACGCGGCGACCTTCGCCAAGACACGGGCGGCGCACGGGAAGGGTTAAGATGGAAGTTTCAGATAATCCCTTCCGCACAATGATCCGGGCCCCGTCCGTTTCTTGCGGCGTGTCGCGTTAATTTGGACATAAGTACTGCGACAGTGACGCTTCGGACTCGGATTATGTGCGGAGCAGGAGCAAGTTCCGACAAAAAAAAAACCATTACAATAACGGGAAATTGGGTTAATGCGGAGACTGTGCGATCTGGAGTTGTATGGGGCGGAATCAAATTAATTTTGCATAGAATTCAGATTGTGTAATTGAAATTCACTTTTTGTGACATTCCTGTAGTAGATACGGTTGGTTTTAGTATTTGTGGGGAACAACGATTTTCTGAGAATCTTCATAAAGACATGAAGACATGCCACCACATCGAGAATTTTACGATGTTTTATGGTCTGGGTATTTTGAAACGAATGAAAATTGTCTCAGTTGGTCTTACGATCATAAAGCAGGCTGTGAGACCATTTGTGTTTTACGAATTTAAATATTTCAGCGACGGAGATAATGCAGAGAGAAATATTTTTTTAAGCAATAAAAAGCCGACGAAATAGGCGCGGCATAAAACGTTCCACACAATTTCTAAATATTGTGCAATACAAGATAAAAGCGATTCAAACTCGACGTACAGGTTGTTTTCCGGAAAGTGGTTTTCCAAAACCGTAATATTCCTTCAAATAATTACATAAAAAATAATGTACCAAATTCTGAAATAAAAGTTTTCAAATTGACTTGTAGCCACTTCATCATCTCATTGAGACCTCTTTCCCGTCAACTCTTCTTTCAGTGAATTGGGTTGAATTGGGATCAAAAAGTGGGCTAAAGTTGTGGACATTGAAACGCTTTTTGGCGCAAAATCTCGGCTATTTACCAGACAACCCTCACCATGTTGCTGATGGAGCTTACAAATAATAATTGAACCAGGTTTTACCTTTTCTGATTAAAAAATTATATGTATCACTCCTCTCATATTTTTCCTTTAGGATAGTAAAACAATAGGTCAGATCATACAAGTATACAGCATATAAAAGGCACTGATACGAAGAGGAATGTAAATATTTTGAAGAGACTTTAATATACAAGCTGTCATAACGGCCACATAACGGCCATAGTCTAGTCTAAGGGTGTGTTTCTCAGAACACTTTAATAAACATGTGTTGTAAACTTAATCATAATGAAGCTACAACAATTTTAACTAAAGAGTCTAATTTATTTAAGATTCAATATTTAAAGATGGTTTTTCCTGTTTTTTTTTTTTTTTTTTATTATATTTGCCTAAGCTTTCCTGTTTTGTTTGTTCTTAGCCAACTTATCCTGATAACTTAGTTCTAGACTTCTTATTCTTTGTTGCATTTTCATTTCATTCTTTACTTTTCAAGTATGCTTATTTGTTTATTTGTCAATAAAAAAAATAAGTAGTTCAGTTGCCAACATATAAATGCAGGGCTTCATATTTATATTTCAATTCTCCAATAAATAATGGCAGCTTGTAATCTTTCATATTTATATTTCGATTCTCCAATAAATGATGGCAGATCGTAATCTTTATTTGGTTTGGTAAGAAGGGGCAAGAACTTTCTATCATCGTGAATCGTTTCTCCTAATCTGGATAATATCAGTTAATACTCTCGTCGTATAACTTCAAAACATCTTGACCGCTTCCAAGAAATAAATTCCTTATACATATCTCATCGAATTACACCTAAATCTTATGAGGTATTTGTCACTGACAGTTTTCGGGAGGGAGTGTCCCGTTTCAGCTTTTATTTCGTTTTTATTTACGCTCCTCAGACGCGACCTTTGTTTCGCGAAGGACCCCACTTAAGCGAATTGAAAGAAACAGATCTGTAAAATATAGGCAATTTCAATGAGCTAGGGAGAATATGTGGCGTTTAGAACCGACCATAAACCAAACGAATGATCCAAAAAAGATAATCGCTTGTATTATTTCGTTCAGGTTTATTCTGTGCGTCGGTATTTTTAGAAATGACTTTGAATGCGAGTCTCCTTCTTTTTTTTATTCCTCTCTCATTAACGGCGTCAAATTTTAATTGAAACTTTAAAAGACCTGTCAGAAAGTTCGATTTTATAAAGGCGAGGCGGGCAAGGAGAATGACTCTTTTATTTGTTCATTTTTATTTACGTTTTTAGATGTTACGTATACACAGTTGAAATTTTGAAATTGGTTTGGTGAAAATTACTTTTAATTTCGATATTACTTCAGCGTACTCTAAAGATTAATCGTAATGTCCTTATTTACTTACTCAATCCAAAAAAAAGCTTTCCTATCTTGTAGTATAAAGCTAAGCTGTTGCTTATTGGTCGGATTTGTTTTCTATATCATCCGTCATCTGTTCCTTGTTCTACGTATTTCTCGGTCTTCTCCGCTTTCTTTGGCCTCGTACATCTGTTTGGCTAGTCTTTCATCCATCCATCATCCACCTCAAAATGCCCCAGCCTTGTTCCATCGTCGTCTTAGTGATTGTCGTCGCCAGTCCATAATGTTTTCCTATTCTGCACAATGCCCCATTCTTGTTCCATCGTCGCCATAATGGTTGTGGCCGCCAGTTCCATGATTTTTTCCCATTCTACACCTCGTTTTATATTAAATGCGACCCGGACTTCTTTGTTCTATGTTTTTCTTGGTTTTCCTCCACTTTTCTTTCAGCCTTCCTTGGCCTGATGGATCTGTTTGGCTACTTTTTCATCTATCTCAAAATGCCCCATCCTTGTTCCATCGGCGTCTTAATAGTTGTCGTCGCCAGTTCCATGATGTTTTCCCATTCTACACCTCGTTTACTATTAAGTGCTTTCCGGACTTCTTTGTTATTACGTTTTTTTTGGTCTTCCTCTATTTTTCTTTTCGCTTTCCTTGGCCTCATGAATCTGTTTGGCTAATCTTTCATTCGTTCATCACCTATCTTACAATGTCCCATCCTTGTTCTATCGTCGCCATAATGGTTGTGGGCGACAGTTCCATGATTTTTTCCCTTTCTACACCTCGGTTTATATTAAATGCGACTCGGACTTCTTTGTTCTATGTTTTTCTCGGTTTTCCTCCACTTTTCTTTCAGCCTTCCTTGGCTTGATGGATCTGTTTGGCTACTTTTTCATCCATCCATCATCTATCTCAAAATGCCCCATCCCTGTTCCATCGTCGTCTTAATGGTTGTCGTCGCCAGTTCCGTGATGTTTTCCCATTCTACACCTCGTTTACTATTAAGTGCGTTCCGGACTTCTTTGTTATTATGTTTTTTTGTTCTTCCTCCATTTTTCTTTCCGCTTTCCTTGGCCTCATACATCTGTTTGGCTAGTCTTTCATCCATCCATCATCTATCTCACAATGCCCTATCCTCGTTCCATCGTCATCTTAACGGAAAGGAGTCTATTTTAAATTTCCTTCTATACAGTTACTTTCTTATTGAGTCTCTCTTCTGTATTTTTACCTCTGTTGCTCCAAGGTGCTCTTCAGTTGTCTTAGTTAGTTCCTTGCGTACACTTTTCCTATCGTGATTCGTAATGCAATTCCTCTGAAAGTAGTACAATGTCTGCTATCTCCTTTTTTTATAGACGGTTGCAATGTTTTCTCATATAAATCTATTAAATTGAGGTTTAATCCTTCTGATTATCAGTACAATAAACAAGTAGGTAAACAACTAGAAAACAAAAGCGTGAAATAAAATTCAGCACCTGTTTGAGATATGTATTACTTTTAACGCTCGTGTACAATGAGTGTAGAAGTTTCGTTTTTCCATTGCAGCGGAAAATATTCGTTTTTCTTTCGGTCGAAACTTTTTAAATACAAAATTAAAATCCAGCCCGAAACGATAGTTAAAATTTCAATTACATATTCAATTGTAGGTACGCTATGCTGAAATTAATATAAAAGAGTCGCAACTAAATTTCGCCGTTGATTGTCGTCCAGCAGGCTTTATTGAAAACTCTTTCGTTTAGGAATTACAATAGTTCACGTTTTTGCCTACCACTGTTTCCAACCAACCAGAACAACTCGATTTCTACACGCAAAGCCAATATCGGGAACCGGATGAGCAGATAATTGTTACGAGCTTGCAGCAAATGAAGCGTTTTCGCATGGCAACAATGAATTTTTTTTTACTTTTTATCTTTACTTTTATTCAAGTGACGATGACGATGGATAAAGGCCATCAAACTCCCGACTGTAAAAATGCGAACGTTATGTAAATGGAATTACATCATTTGACACCTCGTTAGTTCCACTGTGCACATGTTGCGTTTAGTGTTGTGTTAACCGAAGGCATTACGTTGTGTGGGAAATTATATTGCAAATGATTATTCACGAGCCCATCGTTTATCAAGGACAGATGCCTGTCGGTGACAATTAGTGGCTTAACTGAATTATGTGGGTTTGCCAAAGACAACACCGAGCTCAGATTGTATCTCCTCTTAGCACGTAATGCATACATATAAAATTATCTTGGTGTTAAAGCAATCCAAGAGGATGACAGAAAAGGAAGATATTTGCGAAGGAAATCAATCTAAAACACTAGCGACAAATAAATTAAGAAGCAATACTTTTTACTTAATTTCAATTCAATTCAATTTTTTTTCTGGAGCTTGGTTCTAAAAGGGCCAAAATCATTAAAAGCGTAATTCTAGAAAGTGGATACAAAGTTCCAAGTAAAATACCCAGCCATGGCCCTAACTATTATGTATTTTTCCATATAAAAATTTCACTAACAAAACGATTCCGCAATCGACTTAGGTTCATATGTTGATATACCGGATGTTTGTGAAATGAGTAAATTAAACCTGTAATACATCACCATAAATGGGAACGATTGATCTTACATGTGCTTAACAAAAGTTTTATACATTTCGAGAAGAGAAAAGGCATCGCAGTTGATAATAGGGCAAGAAATAACCCTACGTCTATGTCTTTGAGGTAAGTCATGAAAATTAAATTTTATTGGAACAAAAAACCAGAAGTGCAATCGAGCAGTGAGCTTTTCCGAAGTCGAGCGGCCCACAAAAGCGTTTATTTAACGTCGCAATAAATCGTATTATAGCTGAGCGAAAGAATTTTCTTCATTTTTATGATTCTGACACACAATTTATTGCTCTGTATTCTTTGGGATCAACAGTTTAGTTTGTGAAAAGTGATTGAACGAGTTAGAGTTAAATACGATTACTATCTGCATGGTATTATTACTTATTAAAATACCGCAATTCACGAACGGCGAGAGAACAGCATTTCAGAGGAGTGTACACGAACACTTTTTCGCCGAGCTCGTTTGTTTGTCGCTAATGATGGACGCCAAGTCGAACAGATGTTATAAACATTTCTAAATATCTAATAGTGAATGTTTATTTGAATAAGAACCTCCACACAGATGATATTCGGTGACTGTGTCTTGCATATTAGTCATTCCCGCGATGTTTACTGTCTACGATCAGAGAAGCAAGCTCTGTAAGTTCTTTTTTTGTTATTTCATGAGCGCCGAATAAAGGACGGATACAGGAATTTTCATTCTGGTATATGAATTTTTGTTTTTTTTTTGTATTTTTCTGGAGTTGTAAGTGCTGTCAGCGTACTGTGATTAAAACCCAGCCATGGGTTTACAATTAGTAAAATATGACAAGTTTACAAAACTTCAAGTATTTTCTGCTCTATCTAAAAATTAATTTTTATCATTTTATTTAATATGGAAACTTGATATTGAATTGAAGTTATCGTAAGAAGCGATTAAATTAACTCTTGTATTACACAGATTCATGACATGTAATTATAATTGGGTCAAGGTTAACTAGTAAGCCGGAGCGTTTTATGGAATCTTGCGCACCGTGCAGCGTTCATCTGCCGGAGGAACGAGATCGAGTGCAATATGAAACCTAATTAATGCATTTTATTGAGGGTGTTTTTACTTAATAAAGACCTAATGCCCCGCTTAAATGGGAGGATAATGCAGTGGCAGAAATTAGGGAATTCTAATGCAGCTCCTTCTTGACCTAAGCTAAAGTGCGCGATTCGTTCCTTGTTGAAATTTAATATATTTTTTTTCAGTCAGTTTCCTAAGTTTGAAATAACTTCGCGAAGAAGTTATTATACTTCACGGGTGTTTGTTTCTTTTCCTTCTGGGAATCAGTTTAATCGTAACTGAATTTTTTCTATTTTAATTTAAACTCTGTGTTTCGGGACTGTCAACGTTGGTGAGTTAAAAGGAAAAAAACAATAATTTATTATACGCATAAAGAAAAGTTTTTTTTTTTAATTTTAACACAAGCTTTATTTTTTTTATTTTATACCGAATAGTTGCCTCCTCTCCCGAACGGTTTTTTTTTGTTATTTTATTTAACGCTGTAATTTCATTGATATTTAACTATTTGGTTAACTTGAATTATTTTTGGTAATTTGTAAAATTTTTGGTTAATATTTTAATAAATTTCATTCTTTTCGTTTCACCGAAAAACTGTTCATATTAAAATTATTTTTTACGTAATTGTATTGGAATTTCAAGATTTTGTTCATACTTTTTTTTTATTAAAGTCTTTAAATTGTAAACCTTTTCACGTTTGTTTATGTTCGTATTTAAAAATTTCCGAAAGTGTTTTATAAACCAAATTTTTCTTTTTTTTTTTTAATATACTGTTATATTTAAAAAATTGAACATTTTTATTTGAGAAAGTTTCGTAAATAAAATTTTCATTCTATCTGAAGTCCAAAGAGAGTAATACTAGAGAGAGCGGAAAAGACGAAATATTTTCGACAGTTTTGGAAATATTGGGTAAAACGCGCCATCCGGATAACCGTGGAAAACAAATGGAAAATCCATTTCTGACTTCTTTCATCAAACCAGATGCGCTACTATCAAAGAAATTGAGATACAAATTGTACGGATTGTTTTAAAGAATTGAGGACAAAAGGGGATGAAAAGTGTTTTTTCAACCCAGTCCGTACAAAATACAGAAAGGAAAGGAAAGAAGTCAAGAGACTATTTAAGCAAGAAAAAAACATTTGCAGATTTTGGGGAGAAGTTGAAAGAAGACGTTCGAAGAAAACCCGTAACCTTCCTTTGGCGATATTATTAAGATTACAAGAAAAAATGAAGCTATAACACTTAACAATATCGTTACAAATTTGGAGATCTATTAAATTTTTATTTTAATGCAAAATACGATAAACTTAATAAACTAATAATTTAATAAACTAATTATTTAATATAATTTATTATAGCAGAACATAAAACACTTAAGACTAATTTATTTTAATGTAAGTCGAGCGTTTTCTCTTCATGGCCCCAGCAAGGCATGTAGCTTTTATATCCCGGGGTAATTACGAATAAATTCTTTCGTCGAAGTCACCTGAACCTCTTCTCGATTCTTCGACTCGACGGATTTATTTCGAACTTTCCATGCGTGCGCGCCAGGCTCTGACGTATGTAGCTCGCGTTAGGCCCTAAATCGTCAAAATATAAAAAAAAGGAATAGTACTAAGAGGGGAAGAAGTAATTATGAAGTGAAGGGGGATAATACATTATGGATTAATAGAGAAAACGAATGAATGGAGGGATTGGATATACAAGGTTATTTAAAGGGTTTTCAACGAATTATATTCAGTACAATTGTATGTATGTACATACAAATAATGAGAATAGATAATATACGAAATACACATTTTAATACTAGTGTTTGGTTAATATTATTGCGGCTGGTTTAGTAGTTTGTTTATTGTTTTACTATAATCGGCTTGTATAAATATTTAATTTATTATAATTTACTTGGGTTGGAATCGACTATTTACAAATTCGCAACACCATTCTATTTTATTAATCGTAAATATTATCTGCTTTTTATTTATTTTGCTTGTTTAAGGTAATTAGCCGTCCAAAACTATTACAACAACGGACTTTTCAGAAGTTATATTCATTTTGGCGATTACAACAATTTGCAACTGAAAACTAAGTGAAATATGATTTTCTAATTAATGTTTCTATTTATGAAAAAAATAAAGAATGGGTTACAAGAATGAGTTGACATGTTTATTATTATTATTAAAATTTGTGTTCTTTATACAATCAAAAGTCAAGACAAATGTACCCAAAATATGAAAAAAAAAAACTTACAATTCCAACTTATTTTCATTGGGAAAGTCTAGATTTTTATCTACTTTTAGTTTTGTAAAACAGTTACAATTAATTGTTGGAGGAAAACGATTGCTTTAAAAATAAGAATATGGAGAAAATTAAAAAAATCGCTGTCGAATATTGGATAGTTTTCAAATAACAGACGACAATTTGCTACATTAGTCCTTTCAAAATGAAAATTCTAAAACGACGTTTCCTTTAAAATTAAAAAAAAATGTCGCTCAGATAGAAACGCAAATGCAATACAAGAATTAATTCGATCAAAAACGAAAGAGAACTGAAACAAACGACAACAAAACTGGGCTTTGGATCAACAGAAAATGAAAAAGATCATTGGTTATCATTCGGTTGAGAACCAAAGATGATCGGTAAGTAAAACGAAAACTGATAACTAAAGCAAGGATTTAGAGGAAACTTTTTAGGCGGTTGTACACGTTCTGAACTGACGACCTAAAATACACAAAAATCCTTGCTTTGCTTGTAACAAATTCATTTCCGTGCGATATTTTTCAAAATATGTAATATCATGATTTCATATACCTATTTTCTCTTCACTTTGTTATTGTTTTTATTAGTTTATGTTGGATTAATTTTTCGTATTGCAGTAGGTACCTCGTCCTCACCTGGGACAGTTCTTTTTCTTTTGTTTTGTGGGTAATTAGATTTTCTTGCACGTTACTAGTAAGCGTCTATCATCTTTTGTTCTTCATTCCTCTTATTCTTCGTTTTTTTTTCGTTTTTTTTGTCGAATTATGATTTCTTCTTTTTTCTTTTTTTAATTAGTTTTGACATTTTCTCGAAATAATAATCGCTAATCTTCTGTTTCTTATTCGGCTTTTTCCTCGTATTCATTCATCCCTCTTTATTCGCTTTCTTTTCAACTAACGCTTCAAATAATCACTTCAAATAATGACGAAGTCAATCAGCCCGTTCCCCTTTTATTTTCATGCTTCCATTTTTTTTCTTCGTCGTTTATTTTATTTTATTATTATTTTTATTTTATTTTATTTTTTTAAATTCTTTTCTTTCTCCCTGTTTTTTTAAGTGTTATATTAATTGTCCCCGCGGTCCCCTGGTAACAATCTTCCTTTCGTATTATGACATAAGAGGAATGGCAAGCAAGCAGTGCATATAAATTGAAAATGCTACCAATTTATAATTTTCAAATTTTGCATGAGTATGTACAATATCATGTATTCACCAAATCCATTTTTGGAGTTGGCGTTGAATTGGTAAATGTATATCGGTGTTTTATTGGATATTTTACAGCCCGAATTTAATGACCAAGCATTGATAAATGTAAAGAATCACTCGTTAGCAAAGTGGATAATAAGTATATGTAGGTGATACGACTGCCCATTCGGTACGGTTACAGGAACGTAAGATCAATGTGCCAGAGTGAGAGATAAAAAAATCTGCGATCGGCGAGTCAACAGTGTTTACGCCTTGAGCATGACATAACGTCTCGTACCCGCGGAACACACAGAAACACAAGCGCTGGACTCTTACGATGAAAGAGGTCACAAATATTTATGAGAAAAAATTTATCGTTTTCGCTGAGAATTTTTGCACATTATTTTCAAAAGTAAGTAAAGATTCATAACAGAAAATACAGGCAGCCTGCAAGAAATAGTGGAAAACTACCTACTATTATTTTTTTGTTTACCTGCTGGTTAATTATTTTTAAGTGTACCTATCAAGAACTTCCCATGAAATATACGTATTCTTTAAAAAAAAGGTTTTTTACATACTGTATAATAGTCTTTAACACTTAAGACACGATCCTTACGAGGAATAATTTTCTGCCATTCAGCTATCTTATCCTGAGGTACCCGGACTGCGATATTGTTTATTTCTTTGGCTCGTGTAGCCTATTTTGCGCGTAGGCACGAAACAAGTTCGTCCCATATTGTAGACGAACCTCATTGGTACAAGTTTAATTGAAATGCGAAGGTATGTAAGAAGTTTATGTAAGAAATACATAATTTAATGGGCCTTCTTGGTCGCCTCGGTGTAGTCCGTGTTTCATATGCTTTCTTTCTCACACAATCTTATGTCCGTGTGGACGAAACTCGGGCATATAGCAGTGTTCGAAATAATTATACTTGTCTAGTCCTGTAGTATGCTTGGTGGTTAAAAACAATTGCAAGTGACCACTACTTTTGACGTTTTAAGATTAAATTAATTCCGTTGTTGGACAAATTCTTTCCTCTATGTAAATTATTAGTTTACTTATCGGCCTTTCTTAGATAAAAGCTTTTCTCTTTAAAAATAATGTTAAAAAGGTCAATAAAACTTGGAATTATTCAATAGACAAATGCATTGAAGAATTCAGTAATAAGTAAAGAGACACGCCATGTTTCTTGCTATCTCAAGTCTAAGGATGGCAACGATATTTCGATGTATTAGAAATATCGATATATTCGTGAAAAATATCGATGTATCGATATTATAATTCAATATATTGGTAAGAATATCGATATATTTTCGAATAACCTTTCTATATATTTTCTTACCCTGTGCAATTTTAAAGAACAATAAAAACCACTTAAAATATTTTTTAATTTCTTTCTTTTTATGCCTGCCCTACAGTAAAGAAAAAGTTATGTTCAGCTTTTACAGAAACCCACAATCATGCTTCCCCATAAAATCTATTTTTAAAGATTAGCTATATAAATATTTTTTAATCAAATTGGATTTGTACATTTTATTTTGACTCGTTTCTACAGTTTTCTTTTGTTTCCTATGAGTTTGTATTTATTTGCAAAAACTTTAGTCGATTTTCATTTTTCTTAACATCGTGGTTCTTGTGTTTTTTTTCTCTAATTTATTCATTTATACTTTGTATATCCTTTTTGTTTATTTTTATCTAATTGGTTGTTGACGCTTCTTTACAGTTGTCTTTGGTTTTGTACTAGTTTTTTTTTTTCGTCTGGAGAGTGGCGAGTTATTTATTTTTGATTAATTCATCTAAGCCATAGGCTCTTAAAGTAGGCGGTAGCGCCCATCAGTGGACGCTGAAGCGTTCTAGGGGGGCGGTAGTGAGGTCACGGACAATTGGGGCGCGTTAAGGCAGTCCGGCGAAATTAATAATAAATATGTACTTTAAAATTAATAATGTTCATGATTTTGAAATCAGAAAGTTATTGAACATTTAAGTTCTGCATTATTGATAATCTATCCCGCATGGCAGACGAGTCTTCTGGTTTGCCTATCCGATAGGGGGGTGAGGGTGCGCTAAACAATTTTTGTCTTTCGAAGTGGGCGGCGATCTCAAAAAGTTTGGGAACCAATGGTCTAAGCAGTACGAAGTTCCTTGTTTCTTTCTATTTTTATGCTTTTGCACTATGTATTTTCATTTTGTTTTTTGATTCATTTTGACAGTTTTTTTCCCTGCGAACTTCTTTTTAAGAGCAAAAAATACGACGAATTTATATTTTTTTGTTCATCTTGATATCCTGTTTTTTTTTTAATATTTTTTATGCTGTTATATTTCTCTTTTGTTTATATTTAACAAACTGATTTTTGGCATTTTGTCGATTTTTTGTTCTATAGATTTTTTTTTCATTTTTCGTCTGGAGATTAATTTGGTTTTTGTTCGTCTTAGTCGTCGATCTTCTGTTGTTTTTTCTTTCGTATTTTCAATTCAGAATCGTCCTAGAATCGTCAGGAGTACGCGCACAATAAAAAAGAACCTTTTTTGTAATGCGCATGTTATTAAATTTTTAGATTAGATTATTATCAAGTAATGTTGAAGTTTTGCAGAAACCCAAAATCATGCATCCCCAAAATCTATATTTAAAGATCCCCGAACAAACTGATTTTATAAACAGCCGGCAAAGAACTTTTTTCGTTATTCGTTCTAGTGGGTGTCGGGACATTTGCGCCACCGATACATTTGCGCCGCTCGGGTTACATTTACGGGGAACAGTCAGGTAACGTCATTAGTAATTTTACATTTGCGCCGCTACCCTAGTATTAATAATATTCTTCGAAATTTTTGACCACTTTGGTAAATTATATTTCTACAAATCTTAAATAAAATTATTTCCATTACTTTTAATAGCGCACGTGCGTATAATATAATGGGCAACTGCTTGTTTGTAGATCTTCAAATCATTATTATTGTTCTCCTTAACTCTTATGGGCATCTCTATAACTACAAAAGATTGAAAAAAGTTAATGGCTAAGTTTTGATCTCTTTCTTAGAGATAATGTCAATGGTGTAAACAGAAATTGACCATCTTTTTTTGTTTTTAAGTTATAAGCCAAAATTGCCAGTCTTGACTTTTTGTCAGTCGGGCATATCTCGTTTATTTTTATAGGTATGTTAAAAAAAACTTTAACATCATTAGGACCCTTTTTCGAATACAATTCAGTGATATAATTGGCTTTTTGATATACAGTCGGAAGCAAAAAATAGTAGACAAACCACAGTTTCCTGTAATCATACTTTCTGAAAATGCTAGTGATTAAAGACTTCACAGATAAAATTAAAAAAATTTAAAAGCTTTACAAGTTAAAACTTTCATAAAATCTGTGAATTCGTCTTTAATCTGTCATTTTGAGAAAGAATAATTACAGGAAACTGTAATTTGTTTATTTTTCTTTCGCTTTCAACTGTATACCTAATTAATTTTTGGATTATAATATAGTTTTGTTTTTTTAAAAAAATCATAATAGCCAATGTCATCATTAAATAGAGATTTTTCTGTTTTTACAAATACATATACATACATATATTTTTTCTACAATTGCTCAAAAAATGGTTGTTTATGCTAATTTCAGTATGCAAAACGCGCGTTACACCGTTTCACCGTAAAAAAAAATTTCGCGCACTATAAAAAAATGATATTCTGACACTTAAAAAAGTATGAACTGTGAAACGAATTTCTGACATTTAAAAAAAAAATTCAGAAACTTTTCTTTTTTCACAGTGCGCGAAAACTTTTTTAACGGTGAAAAAAACGCGTGTTTTGCGCACTAAAATTAATGCGTAAGCACCCGTTTTTTGAACAATTATAGAAAAACGATATTTGCATGAACCATTCATAATATAATAATTGAGTTTAAAATCTAATACTCGTATATTCGCGGCTAAAGAGAGAAGACGACTTGAAAAGACGTTTACAAAATTTGCAGGTAGTTGGCTGTTTTAACGACTATAATACTATACTAATGTTTACTTCCTCCAAGTAGAAGTATAAATAAAACTAAATATAAAATATAATATAATTATAGGAAACATTAAATACATTTTTAAGGAAGTGCAATCAACGGAAAACAGAAGAATACATAGAAAGGGTAGCAATTAAAATTAAAACGGAAAAGTAATATTGTGTTTAAAATTATAAAGATTAAAATAGGTAATAAATATAAATAATCCACAAAAGTAAACTTGTGTGTTGATAAAAAGTGAGGAGAAAACTTGGGAATGTAATAATAACACTCATTAAGTGATATCACAGCAAAGTGCCACATAATTGATACATACGATTATTTTTGATCCGCAAGAAACAAGTTTTCTTACAAATTTCCTGGCGAATTAAGAAGTTTACAGGTAAATTTTTGTCTATGCAAGAAATAAATAATTTCCTAGAACGGAGGCGCAAATGTTCAACTTTAAATATTTTCCTGTGCGGTTATTGAGCACCTTTTGTTAGAAGGGCGCAAATGTATCGGTGGCGCAAATGTGCGCGGCGCAAGTGTTCCGGATTCGTTCTTGTGAGTTGCGGAAGTAACGATTTGACTTCTAAAGTGCGATTTTAAAAATTATTCTTTTTTTTAATTGTGACTTGTGTTTATAAATTATTTAATAAGAAATCATAATTTCACCACCGAAGAGCAACATTTGGAAATAATTTGCGTATTAATTAATTTTGTTATAGTATGTTACGTTATTTATTTTTGGGCGAGTATATTAAAATAAAATTTATTTTTACTAAATATGCTGGAACTTATTTTTATTTATATTTTTTACAATCAGTTAAATATATCGATATATGAATAACATAATATATCGATATATTCATATATCGATATATTTGTAACGATAAATCGAATGTATCGATACATTGTCAACGATGTATCATATGAACGGATATATCGATATATATTTTTTTTTGCCGTTCCTACTCAAGTGACAGTCCATTCCAAACGTGAGGGTTCTTGAACGGACTTTATAGTATACTCCACTGTGCTATTCCAAACATTCTTTTAAAGTAAATCAACCTTCTTTTTTTAAAAAAATAACATTTTTAGTATACCATTGATTCCTTGACATTTACTTTTATTCGCTATCTTTTACTAGTTATTTTTTTTACTTATTCACTCAATAACATTCCATGAATAATAAGAACCGAGCTCAACCCGACCGACGTATCGTTTTTGTTATCCTTTCATTCCAATGGTTTCACTGTTATTTACAAGGGAATTCAATTAATTATGTGTTCTTGAAAAATGCAGGTAACACAAACATTGTTGAACGATAGCGGCCACCGTAATTAATTTATCAGTTCTACGTCGCCGCTCGTTCTATGTTAGTGACACAAGGCATTGTTTACCAGTCAAGAAATTCGTCAATGTATCACGTACTTTATCTACTTACCTAAATACACGTAAAAGTATCGGTTGACCGTTAGTGTATCACTACCGCGCAAAAAAAAAATATAAGCGTGTGTGTGCATTTCGAGTCCGGCAAGCAGTGTCGTGTGTCAGTGTCAGTGTCGTTTCTTCACAGCAGAAGAATGGTGATTTATTATTATGTATGTATGTGCACATACGTATGGCTAAGTTATTCATTCAGTGATAATATATGATGTTTGACGCCGACGCGAAATCTTTTTGTCTTTTATTCTGCTGGTCGGTGAGGTGAACTGCTGCCTGTATAATGGAGGGAGCGAACGGAACACAGCGAATCGCTTGATTAATGCATCGCTTCACATGCTTTTTGTTAAGACCGATATTGTATGCGCAATTTTATTTTTTTTTGTTTGTATGCAAACGCTCACGTACGTAACTAATCTTAGCATGAATAAAACTTGATACCCCAAAGGTAAGGTAAACCAAACAAATCGATTCTTATACATTTATTTTGAACATATACTTCAAGCCAAATCTTTTAGAGTGTACTCTGAAAACTGAGTAAGATATAAATTGCTCGAAGCTCTTAATAATTGTGTTGGGAGTATACCTGTTGTCTACGGAAATTTGTAACATAGCAATTTCTACGAGGCCAAAGGAGTCATTCACAAACGTAAAACTCAGTATGAGCTCCCAGGAAAATTTCTTCCCGAATTACTCCTTAATTATCCCTCTTCGAAATGTACATACTTATAGACATGATGGATAGTGACAAGTTCACATAATTTTGAATTCAAACCGACACACAGTGCGTCGAATGATAGGCGTAAACGGACAAAAATCATAATTCTTCTTTCTCTTATTTTTTGGTCTTGAAAATATATTATAAACAGTTGCAGTAATTGAAAATAGAATAGTATCACTAGAATATACAGGGTGTGTCATTGGTATTGATTTCTTCAACAGCACCTTAACTATTAATTATAAAAGAAAATGTCTTGTATAAAAGTTATTGTGTATAATTAGCACTATACCAGAAAATTATTTTCACATGTACAGCATGTTCCATAAGTGAGTTATCTACCAAACTTATACTTTTCTAAATGGAATATACCAATTTCGATAGATCTCTTACAAACTTACAACTGCAGCTCTAAATCGAAATCTACGGCTCTTCCACTGAATTAAAGAGTTAAAACGTAGAAGTATTTTATTCATAATCAGCGCCGAATATTTACTTAAGTAATTATAAATATTGTGTAGAATATTCCATATGAGTAAAAGTAACATTTTTGATATACAATCGTGTGCAACTAAAGCGCACCAACTACACGCAAACTTCACCCATAAGATCTTATGCCACAAGGCTCACAGAAATGTCAAATTATAGCACTTAAGGTGCGCACAGTCGTACGTTTGCAAAGAAACAATTGAAACTTAAAAGTTTAAATTTTACAAGAAAATTAAATGGAACGCCATATATATTTTTTCATAACTAAATAGCTATAGTATGATCCAACTTCTGACGAAGAAAAGAAAATGAAGAAAAAAGAAAGGGCATAATTACATTTATTATATTTCAACGAAATATTGACATTTATATGTAATCCGAGAACGTAAGTTCACTACAAGGAATTTTTACAACTGAAATTTATTAATTGCTAAAGTTCAAACAAGAAACTTTGAAATATTATTTTTATCTAATGAAAATTTAACATCCTTCAATTTATTTTCAACATTTAATCGATACCTTGGGAATTGTTGAATATCGGCTAATGATTTTTAGCTGATTTTTTTGCAAATGCCTTACCTTACCTTTTTTAATATTCAATCGTATTTTATCGAATTAAAAAAATAAGTAATACTAGAGGCTAAAACACGTTCAATAACAAATCATTAGCGTTGGATATCGATTAGATGTTGAAAATAAATTAAGAATTAATACAGTTAAATTTTCATTAGATAAAAATTACATTTAAAATTTTTTTTTTTATAGTAATTATTAAGCATAGGATTTTAGTAAGTACACGCCATCGTTTCAGTAGCGCCGTAAAAATGTATCGAACAGGCACATTGTGTAATGGGACGGTGAAAATAATTTACGGCGTTCTTACTAGATGACGCAATGTCGTAATAAAGTTCGCCGGTCGAAGTACAACTGCTCAACTAATTACTCTGAAAATCTTTACACATTTAAACAAGAAGAATTGATTACTCAACTGTAATTTTTTATTGCGGCAATATTGCTCTGTTTTTTGTTATACTGAGTAACACCATTGCTGTAGCGGCGTTAATTGTCTCCGCAGCCCTTGCGTTTGTTTACACGCTACGGTTTAATATCTTATATTGCCCGCTTCATTAGAATTTGAACCGCGCAAAATATATTTATCCTATATATAGTAATTATGTATACCTACAGTTAATTTCAGTTGTGACCAGTTTTAGTAGCGAACTTATGTTCTCGGATCACTCATAAATGTCAATATTTCCTCGAGATTTAATAGAGGAACGTAATAGTGCCCTTTCCTTCTTGTTTATTTTCTTGAAAGATGGTACTTCATCTCCACTCGATGTAGGAAGCTCTGTAGGTCTTTCTTCACCAAACTCGACAAACTTTATTCTAAATAAAATTGCCTTTCTAACAAAATATGGTAACGCATTGTAAATAGAATCCGATTTCGAGAACATTGCCTTCTACTACAATTCAGGTAATAATAAGAACAAGCTTGAATTAATTATCTGTTTACACTATCCAGACATTCTGATATATTTAATTTTTTTTTAATGTATCTTTTGCGTTTGATTGTATCGATTTTGATGTTTCCTTGACAGTAAATTCACTTGTTAAAAACTTGTCTATTGGTGATATGGGAAATGTTGCTATAACAAATTTTTCGTTAAATTACCAGCACATTAGCAGGTAGTAGCAGGAGAGTTTCTTGTTTTCGTAAAACGCGTGGATGAAGGAATCAGATTTTAAAAAAATATTCGATACGTTTCTTTACGTATTTTTGTAATATTCGATTAAACTTTACTTTTAATTCTTGAAATTGGATAATTTTAATTTGCAGTTTTAATGTTCAAATATCCTCACAAATTAGTTTGAAATTATTCATATCTGTAATAGAAGATTCCATTTTTAGGATTAATAGTCAAAATTATTTATATATTTTTTTTCAGTTGATTATGTAAGGTAACATTCATAGAATCGTAAATGTCACTGTGGCATACGGCCTTGAACTTTCAAAAACTCTATCATAAATAGTTACAAAAAAACAAAGAAATCAAAGAAATAGTGATTTTATTTAGTTTTTAGAAATTATTTGGTGAGTACTGAAATCTCATTGTCCTTTAAAAAAATATTGCATTTTCGATTTTTGTCCACAGCTCGACGCACTGTGCGACAGCAAGATTTACACCACAGCTCAAAAACTCTCTAGCAATGGTACAGTTGCGGCCCTTGAAAACTGAGAATTGACATCACTGTCAGAAATTCGTAATTTTGTAATATGTAAATCAAACTTTCATTATCATTTTGAGGTCAGTGTCACATTTGACAAATCATAGCAGGATTTAGAGTAATTTGAGTGACGTTTAGAAACTTCAGGTTTATGATCAGTTTACACCGCCGAAACATTGTATTTGTCAAAGTGTACAAGTTTTCAAAGGCCGCAACTGTACAATCTAAAGCACGAAAGATGAAGCTTGCATCATTAATTACGAATCAAAAACCCTGAAAAAAAAGGAAAATAATACAGAAATATTTGTTGGTTTTTGCTTCGGTGATTAATGATGCAGGCTTCGTCTTTAATGATTTCAACTGTACTTGACGTACAGCGTAGATAACAGCGGGTGATTCGCAGCTCAACTAACACATATTTAGCTAAAGGTAGACACCCTACGAATAAACGATCTTCTGAGGTATTTGTGGCTCTTGACCTACCGTGTGTATCTTAGCCTTTCCGCAGCCATATCAGTTTCAAATTATCGCACAGACAGAACCGAAAGGTTGGTTCATATTGAACAATAAAGCAAATTCCTCGAAAGTTATTATTTATTATTAGATACTTATTAAATTCTTGGAAAGTTATTATTTTACAATAACATTAGATGATTCTTGGTATGAGGAACCATGGGAATGTCAATTGCAATTTTCTAATATTTTAAATAATTTGCAATATTAATCTTATTTCTCTTATTTTTAGCAACCGATTACTAAAGTCACCTAAAAACGTGACTTGCTGTTCCGCCTGTCCTCTTACCTAACATCATTCAAATCGATCCAAGTTTCTTTCTCTGTAATAAGAAAAAATTGGTTAAATCGTCTTATTTCGTCCTTTGAAATCTTTGGTTGGTATGTCATCGTTCATCCCTTTTTCGTCCCGTTTTCCATTAAAACGTACTTCATAAACTTTTCATTTGAACATAGAAAGATACTGGGGTTACTATTAAAGTTTTCTTGAAGGAGGAGATTATTCCTAGTATATCACCTATTCGTGGAATACCTAAATTCATAGTGTGACCATCTTTGAAATATCTCCTCGAGGGTTATCAATTCAGTCTTTGATTAAATCTACTTTGTAATTATCATAAATAAATAATATAATATCTCCCTGTCGGTCTGTATTCTGGCAATATTGTTTTCGATTAATTCCACCTCGCAGTCACTTTTTGGGCATTACCGTATCGAACACGGATTAAGCGAGGATCAAGAGCGAATTCAAGGACTATCCCTTTTAATCTTTGCGCTAAAAGCGTAGCACAGCAGACCTTAGAGCCGTCCGTAATATGAGATGGAATAATTAATTTGGCGGGGTTAATTAACGCAAAATCTCGTTTCCGCCGAACTGGATCGGATGGAATTTGGAAAAATAATTTGATTTTCAAGGATTTTGTTTTTGATGTGCGAAGTAAATTCTAACTCAATGAATTTATATGCTCAGTTATACTTACACTTACTGGTAACAATGGGTCCATACAGGAACTTTCTTCCCTTATTCTATAACTAACGCGATCTGCAATGCTGTCAACATTTGCACTCTTTCAAGGTAATCTGAACAGGTCAGTTCGATTGCAGTGGAGTTCACGAGTTACTCCCTTGTTGAGGAGGCCGTAAATAAGACTGAAATAGCAGTCCAGGGGATGCTGGAGAAGTCCACTGCAATCGAAACTGACTTGCAACTAATTCATAACGACATCGTTAAATAACAACCAATCATTAATGCCCGATATCTGAAACGATACATAACTTTAGGTAAACATAAATTTTCCTTGACAGATAACTTTATGAAAAGTATAAATTGTTTACATTGCTGCGTATACACTTTACCTACAGATAAAGTTATCAGAAACGGTTTTCAGAAGTTATGGCCAGTTTATCTGGACTTTGTCTCTACATAAAGTTATGTATTGTTTCAGAAACCGGACATAAGTGAAATATTTTTACCAATACATACTTGTAACTTAAATACAACGCGCTTCTATGTACTGATTACTGCTATTTAACGATGTCGTATTGAGATACAGACCAAGGTGGTAAGTCGTAATATATTCTCTTGGTAAAAGAGAATATATTACGGTGGTAAGTCGTAATATATTCTCTTTTACCAAGAGAATATATTAAGACTTACCACCTTGGTCTGTATCTCAATACGACATCGTTAAATAACAGTGATCAGTACATAGAAGCGCGTTGTATTTAAGTTACAAGTATGTATTGGTAAAAATATTTCACTTATGTCCGGTTTCTGAAACAATACATAACTTTATGTAGCTTTATGTAACTGTATGTAAATTTAAAAAAAATTAATTTTTTTAAATTTGACTTTTAAAGTTTCTGTCAAATTAAAACGATTGTTGCGTGAACTGTTTCTACCTGTATTCCTCTGCTGTTAAAAAATGGGAAAGGTTTTTGTATAAAACAAGGCTTAAAGTGAATACGTTAACTTTCAAATTAATCACCTTTATTGAATAGTTAAAGCAAGAGATAAGAACAATGTCGAGTCTGTCAGAAACAAGTGTTCTCCGTGTTTAACATAGTCGTGGGGATGAATAAGGTCAGTACGAGGCGGGTGCCAAAACGTCCGCCCTTGGTGCTAACGCTAGGGTTTCCAAGTAAAAAAACAATAACATGGATTTTAACGGTTCAAAATCCGGAACATTAAATTAATAAATGGAACGAATCAAGTCTGAAAAATAATTGATCTAAGAGGCTTGGAAATTTCTTTAAAAAAAATTGCTGTGGGTTTTATTTTATTAAACATTGGAAACTAATTTCAACTTTTACTATTAAAATAATTAAATTATATATCAAGCTTGTTGAAATCACTAAAGTAAATCCGCGGCTAGCTCTCCGACGAACGTAGTTTGCAATAATTAAGTTTGAAATTATTATATTTTAATGTATTTTTATTAAGTTATTTCGTATAATTTGTTAATTTGTGTTATGAAATGTGCCAGATTAACAACTTTTCGATTATAATTGACTCGTACCACACATAATAAAACTCTTATTAATCTAAAGTCTACTGAAGAAAATTCAAAAATATCGTTACGATAATTCTGGATAATATGGACATAATCAGAGTTAAGTACTTACAATAAAAATACATTTACTATAAATAATAAATTAACTTACATGATTTTGGCACTTAAACTGGGGGAGGTTTCTATTTAAGGGTTTTATCACTACGAACTGCTATCCCTGCAATACGCGTTCCAGTATTTAAGGACATTTTGACGTGTAATCTTATGGAGAAGACTATCTGATGTAATTTAATTTATCGTAATCTGATTCTTCAGAATCAAAGCTAATATAATCCTTGCATATGGCACGGTTTTGCAAGGTACCTGTGCAGGGTCATCTCGCATTACATATTTTATTTACAATTAATTTCCGGAATATAATTTCTATCGCTACAATGTGAAATCAAATAAAGGCAAACTCTATATTTTTGGAATTTCGAGAAAATATATTGGGCATTCAGTTTAAAATAACAAAGTCGTTACATTTCCGATCGTCATTTGTCTTCTTTTTTAGTAAATACTGGCAAGGTAAATGAGGCATGAGGGCGCCGATGCAAGAGGGTCGCCAAAATATGTTAATTAAGAAACTATTTACGGGCACCTCACCAATCTCAAGGTCAACCAAACTCTGCAAGAAGTTCGCCGAAATATGTTAAAAAACTATTTACGGGCAGCTGGAACAATCTTGAGATTGAGGTTAACCAAACTCGATCCAACAACTGAACTCAACTCTATTTAACCTTAGCAAAAAATTAAAAATGAAAAACAAAAAAAATTGAAGTGTACAAAAATTGAATCGATGTTAAGTCCAAATTTAATGTGTTGGGAAAACAACAAATAACTTTCTAGATTTTTATTGTAAGTGAATTATATAGGCTTAAAATTCTTTCAGATAATGATATCTGAGGCCTCCTGAAGCCAGTAATTACTTAAAATAAAAATCTAGAGAAAGTTATTTGTTTGTTTTTTCAACACAGTAAATTTGGACTTAACACGATTATGCACTCATCGATTCAATTTAAAAAAAAAAAAATTCAACGTCCACCCATTTCAACTAAACCCAACATAACTCCATTCGACCCAAGTAATAAATTCAGAAAAGCAAACATTACCAATTTCAAGGTCGACCCAATTCAACCTAATTGTATTCAATGGAACCAAAAATTAAAAGTAAAAAATGTAAGAAAAAGAAAAACCAAGTTCAACCAATAACCGCAAATTTCGGAGCATTGACCAAAAAATAAACCTGAATATTTAATTTTTATGAAGATAGAAACCAACCTGGCTTACGCCGGTTAAGGTAAACCAAGTTGAAACTCGATTCTATTCAACCTAAGCAAAAAAAAAAAATTAAAAATAAAAGTATATTAAAAAACCTAATTAAAATGACATAAGATTTTCAAAATCAACCCAATCTAACTTCAATCAACCTAATTCCATTCAACCCAAGTTAAAAATTTAAAACAATATTAAAAAAAAATTAAAAGTAGAAAAGGAAATATCAGAATTTAGACAAGGATTAAAACGAACTCACCCAACAAAAATTTACAAAAATAATTTAAGTTATATATGTTCGTAGACTGCCTAAAGTTGAATGGTTGAAAAATGTTACGCGACATTCTGAGGCAAAAAAAAATCACTTAAAATGTCATAATTTATGTTGTTCATAACTTGATTCGTCTAAATTGAAATTGTTGTGAGTGTGTTTGTTGAAATTTAGTAATAAATTGTGATATATAAGGTTAATTTTTGTAAATTGTTAAACGTCATTTGTTGTTAGTTACCTTTACATTTGTTACTAATCATGTTGGGGTACCAATCACTTTACTTGGCGCCTTTTCATGTCAGCCATGTTTACTTAACAATAGTTTTATCTATTTTAATCTCTTTTAAAACCCATTTTAACGTGTTTATGACAGTCTTTATTGTGAGATCAACATTCTTAATGTACAGGCTGTCCTAAACCTCTGGAAAAGTCCAAAAATGCCTCTTTAAATTCATTTTATCAAGAAAATTTCTCAACAAAAGTTGTGTAGGTTTGCATTCCGTATAATCTAAAATTATTTCAAATATACAAGTTGTTCATTTAATAAGTTACAAACCCAACATATCATTTTTTAAATGGAACACTATATATTTTATTGCAGTTTCGGCTAGACCCTGAAGAGATGATAAAAATGATATATCATTGTACTTAATAACTTTTAGTATTTACCGAGTTATTTTTAATTTTATGCAAAAAAATGGATCATGTTTGATCGTCTGCCAAATTGTCAATTTTAATGACACGACAATCAACCTTCAACCAAATATTTCTAAATCTCTCTACTTTTACGATATTTATCATTTTTGAAAACCTAGCGACTATCAACAACACTACGATTCAGTGCGCGTATTGTAAAATTAGTCATTTTTTTCAAATGGAACACCCTGTATATTATAGTATATTTGGATAGTGCTTTTTACAAACTTTCTAACCATACCAATTCTATAGTCTTAAGATTTATAACTTGTGAGTTATTAGCACTTCTCTATAATCAACTTAAGGAACATGCTGTAAAATATTTTCATTCGTCCCATAAATATTTTATCTGCTGTATCATTCAAGACATTTATCCAAACACTTTATTTTTGCTCAAATTAACAATTTCTTTGTCAATGTTTTAGCGGTTGCAATAAAGATGTGGAATAAAAACAGGAACTGAATGATTCCAATTACACTAAGAAAACAAATGGAAAGGACTTATTTACACGGTAAAAGGTTCTATTATTTTGAAGCATATCAAAGAAACAAATTGAATCTCAACATTTTTTACACATTAACTAAGAAAAAGCGAAAAGTCTCCAGTCACAAATAGATTTAAAAAATCATAAAAATTTAAACTATTGAAAAAAATTTTAAAGAAACTTTGCCTTAGTACAGGTAAAAGCAGTTCAGTAATAGTTTTTTGAAATTTATTTCATACTAATATCAGGGCCCCCGTAACCATGAGTGCAAAGCGTGCAGTGCACGCGGGCGCCATGTTCAAGGGGCGGCAATCAGCCTCTTGGCATTTGTATAAGTTTTATCATTCTTTTCGACAAAAAAAATTAATCGGAAACAGTTTCTCTTGTCTGGAAAAAAATATTCGAAAAAACTATCCACAAGACTTACCCGTTTTGATAAAGCCGTCAGCGTCACGGCAAAACATCGACTAAAATTAATCGCGGCAGTTAAAAGTAGAAAAGTTAAACGTTTGCAAATTTCGTGTGCTAAATTTTTCAAAAAAAATTTAACGTACTCAAAAATTTTATTAGGTAAAAAAATAAATTATGTAAGCTGTTACGATTTGGTTAAAAAAATAAATAAATTTTACTTTTTAAGTTTTTAGAAATGTAAGTTCCTTTTACTTTTGTGATTTTGTTTTTTTTTTTTTCTAATGGCGTTTTCGACTGACTGCTTTTGGCTGATCTCAGAGTATCTCCATCTTGTTTTAACCTCATATAAAAATAGAGGATGGAGAAATTCTTGCATTCATTTTTTTTTTTTTGGGGGGGGGGTCAGAACAGAGGTTGCTTCAGCATATTCGGGCCCTACGAATCTGTCTCCGCTCTCACTGTACTCGGTGGACCCCCAGAGATATAATGTTTAACATTTCTAAAAGTTTGTTTGTTTTCTCCGCTTTTTTGTTTCTTTTGTACCTGTTTGCATCAAGTCAAGTTAAAAATTAAACCAAGTCTAACAGTAAATTCAGTTTGCATCGCGACTTAAACCGAAACGTTAAACCAGCACAGAAGACAGATTAAATTGACATGTTGCAAACGGTTATTAATTTTTACGATAATTTTGATAATTGCGCGTGTTTCCAAGCCCCATCTCATTTGGGGCCCGTAGCAGCTAGGAGCTTGAAGAAAAAAGTGAAGGAAGATGTTTAACAAAAGTTGAAAAACTTTAAAAAATTTTCCCTAATGTAATAATAATTTACCGTTTTTGCATGTCCCAACTCATCAGTCAGAGGGCGCCAAAATATGGAGTGGCACGCGGGCGGCGTTAGGCCTCGCGGGGGCCCTGACTAATATTACAACTTTCTATGCGCATTTCAATAGTACGCTGCCATTTTCAATCATCCACTCACGCACACTCTTTGGTTGGTATAAGCCAGAGGATAATCTCATTGAATTTCCAATAGAAATAAAGATAGTAGCGTGGCTGTCGAAATACGTATGGACGATTATAAATAAATTGTGATCAAAGAACTTTGTTTTCATTTGTTTACTCATATTCCCATAAAAGAAGTCGAGAGGTAAATCTGATAACCATGGAGACCACTTCAAAGCATTATCATGTTTTATCCAGCGATTATCCAACCGATTCGTAATATGTTCTTACATGTCAGGAATTACCTGAAAAAAATCGTTCAGTTTCTGAATTTATTTATTTATTTTTATTTAAATCACTAAAAGTACTATAAATTGAACGGATGAATATCTAAAATGATTCTGAGACGAATGAAAACATTTTACAGCACGTTCCTTAAGTTGATTATAGAGAAGTGATAATAACTCACAAGTTATAAAGAAGGGATAATAACTCACAAGTTATAAATCTTAAGACCATAAAATATGGTATGATTGGAAAGCTCGTAGAAAGTACTATCCAAATATACTATAATATACAGGGTGTTCCATTAAGAAAAAAATGACTAATTTTACAATATGCGAACTGAATGGTAGTGTTGTTCATAGTCGCTAGGTTTTTAAAAAATGATGAATATTATGAGAGAGATTTAGAAATATTTTGGTCCAAGGTTGATGGTCGTTTCAGTAAAATTGACAATTTGGCAGACGATCAAACATGGTCCATTTTTTGCATAAAATTAAAAATAACTCGGTAAATACTAAAAATAAGTAAGTATAATGTTATATCATTTTTATCATCTCTTCTAACGGTCTAACCGAAACTGCAATAAAATATATATTGTGGTCCATTTAAAAAATAATAAGTTGGGTTTGTAACTTATTAAATGAACAAGCTATATATTTGAAAATAATTTTAAATTATGCGAATGAAAACCTACACCACTTTTATTAAGACCTTTTCTTGATAAAATGAATTTAAAGAGGCATTTTTGGACTTTTCCAGAGGTTTGGGACATCCTGTACATTATCAATTGATATCTCGTCCGAAAAAAGTGTTTTCCTCGTTGCGATGTTAATGAAATTTAAATTATAATCTCAAGCAATGTAAGTAACTAAATTGTTAAGTCCTCATTTTTTCTGATTATGATGTATCTAATCTGTAGTAGCCCTGATAAAGGTTAATAAACATTACCGAAAGCTTGGCGAGACGAAGAGAGTGGTTCTTTTTCTGCCCTAAATTAAGTGCTTTCTGCAATTTTTTTATTTCGATAAGATTGCTCGAATTTTGCCCTCCCCTAAATAAGTTCTTGGCTACGTCCATGACAGTCGTGCTCATTAGTTTACCTGTCCTTGTCATTTACTGTGGCCATGCATGACAAGATAAAAAAATGGTCCAGTAAAGTCTGTAAATTGCATTATTTATTTTATCCAACACCTGTTTATTATGAAGTCCTAATAATGCCGATTTTGAATATATTATGAGGTCTATAAAACACTAGTGGAATTATGAACTCATAATTAAACTGTTATTCAAAATCGGCATTATTATGACTTCATAATAAACAAGTATTGTATAAAATTATGTATTATAGTCGTGCCTTAACAGCAAATAAGTCACTTGTTTAATAAATAGCTATAATGAATAGATTTAAAGTGACGTCTGTGTTAGTGTTTCTTATTTTGTCAATATTAATATCCAGTACTTGTTGATTGGTTCAACTTTGTGCAATGTGATCAAGTCAAGTAAAATATTCTGTCAAACATGACATGTAAACATATCGGTTTAGATGTCATGTTTGCTGGATGTTTGACGGAATATTTGACTTGACAGGATCGTTAACCTTGTCGTTTCTCAAGCATCGTCGAACATTGCATCACATCCGCGGAACGCTTAAAAATCTTGTTCTGGAAAATTTACTTCAACCATAAGGCGTGTTTTATTGGTCGTTAATTACAAATTGTCGATAGAAATAAATTTAACATCGCCCATAAAATTCGACCTGAATTGCTACGGCGTTTAACCGCGAAACGCGTTCTTCTCGGCAGCGTCCCATTTTGAAATTCGTCACGGACGATGGTCGTGTCCTTCGCCCGACAAATTGTTTTAAAAATAGCATGACAAAGACTTGCGACGACGACGACGACGACAACGGATGTCACACTGTAATCTGGAATGTTGCGTTAATTGTTGACCGGAATAGGATGTCTAGTTCGTGATTTTCGATAACATGGGTTCTTAGAAAGCGCGCCCCACATTTATATTATATTATCTTGTCGCTTAGCGCGCAAGAGACAACTTGGTTAATAAAATAATTAAAGAGAAACCGTGACATCGTTTTTTAAAACACACCAACTCCAAAAGAGTTTTTCCTCCGAGATCATCAAATTCTGATTAAAACTCAGGGTTTTCCCGTCAAACTTTTGGACGGTAATTAATTGCCGCTGATTTGCATAATTCCATCGCGCACCATTTTTTCTTTTTTTTTTTTCATTAATTTCCTGACTCCTTTGTCTCTCGCGCTACGACGTTTACTTTCAGGAGGAATGTAATAAATTATAACGGAGAGTTATTTACGTGTAATTTAATTCACTTTCACGGCCGTGCACTTTTATTGAATTTGAGAGCATTTTGCTCCACCACCGCCACCCCTGCGCCGTTTATTAAATTACGAGGCGGACGTATAAATATTCCGGGTATTCCGAGGTGCGAGGAACGTTTTCAAATTCTAAAATAATAATCGCAATACGGCGCGCAAAAATGTAAATATTTAATTCCGAACGCGACTTTAAAGAAAATAAGGAGGAATTTTAACGCGTTTTACTTGATGTGAGGAAATCTTCAAATTTGCGTTCTAATCTATCATTGAAATCTCCAACGTATCTTGCTCCCTTACGAAGAAATAACATATTACATATTATAGTCGTTCAAATAAATAACGTTTTAACACGGTATACATTTAGAATCAATTCAGAGTGACTACGCGAGAATTCTCACCCCCTTTAACTATTTTATTTTTGAATTTAGAAGGCAGTGTTTATTACATGAGGTGTGTTCGTTTTACACTCGACTCAGATCTGTAAATATCATCAATATCAAGTGAGGTGAGATTTGCTGAGTTAAAACGTTTCTAAAAAAGACAAGTTACTTCCACTGACATTCTAACCTAAATCTCTATCTCTTAATGAACACGAGGGAAGCTCACAAAATCTCAACAGCGAGTACGTAAAAAGAAAAAAATTCCAAGGTTACTGAGTGCCGCTGTGTTACTATGAGTTTTGCGGTAAAAAGAACACACTGTTGTATAAGACTAATGTCCGATTTCTTCACCTCCAGATAAATTTATGTGCCAGGTATTATCCTTGGAAACCATTGTATCGATAATAGCTTCCGAGTATATTACCTGGCAAATAAATTTATCAAGAGGTGAAGAAATCGGACCTGATTCAAAGTTTTTGCTGATAATTACAGGAAAACAAATGAACATTGCATAACTGAGACATAAACTGAAATTTAATTTTTTTAAATGAAATTTTTTTATACGTATTTAAAATCGTAAATATTAATCTCCTTTCTTTATTTAAACAAACCTCCCAACGGAGTCGATATCGACCTCTTGGAGGTCGATGAAGACTTGAAGGGGTCGATGAACTTGTAGGGGACCGCAAGGGGTCAGAGCTGTCGAAGACTTGTTTAATGAAAACCTAGCTAAATAATTTATAAAAAAATAACAAGATTTACAAATAATATTAAATAAATTTGAATCAGATCGAATAAGAGAAAAAAAAACGTTCAATTGATTATCAAAATCAAAACACTCCTAAACGACAATAAAATCGAGTAAAACGAAAACAAAAGACGATCGTCGAACAAGACAAGACGGAAATAAAAATTGTGTGAAACACTTCAATTCAAATCGATATAAACTGACTTTCATCAGGACCATAAATTTAAATTGAATAATTAAAAAAAATAAAATAAATTCAAAGCCAAAAATGGCGATCAGTTGGCGGAATTACAATGTACAATAAAGTAATCTTAAATCGTGCAAAAAAAGAAACGAAAGACGATCAATTGATAACTTAAAAAATCAAAAGTCATGTTAAATAAAATGAAACCGAAGTGAAAACAAAAAAAAAACAAGATGATTGTTGTTAATTTAAAAGTAAAAAAGAAAACGAATGAAATCGATTAAAAGAAAAAATAATGGTCCATCAATTGATTTGATTAAAAATTAAATAAAATAAAGTCAAATGATGAATGTATAAAAATAAAGGACGATGATAAATTTATTATACAAAATAAAACTTATATTAAACTAAGAAATAGGTGAAATTGATTTATCGACGGTAAATTTTATCACGATCCAAAGAATATTAACGAAAAATATTTACGAAACAGGAGGATCAGTTAATAATAAAGAAATCAAAATAAAGTCTAATCCAATAAAAGAGAACACAAAATGGCGATCAATTATTTATGTAAAATAAATTCACACTGATTGATAAATTATTAATTAAAAATAAAACTAAATCAAATAAATGGTGGTAAATGGTAGTTAGAAAATAAAAACAAAACGAATGAAATCTATTAAAAGAAAAAACAAAGCTCTATTAATTTATTGATTTTATTGAAAATTAAGGAAAATAAAAGGAAATCGAATTAAGGAATTAAAAAAAACAAAAGTTGATCGTTGACGAAGATGACACTAAAAGAAAAATTCTATAAAATTAACATAAAATCAAATCAACTCAAGAGCACTGGCGAAATTTTAATTGAAAAATTAAATAAAAGAGAATCAAACTGAAATCAAATCAAGAAAAGAAAAAAGATGACCGACGTAAAAATAAAATAAAATAAAGACAAATTGTCACAATTTAACAAAATTTTAAACGTACGTAAAACATTGTTAGTATACCTGCACCTGCTGTTTTTTTCTATATTGTTGAAATCTGAATGTGGTCGATGAAAATTTTTATTTTCTTATAAGGGGTCACGGTTTCATAATCGAACTAAAGGAGACTTTAAAATTAAAAAATTCCCACCCATTCTGCAGACAAATTCTAACGCAATATTAGGCCCGAAAGCGATCGTAGGATGTCGCTGTTACTTTTAAAATTAAAGTCACATGTCCAAAAAGTTGCGAAATCGTAGTTATTTATACATCAGAATGTAACTTTTATTTTAAAGTTTCCTAAAGTTCTATTATGAAATCGGGCCTTAGTACAGAAAGTAAACAGCCAAAGAAATTGACTTTTTAAAGTTTTTTAAATTTTGTTCTTTAAAGTTATATAAATTGTTGCAGTGTGTGTTCAAAAAGCGATCGTAAAATATCAGAATGGCCGACCATGATAACTATTCTTCCAAATCATTGGACGCTTTCAGGGATGCTCAGCTGCTGAGTTGCTTACTTAGCAATCGTTTGCAATTGGCTCACAATAGCTAATCACGCTGATCTTAACAAGTCAACCGATGAGCGTCCGTTGAACGCGCCCATTGACACAGTCATTATTAAGATAAAGAAACTTAATAATAATTTTTGACTCGTCAAACTTTGATTTTGATAAACTAATAGAAAAAGCAGCCTACTAGAAAGTCAAGATATCGTGAATGCTTTATACAGCATGTGGTACGAATATCTAAGATGGCGTCGTAGGAAAAAACAGTTGACAGTCGTATCTGTGAAATTGTCAGTCCTAATCTATTTCCGCCAACAGTATTCGATTGTCCATCGAATTTAATATAAAATTACTGAATTTTATAATTGTATGGTAATAAATAAACAAGATATTAAAGATTTTCGAAATTGAGATTTTTCTATTTTTTGAAGATACTTCAGAAACGAATGTAGATAGACAAGATTTTTTGTAGACTTTCTTGTATTTTAACCTTCTTTGTATTTCTTATAGTTTACGAAATCCCCATATGGCGAGCCTTTAATTACTTGTAACCCTGTATTATGCATACAAGTTATTTTTGAGTCAAATAAACGATTTTATGATAACTACTTTTGTTTTTATTATTTTTTCTACATTTTAATAAATATACGCTTACCTACCTACGCAAGAAATAAATGAAAGAAAACTGCCCAAGCTTTGCATCTGTTGCTGAAAAGCACTAATGTAAGCAGCATCGAGGAGAGCCACGACCGTCTTTCTTAAAAAGTATCGTTTAATGACTTTGTAACGATTTCGATGTAAATTTCGGCCATTAAACTTCGATCGCTTCTCCGTCCTCCCGTAAATCAAACAAAAAAGTCCCGGCGGCGCGCGTATAAAACGAAAACCGGCGCTATAAAGGGGGCCGTTAAAAAGTTAGTACTTCGGCGATCTAAAAATTAAAAATAAATTGCAAGAAGAAGTTAAGACCTCTAAAGGAAAATGATAAATAGAGGTAATTAAAAATTAAGTTTAGAAGCAACAGCGTCATTTCTTAATGACACTTACTTTTATACAAATTTATTGGGGAGGACCTTCTTGCTTCTTGTTGAAATTTCTTATTAAATAAGCAAATGACGTTTCACAGCTTTGCATGGCTGCTTTAACAATAATTTGTAATGATGAAAATAATACTAAAGAGAGTAAATCTAATAATAGTAGAATCTCAAATCGTTTATTTCTTTATCTTTAAAGTAGTTCGTTTTGGCTACGGCTCGGCTAATTACGAAACTGAACTCTTACTGGTTAAGTTGACCTCAGTTCATAGCAAAATCTAGTGCTGTGGAAATTAACTTCAGCACAATGCCAACATCTCAATCGTGACGGGCATGAGAATTGATAAACACGGAAACATTGGACGCCACTTAATTTTAGCCAAAAATTAAGAAGGGGAATATCGATCCTCAGATTTCACACAAGCGCAATTTGTACACGAAAATAAATAATTCACGAGAGCGATAAACGGGGTGTAAATAACGTAGCTTGCGTAAAGCGCCAAATTTAAATTAAAACGTCATTGTATATCATTGTGAGTATTAAAATTTAATTAAAAAATTTTAAAAAAAATTAAATTTAGTTTAATACATTTCAGCAAGCTCGAACAACGTCATTCGATTCCACCAAGAAGGCGTGTCATTAAATAACTATTAATCCTCCCAAATGCTATGCCATGTTATCCGTTGAAAAATCAGCTAAGTCAAGGGTCTGTTTGCTACGGCGATGACCTTGAAGGTTTGACAGACCTGTGACCAAGCTAGTCGTTGTCAAAATCCAAGCTGCGGCTTACTTTTAAAATCAGGCTCTACGGTACGAACTAAAATTGACATAATCGAGGTTTAAATCAGGGGTTTAAAACTGGAACTGACGGCAGGGGCGCCGTGTGTCCAAAAGCGGAACTAGAAGTACCGTATACTAAAACTAAATTCGTCATATACTAGGAGCCTTTTAAAGACACGTCAGAAATCAACTTACAAACGAGGATTATAGAGCACTAAATACTCCTACCTGACCACGTGGTCTTCACGTCGGTGTAAGCTGGAGAAAGCCGACCTTAACCACAGCATACAACGCCTCCCTGCAACCCTCGCCGGAAACGACAAACCAAAAACGGGATGAATCCCCACACTGCACGAGATGGGCTTCGAACAAGGTCGCAACAACGAATGCTAACAAACCTAGCTTTGAACCTAAATTATATTACCACCGCTTGACTACGCCCCGAATTAAAAACTAAATCGGTCGGCATTCGTTTGAGCTTTGCCAACAAAGAAAGAAAGTCAAATGTCACTATTAAAATGCAGACAAAAACCAATAAAACGTGAAACGGGAAATGCTACACATTCTCAAATAACGACGGTTTTTTTGAACAGAGATGGCGCACAAGATTGCATCATATCAAACCTAACCTTAACCACATTATGCGATGTCTCTCTGCGGCCCTCGGTGGAAAGGGCACCAAAAACGGGATCAGCCCCCCTCCCCGCCTACTGCAGAAAATATGCTACGAAGAAGATCGTAACAACGACTGCAAGCAAGCGTAGCCTTGAACACAAATTACGTAACCACTGTTTGACTACGCCCCGAATTAAAAACTGAAACAGTCGGCCCTCGCTTGAACTTTGCCAGTAAAAGGAAGCTGACACACATGTCGCTATTAAAATGCAAATAAAAATCAATAAAATTTAAAATAGGAAATGCTACACATTCTTAGACAATGGTGTTTTTTTTTAACACAGGTGGTGCACAAGATTGCATCATATCGCTGGATATTAATAGCTTGCCGCAAGGAAAAGTGCATTAAGGCGGCTCTCTTGAAGTCTGCCGACAAACGCACAGCTGCTCAAATACAACCTCATAAGATGTGACGTAAATTAAAGCGATATACCTATTGAGGAACTTCTTAAAAAATCACACGAGATGTAATTTGCACTAAAATGCTTCACCATTTTCTGGAATGTTAATCATATACAGAAACATACTCGATAAGCGAAATTTTGGACAGTAACATCGTCTATTGAGCAAAACTCATTTATTAACTTTTAAAACTATGTAGATTGAAGCTTTTAAAACTTAAATTCAAGATTTAGACTTTGGATTTGAGTAATGATAAAGCGATTTAATTGAGTTTTCTAAGAGAACCACCACTGCAAAGCAGCTTTTCTCAAGTCGCTTATTAACGACTTTCTCAGTAAAAGGGTTAAAAGATGTCTGCAATAGAGCAAGAAATAGTTTGTATTCGCAATAATTCCCAGTGCTGTGACTGTAGTTTGATAATTTATTTATGCTGAATTTAATCTTCTCTTGGAATTCGCATTTTAACCGGGGCATTAAATTTCTTGCCATTTGGCCGATCCGTCTTCTCGCTGCAGCAAACGTTAAAGCAAAACATCGCTGGCAATTAGCGGCGGAAATTTCAGCGGCGGAATTAGGGCGTCGAATTAATTTAAGCGGCGTCGTGCGATTCAATGGAATCGTCCTCATCTGTCGCGCGAGAATAAATAAATTGCGAACCACTTCCGGGCGCGCATTCCGCATGCAAATTAATTTAAGCGGGCCAATAAGTTAACAGTGAAATTCTTGCTTGCAGCCTCTGCACGAGGGTAACCGGCGTCGGTCTCCGGTCGGAGGAGCGACGCGTCGCGCCAAGGCCACATCCACCCCGCAGCTTTTGGATCCACCCGACACCGTCACCGCAAACGCCGAAAACAGGTTGGTGTCTTCACCTAATTGCGTATCAAACTTTCCTAATTTAATTACGCCCTCTTAGTTTCACTTGCAGGGCACGTCTTGCTATGTCTTGCAGAGAAAATCAAACCTCCGTGGTACTTCAGACCCACGTACTCAGCAGATGTGCTATTTAATGACTTTCCAATATCAAAATAAAATTTCTTATTTTTCTACTCGAGGGCCAGGCCAATTCGTTCACAAGTTTAGCGGTTTAAAACTTTCCAACTTATCCAATTTTATAATATTTTTAGATATACCAGAGTAGGCTAAAAATAAAGCGCCTCGAAAGCTCCCCTCGATTTTAATTACTCGTTTGGAAAAATATATAGGAGTATTTTTTTAATTCCATTACAATGAACTTTGACCTTTTTAAGTCAATGAAGTTGCCAAGTCTGAAAACATTACATGTTTCACCGATTATAAAACATGATTAATTTATTATTTATTATCTCGATAAATAAAAGAAGCCACTAAAACCTACCTGAGAGTCAATAACAGAGAAATTACTCCTGTGGTAACCAAATTCGGTGAAGAAAGGAGTGAATTTCAGACGCTAAAATAAGTCTGTGTTACATAACACAAAAAGAGAAATTAAGTAGAAAATGAAAGAAATGATGGTGATATTATAAGTATAGTTAAAGAAAAACTATTTAGTTGCCCGACAAATTACAGTTTTAGTTATACAGTAGGACCTCCATAATCCGAACAAGCCCTAATCCGAACCTCCAGTAATCCTAACAGCGCAGATTCGAAGCCATAATCCGAACAACGCCTCTTTAATTCGAACAGCGAAATGATTCTGCTAGAAATCCGTTAGTTTCACGTTTTCTAAGATATGCCTGGTTTATTTATACTGTTTGTTGTTCAATACAATTTTGACCACTAGCCTCAGATTCGTAGGATAGCGGTCGCACAAAGTACCGGCCGTAAATGGTGAATGACGTCACAAAAAATTAAATATTCAAATAAGAAAATTCGAAGGAACTCTTGTTATTATTTAAAATAAAGGAACTTAATCAATTTAGAAATTAGGGAGAGGGAGAGACAGAGAGAGATGTGTCCAAGCTTGAAGAGCTCCAGACGAACACTTTCTTTTTTGTAGTATTAACTGCTTTATTAAAAAGAATTTCGGTGTACACCACGTAAGCAACTGCACGGGATTCCAAAAATATGCAGCCAAATGTAATAGGTAAAAATAATACAGATTGTAGGTTTTCTTTTAGATTACTTTACTTTGTCAATGTACGTCATTTTTTCAGTGTTACATGACGCCATTTCTCAACGCTATATGACGCCATTCGCGGTCATATGACGGCCGCTACATTACGGCACCGCTGTCCTAGGAAGCCAAAGCTTTATTGGCTGTGAATTCGTTTGCATTGAAATTTATATTTTCTGTCTTTTGTTCGTTAATCCAAACATTTCGAAATCCCGAATCAACCAGTGCAATTATTAGTTCGGATTAAAGAAGTTGTATTGAATCAATTCTGGGCTGCAGTCAAAAAAGGGGGTTGATAGTAATTCTCTTTTAAAGTTCAACTGAGCTTTCGGAAAATTTATTTCCTTTATCAAGGTTTTCGTTACTGAGTAAACAAAGTTTTTGAAATTTAGAAAATTTTCTAAATTTCGCAAGTAATTTAGCTGTCAAAAAATGTAAAATTCAAAATTAATTCTTAAAACTTATTCTTAATGAAATTTATTAGTATGATAACTAGTGGTTTAACTTTGTGTACTCACTAAGGAAAACCTTGATAAAGAAAATAAATTTTCCGAAAGCTTGGTTGAACTTTAAAAGAGTATTACTATCAACTTTTTTTGACTGATTCCTTAATTGATCAGTCGTGATCATACTTCGAAGTTGTATTGTATAGGATACTGATTTATCATTCAAAATCAGTTCACTGTTTCCTTTTGGTTTAATGGTAGCCGAGTTGGCTGGGTCTGATAGCAACGAGTTTGACGTTTAGCTGGGCAACGCGGCAACAGTTGGGCGTGAGTTCGAATCCTCTCTTGATGGAAATGGGTTCTGGTGGTAACAGAAACACTGTAAAAGCGTGCGGGCGGGGGTTGAAAACCTACTTTTCATCCCCTTTTGTTTTTTAACAATCCGTACAAAGTGGAATCTCGACTTTCTTTGTTAGTAGCATTTCTAATTTTCGGTAGAAAAGCCAGAAATCGATTCTCCAATTCATTTTCCAGGGTTGCTCGAATGGCGTTTACGTGTAATTTCAGAATTGTGGAAAATGCTTCAACCTTTTCTCTCTCTCTCTCTCACGGATTTTTTTTTATTCTCTTTTAGTTCAGAAAAACTTTACTTACGAGAACAAATTTTTACAAATAATTTTTGTTATAAACAACTTCAAAATTTAATTTAATAACTTTTCTAAAAAGGTATCTATTAATATTATAACTACATATATAATTTTGGTCCTGACGAAGTAATAAAACTGTTACGAAATATCGACCAACATATTAGAAGCTTTATTAAGCCGTTATTCCCCGTTTTTCTAAAATAATTATTTTACTGATACGGCGATACTTTCCTACAGGTTTTAAATATAATGTATTACCAAAAGGCGAAATTTAGTTGGAAGTACGATTTAAATAAAGCGAAAGTTACCAATTTTAATATGAACCAGAAAGATGATATTTATGTGAAATACTTATGTGAAAAAAGAAAAGTGTATTTGCTGAACAGAGGAAGTCGATTTGGGCAACTTTTCCCTCGATGCCCTTTCCATATCAAGGAACACGATTATAGACTTATTGACGCCCTTTCGCAGGAAAACACGCCCAATGAAGATGTCCAGGACTGACCTTCAAGCTGTTCGAGTAACCAAATTTGCTCACATTATTATTACACATTTTCAACTATATCATTTATTAAAAATTCCGTTACATCTTCATGTAAAGTCAAATTGCTTGGTTTATTTTTATCAATCGAAGTCTAAACATACTTGATCTCATTGTAGTAGCCGCCCTCCTCTGAAACTTTCATCCAAAATCGATTTGATTTTGAACTGAACTGATTTTAAAGTGAACATAAAGTTTCTTATTGGAATAGTATTTTGGAAATAAATGAACATAATCTCAAAATATGTATGAAATCACATCAAACTGAAAATTGATTGTAAGAACCAGCTTGATCGGGTGGTGTGGGAGGGTGAAACTCAAGTCACTTTTTCATCACTAATCACGAATTGAATAACTACAAGTGAAACGCAAACAGTAATTTTTATGTGAATTAGAATCGATTCGAATTCAAATACGTAGTAAATGGAGGACGGCTATAATTTGGCTATTACATGGGCTGCTGGAAAAGTTTCTGGAAACAGTATGAAAAAACGCATATGAAATTTGGTAAACGGTATCATTGTTTTTGGAAGTATTCGCCTTTGACGTCAATACACTTTTGCATAAGCTCGAACTAAATTCTAAAGCACATTTTCCACTCTAAAGATGGTACCTCAGAAACCAGTGTCCGGAACGTTTCAACCGCTGCTTCAGCCAACGAAAATCGCTCACCACGCATTTTATTTTTGATATTTGGGAACAAAATGAAATCATTAGGTGATAAATCAGGTGAATACGGACAATGAGTCATTAATTCAACACTTTTATTGGACAAAAAATCAACTGTTTGACGGGCTGAGTGAGAGCTGGCGTTGTCATGATGGAGAATAATTCGTCGATTTCGATTGTTTCTTCTTATTTGATCGATGACTTCCGGCAAACAAATTGTAGTATAGCAATCAGCATTCACGGATTTTCAATCTTCTAAAGCCTACGTGTCCAGTTAAACTAAAAAAACAAGCAAGCAATCATTTGCTTCGCAGCACTGCGTGAACGGACAACTTTTATTGGTTTTGGTTCATTTTGAAATACCCAAACGGTAGATTGTTGTTTACTTTCTGGCTTGTACGAATAGATCAACGTTTCGTCACCAGTAACGATGTTATAAACTAAATTTGAACAACCTCCGTTGAATTTCTTGAGCATTTCTTCGCACCATTTGACATGACCTTGCTTTTGCGCTTCAGTTAAATTGTGTGGGATCCAACGACTGCAAAGCTTTCGTACGTTCAAATGATCATGCAAAATCTAGTGTATTGCTTTCATGTCAATGCGTAAGGATGCTTGAATCTCACGGTATGTCACATGTCGATCTCGCTCAAGCATTTCACGCACAGCATCTACATTAGTGGCAACAACAGATGTTGATGGACGACCTTCACGAAATTTGTCACTGAGAGAGGTACGTCCACGCTGGAATTCGGCAAACCAATTATAAACACTGCTCTTTGATGGTGCTTCATCTCCAAAAAACAATTGAAGCCGATCGAGGCATTGTTTCGGCGTTAGATCACATTTGAAATCGTAAAAAATCATGGCACGAAAAGTTTCAAGCGAGATTTCCATGTTTACGCAAAATTACTTTTTCTTAAATGCTGTACAAACAAAACTAGTTCGCTTGGATAGGAACGGTCAATAGAATTATAGGCGAAAAACGTCAAATGTTTCAAATATGACAGTTGATAAACGCTAACAATTCTAGACCTACTAGATTCCAGAAAATTTTCCAGCAGCCCACGTATAAATAAGTTGCAAGTCAGTTTTGATTGCAATGGATTTCTCGAGTATCCCCTGGACAGCTGTTTTGGTGATATTTTGCATGAAAGAAGCCAACAAGCAAACACTAAACATTCAGAATTAAAATTCTGTAATTTATTCCTTAATTTATTTGATTAATTTCAGTTGGAGTGAGCACCCTTATTACTCTGAGTGAGTTTACCAGACAGCTTACCGGAATAATATTAATAATAAGCCGGCCGTGAGTTACTCAGCTTAATAACCGGCGTACAAAATTAATGTTCCGTGAGGAGCAACCATAAATTCCACAGCCTTACGTCAGTATTGAAAAATAAAAAACCTGTCCCATCTTATCCTAAAGACGACGGGACGTAATTCTTATTTTTATGGAAAAAAATGCTCCGCCGCGCCGCCTCGAAAACGGCCGATGGAGTCGGAAGAACAAGCGGAGCTCGGCGCGTAAAAAGAAAATAAAGCGGAAAGCAAAACAAAACGAGCTGGAATTTTACGGCGCCGTATTTACATATTAAAACTAAATTTTTAAGGCGGCGGCGGTAAAAAAAAAATCTTCCGCCGATGGGCAGGAAAGACGTCCCCCGGACCTGAGATGCAATAATAAAGGATTTATGGGGTAGGTGAGTTGGGGAAAATCGCAACAAAAGCCCTGCCGTTTTCATGTTGGGGATTTTCAAATTAATCTGCTACGCACACTGGAACTTGATCTCGAATTTCAGGGTTCATTCATAAATGATAAGAGAACGAAGTCAATCAGGACTCGCCTTTAGGGAGCATTAGAGAAGGGAACTGTCCATCTGTAAAGAGGTTGAGTTTGCGCTTGCGTACTCTTGAAATTAATTATTAAATCTATTTACAGCAGAATAAAGTAAGAAACAGCTGAAGAATCAATAAACAATAAATTAAGTAATTTTAAAATACAGAAACTGATGAATAATATAAGATACGATATAAGTGTTAATTTTATTTTTTGGGCTTTTGCTTATTCGAACAGATTCGGATATGAAATTTATTAAATCTTGGATTATTTTGTAGTAATTACTGTGTTACACAAAATTGGTGAGATGTGAAATAAAGCAAATGCTTTTATTTCAAATTTTTTTAGGAGAAACTACTAAATACAGGAAAAAAAAATTAAATTTAAAGAATTATGCTCGTAGTGTAATAAGAATTCATTATTATTGTTATCAGAGGCGGTCTTATAGTTGTGACGCCCCGGGCGAGAAGTTTTTGGGGTACCCTTGCGGTAAAGGAAAAAGATTTTCTTCTTTGCACCGTAAAGATTAAAAAATACTGAATAAATTTAAAAAAGTGGGTAAAATAATTTTTCTAACACATCAATATTACCTACTACTATTTGAAACGTTTCAATATGTTGTTATTTGAAAGTGTGAAATAAAAATGTAGCTGTGGAAATAAAGTCACGTGTTTTTACAATATTTAGGTTGCTATCGATCACATAATAATTAAACTAAACAATTCGAATAATAAAATAAGAAAAAAATTACGATTAATAGAGAATCAAAATAAAAACAAAATACCATCAAATCTATTAAAACAGAAACAAAAGACGATCGTCGATGAAGATAGAACGAGAATAAAAATCCGTAAAACTAAGTATAAGACAAATCGACTGAGAACCTAAAATTTAATCTGTAAATATTAAAGATTAAAATGTAAAATGAAATAAATTTAAATCGAGTAAATGAAAGAAAAAACAACGGAAGTCAATCAATCGATCGTATCAAATAAAATCAAACAAAACAGGGAAAAGCAAAAAACGAAAGATGACAGACGAAAATAAATAATATACAAAAATAATTGATCGTTAAATATTAAAAGAAAAAATATAATTAAAAAATAAAGTCGTCACGAAAGAAAAGACGAAAATGGGGATCGATCGAAGGAATTAAAATGTAAAATAAACTCAAATTGAGTGAATAAAAAAAAATTAAAGAACAAAAGACAGTCAGCTGATAAATTAGAAAATTAAATCGTGTCGAATAAAAGATAAACATAAATTAAATGAAATCGAATAAAGGGAAAAGAAAAGGTCGATCAACTAATTATATTATGTGGAAGCTAAGTAGCGGATAGAATAGGTATTTTCAGGACAATTTTTCAAGAAAAACACTTCGACCCGTCAATTTTGTCTAATTGGGAAGGGGAGGGGGTAGATGCCATTTGATTTAAAAAGTTAACACTCGCCCAGCATTCTGTTTTTAGAAAAAGCAAAAATTTAGATAAAATTGACGGGTCCGAACGTTTTTTTGAAAAGTTGATCGTCTTGAAAATGTCGACTTTATCTGCTACTTAGTTTCCAGACTGTACATTTTAAAAATTGAACTAAATAAAGTCAAATAAGGAATTTAAAAGAATGAAGACAATACGAAAATAAAAATTCTACAAAATCGGATCGAACCAAAAGAGAACCTTTGACGCCAAAAGAAAAAAAAGAAACAGAAAAGAATCAAACTAATAGTAATGCAAATACCTATATGTAAAATCAAACCAAACCGAGTCAACAAAAGACGATCGGCGATGAAGATAAGATGAAAATAAAAATTCTACAAAATCAGATCGAGTCGAGAACGTTTGACACCAAAAGAAAAAAAAGCAAAGTAAATCAAACTGAATCAAGAAAAATTGTTATTATTTTTTTTTCTTTGTATGTTTTACTACACATATTCACCCACCAATAAAATATTATTATTATTTTTAAAAGATAATATACGTGCGATCGGTTTATAACTGACAAAATAAAATAAAGTCAAATAAATAGAATGAGTACATCTACATAAACTGTTTGAAGAATATTAATAAAACCAAGTTTAACCAAGCTATTAGGTCATCGAATTAAGAAATCGATATTTGAAAGTAGAATGGGATTATTTACAAGCAAACTTAAATTCTACGGAAAGGCAAAAAATTATTGCAGACTAAAATCTAGTCCTCATATAACAGATGTTATTCCAGGAATAAGAGCTGATCCGAAACGTTTCTCTAAAAGGAAGTTAAAGGACTGTTACGCTTTTAACCAGTGTTACCGAGGTACCTACCGAAACTTCCAAGTTGGGGCCAGCTAACAGTGGAGACGGCTGGGTTCGTTCAAGATGGTCCAATAAAATTCCGTAGGGCGCCAGAAGGTGACTTCCCAACTTACCAATGTCCACCTCCAGACCACGATGTATTGGGGGGAAAATTTCGGTAAAATATCGACGATTCGCCAACGGGCAAGAATCATACAAAGGGCCGCGACAGAAACAAATAATAACAAACTACGCCTTTAATTCGTACCCATAAAGTAAACACGTATATATACAGGTTAGGGTAGTTTAACGGGTAATTAAACAAATCCGTAGAAGACGGATACCGTCTAAATATGAGCGAAAGAAAAAAAAATAGTACACGGGTAATTAGCTCATTGGGTCCCAAGTCGCCTTACAAATAATAAACAAATACATTAAACAAATATAAATATTATCCAGGTTACGAGGAAAAGTACGTAATTTTTAATACACAACCGGTATACACGGCTTCGCGTATTTGTCTCCCAACACGTGGACGGACGGACGCAAATCGAAGAAAATGGCCGATTCGAAGATCAAAGAAGAATAAAAGATCGCCTTACTTTACATCCACTCGCGGGGTCCTCTCCAAATAGGGCGGAGGGTTGTCGGAGTACAATCAGCTGCTGCAGGAAATGCCAATAAACGACTTAGCAGTACACGGGGTTTTTGCTCGCCACGTGGTGGTCGAAAGGCTGTCCTCAAAACTCCGGCACCCAACCAACTACGACAGGGAGGATCCTTCTCCGAGCTCAAATTATGGCGTTACAATTCTTCAATACGGCCCTGACTTTTTACCCTGATGAGACACAACGAAAAGATAAAATTATGTTCGAATGGCCGCGGAAAAAAAAGAAAAGATACATACCCAAGATGAAGAGTAAAAGCGTTAAACGAAAGCCCAAAATAGGAATAAACTGGTGTGAACGCTTCTTCAACCGAAAAACTGTGTTCGTAATACACCCAAATTTTCCGTAAAGAAATTCGCTATCGCAATCAACACGTGCACACCTTCTTCAATCTCGGGGCCACCCGCAAAAGACCCGTGCGCAACGCCCGTGGCCAAAATTGTCACCCTTGACCTGTGCGTGCGCTCAGAGCGACGAAAACCTTAGACTTTTAAATAAATAGATTTCTACAAGTAACAATTCCCTCACCAACCCGGAAAAAGGATTTTATTTTGGCCCAAAAAGAAGGGTCAAAAGAAAATCTGTAACATCACCAACTTAACTAACCTTAAACAACTATCCGATTGAGACACTTAACTACGAAGATATGAGACGGTACCCCAACGAAATAACAAGTGAGACTTCTAACACGCTCGTTTCCTTATGGGTCAGCCATACAGGCCTTCAGATGAATACCTGCCCAAGTTCCAGGAAGTATCTTATCACTTTGATCTTTCAGTACGTAAGTATCTGAACCAATTTGACGATGAATTAGAAATGGTCCCACAAATTTATCAGCTAATTTGGCGGTAAAGTATTTAGATGCGTCCGATAAGACAAAATTCCTACGCCACACTAATTGGTTAGGATAGAAACGAGGTTCGCGATGACGTAAATCATAGCGCTGTTTGGATTTATCATACGCCTTTTGCAACCTAGTTTGGACGTCCGTGTACAACTCTGAAAAGTTAGATGCGCGTTCCAAAATCTGTTCCTTATTATAGGCCATCTCAAGGACCTTATCATCATTAGACAGATTCCGCTGTTCCTGTCCCAATAAAGTCATTTCCCGACCGAAATTAATAAAGTAAGGGGTTAGACCTGTTGTTTCATGTCGAGCCGTTCGAAGCGCACAAGTGACTTGTCCAAGAAATTTATCCCAAGTCCTATGGTTATCTGAGACGTAAGAGGTTAACATAGTTTTTAATACTCTGTTAATACGTTCTGTGGGATTTGCTTGCGGATGGAAGAAAGACGTATAACTTGGCCGAACATGATAGGATTGGAGAAGTTTTAAGTACTCTTTCGACCGAAATTGGGGTCCATTATCCGAAATTATCCTTTTAGGAACCCCAAATAAAAGGAATACATTCTGTTCAAGATGTTGCACCACATGATACGAAGTACCCTTACGAAGAGGGAAAACGAGAGGAAATTTACTAAAACAGTCCGCCACGACCAAGATAAAATTATACCCCCCTGTAGACCTAGGTAAGGGTCCAACTAAATCTACGCTGATAACTTCCCAAGGGCGAGATATCAACGAATGCCCACCCATTCGTCCCACCGGTGCCTTTTGTTCGGGCTTAGTACGACCGCAAATACTACAGCGATTTATGTATCTGACGACATCCGACAGCATATGGGGCCAATAGTATTTTTGAGCCAAACGATGGAAGGTTTTATATATTCCTAAATGGCCGCTGGTAGAAACGTCATGATGCAAACGAATAATTTCGTTCCGTTGCTTCACTGGCACGACCTCCTTCCATTGAAATTGCTCACCGCTAAGCACAGAATGACGATCTTTTATAAACTTATACAAGGCATTATCCGATACTCGAAATAGAGGGTATTTTCCAGGCATCCGCTTCACCAGGTCGAGCATTTTGGAATACCACTTATCATTCTCCCCAACTACATTGACAGCTGAAACTATAGGTACGGACCTTGATAACGCGTCGGGAACTACATGCTCCTTTCCCTTGCGATGAATAATTTCATAATCGTACTGTTGAAGACGCACCGACCAACGAGCAAGCCTACCTGACGGAGTTGGTAAATTATTTAGCCATAACAGAGAGTAATGATCGGTTATAACTTTAAAATGTGACCCTTCCAAGTACGGTCGGAGTTTCTCTATAGCCCACAGGACTGCTAAGCATTCTTTCTCAGTAACCGAATAAACCCTTTCTGCTTTCGTTAAAGACCGGCTAAGAAAACAGATTACTTTCTCCCCATCCTCGAGTTGTTGAGTAAGAACCGCACCTATGCCGTAATCTGAAGCGTCGGTTTGAACTACGAATTCCTTCTCAAAGTCCGGACAACTCAAAATTGGAGCGGAAATTAACTGATCTTTAATTTGTTTCCACGCAAGGTCGCACTGACTGTCCCACTGAAATTTTCGGTTCTTTCGCAACAAATTCGTAAGCGGCGCTACCATCAACGAGAAATTAGGAACGAACCTGCGGTACCAACTTGCCATTCCGACCATACGCCTAACTTCTGACACGGTTTTGGGAGCTGGTATCTTAAGAATGGCGTCAACCTTCTCTGGATCTACGTGTAACCCCCATTTATCGATGACATAACCTAAGTAACGTAACTCATCTCGACAAAATTGACATTTGTCCTGATTTAAGGTTAGGCCCGCTTTAACAATACGAGATAAAACGTCTTCTAAAACAGAGAGATGTTTCTCCAACGTCGAGGTGACTATGATTATATCGTCAAGGTAAACGAACACGTGCGGTTCCAGATCCACTCCAATAAGTTGGTCAACAAACCTTTGAAAGGTAGCCGGGCTATTGTGAAGTCCAAATGGCATACGCTTGAATTGGAATAAACCTCGAGTAGGAACTGTAAAGGCTGTGTATTGACGCGAGTCTTTAGCCATGGGGATTTGCCAGTAGGCAGATTTTATATCTACGGTGGACAGATATTTGGCGTCTCGCAGTTTATCCAATGTACTAGAAACATAAGGCAGGGGATATGCATCCTTCATCGTGACACTGTTTAACTTTCGATAGTCTATGCAGAACCTGTAAGAACCGTCTTTTTTAGGAACCAAAAGAATTGGCGAACTCCAAGGGCTCTGACTCGGCTCAACGATGTCTTGCGATAACATGTCCTCTAACTCCTTGTTCACGATCTTCTGCATCGCAGGAGATATGGGATAGTACCTCTGCTTAATGGGCGCACTGTCCGTATGGATCTTATGTTCAACTAAGTTAGTGCAACCCAATCTATCGGATTTCATTTGACGAAAATACTTATCAACGAGCGAATTTAAATTATCCCGCTGCCCATTCGAAAGATTCCAGGAAGATTCGATATTTTGCACCGACGTTACGGACGCCTCCGCTGCAAAATGCCATTCACCATTGCGCAAATCGGGAACAAGAGCCATTGCTTTCCAGAAATCAGTACCCAATATTAACCCGGTAGTCAAACTGGGAACTGCCATTACATCAATAACTTTGATACGGTCTCGCAACCGCATAGGTGTCGTGAATATACCCGTACTATCGCAAACTTCACCATTAGCAACCCTACATGACGAAAATTGGTTATGAAATGGTACCCCTAGAGCTTGTAGAAGTTCGATACCCCTTTCCCCTACGACCGACCTTGACGCTCCTGAATCAAGAAGTCCTAGAATAGTTTTACCGAGCACAGAAACTTGCAAATAGGGACGCTCATCTCCATGAGCAGAAGCCAAAACAAATTCTAAGAGGGCGCGTTGAACCGAAGGGACCGCTTGATTGGTAGACGTTAAAGGATGCATTAGACGGTCTCCTAGTGCATCCTGTGGGAGTTTCCCGAGCACTTAGAACAGTTGGTTACTATAACCCCTGGTTTACCACAACGGAAGCAGTGTTTCTTAAAAGGCATAGTACACTTGGCCGCGATGTGGCCCACTTTATTACAGTTCCAACACTTACGAGTATTTGCTTCAATTGTATGACAGGATGAAGATGGTTCGGACTGCACATATGCGAGATCAGGTTCCAGAGTCTGATTCCGCCTGGGAGGAGGGAGGTAGTTTTCCACGGAGTTCCTACTACATTCTAACTTCCGACCTACTTCAAGAAGTTGCGAGATAGAAGTGATCTTCACTAAACCTAATTGGTTTTGGTAAAATGGAGCGAGATTACGAGTCATAATGCGAACACGCGCAGATTCCGAAACCGGAACAGAGAGGCGATCGAATAAATTAGTCACCACGGAGACGAACATTCCAATACTTTCCTTTTCTCCTTGGGTACGACGTTTAATTTCATCGAATAAACGTTCATCGTAATCGAATGGCTGGAATTCCGTACGTAGAAGAGCCACTAACTGTTCCCAACTGGTGCATGACTTGATATTTGCCCGATACCAAACAAGTGCCCGATCCTTGAATAAATCGGAAGCCGACCTAAAGAGTTGTTCCTTAGAAACATTGCGGGAAATTCTTAATTCTTCGACCCGTTCTAAAAATGCATTCAAGGAAAACTTTTGATTATCGCCCGAATATGACATGTTCCACTGATGTACCGGAACGGTTTTTATTCTACTTCCCGTTTGTTGATTGTTTGATGGACGTTCATCATCCGACTCATCGGAAGACATATTTCTAGAGCTACTAGCGGTAGGGGAAGCGATTGCATTTAAGTCTAACACGGTCTGCGAACCAGATGACGAGCGGCGAAACAATTTACATCTACTACCAACTTCTGACTCTATCGCTACTATTTGAACCAGTAAAGAAGATCGTTTAGTCACTTCCGGCAAAGTTTTGGCCTTAACTCGATTCAACCGTCCGATGCAGTGTGCGACTTTTGAAGTCAATTTCTGATATGCGTAGCTGCTTGAATTACCATCGAAATCTCCTAAACTATCGCGAATTTCCTTAATTTTATTCTCTAATGCGGTTATGTCCTCCTCAAATGTGAATGGATTTTCTGGCCACACAAAATCAGAACCGACCTCCAAGCGTACCAAACTACGAAGCGATTTCCTTCCCGATTCTAAAGTCATATCCTCCGTAATACCGCGCACCCGTAATTCATAGCGCATTTCCTCCTGATTAAGGCAACCCGGAATCAATTTGAAATTCTTAGACTCCATAATCGACGTATCCCTATGCTCACGCACGATTTCAAAACAAAAAAAAAACAAAACAAAAAAAAAAAAAAAAAAAAAAAAAAAAAATTGACCGGCCGAAAGAAGCGCGACCTATCTTCCACGAAATGGCTGCCTCAGATTAAAAAAAAACACGCCCCTTTGTTGTAGCCCTAAATTTACCAACAAATCGCCGAGGGGTAGACGGTAAAAAAAAAGAATGGGCCCCACGTTGGGCGCCAAAAATATTGTTACGCTTTTAACCAGTGTTACCGAGGTACCTACCGAAACTTCCAAGTTGGGGCCAGCTAACAGTGGAGACGGCTGGGTTCGTTCAAGATGGTCCAATAAAATTCCGTAGGGCGCCAGAAGGTGACTTCCCAACTTACCAATGTCCACCTCCAGACCACGATGTATTGGGGGGAAAATTTCGGTAAAATATCGACGATTCGCCAACGGGCAAGAATCATACAAAGGGCCGCGACAGAAACAAATAATAACAAACTACGCCTTTAATTCGTACCCATAAAGTAAACACGTATATATACAGGTTAGGGTAGTTTAACGGGTAATTAAACAAATCCGTAGAAGACGGATACCGTCTAAATATGAGCGAAAGAAAAAAAAATAGTACACGGGTAATTAGCTCATTGGGTCCCAAGTCGCCTTACAAATAATAAACAAATACATTAAACAAATATAAATATTATCCAGGTTACGAGGAAAAGTACGTAATTTTTAATACACAACCGGTATACACGGCTTCGCGTATTTGTCTCCCAACACGTGGACGGACGGACGCAAATCGAAGAAAATGGCCGATTCGAAGATCAAAGAAGAATAAAAGATCGCCTTACTTTACATCCACTCGCGGGGTCCTCTCCAAATAGGGCGGAGGGTTGTCGGAGTACAATCAGCTGCTGCAGGAAATGCCAATAAACGACTTAGCAGTACACGGGGTTTTTGCTCGCCACGTGGTGGTCGAAAGGCTGTCCTCAAAACTCCGGCACCCAACCAACTACGACAGGGAGGATCCTTCTCCGAGCTCAAATTATGGCGTTACAATTCTTCAATACGGCCCTGACTTTTTACCCTGATGAGACACAACGAAAAGATAAAATTATGTTCGAATGGCCGCGGAAAAAAAAGAAAAGATACATACCCAAGATGAAGAGTAAAAGCGTTAAACGAAAGCCCAAAATAGGAATAAACTGGTGTGAACGCTTCTTCAACCGAAAAACTGTGTTCGTAATACACCCAAATTTTCCGTAAAGAAATTCGCTATCGCAATCAACACGTGCACACCTTCTTCAATCTCGGGGCCACCCGCAAAAGACCCGTGCGCAACGCCCGTGGCCAAAATTGTCACCCTTGACCTGTGCGTGCGCTCAGAGCGACGAAAACCTTAGACTTTTAAATAAATAGATTTCTACAAGTAACAGGACTATTAAGGACATCTATTTGTTTATATTTATTGCTTGTTTATAATTGAGATTTTATTTATTTTTATTTTTTGAATAAATACAGCTTCTAATATGTTCATTTTATATAGATCCGCAAATATTTTTATATTTATATGATTCTATGTGGATTTTTAGAAGATATTCGACAATGTTAATTCTGACTGAACTATCGTGTGTTATAAAATTTAAAAATTCACATATTGGTTGCCCGGTTCGTCCGAACCTAAGGCCGCCACTGATTGTTATTTTACAATTGAAAATTTTCAAAGTAATTCACCATTAACATTTTTTTTATTTGAATTAAAGGCATTACTTACAAAAAAAATAAATAAATACCAATGAAATTATAACAATAAATGTTTTGGAGAGAAAGACGATCATTCAGTGCATAACAGAAAAAAAACTTTGAAACTTTCTTGAAACACAGAATTTAAATTAAAAAAGATCGGTTACGATTAAATTGATTATAAAAGGAAACACACACCGTGAAGAGTTGCATGTTCATTCACGAAATTAATTTATAATAATAGGAATTTTATTGGTAAATGTAGAGAAATACAAGATGTACGAATACATAGAAAACATAGGTAATAACTATGAATTTACCAAAAGCTCAGAATCAGCTTACTTCACATGAAGCAACTGTTCTACCTTGTGAGCATTCCAACAAAAAAGAAGCAAAATACGCCAAAATAATAATAAATTACTAGCATAAAAACATAGGCAGAAAAACTACTAAGCTAAATTATATTCAATTGGAATTATACAAGATCAAAAATCCCTCTGTTAGATGGAATTAATTCCGTAGCTGACGGGCAAGGGATGGCGGTGTTAACGCGCACAAGGAAGCGAGAATGGCGTTCAAAATTACACAACCTGATAGGAGAAAGACCTTTTAAAGTTATCAAGATGACGTACTGGAGGAGTCAATAACCCTTAATTTAAAACGAGGTAACTGAGTAATTGAAATAATTAACGAGGAACGTAGCACGTATTCAGGTCTAAAGGCTTCATTCTAAGGACCGGGAAGATCGATTTCTTGTACGGTCCCGCGCTACTTAAGCACTTTTCCCTTTCCGATTGTTACGTAAGTGGCTTGCATTTCTCTGTGCTGAGTCGTGCTGTGTCAATCTCAGTTCCAGGAAATACTGCCGACTCATTTCACTCTGACCTTGTACGCGTTATGATTCATTATGATTACAGATCGGAAATATATATTTTGACGTCACAACAAGAGAACAAACGATTTGTTCGTGGAAGAGAGACACAATTATTTTAATTCGTTTTCGTGAGGCAATCCTTCCTGGAAATAAACTTTAATAAACAAATTTCACACTTTTTTATACTTTCTTATATTCGTACGTGGACAGAGTGCGCTGACGACAAGAGGAATAAGTGATTTCGGCCATAACCAATTAAATTATTAAAGCAAAAGTGGGTACTGAAAGTTGACTAATCCTTTTGCTTTGTTTGCAAAGCACATACTCAGAATCATCCGCAATTCAAGGACGTTTAATGTCGAGAAAAAAAATCTCGCGTTTACGAGTTTTTCGTAGAGCGTCCTGTCATTGCAAAACAGGTATTTAGATTCACACGATATACATCGCAATATGTGATTCCGATCTCTAATTATGATATTATTGAATCGCAACTTAATTTTTAGAAAAACATTGCATCTCTGCGTACTGAATATCCGAACCTTTACTGCTTTATTGATTTATTAAGATTTAGTTTCACCATAGGCGCGTGAGTTCTTCTAAAATCTGGACGAGGATTCAAAATAAAATACTCGAAGCCTTATAGAAGCATAAGATTATCATTTTTACAGCGTGATCACCTTATTGAAAATAAAAACGAGACTGAAAGCCAGATGTAGTTAAACAAGGAGAGTGAGAAAACAACGCAAACAACAAAAAGATTATTTCAAACACCTTGAGGAGGTCTTATAGTTTCACAGTTTTCAACGCCTTTATTAATTCGCAAATGTATAATTGAAAAAAAAGGAAAACATGATAAATAGTATGGAAAAAGTGACTTTTACAGCGTTTAACGACTTCGAAAAAGTTTTAAGGTAGTATTTCCGGATCTTTGGAAGGAACTTCTTCGAATTAAATTACAAAGGCTATTTCCCCTTGAAGTTCGAATTTACTTTTCTTATTTACCAGCGGCGTCCATACAAACTCGATTACAATAAAAAAAAAACGCAATCTTTTGTTTTGATGGACCAAAAAAAGAACGCGAATCCGAAAATCTATTTTTTGCAAGATACTAATCCAAGCAGATAAAATACTGTCCCCCAGATTCACAAAAATTATTTAATTACTGATTAATTGAACAGCCGGTAACTGGTTGGGTGAAACAATATAATTGGTTGTGTCAAATCTATTGTTAACTTCGTCCAATGACGTTCCTTAATCAGGGAATTAAATTAATCGCCGATTAACAGTTTTGTCGTGAAACCCACCATGAGGTTCATACCGAATGTAAAAAGATGATCAAAAGGAAAGGCTGTGTAAATCAATATAACCAGTTAATTACGTTTTGGTAATTAGCAACATTTAGCGATACTTGAGCTTCTGCGTTCAGCATGTGAATGATGAATACACAACGCAGGGATACACGCATACAAACATCAACAAACTAATGTAACCAGAACCGATATTCGCAGACAAAACGCAACACGTCTAGTAAACAAACCGCTCACATGGCCGATCAATTAATTGCATAAACAAAACAAATCGAATTACTCCACCCCATCTTTTCCAGAGCGGGCCTGTAACTTTACCCCCCGTTTCGAGCCCACGCGCCCTTCCTCGGAACGTAGGCCCGTGTCTATCGCGGCTAATTCGTTTTGATGGATGATGCTCTTTGAATTATTACCATGCGCGCGATGTAATGATGCCCTGAAATGCGTGGTTTTGTTCTTGCAGGAAGTGGAACGAGAAGGGCGACGTTAGCAGCGAAGCCCAGAGCCGACTAGATTCCAAAGAATTCACTTCGCAACGCAGCTTATCAGGTAAGCCACTTACGTGACTGTTCATAAATTGTTTAGAAAATTAATTTAATTTCAGAGGAACCCGAATGGTATTATCTGTAAAAGACCTGTCTAGGGAGATTTCGTTGTTGTTTTTTAACTAAAGAAATTCTTAATCACTTTTAAGTAGTTTATATTATCAAATCGATCATTTTATGCAATACATTCTAAAATTTTAGAACAGTGTACCTAGTTAGTTTGTGGTAGAAAATAAAAGGCCACAAAAATAATTCGATTAATTAACAGATCGTTCAGTGAACAGCAGTGTTGCCAGTCGCTCATCCTCTACCATATTCCTAAAATTACTCAAATATCTCACAATCCATGGTGTTTATACCACAGTCGTATTTTTTTCAACTAACAGACAAGTTCTAAACCGCTTACCAAGAGTGGCAGAACCAGGGAAAAGAATTCGGGCCACTTGTTCCGGAAACGATACGAAAATTTAGTACTCGGACTGTATTCGTCTCGCCCGTAATAATTTCTGTGATATGAGAACGCACTCCTTCCCCTCCCACTCAATAACAATGCAGTGCATCGGAGCCGCATGTTTTTTACTTATTAACCATCGAAGCATGCCGTGAAAGTTTAGAGAAAAAGTGGTACTTATGCAAGTAACTAAACTTTGACGATGAAATGAAGCAATTTTGCAATATTTTCTTCTCGTCACAAGGTGTATTTTTCTTTTCTCAAATTATTTTGCCTAATTAGTCGTTGCAAATCTTTTCTAAACATGTAATTTCAAAATTTGCCCGTAGCAGTACGTTTGCCAGAAGAAGAACTTTTCAATTCGTCTCGTTTTTTCGTCAATATTTCCCCTATACACTTTTGTGACATCAACAATAATTAAAAAATGTCTGATTAGGTTGTTTTTAGACATTTTTTAGTGCTTTTAAGTTGGTAGCATACTGAAGATGGCAGCTTAGCTGCCGAAATACGTATCTACGGATATAAAAATTATTGTGGGCGGAGGTTAATTTCAATTAGTATCATAATTCGCGACTGGGTTCAGTTTAGTTGAGTACAGTTAGATAAGCTATAGAGAATATACTCCTAACTTTTATTGAAATATAGACTGCGTTTAGACGAACACATTGTTATCAACCGACTTAACCAAAAATTCCTTTTTTGGCAGACAGTATTTCCCTAGAATTCCTTCAATTAATCAGCAAAATTTAAATAGGAGGTTAAAGTTAAAAACGCGATTACAGTAAAACAATTAAAAATATTTATTTGTAACCGTCAATGTAGATTTATAAATTTTTTTTTTTTAAACGTAATCTGACCTAAAAGAAAATTAAAAATTTTAGACAGTTAAGCGAAAGAAAAAACATCAGCAACCTTGCAATCAGCAACGCAACGAACCAACGTGAACTGTGCTGACATTTAGCGGTTGGGCTTGACGTGATCACCAACATTAAGAAATGAAAACTCCAAAATAAAAAATATTTACTCTCAATTCATTTTTGGAATTTGGAAATTTAATTGTTAATTATTGCAAGATGCTGATTTCAAAAACGTTCCAGAAATCCTTTACCATGCATGAAATTTTGAAGACATTGAAAAGATCAGCAAAGATACGAAATAGTGAGACGGTTGCAGGTATGTGTAACCTAATTTTACATGACATGGTAACTAAAAAGGCAGGTTTTAACGGTAAACGTTAGTGAATCCTGGGAAAGATTCCCTAGATTTTAGTGACTGCAAATTTTCCCTTTTTCCCTTTCAATGAAAATTATCCCTGGACTTAACGACTTTTCCCTAAGTTGGCAACACTGCATGAACATTGAACATTGACATTATGATTGAAGTTTGTTCTTGTCCGATGAAAATAGTAAGTACAAAGTTTTTTTAAATCTCAAACCGGACAGAAAAATGAAGGGAAACACACTCAACGTTTCGCTATAGATTTATAGCTTCGTCAGGAGTGAAAAAAAGTAAATAAACAAGTTGTCAAGAGAAACAAGTCGTCAAGAGAAACGAAAAGGTAACATGATTTTTAAACTAAACTACGAGTTGTTCGGAATAAAAGTAACGAGAACTAATTAAAGCTACTTTTTTTTTTTTTTTTTTTAATATATATAAATATATAATTAATTAATTGACAGATCTATATCTTGTTTAAAGAGTCCAGAAAACTACAAAATACGTCATTTAAATTTTCAAAGTCCGTACGTTTATTAATAGAATTTCCAGACATTTTAATTTTACACATTTCTATGAAACGTTTTTTAAAAATATTAGATTCACTGTACAAAATATCAGTATTATCAAAATCAAAATTATGATTATTTACTAATGAATGCTCTACAAGCATTGAATGATTTTGATTATTTTTTTTGAATATGATATTTATGTTGGTCTAAACGTTTTTTTAAATTTTGGCTCGTTTCACCTATATAAACAGAATTACAATTTGAACATTTGATTTCATAAACCACGTTAGGTTGTTTTAATTTCGGTATTTTGGTTTTTAAATTCGAAAAAATTAAATTTAAATTATTCACAGATTAACTGGCTAAAATTAAATTATGTTTTTTGAAAATGTGTTTAAATGTATTGTGTAATGGTTCAATATAAGGCAAAGATATGTATTTATGATTCGAAGTTTGTCTAATGTTTTTAGAGACATTTGAATTTTGTAAGTATTTAATACGATTTTTAATTACTGATTCAATAAGATTTATTGGATAAGAATTTTGAATAAGAGTTTTCTTTATTAAATTTAAGTTATCATAAATAAAAACTTTATGAGAAAGTAAAATAGCTCGATCAGTTAATGAAATAATAGTTGCAATTTTATAATTTTTAGGTGTGTACGAGTGAAAATTTATGTACCTACCTGACCAGGTAGGTTTATGAAACCAATTAGTAATTAATTTATCATTCTGTCTGATAATATTTACATCAAGAAAACTCAATGAATTATTATTTTCTTTTTCTACTGTAAATTGTAATCTATTATGAAAAGAATTAAATTTATTTAAAACAAAATCTACCTTATCAGAAGGCAAAATCAATAAAATGTCATCTACATAACGAAAATATAACGTTAAATCGAATGATAAAGAGTTAATAACAGATTTTTCTAGTTCTTGCATAACAATTTCAGCTAAAGCCGGAGATAAAGGAGAACCCATTGCTGTACCAAAAATCTGTTTATAAAATTTATCATTGAAAGCAAAATAAGATGTTTCAAAACATAAATCAACTATTTCTAAAAAGTTACCTTTGGAAATATCAGTAAAATCTTTAATCTCTAACCACCTATCATTTATACTTTTTAAAGCTAAATCTAAAAACATAATTTAATTTTAGCCAGTAAATCTGTGAATAATTTAAATTTAATTTTTTCGAATTTAAAAACCAAAATACCGAAATTAAAACAACCTAACGTGGTTTATGAAATCAAATGTTCAAATTGTAATTCTGTTTATATAGGTGAAACGAGCCAAAATTTAAAAAAAACGTTTAGACCAACATAAATATCATATTCAAAAAAATAATCAAAATCATTCAATGCTTGTAGAGCATTCATTAGTAAATAATCATAATTTTGATTTTGATAATACTGATATTTTGTACAGTGAATCTAATATTTTTAAAAGACGTTTCATAGAAATGTGTAAAATTAAAATGTCTGGAAATTCTATTAATAAACGTACGGACTTTGAAAATTTAAATGACGTATTTTGTAGTTTTCTGGACTCTTTAAACAAGATATAGATCTGTCAATTAATTAATTATATATTTATATATATTAAAAAAAAAAAAAAAAAAAAGTAGCTTTAATTAGTTCTCGTTACTTTTATTCCGAACAACTCGTAGTTTAGTTTAAAAATCATGTTACCTTTTCGTTTCTCTTGACGACTTGTTTCTCTTGACAACTTGTTTATTTACTTTTTTTCACTCCTGACGAAGCTATAAATCTATAGCGAAACGTTGAGTGAGTTTCCCTTCATTTTTCTGTCCGGTTTGAGATTAAAAAAAACTTTGTACTTACTATTGACATTATGGAAACCGGCGTAAAGATTCGTGTTATAAAAACGTGCCGACGGAGGTTGGAAACCCATTTTTCATTCCCTTTTGTGTCTAATTCCTTTAAATAATGCGTACAAAGTTGGATCTCAATTTTCTTTCTTAGTAGCCTCCTGGTTTTTAGATGAAAATCCAGAAATTGATTTTCCAAGATGTTTCCCATCCCATGTTTGCTCGAATGGCGTTTTACTTGTATTTTCAGAATTGTCGAAAATACTTCGCCTTTTTCTTCTCCCTCTGTTCTTACTCTTCTCAGAGTTCAGATAGAAAACGTTACTTACGAAAATATCTCAAACAAAAATGCCCAAATTTTTAAGTATAACAATACACTCAAAAACGTAAAGTTTTATTTACAATACAATTTAGAAAAAATTATATACAAAAATATACTCCTAAACAAAAACGTGAAATTCAGTTTACAATACGATTACATTAAAAAAAATATTACTTTTAATGTGCTAAAATAGTAAAGGAGGCTGCGGTTTAAGAAATAATTGAAATTGTGGGCGGAGATTAATTTTCAATTATTTTTAATGTGAACAAATTTATTTTAATTAAGACCGTGGAATGATGAAATATTAAATAAATTTTTTTTACAAATAATCAGAAATTCAAGATTACGAAAATAAATAAATATCACTGACATTAAATAGAAAGGAAATGGTTGGGAGAGAAAGGCAAAAATTCAGTACATAACAAAAAAAAGTCTGTGTTAGAAAATGGCTTTTCTGTATATTCAGCACAACAAAAACTGTCTGTGTTAGAAAATGGCTTTTCTTTATACGTGAAATGAGTTATTCTTTCAACTCACCAACGCTGACTGGCTTTTTTTTTAAACACCGAGTTTAAATTAAATTAATAAAAAAAATCGGTTACGATTCATTTAATTTTAACGGAAAACACACCGAGGGGAGTTGCATCTTCATTCGCGAAATTAATTTTAAACCGAGGAAACTGATTAATTGAAAAAATTAATAAATAAAAAATACACGTCTTTCAACGAGGAATACGACGCGTAATTAGGTCAAGTGGGTTTGACTCGAGGAACTAGGAAGACCGATTTCTTGTACACTTCCCCACTACATAAGCATGATTTCCTTCCAAATTGCTGCGCAAGTGGGGAATATTGGATGTTGCATTTGCTATGCAAAAATTATCCTTAATTGGGTGCAGGAATTAGTGATAATATTACGGCTTGCGCTCACTTAATGTCATTTTCTTGGTAAATGCGTGCTCCGTCGTGTACAAAATTCGAGAAAATGATGCTTCCGCTGCCGGCTCTGATCGTATACATGTTATGGATTCATTACTATAATATTTAATCCCACGCATAATTTTTATAAAAATGTACCTCTACGTACTGAATTTTCGAACCTTTACGGTTTAAATGGGGTACAACAGCCGTTGTTGCAAAACCGGTTTATAACTCCACATCCGCGAGACAACACGCGTGGCGTTAGTAACACCGATTTTATAGTGCCAGCCAGTGTAAACATTTTACGCCCGTAATTAATTAACGTTACCACCAACCTTCGCTGTGGCTGGTTAAAGTGATCCTAACCTTTATTTGCTGTATGTGGTCGTTATGAAAGCTCACAAACCGACGTTATTAACACCAGTCTTAAAAGTTGGTGTAAACGCAATCATTGATAATAGAATGTGTATTATTAAAGCCGTTTTAGAGTAAGCCATAGCCTAAAAATACGTATCACTACTTAATTACAATACAATAATTTTATTTATATTTCTTTATTATAAATTCATGCAGTATTGTTTATTTATATAACATTGACAAATTTATATAGTCTTATATAGTCGTATTTACTCATTCTCTGCAGATTGTGTTGCTTTTCTGACGGTTGTAACTGTGCTCATTGTTACAAATAAATATCTATCTATCTAAAAAAAAATCGTTTATTTGCTCGTTACACTCAAATTTTGTTGTCACTGCAAAAGGTGCAGTTAGTTTAGAAATGCCATTATCAAGTAAGTCATGGCCTATCATAAACGGACTTATAAAATTCCTTACAAATTCCTCGCTCATAAAATAATTCCTCACAATTTGGACAATTACTCACAGATTGGCAAACTTCGGTGAAATCATAGACAACTAATACCAACATAAGTTTCAAACCATGCGTTTTTTTGCATGTATAGCAACGGTGTATACTTTTATAAAAAAAAGAACATGTCGACGCATCGTTTTACTGCAATCCGTAAGCAACCAACTACACATATTCAATGCGCTGACATGTCTTTTTTTCGGCCTCCGTCTAAAATTACTGATTTTCCATTCTTTCAAATTGTCCTAAAAACAGTCATTTGCATGCGTAGGCAGGAAAATAAAAACAGGGATTTTGCATGAGCGATTTTTGGATTGATAGCGTTAAGTGACATTGAAATGTTAAATTAAACCTTACAAATTGAAGAAAAATTATTATTTGAGTATTGTTAAATTATTCTATAGCTAAAATTGTGTATCTTTGTAAATCAATTCATGTAATTCAGCGTTGAATTGTACCGCCAACATAAGAAATAATTGTTTTAATTTAAAAATTTTGTCGTCCGAAAAAATTTTGTGTATCACGCGTCCACAAACCTCTTTGCGAATATTCGCACTTGTGCACAAACCGTGCTCGTACTCGCAAGAGTACAGTTTCTGGCCTAGTGATACTAGATACTACTTTGAAGAAGAATACCGGCTTAACGAAGCGGTTTTAGATATAGATAAGTTTGGTTACATCGTCGTATTTTGAGGTCAGGAATCTGTGATTAAGCCATATCCAAGGAATTTAAAATCACCCTGTATAAACCGGATGTCTCAGGATTGGCGGCGACCGGCGGTATATAACTCAGCTTCAGGAGAAAAAAAAATTAGTAAAAGTGGCCAAGAGAAATTCAAAGAAAATACTTTTAAGTGTCTGAGTTGGCCGCAAGGGGGCGCAATCAATAAGCTCAACATTAAAAATTAATTTTACTAGCAAAAATCCCAGAGTAAGATGCAGCTTTGCTAGCGCCATCAGAAAACTGAATTAATTCTGCGCACCTTTCATTTAAGACTTTTTTTTCATATCACCGTTAATAAGGATGGAGAAAACAGTTGAATTTTTTACTTTAAAAAATATCATAACTTCGGTACTCTTTATCAGAAATTAACAAACTTCGGCTCATTTGAAAGGGAATTTTAAACTGATTTTTTCCCTTTCAAATGAGCCGAAGTTCGTTAGTTTCTGATAAAGAGTACCGAAGTTATGATATTTTTTAAAGTAAAAAATTCAACTGTTTCCTCCACCCTTATTAACGGTGATACGATAACAAGTCTAAAATGAAAGTTGTGCAGAATTAATGGAGCTTTCTAATGGCGCTATCAAAGCTGCAACTTGTTTTGAGACTTATGCTAATAAAATTGTTTTTTATTGATAGCCCTATTGATGCAGTCAACTCAGATACTTAAAAATATTTTCTTTGAATTTCTCTTGGTCACGTTTACCATATTTTTTTTCCTCCCGAAGCTGTAGGTATTACGGTTAACTATATACCGCCGGTCGCCGCCCATTTTGAGACACCCGGTATATGCTAATAAAATTACAAATATTTTACAAAACATGTATTGCACCTGAAATAATTTTACGGAGAATGCAAAGTAGTTTTACATTTATTGTAGGTAGCAGTTAAACAAGACTTATCCTAGTTAGATTAACAATGGTGGCCATTGCAAAGTGGACGAGAAAATATATACCGATGTTCGTTCACGGTCTAAGTAGTCAGAGCTAATAAACTCCGTGCAGGTTGTAAATCATCTCTCCCTGATTTCAGAGACATCTCTCGCAGTCTCTCGTTTTTGAAACATATCACTGAGAGGCATCACCTGGCCTTAAGTATTATTCTGGAAATGCTTGGAAAAAGGTGATTGCCTCTTTCTCCTTTCAAACTCTACTACCATTGCAACGATGTGGATTTGTAATACGAAGTTAATACGAAAAGAGTAGCGCTTTCGATTGGCATGCACTATGTGCACTGTGCATAGTTTCAATTCAAAACATGACTGAAAATGACAACTTCTCATAAATGGCAGCGTGTAAATGTTTTTTAAAAAAATGCAATTAATAGATTTCAAAGGTGGAGACGACTGACGATTTAAAATAATTCTACGCTTTTGGATCTGAATTTAAAAGGCATCACCAGATTTTAGTTTCGTTAGAATTAATTCGTTCTTCCCAAAATCTGATCCTACTGGAATTCCAGCGCGTTCCAACCTTAGTATAAAATGCGGCTATATGCGTCTCTTTCTATCTTTTATAGTTTTTAATAAAACTATGTTTATTTCTTCGAATTTTTCATAGGGCATGTATTGCATGAACTGAATTAATAGTTATTTTCCATTTTTTTCTCCCCAAGCTGTAAGTATTACGGTTTTCTATACAGGGTGAACGGTAAGTCGACATATTCCTTTGGAGGCGTGCTAGTAGAGCTCATTTACAGTTGATTTGACCGTAATAGGTATTATACTAAATGCAGTAGTTTCCGAGATATTTTAATTTCTGTATTTTTCTTAGAAATACGCCTCCTACTACCTTTTATCTAAAATTTCAAAAAAAAAACGTACTGTCTGAGTAATACTAGATATATGGTAGTAGGGAGCGTATTTCTAAGAAAACACAAAAATGCAAATATTTCCGGAGACAATTGTATTTTGTAAAATGCATATTATGGCCAAATCAATTGAAAATCAACTCAGTAGCACATGTCTTTAATTTAAATTTCAGGGGCGGATTAAAACAAGCGTAAAAAAGAGACTTGAAATCACTTACTCTCCTTTAATACTGAATTAAGAAATATTTGAAATACAAAAAAGGAATAATTGTAATTAAGTAGTTAGATCGTACGGGGGAGGCGGTACACGACTATCTTCACCCTATAGCACCCTTGCACTGTCCAACTCTCGGTGTTTTTTCGGATTCCTGGAATTCTCGGTACGATTTCCGCTACAACTCTGCTAATAGGCCCTCAAACGAATACGTCGAGTTATCAGTCACCCTGTGCATCACCAGTCGCTATAATTATTGGTACACTCGGTATATACTGTATTATATTAGAACTATGTTGAATTTTTAAAGTGTAAAAAATGGTTCTTTATTTATTGAATAAAACGAAGTAATTCAGTGATCCAAGGGATCCAAGAGCGTTTTGATAAACTATCACAACACATTTTTATTTTTATTATTGAGTTATTCTATGCGTTCGAAATAATCCCACTCAATGCTATCTATTTTTATGCTTTGCTCATAAATAATTCGCGAATAAATATCCGAACAGGACATCGGTTAACTACAGGTTCCACTTTTTTTATTTTATTAAATAAATGTTACTGATTACATATTATGCAAAAATACAAACAGAAATATTTTATTTAAACATCGACGCGACTGTAACATCGCCTTTATTGGTTTTTGAGTCATAAATAACTCACCAGTTTATCAAACGTTATTCTCTGTCATTTATGCCTGTTAAAATCATCCGCAAATCTTTACACGCCGTGTTTATCTTGTTTGATTTAAATTTAAAGCTCATTGATGTGGATCTTTCGTTGCCAAACCAACTGGGTGTGAACTCTATTATTACCGCGAACATAGATAATGGTATCACTTCAAATACCCGTGCCATTATTAGGTGTTTTATCTGCGCAAATTTGGACAGGGCGTCATCACGTACCTAGGTATCGAAATTCATTTGCGGTGGCACGTATGAGGGAGGCATCCGTTTTGCGATTGATTCAAAACCTTCGGTTTGTGGTTTTGGAAAATGTGCGATGTTGAATATGTGTACGGATCCGACGAGATGCTCAAAACGACGCCGGCGGTTGATTGCTTCTGTGTTATTCAGAGTAAGTTAAACAAAAACAAAGTTGATTATTATTTCTCTTTAAAAACAAATGTTGAACATTTTTAATGACGTAATGATTCATATACGAGCTATCCACTAAATGCCTTTGTAAAGATTCATGTAAAAGTTTTGCTCTACGGGTACCAAAAGCGAAACCGTAAAAAAGAATTCCTCGGACGCTTAGCTTTCTTGTACAAGTTAAGTGCTAAAGTTCATACTTTTAACGTGCAATTTTAAGAAAACAGTTACATGGATTTTTATTTGTTGAAATAAACATAGAACGTTAATTAAATTTACAGGTAATAAGTTATTGGAATTTTGCCACGTCTCAGACTTTTAAATTATTTCGTATAAGGACATTACACTCAATGGAAAGTTCGCGTTAGCGATGTTGGTATCGCAACCATGTGTAGAATAAGGATACCCGAAGCTTTGACGGCATTTAAAAGACACCCTGTATATGTAGAATTTAATAGTTTTTCATACAAAACCAATCTGTCTGGATGAATATGAGTTTATTTATTTGAATTATTGTTATTTTTATTCAAAATAAAGAAGTGTTAGATGAAGGTATCCCTGGATTATATGGTAGAAAAGAAATTTCGAAAAATCCAATATAAAGTTACATTTTATTTCGCTCCTTTGAAGTAGTCAAAACAAAGAAAAAATTAAGTACCGCCTTGATGATTTCTGCCATAATTCTTTTTCGCCTCGGATTTTCTTATTCTCGCATAGCACTTCAGATACACTTCATTTTCTGTTGCCGTTTAAAGACCAGCGCGAAACTTTCACCATTAATAATCATATCTTTCATAAAAAAAAGTGATGGATAGGAATGGAAGCTCTGTCAAGACGGTGATCATTACTGAAATTGGCGTAGCTGAAAAAAGCTCGCTCTGTGTTTTCCCACCGGGCGGCGGCGGCGGCGATTTGTTTTCGAGTAAAGCGAATGCAAGAGCTGTGAACTGTAAGTAATTGATAAAATCGATGCAGTAATTGTTTGTTTTGAATCGAAAATCAAATTTCCTTGCTATAAAAAAAATATGCTTCGGAAATTATTAATTATGTATAAAAAATAAAACGGTAATTTCCTTTTTAAAGCTAGAAAAGGATGAATATGTAACTCATGTACCTATAGTTTCATAATCCACTCGTCAATGTGTCCGGTGCAGATATTAAATCGAAATTGATGAGTACATAATAACATAATCGCATCAAGGATAATACGAAACTCGTTTATAGAAATTTGTTAAAATAAAACGAAATGATTTAATTGAAATACGGCAGAAAAGAATTAAACACTTCACTTTTAAATTCGTAAAACAAACATAGAATGCAATGCTGAGTTATTTGCAATGCACATCCATTTTTCGTATAAAAAATAACACACCTGTGTAAACACATAACATTCTAGTAACCATTCGTACTAAAAACTCCTATAAATTGTCACATAAACATCGGTGCGAATCATTCCGGCTTTTTTCAGCAGTGTGTACACGAGCCTAACGAAATACCACTACAAAGGATCAAGTTTCTTAAAAACAATACTTACTCATTACAAGGCAACTGTTTCTCTATAAGATTTTACATTTCCTTGGCATTAAATGAAAAAAAGCAAAGAAGAAGAATGATATAATTGTAATATTTCCCCAGAAGATACTACTAAATAATAAGGTTAGGCTGTAAAAGGGTGGTTTCACAACTTATCTTCAGAGTCGCTAGTAAAGTCCAGCAGAAAAACTCCTATACCATCAACTCAGTCGCTTAAGGCGAGGGATGAGTTCCAGATGTTAAATTAAAGCGCCAGTGTAGTATTCGCACTGTCTTACAAGTCTTGATTAGGGGGTAAAAAGCGAAACAAACAATTATTAAAAGTAAATATTATAACAATTGTCGAGAGACGTGCTTAGCGCATTTCTACCCAAGCTAGAAAGACATGAATGGACCTGCACCAATCCGTAACCTATCGTGTCACTGAAGCAAGGTCGGTCGTTCCCTCTAACACTTTGTTGTAGAAAAGGGTTGTGTAACAATGCCCAATCAGTGGAGAGGGCATGGGAAAACTCTAAAGGTGTTACGGAAAAGGGTGCCATCCAGTGGTGGTTACGCAACCATTAATTTCGAGTATACACAACCGGGAAAGTGTATCTCTATGCGCCACCTAAAGGTACAACTCTCCAGGACCCGCTCCTTCGTTAGTATATCCACAAATATCGAACGTTAGGGGATCTAAAAGAACGAAAGAAATCCGATAGGGAAATGAAAATACGCCTTTAAAAAAAAACTTCCCAAAGATATATGTATATCCCAATCAGAGTAGTTAATCAACAAATAAGCCTTAGTTCGGCCTAAAAACAAAACGTTTATTAAAGCATATACCACGATGACATTCAGTAATAGAACAAACCCCCTAGTGAGATGGTTGGTCGTAATATTATTTGAGTAATTTACAAAGCCCAAATCGAGGGCAAAAGGCGCTTCCACGTGAGTACTCTCGTGTCGGCTCACAAAAAGTAACATCAATAACCATATTACAATAACAAGAAAAAAGTTATGCGTGAAGCGCATCAGACAAAGTCTGGAAAAATTTCCTTTTGTGCTCTAAAGGAGCCAACGATCAACGAAGTAAACACAGATCTAAGTAAAAATTAAATTATAAAGCCAAAACATGAAATAAGCAGACAAAACTATGTAAATATGACTACAAATCTGACGTGACCACAAAAGAGGCAAAACCCTCGCATGGCCGCGTTGCCCAACCCAAAGTGCGTCTCTCTCCTGTGATTTCGTAACCGACAACTCCCGCCGCCCAGCTCAATGCGACGCTACTGGCAAAACGACCCAGAACTCCGTAGATGAGAGGAAAAAAATTTGAGAACGTTCTTACTCAAGATTTCCTCCGGGCTAAATGAAAGGGGTGGTTGCGACGGAACAGTTCGGAGGCGGCAAAAAAACTTCGACTCCTTTACAGCAAAGGCTCAACGGGGGGAAAGCTCCTAGAGCTCAAACGTGGCACAAAAGGGTAAATCGGGGCCCGGCGCCAACCTGCCGGTAACAACTCTGCCCCGTACATATATAAACATTTTTGGAATTAATTGTAAGCTACCGAATCGGTGTTAAATATGGACAAAGTTTTGCCTAAAAAGTAGAACATTTTTATCTAATTTGGCGTTATTGTTGTCTTTTTCCGACTGAATTGTGTCTAAAAGAGAGTATTTACTCCAACAACGGTAAGCTCTAGTCCTAGTTTTACATGGTGAATATGCTAACTCCGTTAGTTTTAACTCCACAAACGGATTGACGCGAGCAAACACCAAAAAAGTGTTCCCTGGCGTCCAAAAGTGTTACAATTAACTCCAGATTTTTATCAGTGTACCAGTTCCTAAAAAGGAGATAACGAAATAAAAATTAACGATCGCGAACTATAACCTACGTGCCAAACAAACACTATGACGAAACGCACGCAAAGCTCCGTAAACGAGAGGAAAAATATTGCGAACGTTCTTTTCAAGATTTCATCCGGACGAGATGAAAGGGCTGGCTGCGACGAAACAGTTCGGAGGCGGCAAGAAACTTCAACGAACCCTCAACTTTTTTCCCTTGAGCGAAGGCTCCTAGAGCTCAGACGCGGCATAAGAGGTTAAATCGGGGCGAACACCTGTCGCTAACCTGCCGGTGGCAACTCTGCCTCGTACCAGCTACGAAAAGGGATATAACGAAATAAAAATTAACGATCGCGAACGAGAAACGCACGTGGCAAACAAACTAGGGCCCTATTCTCAAGTCACTCAACCAATTCGTATGCAAAAATGATGTCAAAATGAAATAGATTCTCATACAAAACTTTACAAATCGTTCGACAATTGCGTCATTTGACGTCAGTTTCGCATACGACTTTAATAGAGTGACTAAAGAACAGAGCCCCAGGTCACAAAATGGAGAAACAAAATGGCTTACCTCACTCCAAAGAGCGAGCTCCGAAAAGGAAATTCATTTCTACGTTCACTAGAAGAGACGCCAACAACCTTCAACAGCGGGGAGAATATCCGTATGGAACGGTAGGGTAACCAAATTAACAACGTTAACAACGTGGAAAAATGGCCCGCCTGTCAGGTCTCGTGATTGACCGGAGAAAAGGAAATTAGCGTGCGATTGTCTCGCCACCTTGTGACGTTCAGTCGCACTCACAACAATTATGCACGAAGGGAAGCCTACTCAACCACGAACGGCGAAAAAAAATAAATACGTAGATAATAATACATTAAATCATCGGTTCCCAACCGGTGGTTGGCGAACCCCTAGGGGTATGCGACCGCGAAATATGGGGTTCGCAAAAAAAGTTGTCATGGCGGAATTCTATGGAATTTGTTTATTAAGTTGAAAAAACTAAATATACAAGGACTGCACTAATGGTTTTTAGGATGGAAGAACTTGTTGAACTTAAAAAGAAATTACAGACATAATCTCTTCATCTGAAACTCTGGTAATTTTTTTCTTACTTAAAAATTGAATGACGCAGATAGCTTCCTTCTTCTGCTGGACATTCTTCAAAATGATACATCACTCTCCTAAACTAGACAGTCCTGACTTAATAATATCCGATAAAGGTGCAAAAAAAGTTTGGTAGACTTCCTTCCAATATAAGCGGTTATGGATGTGGTTTTCAATCACCACGATTCTAATATCAGTCGCACGGACCTCTACCGAATTTTTTTACAACCTTTTCATATCTTTGGTACCAAACCTTTTTGAGGAAATTTTTAAGAATATTCAGCAGTCATTAGGGTAAGAGCATGCCGAAGATACCTCACTGTTCACCCTCGATGTTTAGGTCGAGCTCGATAGCTCGATATAAAACAACCGCATAGATTTAAATGAAATCGTGCATGTCGAAGACGCGCGGGACTATTCATCTTCGGTATGCACGGTTCTATTTAAAACCGTACGTTTGTTTTACTTCGAGGTGATATCGCGGTATCGAGCGCGATCTAAACATCGAGGGTGAACAGCGAAGCACGCTCGTCGACTTAGTCTTCAAGAGCTCGAACAAAATATTACATTTAAGTAAAAAAAAAAAACTCCCAGAGATATACTCAGATTAAGATGTTGTGTTTGTAATTTTCTTTTAAGGTCAACTCTTAAAAAGTTATAAACTCATTTTTCTGCTCCCATGCGTGAATAATAATAATAATAATAATAATATTAATCGCCCAACAGGAAATTTCCCAATTATAGGACGAAATGAGAATAACTTTAACAAAAAATATATACAAAAAAAAAATAACAATAAAATACATCGAACATGAAGAGAAAGATTAAACGTTGTCATAAAATATATCTTCATATAAGACATTAGCATTGCGACACATAGTGTAAAGTGGAGATTTTAAGCGCATATTAGTGTTAGCAGTTGGCAAGTGGAAGGTTTTGGCCCACCTAGTGTTAATGCGTGGCACTAACAGATTTAAAGAAGCTAGAATTTCACCACAATCTATTTGGTTATGAAGTACCTTCCATATAAATCGGGCTCCCTGTCTATCATGGCGATGACTAAGTGATTGAAAGTTGTGCGTAAGCAGTAGACAATCATAGTCAATACCTCTCGGTGGATATTGTCCACTGATTTTAAATGTAAGGAACTTAAGGAATCTGCGTTGTATACGTTCAATATCCAAACGATAGCAGTTATATAACGGTGACCAAACTTGCGAAGCGTACTCCAATCTGCTAACAACGAATGAATTAAAAAGACACTTAAATATATTTACGTTGTTAAAATATTTAGTCGTACGTAAGACAAAATCATATAATTTGGAGGCTGTTGTAACTATATTACGTATGTGAACAGAAAAGCTAAGTGAGGAATCAAAGTTTACCCCAAGATCTGTAGTAAAATCCGTACGTGTTAGCTTTTGGTGATTAATTATATAGTCGACGATTAGTGGATGAAACTTCCTAGTGTAGGTAACAACACAGCATTTATTGATATTCAACTTTAAATGATTATTTAAACACCATTTAGCAACAGTATCAAGACACCGTTGAAGATCAGCACCTTCAGAAACACTAGAAACTGAGGCATAGATTTTAACATCATCCGCAAAGGCTAGAGCTCGGTCTTCAAGGGATATCAACAAATCATTAATGAATAAAACGAACAGTAAGGGACCCAAATTAGAGCCCTGTGGTACACCAGATGTTGCTAAATATTAATAAGATTTGTAACCGTTGTAGAACACATAATTTATTCTGTTTGTTAAATATGACTTCATTAGACTAATGCAGAGGACGTCATGCCAAAAGAACTTAATTTTTTAAGAAGAATGCCATGGTGCACCGTATCGAAAGCACTAGTGAGATCTGTATATATAACATCTACTTTACCCTGCTTATCAAGATGCTCAGAAATAAATTGTGTTATAGTGACTAAGTTCGTTGTAGTGGATCTACCGGAGACAAAACCATGTTGAGAAGATGCTATGAAAGATCGAGTGTTATTAAAAATTTGCTGAAAGATAACTTTCTCAAAAATAATCCTTTTTATGAACAGGTGTAACTCTAGCACGTTTCCAAGCATCTGAAAATGAAGATGTAGTAATGGCGAGGTTAATAATATACAGCAAGGGTTTAACGAGTACATATCTCGCATCACGAACCAAAAAACTGGGAATCAGATCTTCACCAGCGGTAACTTTATCAGGAAACCTAACCATTATTTCTAATAAGTCATCCTCAGTAACAGGTGAAAGATGAAAAGGAGGACAATTCGAATAGACTTCCTCAGATTCTGTATAAAGAGAGGTAGTTAAATAAATTTTAGAAAATAAATCAGCAAAACCATTAACAATATCCTGGGGACTATCATAGGATTTATCATCAGAGAATAATTCGTTAAGGATCCGAGTAGTGCCTTGTCTCATGTGAACGTATTGAAAGATTTGTTTAGGATTAGACAAAATAGACTCTTCCGTTTGACGCATATATGTTCTATAGGCAGAAGATATTTGAGTTTTACGTAGAGCACGTAAACGTTTAAATTCATTGAGATAAAACAGGTTATTTGTAGTCACCCATCTCTGTCGGTAGTTATCCTTTAATTTTAAATTAGCCATAATAGATCCTGTAAACCACGGAGGAAAAGCAGATTTACGAATGATATGTTGCGGAACTGATGTATCAAAAATATTATGCAGAATATTATGCAGTAATTGAGTGCAAAGATTAACATCAGAGTTAGTTTCCACAGGAGTCCAGTCAATGTTAAAGAGTTTATTATAGAGATCAAAGAAATTTGCTCTGCGAAAATTATATCTTTTGATCTGATCTACTGAAAAAGTAGATAGATCAGGGAACAAACCCTTAATAGTAAGAGCGAGAGCAGGGTGATACGAATCCTCTGAAACAAAGGGTACTTCTTCATGAGTAACTGCAAGTTCACATGTAAGATTTGACAAGACAAGATCCAGCAATTTGTCATCGTTATTGAGACATTATTTAGTTGAAACAATTCTTGAGAGGCACAGAAATTTTGCAACAAACGCACTTTCGGGCAACTTGAATTTAATTCTACAAACTTGGGAAGATTAAAATCACCAATAATAGTAATTAGTTTGTTAGTTGAAAAAACTTCAAGTGCATCAAGAAAGATCTCATAATCGCTAACGGATGTATTTGGTGGTATATAAAATGAGGCCAAATAAAATGCAGTCGTGGAAAGCTGACATTTGCAAATAATATAATCTATCGATGGGACAGATTCAAAGAAATGAGATGCATCAATTACCTCAAACTTAAGATTCTTAGAAAAGCCTACAATGACACCGCCACCAGTTAACATATTTAAGGCATCATAATTTCTGTCACATTTGACAACATCATAATTGGGAGGAAATAATTCACTATTAGTAATTGAGTTGTTCAGCCAGGATTCAGTAATGATAATAATATCAAAGAAATGCTCACACGCGTTGAGATAAAATTCATGGGTTTTAGTGCGTAATCCTCGAGAATTTTGATAATATATTTTTAAATAATTGGGAATTTTGTTGGGCGACTTCAGTTTAAATGATTAGAAGCAAAAACAATAGTTGGCACACCATTTTTGTACTTGATTCTCAAATTACTTTCACCGCTCGAGACACGACGCTGTAATTCATTCTTAGTGTGTTTATAAAACTCAATTTGCATGGGAGTGCGATCAGACGAAATAATGCAATTAATAAATTATGTAGAATTTTTTAATTGTGATGCATTCCGCAAGGCCTTTGTAACATTGCCAACCGAGGATAAGCAAACTTTGAGAGGACGACAACGATCTTTCTTAGTACCATCAAATTTACCAAGACGCATAGAATGAAAATCTTGATCATTTATATCAAGTTTACGCAAGATCTTAGGGATATTAAGGGCATCGATATTTAACTGAAGTAGTAGTAGTAATTTCACAAATTGATCTAAGTGCTTGAAGTCTTACTTTTAATAAACCTGCATAAAGTGGATGCAGTGCTAATTGAATATGACATTTCTGTAAGAGTAAAAATTAAAAAATTGATGTGCCCATCAAAACTCAAAGTAGGTACTTTAATTTTGTTTTATGTTCCAATTTTTCTTTGACACATGTTTAAAATTTAGTGTCGTAAGAGATGTGTAGTGCGCAACACATAGTATGTACGAGTATATCTACGATACATGAGGTATTTTGTACTTGTGTGGTAGCAGAAAGAGTCATTCATCAGTAAAGTATATCAGGCAATTGTTTTCCTGTGTACAACTTCCTAAACTAAAATGAAACTTTCTATTAAGGACACCGCAGCCATTTAGATTTTTCTAATTTTGAACTGAACACGAGATATCTATATTTGCAAATTTAGAAAAAAGTTTACCAACGAATATTTTCTGAAAATAAATTAGTTATCCTTGAAAAAAAGAGCTAGACGCAGCAGTTAGTTAACTTTTCCTTTTGTATCAATAAAGACACAAAAAGTTTCCTAATGATGACCTCTTTAAAATTAATTAAAGTTGTTTTTCCAATCTCAAAAAAATTTGGAAGTTGTTTGTCGTGGTAACTCTGTTCTTCACACTAGCCGTAAAAGCTTCAGCACAACATGTAAAAATCTTTCGCCTGTCCTTGAACTTTGGACATTTATCTCTGAAACCTTTCGCTTCTCGTTAAACTTTGGACAGTGATTGTTCTTCTACTTGATGACTTCTACATATATGATCATTCTTCCCCAATCTGTGCATTTCAAACTCTACTTTTTCTCTGACTCAAATCGTTCTGTACCATAGGCTCCGTTGGTCTGGAGCGTGTTGCAATACGCCACTAGATGACATCGCCAACTCGACTTGTGTAAAATTTGTGCAAGGTTAGTAGAACTGATTTTATATCTATCAGGCTGCCTTGGTCTCATTTGAATCTGTAGTTTCACGTTTTCCCGTACGCTTTCAAGCTCTGTTTTTTATCTAACTGAAAACTTTTATTACCATAGGCTTTTTGGATCTAAAACATATTGCAATACCCTACTAGATGGCATCACCAATTCAGTCTGTATAGAATTTGCGCAATGTTAGTGGAACTGATTTTGTATGTATCAAACTACCTTAGTCTCATTCGAAGCTGTAGCTTCACATTTTCCCCTTACAGTTTCAAGCCCTATTTTTTATCTGATTGAAATCTTTTTTTACCATAGGCATTTGTGGACCTGAAAGGTATTGCTTTCCCCATTAAAGATCAGCACAAATTAATTAATAATGAATTTGGTCACTTAATATGACCTTATAACGCATAACGTAAGGAATTACATCGCCTCTTGATCGAGGCAACCTCATAGATAAAATGCACTTATTGTTTGTTCTACCTCTGATTCTACCAACCTTACAATTTGTACTTTGACTTTAGACACCCTATATTGAGTATTAAGCATTAGTTTATTAGAACTTTTTTCTTGTTTTGATCTCTACTATCACCTACCAAAGTGTGTACAATTTTTTTATTAACGCCATATTTGTATATTTTATAATAACTTTCATCCGACAAAGTAGTGCTTCACTTACAATTTGTGAACAAAATTGTTCAGTTTGATGTACATAATTTCATATACTATGAAAGCAAATGTCTGAAGCTTCATGGAAAAGTATTAAATTATAAATTAATATTTAAAATATATTTCGTAAGAATATGGGGACTCTGTTTTTAACCGTCATGATTGCAGTATCGAAACTAATTTAATATTTTTATTGAAGTTTGGTATTGGAATTCCACAGTGTTCGTCGGATCAAAGTAAATGCCGCAGGCATTGCGCAAATAATCAAAGTTTCTACTGTTATTGCATTCTGCTCTTTTAAGAAAAGGATGATTACAAATGTTTTGTATGAGTAGGATTAATAGCGAAACGCTTTGTGGAATGTAAAAGGAATATATTATGTTTTTTTTTAATCATAAAAATCAAATATGCGTCTGATAAACCGAAATCTCTTCTTTTCTTATCCCTACCCGTACAGTTCCTTAAAGGCATACACCTTAGTACGTACGTAAATATCTTTTCCTCAAAACTTCCGACAACCGATATCATAGGACCACGTGAAAGAGAATTTTTCACATTTTCGTTCGCATTTCCCCGGCGCATCCGCCGAAACACTCGAGTGCGGTTGCATTGTGCTAGATAAAGATGTAAACAAGACACGTTTCGCAAACATTTGGGCGAGTATCAAATAATCGATGCACGCGGAGCTCCAGAAGTGGGTCGCAGTTCAATAATGCAGCGACGAGCCAGCGAAGCTCTCTCTGTTCGTTCGCTCGGAAGACCAGATTACGAATGCACAGAACGAAAAGTCATTAGTTTGTTAGTTAGTTGGGAGTTAGTTTGACGCCTTGCATTATGAATCACTAAACCCGAAAAAAAGAAGTCGTCAATGTCATAATTTCGTGCACAAAGCCTGGCAGAACGCGAGGGAGCGCACAAAAGGAAAGACAATCTAATATTCCACGCCAGAACACGCTCTGAAGGTTGTCAAGATCATTGATTTACACATATTCAATTTCTCATAGTCCAGATGTAGGTTTGCGATCAAAAGAAATAAGGGTGGAAGGGTTTACAAGGAAATGACAGCGGAGTTGGTGAAGGATGTATTTTGAAACATACACTGACGATTCAAATTTCGCCTTATTCCATAGGATGGTTCTAAATTTTGCCCATTGTCGTCTTTGTTAATATAAAACTTTCAAGCTCTTACAATAAGCAAAGTAGTAAAGAAATCAAAGAAGTCATAAGGACAACAGTAATAATGAAATAGTTTTTTTTTATGTATTGGAAACAACAGTAAGCTATTATTGACAAAGGGAGAAATAACTGAAAGATGGAGTGAATATTCTGAAAAACTTCTAAGGAGTGACAATTAAGGAGAAATAAATGAGACTGGGGCAATAGGCAATGAATGCCTAATCATAACAAAATTTAAAATGAATTAAGTAGAACAGTTTGTAAAATTAGTTTAGAGAAGAAGATTTGGTTACGAAAACTCTTAGAAAAAACGGCCGACAAATGTTTTCCATCGAAGAGATGCCCTCTTCTCTCCATGATCCACGAAATTGTCCAATGTGAGGCCAAATGACGCCCTCGAGACCGTTCATTTAAAAAAGTCAAAAAAATTTGTGTCTTTCTCTGTCATCTTCTTCTTTTTCCTTCGTACTATTACTAATGTAATATTTTTATTTTGTTTATTTTGGTTATTCATTTTACCTTCTCAGTGTCTTCGCTTTCTTTGTTTTAGCAAGTCATTCACTTTTCTCGCTCTTCTTCAAGCACTATAATCTTTCTTTCTTTTATTTTTTTATTACTCCTTGGTAGTGTTGGCAATGTAATCGGTAATTAAATTTTAGGTAAATACTCGGAGATTTAACCAAAAATTGAGTAGATTCGGCGCAAATCCAGGATATCGCTAAATAATAATAGGAAAAGGGGAACAATATCTGGGCAACAAAATAACACAAGAGACGAACTATATATAAAACAAATAAAATAAAGCTAGAACGAATATTAAAATGTAACCAAACAAACAAGGAAAGATCGTTGAAATTAAATATAAAAATCAAGAAGTTTACGGAAGCGAAGGGTGGCGCAAGCGAAAAACTAAAAGAGAAGAGAAAATGAAGCGCATAATAATCAGTAAAATGAAGCAACAAAAGACGATCAAATTAAACGCAAAAATGAAAAACGAAAGACGGACACAGCGAAACAGAAAATGGCATAATTAATCACATAAAACGATATAGTAAAATTAGATTAGATGCAAACGAAAACGAAAGACGAACAACAAAACAAAGCACAACAAATGGCGAAACAATAAAACGAATTACCTCTTGCCGGAGTTGTCTTTATTCACTTCCACAATTAGATTTAACATTGCTTAACATCACTTAACAAAAAAAGTAATAATTATAATTCAATATTTATGTCAGAATCCTGACTCCTCCCGGTATAAAATGAAAATTTAGAAGTTTTTCTGTTCTATTATTTCATATCTTTTTTGGAAAATAGATTTATTATCTACAAAACCATAATATTTTTCGTATAAGTAATCGTAAAAACGGGGATCGGTGATTTACTTTTTTTTTGTAAGAAACTGAGAGAGAAGAATAGAATCAACCAATAAACATTAGTCCCCGTGGTAGCCTGACTCTCTCACTTTGCAACAAATTTTACACAAAATTTAACTTTGAATCATAAAGACCTAAATGAGAACGAGAGTCGAGCAGGAATATGGTATATCGCTTGGAGATTTTCAGTTTGGCCAATAGTGGTTTCATGAAGAGCAATGAATTGCCTTTACATGCGATTAGTAGAAGGAGACAGGAAGAGTGCGTGTTAGATTTAATGCAATAGTAATGTTGCCAACTTTTCGTTTGACAGATTCCCTAGCCGAAGGCCAATTTTTCTCTAGATCGTTAAAATTTTAAGCAATTCTTTTAAAGAATGCATCTTTTTCTAATTATTAACGATTGAAAATGGTGTAATAACTAAATTTATAAGCTGATTTAAAAAAAAAAAAAATTAAAAAAATCTTCTGTTTTAAAAATTTCATAGAATGGAGTTAAAGCTAAAGTTGGTAACATTATATATCTGGGAAAGCGATGATGAAACCACACTGAGTTAAGAACTAAGCCACAGGAAAATATTATTCGTTGAATTTATTGTTATTTACGCATTTAATTTTTATTTGTTATTTTATGTAATTTATATTTAATTAAAATATTTAATGAAATAACTTATTTATGAATGTGCTTTAATTTCTTGCAAAATAATTTCATTTAGATGAACTTTTGAATGCGCTTATAATTTTGATATATTTATTTTTGTGTTTAAAAGATTACATCCATACACGATTTCATTTTAACATCATCATTACTGGCTAACGTAAAAATCTTCAATCTGTATATCCAATAGAGTTTCAATGTTCCCCTTAAGGAAGAGATCCGAGATTACATAATCTAAATGGCCCGTATTCTCATCTCGTCATTAATTTAGCAACGCCTTGATTAAAATCTGTCTCACTCTCTTACGCATGAAATTCGCATAAAACTATATCGTTTGTGTTTATTTTAATCACGACTTTGGTTAGAGATGATTTTAATCATGAGATGAGAATACAGCCCGATGTTACTTAAATTTCAAATTTACTCTTTCTTTACTTTCATTATCTGTTAATAATTTAAAATGTTTATCAATAAGCAAGAAACATTTAATGAAATTAATCAATTGTAAATTTGCGGACAGCAAATTTCAGATACTTCTGTCATCTGACTGACGTAAGAATGAGAAATCTTTTTTGGTAAAAACACATCTTTGTTGTTATTTTGCTTGACGTTTGAAAATTAAATTTTGAAGGTTACTTTCTGTCAAGCATAAATTGTCGGATCTATCATATTTTAATATGTTATAATTATTGTCCAAAGAGGTACCGTTTAACCCTTCAAGAGAATATTGACACCGACAAAAACTATCTGCCACTGAATTGAATGCATTTATGTTCTGCGATTAATCCGAATTCGTTCCCAAAGTTTAGTTGACACTGCTATGTGGAATGACAATGGTGTCCAAAATTTTCTGTCCACAACTGTACATACTAATCTGTATGAAAATAAAAACATAATATTTGAATGTACCACATGAATAAAAAAACAAAGAGTGAAGATGGCGATGATGACACAACATGTGAACATTTTCGTTATCTTTTCAATGTTTTTATAACGTACAGATGCGGACAAAAAATTTCGGATAGGTTGTCAATTCACTAAGAAAATAATGTGAACCAGTCTCCGGAAACAAGTAACCTCGCAGAATGTAAATTCATGTGCTTAAATGTCAAATAATTTTTGTAGGCCTCAATATTCATTTAAAAAATAACATAATCTTCGGACAATAATATAATTCTAGCTAACTGACAAAAAATAAACTTCAGAATTTAATTCCCAAACGTCAATCAAAAGGATAAGAAAAGTGGTTTACATCAAGAAATTTTTCTCATTCTTACATCAGTGGCGTTCCAAATTTTCTCTTCGCAATTGACGTCCAAAAAAAGGATTCTCAGACTGCTGATTAAAAGAGACTTCATACGTCTTTGCAATCAAATTCATGTGAAAAATAGAAAAAAAGTGTTTAACGATCTTACCAACCAGCCTTGACATCGGGGAGCTCTTCTTTGTTAATTCAAATTTTATTGGTTTATGTTCGTTTTGCAATATATTTAAATTCTATTCATCGCAAAAAAAAAACATTATAAAAGAAAATAATCAATAAAAAAGGTTGTTAAAAATTATTGCCTAAAAGAAGTATTTTCACGGTGAAATAACACCAAAATCTCAATTAAAAAAAGCCCAGATAATAGTAGCGTCAAAAGCGCATCGCTACATAACATTTGTGGTCCTTCCAGCCGGATTTGAACCAGCGACCTATGGATATAATTTAAATATATTCCAAAACGAACATGACATTATAAGTACAAAGTTTTTTTTAATATTGAACCAGACAAAAATATGAAGGCAACGTTTCGAAATGTTGAATGTGTTCCCATCATATTTCTGTCCGGTTCAAGATTAAAAAGCTTTATACTTACAATTTTCATTGGACAAGAATCAGCTTCAATTATGAACATAACATTGTTCGGCTTAATTTCAAATTTGTGCGTTTTACTTTCAAAATCTTGATATCCTCCATGACCAATCATACGAAAAGTAAAGTTCTAGAACTGACTTTGCTTTCTAAAAACCATGATCTTGCTCTTCACTTCCGTACCCGGCTCGAAGGACCCAATGTTATATAGCGATGCGCTTTTGTCATTTTGTCATTATTATATTGTGGGCTTTTGTAATTGACATTTTGGTGTTACTTCACCGCGAAAATTTTTGACAACGTAATGTTTTTTTTTGTTGCTATGAATACAATTTAAATATATTCCAGAACGAACATAAACCAACAAATTTATACCGGACTAATGACCATGAGAAGGTGTGTCTCTTCTATTTTTGAACAAACAAAACAAAATGAATAAGAATGAATAAAGATAAGACCAAATCTGAGAAAAACTTTAGTTGATTTTCTTTATCTATTTCAGGCAATACAACCGAGAGTGTCTTGCAGAAATTTAGGAAAACGTTTTCTTTACGCTTTCAGAAGAAAGGTAGCAAAGAGACTTGTAGCACAGACCTCGGCGAACCATTGACGGAGGTGCAGGTGGAGCCTTCCGAAGAGGAGTCTCCGTTGCGTGTCCTTTCCTCTATCCCACCGTCGAGCAGTCAAGGCGAAAGTAAAGAGGATCATTCTGAGCAGAAATACAAGTAAGTAAAGACCAACTGGAGATTAGCAAAACAAGGGAATATGATGATCACAAATTAAATAAAGACCAACTTTATTTCCGATCGTTTTTTTGCAATTGTGACAAATGTAAATGTATGATTAACATTTCGGTTCAGTCTTCCACTCTTCCCATCAACATTTTAAGTGCGTTGTTAATATTTCAGATTTGGTCCATTAATCTGGCGCAGTAGCAAGGAACGTAAGAAGCTGAATAAAGCAGCAAGAAACGCCAAATGTAACAGTGGCGACAGCGGCATCCAAATAGAGGTAAGGTGCCCATAATGCTTTTATTATCCTTTCGTTTAGTGCTTTCACGTAATATCAGAGCAATACTAGTTCATAACCCGCGTCCATAAAGCTTACTGCTTTAAAGAGAGTCAGGATTTTTGCGCGCCAGCGCCGTTCATAGGTAGGCAAAAAAATAAAAATAAAGAAGCGAAAGCCTTAAAACACCACACTAATTTTTGTGAAATTTTTACTAGGCTGCGACTAGACTAGCTTGGTAAGATATTTGTTCTATGAGCATCACAATTCACCTCATTTGAACGTGATTTGCGTTTTTTGTAAGTTTAGTTCCTTCATGTAGTTTATTACACATAGTGTTTCGTTTTGCTACTTTGTGCTGTTGGAGTTTTTATTGTTTCATGTTTGATGCATACGATACTTCATTGTTACCTAAGACTTTTTATAACTGTCCCTAAGTTGAAAGCTCATCAACTATCATTATTTGGTCGTTTTTTGTGATTGTAAGTTTATATCTTCATGGTAGTTTTTTTTGCTAATTATTAATTCATAGGAGATTAGTGATTAGTCCTGTTTTAATTATTAATGATGGTTACCACTCGTAATTTCCAGGATTTATTGTTGTGCTTGCGAACTCCTAATGTATATCAAGTGATGTTGGACATAAATACTTTTAATAGTCGAATCATGTATAACGATGAGTTGCTCGAAATTATTCAGAATTGCTAAAATTTTCTACCATTACTTTTTGCTGATAGTTGCACTCTTTACCCTAAATGAATAGGTCATATTTCTACCATTTTAGTTATTATTAAATAAGTAAAATCATTTAAATATACATTTAAAATTTCGCGCAGAAACGTTAGTAACAAAAAGTGTATTTAATTAGTGGATCGAAACTTATTCATCAAATCCACAAAGGAAGGCATTTACTGGAGTTTTTTAACTGTGTACTCAAGACGGCGTTCCTTAGGAATCTATTGTGGGGCCAATTCTCTGTGTTTATAAACGATTTGTCAGTATTTCCATCCCGCAAAGCAAATCGTAATTTATATCGATGACATTAACTTTATTATATCTAAAGAGGACACCAAAATGCCCTTCAGGCAATTAATGATACAATTAAAAAATAATGTTACCGTTTATGAAAATGAAATTGACAACGAAAATATCTGAGTCCAACGATTAGCAACAATTGCGATAGTTCAATCTACTTATTGGAGTAATGGATGTTTCTGTTACCCTGGTGAAAAGTCAAACCTCTCTATTTTTTTCAGGGCACGACCATTAATATTTAAACAGTTGTGTAAAGTAGGTTTTTTTTTTTAAGTATGTACATCACAATAACTCCATTTCAATCCTAACTTGACAACTTATACACTTCGAAGAAAATATTTCCCTTCTTCTGTTATACTATTCGACTCATTTTAAACAAAATTCGACTTAATTTCGATTTATTCCTGTTAAAAACTGATATTAATGGAAAACGAGTAACAGGATTTAGAATACAGAATAATACAGTAATCACGAATATAAAGTTTAAAAATACAAATAACACAAATATTCCAAAGTAGAAGACAATAGATGAGTTAAAATAATTATCGATTGTAAAAGCAGAAAAAGCGAAACAAGTTAAAGTGATGAGAGGGAGGTGATCACTGATAAGTAAGAGTGAATTATGAAATAAAACAAAAGAAAGTCAATTGAAAATAAGATATGAAATGGAAAAATAAAATCTTGAAAACATAATTCAAGTCATCTTCAACTAAAATTATAATTAACTAGAATAAACAAGAAACGATACAACTTTACGTCAATTTAATGTCAATTAATGTGTAAAAAAATTAAAGATACGATACGAAGTTAACTGAACAGTTAAAGAGATTCGCATAAGACTTCAGCAGGGATACATCCTTTGCCAACTGATTTTTAACGTGGTCCTGCACGAAATATCAAAGAAATGTAAACAAAGTCTTAGAACATTGCAAGTATTTGATGAAGGTAGCTGTAGTAAAATAACCGAATCCATCTATACATATAATATGTTAATAGTAGCTGGATAAGTTTAATATGAATAAAATAAACAAAAACAAAGACATAATAAAGTGAGTTAATATTACAATACGTATGGAATTGTGGGAAGAGGTAGAAATGTTTAAGTGTTTGGGAGTAGGTGATAATAGTTAATACTGAAAGAAGTATCAACGACGAATTGAACGAGAGAATAGCGAAAACTAGAAGATGTTTAACTTCATAATCATAAAAAAATGATCAGGCAAACACGCCCCTCTGTAGGAGGGACAGACTTATTATTTCCTCAGGTTTCCTCGCGTTTGACCGGTTCCTCTAAACGTCCAGCCTTAAAAAAAACTGCTTAAATAAATAAAGTTGTTTGGAACTTAAAAAAAACTTATGTTACCGGATTGTTATACTCTAGTATTTATATTAGGAGTAATAAATCAGGAAACTGTCAACATAATTATGTCCACCTTATATTTGGGAAAAAAGAGATGCCAGAAAAGTCAAGGGCAAGACAAAGAAAAGCTGACAGTTGCAGAACTGACGTTTCTTAAAAAAGTTAAAAGGTCAGACGAAAAAGATAAGAAACGAAGTAAGTATGTAAGCCTACCGTCAATAATGAGCGAACGAATGAATGAAGAACGGCTAGCAAAAAAGGACGAAAAGAGAAATTGCGGAAAAAAGGCGAGAAAAAATACTGAACAGAAATGGCAAAACTCTTAAAACATGGTGTGATTGATGAGCGATGTCAAAAAACCGAGAGGGTTTAATTTTGCACCCACCAGGTCACGATAAGCTTGTCTCTTAGGAAGATTAACGCGGGGTGATTTTATTACGTACAAATAGGAAAGAAACAGTTCTTGTCATGCCTTCTGTTTCATGGTCTGGTTTGACTTAACACCCATCTTAATGATTCCGCCATCCGTACCCCCATGCTGATTACTACTATTGCCACTACTGACAGTCAAAAGCTCCTAACGAGACTGTTTATGAGTTTGCTATCTGCGTTTGACGAGAGAATCGGTTCTTGCACCTCGGGTGCCAAGTGTGCGTAGAAGAGAAGCATCAGTAGTTTATTCGACCATCATTGAGTTTGCTGGTCATCACATTTCCCGATGAAGTATTTTTAGGTAATGCGAAAACTATTAAAATGAATTCGCGGACAAAAAATTTCGTTCACCACTGTGCTTCTACCAATATTGTACAACTGAACCAGCCTGTAAGAACAAGCAGACTCACTTTCAAAACATAGAAGAGCCACGTGTATAGCTCATAGTGCAGTTATTACTTAAAGATACAAAGAAAACTCAAGTCCACTCCGCAGGAGTAAAGAGTAAAGATATTCAAAACGTAGAAGACCCACGTGTGTAGCCCATAGGGAAGTTATTAGTTAAAGATATAAAGAAAACCCAACCACAGGAGTAAAGAGTGAAAATGTAAAGAAAACTTAAATCTACTTCATAAAAGAAAAGTCAAATTTACTCCACAAAAGAAAACTCAAGTCGATTTGAGTTTTCTTTATATCTTTACTGTTTACTCCACTGGAGTGCATTTGAGTTTTCTTTATATCTTTAACTAATAAGTTCACTGTGAGCTATACACATGGGTATTCCATGTTTTGAAACAATTAAAGTTAGAAGAGAGTGTGCGCCTATGCAGTAGATTAGTTTTCTTTATACAGGGTAGGGCAAAAGTATGGAACCGGCTTAATATTTCGAAAACTGTTTAACGTATCTGTTTAAAATTTGGTATGTCCTTTAGAGTCAATAAGACCTACTTTACCAATTTCTCTCAATTGTTTATCTGCTCTTGTTTCTGAGATCCAATGCCTACTTATTTTTTTTTAAATGACTACCTGCTGATTTCTTTCCTGTATTTAATAGCTCGTTTAATTCTCTAAACGACTACATAAAAATATTTATCTATTACATAAGAAAATTTTCGAGAAAATAACGTTTGATGAAAAAGTTAAGAAAAATGGTCTAATGTTTGATATTCGACAAAAATATTAGTTTTAGCAAAAAAAACTAGAAGGCCACAAGATTATGGGTTGCTTTTAAGATAGAACTAATGCAAACTTCAATAAAAGTTATTTTTAAAATATGAATATATATATATGAATAATATGGGGAAGGACAAAAGCATGGAACCGCCTTAATATTTCGAAAACTGTTTGACGTATCTATTTGAAATTTGGTGTGTGATTCAGAGTCAATTGGACCTACATTACCAATTTATTTCAATTGTTTATCTGCTCTTGTCTCTGAAATACAACGCCTACTTGATTTTTTTTTTAATGACAACCTGCTGATTTTTTTCCTTTATTTAATAGCTTGTTTAATTCTTTAAACGACCACATAAAAATATTTATCTATTACATAAGAAAATTTTCTGGAAGAAAGCGTTTGAATGAAGAAGTTAGGAAAAATGGTTTATTGTCTGATATTCGACAAAAATTTTGGTTTTAACAAAAAAACAAAAAGACGCTAAAGAAAATTTTAATAAAAATTGCCTTAAAAACATGAAAACAAATATCAAATATCAGGGTAAACCATTTTTTCTAACTTTTTCCTTCAAACATTATTCTCTCGAAAATTTTCTTATGCAATAGATAAATATTTTTATGTGGTCTTTTAAAGAATTAAACGAACTATTAAATAGAGGAAAAAAATCAACAGGTTGTTATTTAAAAAAAATCAAGTAGGCATTGGATCTCAGAAACAAGAGCAGATAAACAATTGAAACAAATTGGTAATGTAGGTCCTATTGACTCTGAATCACACAGCAAATTTCAAATAATTACGACAAACAGTTTTAGGAATATTAAGCTGGTTCCATACTTTTGCCCTTCCCTGTATATTTAATTGTTTCATACGTAAGATGTTGACAACGAGAGCACTGTACTCTATTTTTTAATTCGTAGGAGTGCTTTGAAATTTTGGCGCTAAAACCGAGCCTTGTCATTGGTCAATTCCGGCCATCTACCAATGACAACGCTCATTTTTAGCGCCAAAATTTGAAAGGCCTCCTCCGAAATAAAAAACAGAGTATAATATAAATCATGTTCAGTAGTCGATTATTTTCGGAGGTCTCAATATTAAAGTGGATGGTATCTTTTTGAACAATTATTTTAATTCTAACTTCATTGAAATATGATACATCTGACAGTTGTTACCCGACTTCAAAATTTAATTTCCAAACGTCGTCGATTACAAAAGATAATAAAAGCTCATTTACATCCTTACGTTAGCGTCGCGTCGCGTCGTCAGTGGGTCCGAAAATTTCTGTCCGCAACTATACTCAGCACCCGAAGTGTTGTAATTCTACTGAATATATGTTTTTAAAGTTTGCAATTAAATAAGTCTTAAACTCTTTAAATTTTTTAAGCAACTGTTTAATTGAATCACTTAGTGTTGAAAGGGGTTAAGTCATTTTTTTTAAGTTTTGAGAAAACTAAAAAATAAACTGTTTATTTAATTTATTTGGAAATTTGTATTTCTTTTAAGTAAATATAATAGATGATATACTATTTAACCGTTGCTGCGTTGACCCTTTTCAACACCAAACAGTGCGTCTACATCTCTACAATATATTTTCGTATCTAACTCAAAATGGCCAAAAAGTGACATAACTCCAATGAATATGTCAATTAATTTAACCATTGTGACAACAAAAAGCGATGGAAGGAAATGACTATACGAATAACTCAACTCCACAACCATAGACTGAAAAATAGACAAGTTTTATTAAGTAAAAGCACGATTTAAATCTGTAAAGACAGAAAAATCAGAACTAAACTTTCTACAAAAAAAAATAGAAATTGTTTATCTCTTATGTAAGTGTAATGCCCGTTTGCACCACTTTCACTAAAAATTTTAAGTTCTACTTAAGTGGTTAAGCGACACTTTCTATTATGGGACTTAAAATTTCAAGTGAAAGTGGTGCAAACGGGCATAAATGTATATAACCAAAGCATGTATTTATTTATAACCATTTCAAAGAACTTGTTTACAACAGAACGACGCCACAGCGGTACAAATCAGACGATTCACTTGATGCTTATGGCCTTGCAGCACGCAACTTGTACCACCCTGTACACAGTAAAGAAAAATAATTGGCAAACAATAATTTTCTGGTATATTTAACTATAGTATTGCATTTTTGAAACTGTGATGTTAAAGTTTTTACAATTTTTTATCTATCATTTGACAAAAAATTTAATAGATGCGTTAATTTACATATTAAATAAATTCACACTCTCTTAGGTTAAATTATGAAAATTCGAATCATGTTATGGGATTTTTGAAATTAAAATTTTCATTAAATTAAAACTGTAAACAAAAAAATTGACAGCAGCTCATCGTAACATGTTCTGTACATACTGTATTTTTTTTTTAATCTCGAATTTAATAAATGGAGCAATCGTGTACGCATCACTTGATATAACGAACTCAGAACTTTTTTTGATTGAAAACCTGTATTGATTGGACTATATATTACAAGACCACTATTAAACCCGCCACCCGGCAAATATTATTAAATGTTGGTGGAACGATTGACCCTTACGTGTAGACCTATTCCCTTAATCTACTACATATTTGAAGTTGCCGAGTTTCCCGAAAACGCAAACAGAAGCCAGAGCGTTACGTAAGCTCCAGTTCATGCATCGAGGAAATCAATACAAAACGAATCTTAATTTGGAATCTGTCGCTGGCGTCGGGACGCGGTTTGCCTTTACCTGCTGTGGCGTGTGCGGTCAAAAAAATTGCCCTTTGTCTCGGTCAGTGCGTGCCCGTTTTCCCGAACGAATCGATTCGCATTACACATTTAGCGACATCGGGGACGGAAACAGAGCCGATCAATTCGCGTTCCTCCGGAGCGAGTCCGGGGGATCAGTTTGGACGCGATAGCGGATGGGAGCGCTACTGTCGTACACAAACATGGCGGCTAAGGCGAGTATTGAATTTCTCTATTTGTTCCGGATTACATTCCTTTAATTATAACCACCACGTTTACTTTTGCTTGCCTTCGTTTATTTGTCCGTATATAAAACTTTTTCGTTCCATTTTTGCTCCACGGAAAAACTAATTTTACGTGGAAAATGTAGGCACATTAAAACGCTTGATTGCATTTTACTACGCGCAGTAAAACATAACAATAAAAAAAAAGTTGTCATGAGGATGAACTTTGCGAAAATGCATGACGCCATAATGAACGTTCGATTTTCAAGGACACCAGCTATTGTTTTACTTGTTCAACCTAATCGATTACATACAATTACTTCACTGCAACAACGCCTTAATTTAAAAAGATAAAATGAGTTTCCGGGAACGAAATCTAAATAATTCATTAAAAGCAATAATTTGTGTTGCAAATTGCAAGTTACCTTCATATTTTAGTGAATTAATAAATAGCGCTCGTGAATATATCTGCAGCGGCCGTAATTTACATAAATCAAGAACTACAGACGGAACCTTTCTCGTACGTATAAAATTCATAACTTCATACTTGTAATAAATTATTAAAGTGATGCTAAGAATTTGCAATTGAAGTTTAAGCTAGTAATTTGTTTCGTAAAAGTTATGATATACTGAGGATAACCGCTGTAAAGTTAAATTTTTATTTTTTAGTTCTTAAATAAAGAACACATGATTTACTAACAAATTGACTTGTAAATTTAATAATATCCTACATGTAGAACACTTTAGGTACAAAGACACAGAACTTAAAAGTTAGGGTTGCAATCTAGGCCATAAAATTTTGGCAAATTTGCCATTTATGAATTCTTTTGTATATACCGTGTCCGAAAAGTATGTGCGTTCGAAACCGATACGTCGAATCCATTTGGGAAAGACGGGATTGCATCCATCTTTCTCGCTCACGATTTTTAAATTATGTAGCATCTCAATCGTTTGTTTCGCGAAGCATTTAAATTATTTCGCTGACAACGGATTCACGTCTGACAAGAAGGTAACGTATCCGTTGTCAAGAAAATAATGTAAACGCAAGATTTCTCGAATCAAACGCAAGCAATCTTGCGTGAGGAAGATGAGATTATGCAATCGTTGCGTACAGTTTTCGAATGCAACAGGCAATGTATTATACCGAGTATCCTGGGATGAATGGTCAATATTTCGTAAAGGTATAGAATTATGTAAAAACATTAACACAAATATAAACATGTACTATGCCCGCCAAGAAAAATCTGCGACAAGTCTTTGCGGGCATTTTTGAATTATTTTATTAGTTTGAATGCAACTTTAAACTTGTTTCTACGGTAACGTAAAAAAGGAACCAGTTGGGTAACGTAACGTAAAAAACGCAGAAATAAACATACGCAGGAATCAATAAATTGATATGTCATGGCAACAATAAATAATTCGTCATATTTACAATAGGATATGTTACGTGTCCCAGATTTTTTTGACGGGCATGGTAAAGTTGCGGCTCTTGAAAACTGGTACACTGGGAATTGGCATCGACATTAAAAATTCGTAATTTTGTAATGTGTAAATCAAACCTATCCATCATATTGATGTCGGTGTCAAATTTGACAAATCCTTAGCAGGGTTTAAAGTGATTTGAGTGACGTTTAGAAACTTCAAATTTAGGATCAATTTACACCGCCAAAACATCATATTTGCCGAAGTGTGCCAGTTTTCAAAGACCGCAATTGTACCATCACGGCCAGAAAATACAAAGCAATTATTTTTGAAGGAGTTCAAGCAAAATGTTATAGTTTAAACCCAACTTTGAACAATAGTCAAAATGAAATTTCTCTTCGTGATCTTACTTCGGCAATAAAATTGTTCTTATTTATTCTTAATTCATCGGAATTGTTCGTATGATATCACCATCATTTGATTTAGTAACAACTTCTTCTTTTTAGGATAAGCATTGCATCTTTCAGGTGTTTATAAATTTTGACAGGAAAACATCATGATTGGAAGTCTATTTTAACCGATAAAATCTTTGCTTGTTCCAGTATATTGTGACTCCCATGGTACATTCTAAAGAAAAATCAAATTTGCTTGTGTATCAACTAATACACGACATGTCTTTTTCTAGAACAGTGTGTCAACGAAAGACAACAATTGGAAGTGTTTGTTTTCAAGACTTATCTGCATACTGTTATGGCAACGGAACATGCTCTTACATATTAGATAAACACTGAGGGCCATTGGCACCACTTTGAATTAAAACCTAAGCTCTAGTTAACTCCACAGAAAAGATTGTTACAATAATTGATTTTATGGAAAATGATCACCAGAGCGATTGTATTGTTGTTACAGAAAACATTAATTTCACTTACGCTGAAATTTATGGTTTTCTTTCCCGCTTGTCGCTTTTGTGTGTTTATATCTGTATTGATGATTTCGAATATATTTCGTTTTTACAAAACAGCTGTTATCAGAACAGTCCGAGGATGTTACAAAATGTGTGAGACAGATTTTCATTTAGCTAGCATTGTTTTTTGTTTAATTTATACAATTGACAATAAAGTGGTGTGCTATGCTCCTGAGAAGTGAGCGTTCTTTTATTTAACCAGCGTTAATAATTGACTAGTTTTTGACTTTTCATTCTGTACTCCCACGAAATATTGACTATTCCTCCTAAGACCCCCTGTACAGATCAGTAGATATTATTTTATCGAAAAATGTTTCAAATAAAAGGTGTTTGACATTTAGTTTTGTATTAAAAAACAATAGCTGTCGTTGTCTTAAAAACAAAATCGTTTTTTTTTTCAGTTTGCTTTGACAGCACGCATTGCCACTTTGTATGGAATAACGTATTATTAAAGACCGGACGTTTTGGGTTGTTAAAAAGTCAAAAAACGCATGTACATGATTTGATGACTTAAGTAGGATGGCAGGTATTTATTTGCTCATAGCAGGTTCTTTATTTAACTTTGCTGGTTCTTTCTACGAACCTATAACGAGAAAATATGTACGTAACATCATAAATAAGTCACCTAAATCATTCGCACGCACTTTTTTTACGACCTAAAAGTCCGGTCTCTAGTTATTATATAGCAAACTGGCTTCAATTTGCCGATCCTAATCAAAAAGCGACAGCAGTATGTCGCTACTTAGACTTTTCGTTGTCTTTTTCATAAACAAAAACACAACACGTCAAAATTACTTTTTTTGATAACATACCTCCATACTGAATTGAAAGAGAATTTTTCTTTTCGATGTGAAACTTTGAAATGAAATTTTTTCTTCCGCAAGTTTTAAAAGAAAATGGAAACATACTCTCGATTTCGAAAATCTTCCAAATTATAAGTATACCAATAAAATAAGTAAACCAAGTAAACGATAAATTACGGGAACAGACTTGTAATATTTTATGGGCCGATATAAAAGATCTTTACAGGCTTGTACAAAATCGGATTGTCTGTTTACATCTCCATGACTACGTCTAGCTAGAAATAACGCCTTCGTTAAAAAACGTTTTCATAAAAAAATTGAAGTAAATTAATTAAAAATCGCCATGTGAAGGTGGAAATAAAAGTTTCTACGCAACATACTTTGCAATTAATCTTAACTATATCTTAAATTTGACTCGCTGGGTTATGAGACTCGCTCCTGTGTCGCTCGCCCCACAAACTTCCAGTTCTCCCGTAAAGATTGATTTACAAAGCTTGACACGTAAATAACTTTTACTGTTTAATCGAACTAAAAATTGTGTTCTGATATTAGAAATATCTATGTAAAATTTGGCATATTTTGGACATCTGCGCTCTATTGATGATCGAATAATTTCTAAAATTCATCCCAGCAACTACAATTTTTGTTTTATTGTGAGCATTTAGCATGTGCGGTACGAAAACATATAGGGTGTAAGTAACAAAAATACAGGTACTTTAGGGATGTATTTTACAGATCAAAAGAAAGAAAAAGTTTTTGTAAACATGTATACAGGCTGTTCACGGAAAGCCGCATTAATTGCTAACTTACTTGAATTTTTACGAAGTAACTTATATTAGAATTTCAGAACCTTTCCAGCCCAATTTTCTGGCAATATGGGAAAAGCAAATGATAACAGGTTTTTGAGATTTCCAATTATTTTTAACTTTGTTTAACTCTTTTTTTTAACTACACAAACGAACGGACGCAAGAGAATGCCAAAAAATGTTCCCTGGCGTCCAAAAGTGTTAGAATTAATCCCAAATTCTTATCTGTGTGTTACTTTTCGATAAATAATCAAGTTTTCACCCTAAAAGTATTACCTTCTAAAGTTAAGTTTCAGTACACTCTTATGAAAGAGACTATGAAAAAAATAAAAAAGCTTTTTAAAACGAGCTAAAAGAGTAATTTATTGACTTACTTGACGTTTCGCGAATATAATTATCTGAAATTCTCACGAGCAAGAGCTACCCAAAAATTAACTCTTATGAAACTTTTCTAAAAATTAAAAAATTCAGTGTTAACCGAAATTAACGAAAACTAAGTTGTTTTCTAACTTTGAGATTGTTGAATAAACTAAAATGAACACACGTTAAAAACCTCATTGAAATGTAGATTAATTTCCGAGAAATAACAATTTTACGATTTTGACCATTTCGAAAAACGCTATTTTCTTACTAAGTAAAATTCACTCGGTGTATCTGATAGGGGAGGGGCTAAATAGATTTTCAGACAAACAGAAATGATTGCCGTAAAGTTTTTTTTGAAAAATCAAATCAAATCACAACAAAGATTTTTTCCATTTGATGCCGACTTTTTGGCAATCACTGCATGTTACGAAATTTAGATGGCTCATAAAATCCTACGTATTTTTTGTATACCATAATCTATGTAATAAATCCTATTATTCTGGAGGTACAGTATGCCCTCTTTAAACCGAATCTCCGAAAAGCGAAGTGTTTACTCTAAACCAGTGGTAGTGAACTTGGTTCCTACTGCCCACTGATGGACGGTAGCGGACCAATCGGCGCGGGCGCTGCGATTACATACTAATCGACTGACACTAAAGTAAAATTACTTAACTACTTTACAAATCACCATTACTGTGGGGGGGTTAGACAATTTTATTACTAACAGAGATAACCAAAGAGGATGATAGATATAAAAAGGTTGACAACCCCTGCTGTACACAAATGTTCTGTTTACTGTTCATTGTCCAGTACAACGTTGACCGTTTCAATGCAATTTAGAGCAGAGGTGATTTCTAAAAGAAAGTACAATAATTTATCGATATTTTTTGGATGGATATTTTATCTTTTGTTCGATAATTCGAATGTTTTGAAAGTTCAGATCTACAGATTTTCATTAATACTGTCAAATTAGTCCCACCGGGCCTGATGGTAATCCTGCTAATGTATGAGTGGGTGTTTTCAGACATCTGCTAAAAAAAGTCAAGTAAATATCCTTGTTATACACTTCGGGTTTGTAAAATTTTTACATGAAATATTTTGCAAAAAAAATCTCGATCGAGTAAGTTAAATCTGGTTAAAAATAAACCACCTGTATCGCGATAATAAATTTAAGTAAAAAATATTATTTTTTAAAACGGAAAATTAGCACGCGCCGTCATTTTTAATTTTATCGTCAGCAATATACGAATTTCATTTCGCCAAAAACCGTTTCAATAACTGTTAAATTATAATTGCCGGCCATTAATCACAAAATGTATGTGTACGCACGCCGGCGCCGTTTTGAAAATGTAATTTAACTCCGTCGTGTTTGCCCGTCAAAAACACCAACAAATCACCACCACCACCCCTGTTTACCTTCCGCCCGGCCGCATTTTTTCAACCTGAAATCGAACGGTATTCGAAGATGTTTCTCTGGTAAGGTTGCAGATTATTGAGGAGTGCTTTGGGTGCTTGCAGATGGCACCGAGCTGCGGCGGTACGGCTGGCGACAGTTCCGAATCGCACGATACCGACCCGCCAGGTGACGAATTGGACAGCCCACCTGCCGTCCGACGCAGGGGGCACAATCCCTCTAAAGGTTCCAGACCCCACTCTGACCTGCTAAACCAAATACTCATTGATAAGTTCAAGGTTAGTAATCCTACGTTTTGTTTACCGTCTGCTCTGTTCATACATGGCTTCTGATTTACCAAACAAGATTTCATTGCATTTAGTTTACATCCTTCTAACAATTTCCAGGTTTTATTGAACCAATGAAAAAAATTATAGATCCATTCAAATAAAAATATTCAAGCAACATTTTCATTTACACATTATCATAATTAAATATAATTAATTAATTACCTAATCCACTCGTTAAAAAAAAACTTACTTTTTTAGAAGTGAAATTTTTTTTATTGAAAGAATATCAACGTACAAATGAAATGAAGCAAGCTTTTGTACGCTCTAGGCCTCTTGCAGGATTACGACGGTGCCTTGCTCATAATGTAATACTATTCTATTAGCTGCGCTATTTGTTCTCACCAACTTTCTATGGTCTCAGTTTGATTCAACAACCGGTATAATTTTTAACCAAATAAATAATGAATTGGTTACATTCAATAAACTTTTTTCTTCAAATAATAAATATACCTATTTCTATTATTGTACTGGAAGAAAGAAGGAAAACAGGCTTTTTCAAAAACTCATTTTGTTTAGAAAAAAAATTAACAAATTCATAGGTAAAAAATTATTATAGACCTGTTTCTGGGTCACCTTTTATCTTCTTCTTTACAAAATACTCAAAGCAAACAATTTTGTTATTATCTTCTCGTAACACTTTCGCCTAAATCAAACAACTGAGACACACTTAAAAAAATATTTGCCCAAGTGGGTCCGATATTGTAATCCTAATAAAACAGACGGCTAAGCGAAAGCGAAACCGACGCTAATCCGGGACGGAGATGAGGCAGATTCTTTTGGAATCGGCGCCGCTTCGTATAATTCGGTTTTAATTAACTAATGCAAATCTGGCGAACTTTCCCGGTCAAAGTTGGTAAGGCTCTTTGCGGGGCGAACTGCAGATTACGAGTTCGAATCTCTTATTGTTGCGACCGACTTTCCATTTAAAAGATTCATTTAAGGGTGAAATTCAGCAAAAAAAGAGAAGTTTACTAATTCCAAGTTGCAGACATTATTACAATCTGAGGGAAATTTTGGACCTCAAAATATCTGGGCAAATTTCCTCAAACTACGTTTAATGAGCGCGAAATTTAAATTTCACCTTTTAAAAGTTTGCGTGTTTACATGATCATTAAATAATCGTTTTTGAGATATATATTTCACTGACGCTGTCTATCTTATCTCGTCTGACAATCTATCTCATACGTCCGTCTTCATCTATCTCGTCTATCCAGCTTTTTCGTTTACAGACTATCCTCTGTCTTGTCTATTCATCCATCTCGACTGTCCATCTATTCATGTTTCTATCTATTCGTCCAGTGAGTACTAGCGAGGAAATATACCCATCGAATCATACCCGTGGAGGACGCCGAATAACGTGTATTACTGAAAACCGGTCCAGCTGCGGGCCTTTTGTATGGCAAAACGAACGGAGTCTCGCACTTTGTCACACTCATGTTGTGTTCTCTGGTGCTCTTTATTTTAGCCGTACAAGAGAGGAGAGCGCGCGTCCAAAAATAAGTTCGTTTTCTGCTCGTTCTTTACTCCTCCAGAGTTAAACCTCCATGCTCGCACCATGCAACTCTGAGGATTTTTTTTATTTGTTATTTCCCAGAAACAATCGAGAGTGAGGGTGCTCTTTTCAAGCGCCCAAGAGTTTCTCTGTAAGGAAGCAAGGAGATAACAATTTCAGTAAGACGTTATTAAGCTCGTAAAAAGTTTATTAATTTGTTATAAGTAATAAAAAACACCATAATAAACTAAAAGTACGGTCAGCAAAATAGGAGTAATATACAGAAAAAAAAATGTTTAATAAAAAGTAACACAATTGTGGTAAAATAGGAGACAGAAATAAATTTTAGCAAATATTCAAACAATTGCCCTACAATTGTACAAATTTTTTCTTCAATTGTTCAAATATTTCCTACAGTTTGTTTCTGTCTCCAATTTTACAACATTTTTTTTTTCTGTACCCCAAACCTTTCTTTCTTCAGTTTCTCGCTCGAAATCACATATCCAACTGACTTTTTTCTGTATTCTCATAGCACGTAGCATAAATTCCTGTTAACTCTTACACAAACCTGCATAAAATTGTTTCATATTTTCCCAGACGCTATTTCACTTTTCCCCTAAATGATGTTTCACTTTTTCACAAAAATTTTACCATTAAGGGGCGTATTCTGTAACTTATTAACGGGCTATTAAAATTTAGAGGTCCTTTAAAATTTAAAATACAGTTCTATGATTGGTTGTTACCGTAGCAACGAAATTTAACAGCAATTGTTACGCAACCATAAGAACAACCATCGACAGTAATCCACCAGTGACACTTCAATACTTACTTACTTACATACTTACTTAGGGGTACCAAATAGTGTTCAATGTTTAACTTTGGCCACTGGCGATCAAATTTGACTCTAATAAAAAATATATATATTTATATTGGTAATTCAGCGCTTCTTATTAACAGCAGCGCGAACGGCAAAGATGTGATGCGTGTTAAAGGCCATTACATTAGAATGTTTTTTACCATATAGAAAAAAACCATTACTGATACCTGATACCGATAATATCGACAATTAGATTCAGGCAGATACACACAGTGCTTTTTTTTAACTGTAGCCATAGGGATTTACGTGCTAAAAATTTTGCCTGGTGTTAACTTGTGTTCTTAAAATTTTAAGCTAATTTAAGTTTCTAATAATGAATTACATCATTTATTACAAATTACACATTGCCAGAATAACAGATTCATCATCAAATTAATTATTTTAACATTAAAAGTGAATTTTTTTAATGAATCGAATAAAAGAAAGAAATTAGTCGCTGAAGTCTAAAATGTCTATCTAACGAATTAGTTTTTGATTTTTATCTGTTTAGTTTTCACTATCATTGATCAAATCTGTGCTGATAGTTTGGTCAGGTTTGAAGTAAATCGCATATAGTTACAGAACCTTTTTAAATATCTTAAAACTCAGCGTATGAAAATTTCTTAATCTTCACAGACAGATTGATCTTGAAGAGTACTTTAAAAAACCTAAATGGAATTTTGCTGTAAAATAATTAGAGAAGCCAATATTCGAGCACCTTTAAATTAACATGGGATTTTCTATGTTGCATTTCAAAATGCAGCACCCTGTATACGTACTTTAGAACAGAGCCTCTCTAGTGGTTAAATTTGTTTTGCTAAAAACTGATACCTCCGATCATTTTTCCGGAAAATTATGTGCGATTCTACAAAAACAAGACGCGACAAGACAAACTCCACTTATTTTCTGCAAAAGTCGGTGTTTTCTACAAAAGTCGGAGCAAACCTGCACTTCTGTATGTTATATCGTGAATAGTATTTATTGCAATAACTACTATTACAATTTTTTATAATAACATAATAATAATAACATTACGTGAGCGATAGTAGTAAGCGTCTTTCTGCAAAAACCAGGCAAGTCCAATGAATTTTATGTTATTGTTCCTAAAAATATCATTATTAGAAATTATCTCATTTATCTCATATATGTATCATTTTTTAATTTGTCTGTACAGCTCTGTACAGCTGTTTCGTTTTGCTTTGATAGCAAGCATGTCCGCCTTGCATGGGATGAGTTATTATGTAGCAAACTGATTTCAGTTTGTCAATCCTAATGCAAAGTTAGGTCAAAAAACGATTATAAGATGTCGCTGTTTTAGCTACTCATTATTGTAAAACTGCGTATGATAAAACTTTTTTTATTTATATTCAAAACCACAATTTCCTTTCCTACTTTACTCAATTTTGTGTGTTTCGTTTTTATGCCTCATTATTAGTTGTTGCAATAGCTCATAATTTTTTGCCAAAAAGTAAAATGCAATTACCATTCTTATTCCCTTGTTGTAATAATCTGTTGTAGATTTAAATTTTGAATAAAAAAAAGTTCATTAAAAAATTCAGTTAAAATTTGGTTACTTTTGGCAGCTTCTCACCTACAAGACTGCATCTGGCAACACTCTTAGAGAAGATTTTTATTTTTTATATTTTATTGACGGTTAAAATCGTCAATTTGGCATTTTAAAAAAATCTAGGCTCCCCGTAGTGGTCGTTTTGCGAACCTAAATCTAGAAGATGAGTAATGTACAGTGCCCTCGACGGTGGTTAAAATGACCAATTGTTATATCACTCGTAACAAGCATAATAATCGATATTAAATGCTAATTGATCAAATTCTGCATAATACATATGTGCCATATTTTAACTTGGGCTTAACTTAATCCTGGCTTACACCTTTTAAGCAACTCAAAACTATTTAAAATTGTTAAGGCCAGTTGTTTATACATCGTTCAACTTTAACACAGTATAGAGTTTGCGCAAATACATTGTTACTTTATAAATGCAATCATTATAAAATAGGAAATGCAATCACTACTTGAACACGAACAGGAAAAGCACCGTATTCGACAATTACCTAAATTTAAGCGCATATTTTTCAAATTTTATGCTTTTCCCTTCCGTTTTGAAATAAGTTTTAATTCATAACGATGTGTTTATAACGTAACAGTGTCGATGTCAAAATTTGTCGTATAAATATCATCAATATCTCGCATATCCTGCGATAGAAATTAAAATTGTTTGTCGTTTCAAAAAATTCTTCGTTATTTCATTCTCTTAAGAACAATGTGCACGACTTAAGAAGTTCTTAAATGATACCTGTGAAACGTTTTTAAATAAGTCCGCCTTACGTAAGTTTAGACTTTAAGCAACCAGGTACTTAGATTCTTCTTAAAATCTGTATGTGAAACTACAAGTTAGTACTCAGGATTTCCTTAAGTATAAGAACCAACTATGAATACCGGCCTTAGCCACCACTATAACCTAAAAGCATGCAAACACAATTAGCGAGCATCAACTGATTGATTTCTCACATACCGCAATTGCATCCGTTAAAGGAAAATTAGTTTTCAAAATTTTCACCCCATAACAAACACCAATAAACCTAGGGGAATATAAACGAAAAAGTCGCGTTAGTTGACGATCAGGAGACGCAAATGTGACAATTTTACAGTCAGATCGAACGTTTACTATGTCCAGTGAGTCATTTATAACAACCCTGTAGATAAAAGTGGAAATTTCTTCAAGTTAAAACAATACCGGTTAATTTGATTTCAATTATTATTATTAATTGAAAATTACGACCTGCTCGTGAGCAAAGACATATTTCAAATATTAAGATGAAAGAAGTATTTATCAGTCATTAATCTACCATAAATTATTAGATATTCAGGACTCACAACCTTGCCATTTATTTTACACTCTTGGCATTTTATCACCAAATTTCTTATTAGGGCACTGCTGCCGGTTTAATGTTTCGCAAGGCAACGCTGGCAGTGGTCTTTTAATTTGTGAACAGTTAATATATTGTTACAGCTGTGACGCGCAAATAAATCTATTTTTAGTATGAATCACCCGATCTTACGTCAGAAAATGTTATCGCAATTTGTCATTGCTTCACGATGATTCTAGTACCTTCCAGAACACAGGGACCTACTATGAAAGCCGTATCGGCCCGCCAGTGGAATAGTTATAAGCAGGGAAGAGAAATCAGCCCACTTGTTCCGCGATCGGTACGAAAATTTAATACTCGGACTGTATTAGCTCCGCCCGCAGTTGTCTCACCGTTGCCTCTGGCTGCATCCAGGACAATAAAGATGTCGATGTAAATATTTAAAGTATGTGGTAATTTGCAGCACTTATCGCGTAAATTTTTTTTTATTTTCAAGGAGAAACTTTCTTCTATTGTCTCTCTAGGATGCGCGAGAAAACCCTTTGATGATTAAATACGTTTAAAATTGTATAGTCATCGGAGGAAAAACCTAAACGCGCAACTCGCACACCTTCCCTTTCCAGTCAATTACAATTAGAAGCATCGCAGCCGTGCAAAGGTGTAAGGAGTAAATAGAACACTGAGAGAGAAAAGCGTCCGTACTAAGTGGGCTCAATTCTTAACCCTGGTTATAAGTTAGCAAGCGAAGTGTTTATATCTCGAATAGTAGAAAGCACATTCTGTAGAAGTGTTATTTGATAGACAAGTGTTGCAGCTCATTCCTATTGTGTTTTTTTTTAATTGTGTAATTTAACGACTATAATTTATGAACCCCCAAATTCGTAACAAATTCTATTGAGTAACTTAAACGTTAAAAACTAACCAAAATTTGATTCAAACAACAAACAACTGCAGTTATTGTGAATATTATTATTTCGCCATAATAATTTATCTTGTGTTTTTCATTTATAAAGTGTTTTAAAAATTTGTGAAAAGAAAACATTAGATAAAAATTTATAAAACCTGCCCTATGCTCTGATAAGCATCTCCTGAAGATCTAGTCTGGTTACGGCCCTGGAAGCAATATATATGGTTGAATTATTTGAACATCTGACTCTTAAGGCAATAAGTTTTGAACTCCAAATGTAAAAAACATAAAATTATGAACGTAATATTATCTTTTTGTTTTATTATTTGTTGAATTGCAAAATATTTTGATTTTTTTTCTTTGTCTTTGTCTTTGTCTTAGTCGAAGTGAGTTTCCGGTAAAGAAAATTAAAAGGACCTGTAAGGGAAAGACAGAACTGGTTTACAAATAATTTATTTAAAATGAGGGACCATTTAAACTTTTTATTTGAGGTGAAAAAAGATATCCTACTTTAAATAACTTAAATATTTATAAGAACTATAAAATTTTATATAACAAGCAATTAGAATTATCAAAAAAAAAAATGCAAACGAGAAATACATAAAGAATTCGAATAACAGTGCAAAGGCGATGTGGGATGTAATTAACGTGCAAAAGAAGGCTTCACTTAATAATTTTCCCGTAGAGAATAAAATTTCAGCCAATGAATTTAATACGTTTTTCACAAATATAGCACACGAAACTATTTCCAAACTAGATTCATCGTCAACTTCGTTTGACTCTTTTCTTCTTGACGTCAAAAAGCCGGTCCAGAATTTTCATTTTAATGACGCTAGTTTCATAGAAATACATGATATCATGGTACAAATGAAGGGTAGTAAAAGCCTAGACGCATATGGAATTAACGTTCAACTTATTAAACATTTTGTAAACTTAATATATATTCCCTTTACCAAGCTTATAAATAAAATATTCCAAACCGGTATGTATCCTGATGCGTTGAAGTTATCGTGCGTTATACCAATATTAAAAAAAGACAACTCGGATGAATGCACTAATTATCGACCTATTTCTTTAGTCCCTGTGTTATCTAAAGTTATAGAAACGGTTAGGAAAAATAGAATAGTTTCTTTTTTTGAAACACATAACTTATTTAGTAGAAATCAGTATGGCTTTCGTAAGAGTTGCTCCACTGTCGCTGCCATAGATTCACTAATCGAATACATCACCAATGTATTCGAGATGCGAGAACATGCTTTTTCAGTGTTCTTTGATCTTTCAAAGGCTTTTGATTGTATCTCACATGATATTCTAATATCTAAGTTGAAGTATTATAATTTCGATTCAGTGAGCATAAAACTTACTTAAGCAATAGAAGGCAAATTGTTCGATATCAAGATAAATACTCCGATATGATAGACGTTACAGCTGGTGTTCCTCAAGGCTCCGTCCTAGGACCAATCTTGTTTTTGCTGTATATTAATGATATTGATCAATGTATAATTAATTCAAAGATACCGCTATTTGATGACACAACATTATTAAAAAGTGATGCAGTTTCATTGATGGGTCCCTAACATTTGCGGAAGCCGTAACAAATATTAAAAATTGGTTTGTAAGCAATAAACTTAGTTTAAACGAAGACAAAACACAATTCATGTATTTTTCCTTGAGAAATGTCGACGATTTTAGAATGTTTAGTTCACATAAAATCAAATATTAATAATTATGTAGACCACAATTCATATCATGAATACGACACTAGACAAAGTTCGAATATAGTAGTGCCCCAACATAGACTAAAAAAGTTTCGCTATGGTAGCAATTATTACGCAATTAAATTCTTTAATTGTTTAACACCTGAATTACGTGAAAAACCATTGCCACAATTTAAATCTACAATCAAAGAGTATCTGTTGAATAACGCTTTTTATTCCTTCGAAGACTTTCTACAGCTTCCATATGTCATTTAAAAAATATGTCCTGTCTTTTTATGAGTCTCTTTGTTTTCTAATATATGTAATTATAACTAAAATTTTATTTACATTTATTTTATGACGTGTGTAATACCTTGTGTATTTATCAATAAATAAACATTACATTACATTTATAAATTGTTTTAAAAATTTGTAAAAAAAAAGACATTAGATAAAAATTTATAGAACCTGCCCTACGCTATGATAAGCCTCTCCTGAATATCCAGTCTGGTTACAGCCCTGGAAGTAATATAACTAAGTTTAGAATTGAAACTCTTTTTGTTTTAATATTTGTTGAATTGCAAAATATTTTGATTTTTTTTTTTGTATTTTTATGTTAAATCGAAGTGAGTTCTGTTATTAGTTTTCAGTATCATTTCTGTTAATGAGTTAACACGAATCGTGCTGTGGTGTATGTGCATACTAACATTGGCATGATTATGATTGTGAGTCAGTAATTTCTGAGGTTTAGACGTCGGTCGTTATGACGCAGTGCGAGTTTAGCGCACGGAGTTCTTATCGTCGTCCGTTGTATTCCATTCGAAACGGGAAGTCTGGTCAGGAAACCGTACAAAACCAGTCGAGTAAAATAGTCCGCAGGTGTCGGGGGATTGCCGCGAAAAGGGTGGAAGGAAACGTACCTTTCGCCGGTGGCGAGGATAGAAGGAAGGCGCGCACGGACGGCAGCTGCGAGCGATATTTTACTTTTTTTTAAACCGACGTCGTACGTACATCACATACATATACACACACAGACGATATCCTAATCTAATTAATCTCGACGCTCATTATCGTATTTCCAGCTCGGCCATTGTACCGAGCGCGATTTCCGAAATACGCGGTGGAGTGGGCGCGCTTGAAATAAACCGGAGTTGAACGCAGTGATAGTGTTTGCTGTGTGAACAGTGTGTTTGTTATCTCGAGTTTGAGTTTTATTGTTCGCGCGGTGTTAATTCGTTCCAAGGATTCCAAAACTGGCTGATTCAGGTGTGATATTTAGTGTAAATATTATGTCTTACGCTTTCCTCCGACATTCATTCACTAATCAATACTCTACGAATGCAAACATCTTGACCGACCCCTGTAGTTTTTCACACACATCGAGTGTGTATGAAAATTTTATTTGCGAAATTAGTAAATATGATTGTGTAAACACGATTACATTAGAGCACCAGTAGTACATTTGTTCAAATTAAATTCAGCACAAAATAATTCATCATTACGCGTTAGCAACGAACATAGCAACCATACGTGTATGTAAAATATAGGATAAATGCAAACGTGTAATATTGTATTTAACTACTGCTATATTCAAAAAATATAAATACCTAGTCAATATTTTTTTGTTGGCTTATTGTAAGTTCTGAAATTAACTTTAATCCAGTTAATAGTTAATTTGCAACCGTGCTGAAATATAAGTTAACAAATAAGAATGATTACTTTTTATTTTTGAAACAGTGTAAATTGGAATTTCCTGACTTCCGTGTGCTGGTTGATAACAAAAATTATTGAGAAATTCATGCTTAAGTTATAAAAATTCTGATCGAACAGTTTTACAACGATATACAAAGTGTTCCTCTTAAGGGGGTTTCCTTTATACATCTCCAGTCACTCATTTAACAAAAAAAAATGTCTCAAATAAAAATTATATTAAATTAAAAGATTGCGAGCTGCTTCCATACAGTTCTAGTAGCGGATAAATTAGCCATACATACAGGATGCTGCAATTTGAAACGCAACATAGGAAATCCCATTTTAATTTAAAGGTATTCGAATATTGGCTTCCCTAATTACACTAGCCTGCGAAAAAATATATTTTTTTGCGGATGAGATGAGACTATGTGCTCTTCGAAGATTTCAACATTATAAAAAAGACTCTGTTATTAGTTTTTTTCTATCACGTCAGGATTCCAAAAAAAGTTATACTTTTCAGAGAGTTTTTGTTTACATTTTGTACCGGTACTTGTACACTTTATTGTCAGACATATAAAAAAATGTTAATTGCAAAAGTTTTAGAGATTTACCTGAACCGCTAGAATTTACTAAAAAGGCAAGTGACGATTGGAAATGAGAATCTTTTTTATTCTAATTGAAGTCAATTTTTGTCCAATTTTAAAACTGTCCAGTTAAAGTTTTAAAAACTATTGATTCTGTGATATTTTAGATTAAAAATTCAGTAAATTTTCTCGAATTAAAAAAACTTTCTCTTTTTACTTCCAAAAATGTATACAGTCGCACCTTTTTAACTCGAACCTCCACAAATCGACATTTTCTGGAAATCGAAATTTAATGATGATTCTTGCACATTATATGTAACTGCTATCTATTTCTTTAACTGGAAATCTCTATAATTCGTAATTTTCCGGTCCCTTGAAATTTCAGTTATGGAGGTTCAATTGTAGTTTGTCTATCAAAAGCCCCGTACAGTGAAGGTCGGCTGTAGTGAATCAGTTTGTAGAAAACTCTCGGTTATAACCCTACTAAATTCATACTTCGTTTTTATTTACCGGTTATAATGAACTTTGGATATAGCAAACCTATTTTGGCTTTTTTTTGGGTTCTACCACAAATGTGGCAAAACTGTTAGAATCATTTAGACAACGTCTTTTAGTAACATTTACCTTATCATTCATTTTTTCTCAATAGTTGCTAAACAGGAACACACGGTATAGTACAAACTAATATTTTGTATAGCATGAAACGTATAAACACTTAAGCACATATCTGTCAGTAATAACAAGTGGAAATGTGCAAACAAGGGAGTAACAGTTGGCTTATCGAAAATTATGATTAAAAAACCTACTTTGAAATATTGTTATTAAAAAAAAAGTGGTGCGTGATGAAAAAATTATTATATTTTTCTCGAACTCAGGAACACCAAATCTACTAAATACACCTAGTCTTATGTCATCCGCAAAACCTTCGCAGGCTAGCGTTATTTTAGCTAAGCAATTGCATTATCATCTTTCAACTATGAATATACTTCCTGTGTATCAGTCTGGCTTTCGACTTGGATTCAGTTGTACTAGTTCGTTATTAGATGTTACTGATAATATATTCAAGGCACTCGATAATAATTGTGTAACGATATTAATTGCTCTCGATTATTCAAAAGCTTTCAAAACTTTGAATCATGAAATTTTGATATCCTTGCTTAACTACATAGGGCTGGCGAAAGATACAGTGGAACTACTCCGTAGTTATATCTTAAATCGTAAGCTACGTGTGAAACTTCTAGATAAAACTTCAGCCTCACGGCTCGATTTTAGGTCCAATACTATACGCCATTTATGCCAGCTGTTTGCCTGACGCTCTTGCGCTATTGTATCATTTATAAGCTGACGATACACTCATATATTATTCTTTCCCTAATGAACATTTAAACGAAGCTTTAACTAAAATAAACGCGGATCTTCAAAATTTACTGAAGACATCGGAATCACATTTTTTTTAAATAAATCCGTCCAAATCTAATGTTATTGTTTTCGGGAAAGAAATTCTAAATCAAGATCTGAATATAAAATTTCAGGTATACCGTTGCGTATGGTAAAAACAATTAAAGTTCTTGGAGTAATGTTGGATAGTGAGCTCAGATTCACTGATCACGTGTCTTTTATTCTCCAAAAAGCTTATGGAATATTAAGGGGACTTTTTTCCAACAGACATATATTGAATAACAGTTAAACTTTTACTATGTGACTCATTAGTTTTATCATTTTCTAATTACTGTGTGTGCAGTTTACCACCCATGCTTAAAAAACTTAGATGCTAATAGAATTCAGCGTTTACAGAACTCGTGTCTGCGGTTTACTTATGGAATAAGAAAATTTCAGAGAATATCTCACATTGAAATGGGCCAGCTGGTTGAATATGTCACAGAGAAGATCTTTGCATTCAGCGTGCTTTTATTATAAAACTGTAAGATTCAATATACCGCCATATCTATGCTTAAGAATAAAATTTAGAACTGATGTCCATAATATTAATATCAGACGCAAAAATCTAATAGATGTTCCTAAACACAATTCTGAGCTTTTTAAAAGATCATTCTCGTACAATATTGGTCACTGTTTGAATACTATATTATTTGATTGGACATCACTCTCATTAAGGTCGTTTAAAATGCAATACAGGAGGTTTCGGCTTGGTGATACGACGTACTCATTATAGTTGCATTCTAATTGGTTTAAGGTTATTTATAATAGTGAATATTAATTTCTCTAAATTATAATTTTTTTTTCTCTGTTTTGTTTTTTTCTTTTTTTGTTGAAGGGATACAAGGAGGAACAGACAACTCTGTGGGTTAGTCTGATTGTATTCCTTTTGGCAAAAAATAGAATAATTTCTAATTTTTTATATATGTATGTCATTGTATACAAGTTTATCAATCATTATTATTATTATTATTATTATGAACCTGTCTGTGAAGTTTGAGAAATTTTCATACGCTGAGTTTTAAGATATTTAAAAAAAGATTTTCTAACTAAATTCAATTTATACCAAACTATCACCATAGCCTTGATCAATGATAGTGAGAACTGGACAAATAAATAATAAATTTAGTCATTTTTGAAAAAGATTGATAGAAAAAGCTTTTCCAATAATTTGTTTCGATATTTACTGATCAAGGCCGTGCTGATAGTTTCTAGTCTTTTTTAAATATGTTTAAACTGAGCAATTAAAAGATTCTCAAATTTTACAGACGGATTTTTCTGGAAGAGCACTTTAAAAAGTCTGAATGCAATTTTGCTGTAAAATAATTAGGGAAGCCAATATTCGAGCACCTTAAAATTAACATGGGATTTCCTATGTTGCGTTTCGAAATGCAGCACCCTGTATAGCGAGCGATAAATGCGAACATTATGGGTTAGGCTAACAGTGAAATATAGAAGTGTTATTTATTAAATACGTGTTGCAGATTATTGTTCGTTGTGTTGTGTTAAGCAAGAATTTAATTGAAGTTTTTAATTATTAGGTACTTTCTTTCGCTCACAAAATCGTGATCCAAACGTCTTTTGATTCAAAAGCAGACATTATTTTCTTTAAATCTCTCTATTTTTAAAACTTGTTTAGATTGAATCATGTTTATTTACAAATGAACTGTCAATCAAAAATTCAAGTCAGGTGTTTTGTTGCAACAACTACGAAATTCAAATCCAAACTATTCGAAACACGATTCAAATTTTTAAGCGAAAGAAAGCATCTGCGAAAAATTTCATTTCCGTTTTTTTTTTTAATTCAGCTATACATGCAGAGTGTTTCACTTAAGGCGATTTCCTTCATATCTCTCTAATTACTCAGTTTGCAAAAAAAATATTATGAAAGTCACTTGGTATGTTGGTATCATGTGGAACATATTTTAAAATTAGTTTGCTGTACACAGTGTTTCGTTTGGTCAGGGGTTTATGTCACTTCTTTATTTTAAATTAAATACCATATTTTCACTTTTTTGGACTCCGGATTGAATTTTAATGTGACTTTGTGTACTACACATACCGTCGTATTCACAAAGCATCATTTACTTTAAACGCTCCATTTAGTAGTTGGTAATGATTTATATGGTCCATTGAGGTTATTTGTTAATAAATTAAACAAAACCTTAACGGAAATTAATGGATGATTTACCTGCTTTCCGTATTCACAAAGCTTCATTTAGTTAAATTATTGTCAAAATAAATGAAACTGTTTATAAATTGGTCTTGCATGAATAATTTATCTGACATTTTTAGAAGTTAAATAAAATTGTTTAAAAACTTTAACTAGTAGAGTATATTATAACATAAATTGAATTTGCATTAATTATTAACAACTATTTTTTTTTTTTTTTTTGGAAAAGTAAGTAACTCAAGAGTGAAGATGAAAACAAATGATTTGTAAATACGACATCTGATTTAGCATTAAATTTACATAAATAAAAATCATTTATAAACATATCATTAGCTCTTTATGAATGCGGCTATTAGGGTCTAATCTAAATCATTTTCGCGTTTATTCAAGTTTTTTTTTTCTCTGTTGCACTACCAAACAATTACAAATATCTTCCGAACAAATGACGTTAGAGGAAACTTGCGGTTTTTTGTTTCACCTGGAAACGGTTTTTCAATTACACCGTAATCAAAAATTACTTACGTAATGTAAGTTCTTACACAAAAAATAACAAACTTAATATTAAAAAATAATCGTTATGGTAGTTTGAATAATCTCAACTTTATTAATTATTTCGTAAGAACTTATGTTACTTGGACGGTATAACTAAAAGAGCGTTTCAAGAGGAAACTTTTGCAAAAAAAACCACAAGTCTCTAATGTCATTTGTTCCGAAATATTTGCATTTGTTTGAAGTACTGCAACAGCGATCATTTTTTTAAAAAGGTGAATAATCCAAGAACGTTTTACATTAGACCCTATGTGTGATACACAAAGTCACATTAAAATTCAGTCAGGAATCAGAAAATATAAAATGATATGATGATATATAGGCTGTTCTATTTAAAATAAGGAAGTAACATAACGCTCAGACCAAACAGAATACTCTGGGTACACCTTTATAAGTTGTGGCTTACATGATACTAACTTTCATTCATTTATTCATTCATATTTTTTTGTAAACTGAGCAACTAGAGAGATATGAAGGAAATGTCCTTGAGTGAAACACCCTGTATGTACAGCTAAATTAAATAATAAATGTAAATTAAATTTTCCCAAGTATAATGTATATGACTTCGGGCTCCGCAAATAATAATAGCCGACTGATTTCAAAAACTTTAATTATACACTCGGTTAACACAATACAGACTACACGAACAATAATCTACAACATTTATTTAATGAATAACACTTCCATATTTCACCGTTCATTAGCCCAATATGCTCACACTTATCGGTCGCTAAAATTGTTCAAATCGTGCGCCCATTCGACTTATACAGCGCTTTTTTTTAAACTGTGGCCGTAGGGATTTACATGGGGAACATTTTGGCAGAACAAACATTAACACGATACAACGTTTTCCCCATAGCTAATTCATCCGCTACTAGAAATGTGTGGAAGCCTCCCGCAATCTTCGCGTACTCGCTGGAACATTCCATGACATACAGATGGCGTGCCTTCGAAAACATTGTAATAGTTATAAACATTTCCACCAGGATTGCCAGATTGGGAAAAACTCTGCCATTTGGGCTACATTTTAGACATACATATTTGGTGTTTAAAAATCTTACTTGGCGCCTGACACCTGATTTGGGCTACTTTTGTTGCTATGACGCTTTTTTTTTGGCGGGAGAATCCAGGCCATTATCATTTATTCGTCTATCCATTCTTCTTCAGTTTTTTTCTCGTTTTTGCATTTTTTTTTTCTTTTTAATCGAATTAGTTTTCGCATTTTCTTACCTCTCTTTTATAGTTCGCTTTTGTGTCCTACGAGTTTGTTTTTACTTGCAATAACTTTCGACGATTTTAATTTTTTTTCCATCGTGGTAGTTCAATTTTTTTTTAATTCATTGTATCTTTCACATTTCTCTTTAGTTTATTTTCATCAAATTTATTTTTAAATTTTGTTGATTGACGTTTTTTTGTAGTTGTCTTTTGTTTTCTATTGGTTGTTTTTTTTTTCGTCTAGAGATTAATTTTTTTTTTGTTCATCTCAGACCTACTTGACATTGCGCAAGATTTCACATAAAATCTTGTACGAAATGAGAGAGAGGCTACCATTAGTTGAATCGAAACTTCTTTGTCACTTTGTACAAGATTTTATATCAATTCTCGCATCGTGTCAAGCGGGCCTTAGACGTCAATCTTCTTTTGGTTTTCTTTTCATGTTCTTTATACTCTCGTACTATGTATTTCTCTTTTGCTTTTCTTATGGAATTGATTTTTCACATTTTATGGACGCTTTTTTGTAGTCCATCGTTTTTCATTTGTTTTGTGTCTATCTCAGTTGTGCGCTTTGTTTTGGTTACTGTATTTTGGTCGTTCATTTCTTTTTTTGTTTCTTTTTATGTTCGTTCCGCTTGGTGTTGTCAATCTTCTTTTGTTTTTTTTTTGTTTACTTCATGCCCGCTATTTTATTACTATTTAATTTTTTTGTTTCTAATTTTGTTTGTTTCATTTGTTTTTTTTTTAATTTGTATGGGGGTTTAAAGTTAAATAAAAGCAATACCTCATCGTACGTGTGTGGTGTGGTGATTAAGAAAAGCGAACGTCAAGGTTTGAAACTGTATTAAATTCTTTGTTGTCCATTAGAATTGAGCAAAATTCCGGAACGTTTACCTCTTGCTGTCCGCGATTGTACAAGTTTTTGAAGAAATCAATCAATTAACGATTTTTTTAAGCATTGTAAATTGTATATTATACATTCTTTACTTTTCCACACTGTAAATCCTTTTACAATAAAATGGATGTAATGCAACTTATGATGGAAACGTTTTCAAAACATGGAGTAAAGCAGTTAATAGTACTGTTACAGCCGTGACGCGCAAACAGATCTATTTTTAGCATCAGACACGCCACCTTGCGTCACAGAACACGACTGAAGCTACGCGGTCATTCTAGAAATTTCAAGCACAGAGGGCTCTGCTATATAAGCCATACGATCCGCCACGAGTTCAGTTATGAAGTTAGCGAGCGAAGGATTCGTACCGCGAATAAATGGTACAAGTACATTTTGTAAAAGTATTATTTGATAGACAAGCTCGTTATAATTGTGTTGTTAATTGTGTAAAGCGACAGCTTTTAATTAAAGTGTTCTGAAATTTAACGACTATAATTTGTGAACCCCTAAATTCGTAACAGTACAAATCATTGTGACAAGTTAATTCATGATTATTATTGAAACAAGAATAGAGTTAATTTAAACTGTGATATGGATATTCCACCGACTATTATTTCTTTGGCAGATTCTGATTCAGATTCGGTCTCTTTATCTTCGGATTCAAGTAGTGAAGACGAGTCTGATGATTCCTAACTGCTCCTTCCTGGTTCTAGAAATTGTTCATATAGTTTGGATTTTAGATAGTTTTACATTATATTTTAATTTATGTTCTCGTTTATTTTTTTCTCTGTAAATGCAAAAGAGTGATTACATATCAGCCTGCGTATTTCTATGAAAAATTCGTAAGTTCTTGACATAACGGATAATTACATTGTTCAGGAACAATAAAGTAAAAACCATGAATTTATCACAATTATGATCACAATTGAAGATTGGAGCAAAGCCCGATGTCATGCAAAAAGGCTCTATGTACCTGTGGCTAAATAAAAAGTGTCATAAAGGAATCACAGATAGCAATATCTGTATGTGCGTTTAAGATTTAGTAAAATAGTTCTTTCTTAATAACCTCTAAACATCTTTTTGGCACTTAGACCCTTTTGAAGTTAGGGTCTTCAAGTATAAAATTTAACACCACGGATCTGTTCATCACGTCTAACCTTGACTTTTATTTCAAAACACTACTACTAGTCAATTTTGTTATCTAATTTATAACTCTGCACTGTTGCCGGTTGTACTTTTTACAAGGCAACATCGCCAGTGGTCTTTTAATTTGTTATGATAATGATATGAATCACATTTGATTTGTTGCTACTTTCATTTAATAAATATCTTTTTTAAGTTTTATAAATTGATCTATTTACCTTATTTATATGTAGATATAAATAGTTTTTTTTGTGTTTAAATGGAGTAATCCAATCATTTTTTACTAAATTGAAAAGTAAGACTGTTTATATAAAGCTATATCGTGTCTTGTTTGTTTTAATCATAACTCTAATTGAAGGCGACTTTTAAATACTACAAGATGAGATGATGAGAATAAAGATCATTATTTATAAACATCTGCATGTTAGGTATGTCCTTATTGAAATGTTATATATTTATTTACAACCACGATACGGGATTATAAAATAATCAGCCTGCAGTCGTCTCTCTCGCACTATGGTCTTATATTCTGTGTCTGCTCTGCCGGATCACCTATATCATTATTATTACACACCGTGTTTACGACGCAAAACTTTTTTGCGAAACGTACCCAACGTAAGCTTAGCAATTTCGATAAATGACTTTAGATATTAAAAAAAAAACTTTTAAAATCGAAAACTAAAAATGCACTCTTAATTTCCTTATGTAGATAATAATTATGTAATCAGCCTTTGAGTCACGAATGTTTTAATCAGTCACATAGGTTCTTCCTCTTTCGCAAAATTTAATCAGCCACGAGGTTTTTTCTTTTTTTTTATGCAATCAACACGTTATATGTATTTCGTTTTTTCCAGAGGCGTTTCAGTGGCTTCGTGTGTTTAAATTGTGCTGAAATTTGTGGCTTCCGTAATTGGTTCGTGACCTGATTTTAGCGTTTTGGAATCTAAAAATACTCTACACTGAATTGACAATGAATTCAAAAAGGTAAAACGTTACGCAACTACAAGCGTAAATAAACTTTAGAGGAGAAAGAGTATTTTCAATATACAGTAGTGGGCAAAAGTGTGGAAACACGTGAACACTTTTTTTTATTATTCTTTGACTTTTTATTTTTTTTCTAAATAAATTTCTGAACTCTAAATTTAACGATTCAGTCCTGTAATGAATACTACCGGTTAAACCGCATTATACGTCGACAGTTTCATTTCTTGCAAAGTAAGTGTTCATTTGTAGACACCAAATTTCATAGGTATATCTTTAACAGCATATTAAACACTTAGGTGTTTCCATAATTTTGCCCATCGCTGTATTTATTGATTTTTAGAAATCAAAAAAAAAGAATGATGTTATAAAAGAGGCTAGGTCTGTTTTTGATCCTGAAACAGCTTTGCGTTTTTCATGGGTATAATGTGCAATAAAATCAAATGCAAATTAAAGAAAAAATTATATTCAGCTTGAACAAATATTTATGTTTATTTTAATTTATACAGCAGCGGCAGTTAATTTTTAAGCAGAAGTCCGGCGGCTTCCTCATAAATCTGGCGTGTTTACACTCAAGTTCTAATTTACTAAAAATATATAAAATTCATTTGGAATTTAAAGCTGCAAAAATACATCCTTGTCACAACAACGAGGATGCAACGTCACCTAGTAACCGTTAATTTGATACACTGGGACTGGGCTTCATAAAAACATTAATGTAATTCTGAGGCTGGATTTCATAAATAATGTAAGTCAGGATTAAATTTAACGATGAGTTAGAATGCAACACCTATTATGGCGTATAGCATTTTCTGTCACAGTCTAATTAACCATTACATTTAATCCCGATTTAAATTATTTATGAAATCCAGCTTTAGTTAGAATGACAGACATGATAACGTGTAGCATATTGTAGGGTCACGTTGGGCCGTTTTCATAATCAGACTTTAAATTTAAAGTTATTATAACCTAAAAAATACATATGTTTCCCTATACTTCAAGTGACTTTAAATTAAAGCTTCCTTAAAATCTGATTATGAAAATGGCCGTTAATCTAGGTTTAAAGGCCGTTTTCATAATCAGACTTTAAGGAAGCTTTAATTTAAAGTCACTTTAAGAATAGCGAAACAAATGTTTTTTTTTTTTAGGTTAAAGTAACTTTAAATTTAAAGTCAAATTATGAAATCGGCCTTTAGTGACCATAAATTAAAGCTTCATTAAAGTCTGATTACGAAAATGGCCATTAATCATTTATACAATCCACCCTAAGTGTGATTTTTTTTATATTTCTCCTGGTCCTTTATTTTAGGAAAAAAGTTTCGTTACATTCGCGAATTCAGAAAATTTGTGTGTTTTGTGTTAATTGTACCGTTTAACCTAGATGCTGTACGTCATTTCTTATCTTAAATTAAACGCTTGCAAAAAAAATAACTTTTAATAAATTTGGAAAATGGGCGGTTCTAAATCTGGCAGGAACAGGTTTGCCAGATTTGATGATATTCCGCCGTTTGGGCTACATTTTTCCTTTCGTCTTTTCTTTTAATCGAATTTTCGTCTGGAACTTCATTTGTTTTTTTGTTCATCTTAGTTATCAATTTTATTTTGTTTCTTCACATGACACACAACAAAAATCTACGTTTTAATATATTTGCTTGTTTCTTGTTCATTTCATATATTTTTCTTTCTCTTTCGTTTTTTCTCTTAATCGAATTGGTTGTCACATTTTATTGACTTCTTTTTACAATTCTCTTTTGTTTCACTTCTTTTTTAATTAATTTTATGCTCTCGTTTTGTTTATTTTTATCAAATTGATTTTTACATTTTGTTGACTGACTCTTTTCCAGTTGCCTTTTGTTTTCTATTAGTTTTTTTTAATTTTTCGTCTAGAACTTCATTTGTTTTTTTTGTTCATCTTAGTTAACTTTATTTTGTTTCTTTTGTGTTCTTTATGCTTTCGCACTCTTTTGCTTTGTCTCATACAATGGATTTTTCGCTTTTAATTGGCACTTTTTCGTAGTTCATCGTTTTTCATTTGGTTTGTATCCATCACAGTTGTGATCTTCTTTTGTTTTACGCAACACTTTATTTCGTCGTTCACTTCTTTCTTTGTTTTGTTTTTTATTGTATTATTTACTATTTTATAGTTTGCCTTTATTCTTCTAAAAACTTGTCGATCTTCTTTTGTTTTTTTTTCGCTTCATGCCTTCATATATTTTGTTGCTGTTTCTTTAGTTTCTCTTTTGTTTCTGATTTCTTGTAATTTATGTTTGGTTTTTTTATTTGTTCTAATTTTTAATATATCAAATCAGCGATTTTTTGTTTCTGTTTTTTTTTTCCTCATTATTCGAATATTCATTTTGTTGACAATTTTCTTTTGTTCCTTTCTGCTCCTATTTTTAACAAAGGAAAGAACTGTCAATTTTTTTTGTTTTTATTTATTTTTTACACTTCGGTGTTTGAGGTAATTGGACTACTTTTTGTAATACGATTGACTATATTTTTCCAAAAAAAAATCTGGCAAGCCTGGGTCCTAAATAAACTGAATATATTCACTCCTCAGAGAATTATTGTATAAACTTTTGCTTATTATTACAGGACGGAATGATATATTTTGTTCGGTTTATTTCGAACAAGGCGGCAACGAGCATGTGTGCATTGACGCGTCGCTGCAACGTTTTACGGTTGCCGCCTCGTTTGTATTTAATCGAACAAAATATGCGTTTCCTTATTTATTACTAATACTTATGATGAAAAACGTCAATGATTAGTTAATTTGTAGCTAAATACAGCCGCACACAGTACTGCCAGTTTGGGAAATTTATCGCAAAATGGACTATGCGGTAAACAGCAATTGCGACAAAAGCTTATGCAATTCGACAGGCCATACTTTTTGTATAAAATTTATTAAAAACGGAGAAAAGTATGCAATCAACCAATAAATATTCGGTATAGTAACTTTTCTTTCTCATTTTGTAACAAATTTCAGAAAAAAATTAACATCTTTTCATTCGGTTCTTTGGAACTTTGACGTAATTTTTTTAAAAATCGCGTGGAATATACAGGGAGTGATTAGGAAGGGACCTTTATGACAATTATGTGACATCTGCACAATTCTTTAAAAAATCGGCCAAATCGGGAGTGGATAAGAAGTGGGCGACATATGTAGCTGAGCCAGGCGATAAATGTTTACAAAATACTGGCTGCACTGGTCCGCACATCAACAAACAATTAATAAACAGAACCTAATAAAACAAAAGAAAAATAATTTTTAACCAGGGAAAAGAATTAGGTCCACTTAGTGTTTGACACTTTTTACACCGAATGTACTATTTACTCCTTCCACAACTCCGATGCTTTTAAATTGCTATTGAGTAGGAGGGGAAGGGTTACAGTGCGAGCGTTCGCCCTTCGCAGAAATTATTTTAGGTGGGGCTAATACAGTCCGAATACCAAATTTTCGCGCTGCTCGCGGAACAACTGGGCCAATTTCTTACCCCTTAACACTGTAATATCTCGTCTATTCTCGTTGTCTTAACATTCTACAATTTTAGGTTATGTTTACATCAATCCCGGCATTACAGGCGCAATAATTTACGATAGACGTCCGAGATTTAGACAAAGATAGTAAACAACTCACAATCAGTTTCGCCCTCTGTGACGTTTACTTTCCTAGCCTATTCAACTTCTTAGTATATTCCTCATACGATGGTTTCTTTCGTCCTTTTGTATTAAAAAAAAAAAAAAAAAAAAAACTAACCCAAGTGCCGAATATATCTGGTCATTGTCCTAATTGACGTATGCCTCATATTAGCCGCATTAAAACACTCTGTATAGCTTCGAAAGAAAGTCATTTCAGCTTCAGAATACATTCAATTATTTATACCCACGAACTCAATTATAAAAAAATTAGCAGAAGTAAATCCATGAGTTTTTCTCATTTATTTGTTTCGTCAACTAACTTTTGAAGGAGCTTCCGAGTTTTCTTAAAGTGTTTTACGTACACAAAAGAAATTAGTTTTCTTCTAGAAAGGATCGTGAATTTTTCAAAAGCAACAACAGTAGAAAGACTACTCGAAATTCTTCCGGTCTGGTGGCCTCTGTCATGTAGATATGGTTGCCTATCTGCGCTAGGTGCATGCGGCTGCGCTGCTGTTTATTTATAACCGCTACCTATTTAATAAAACGGCTGCTCCTTAATTAAAACTGCAATCTATTTAATGAAAAACAGTTTTAATAAACAGCAGAGAAATATGAACCTTCGAGGATAGTGAACCTTATCTACACGACTAAGGGATAGGCAACCATATTAACACGACTAACGACACCAGATCGAAAACATTTGAGAAAATGGCGAAGAACACTTAACAACAAATAAATAAAGTTTGGTTTTTGTACATAGTTTCGAAATGTCCTAAGTCTGGTTATAATGCGACCCATGTAAATCGGACACTCGCTCCGATTTTATTGAAACCAGACAAAGCAATGACTGTAGTCAAAAAATGCCTGCTACATTCCAACACGAGCAGCGCGATTAATTATAAATACGCAACGCCCGACATTTATTGCACCAGTCACTTTTGCATAAATGAAAAATTTTCAGGCCGAGTTAAAGTCACGTGCACACAAACACCAGCACGTGAGGAGGGCGCACTCGGACTTAGGTGGCCAGAGGATCCTCCACTGGGAGCCGAGGTCCTCTTACCGACGCCTGATGTCGTCGCCAGCGCCGTTGAGGATGCGCCCCCAAAGCCCCAGGAAGAAACCGCCGGACGCCCCCGGAGGTGTCCAGCTGCGCGGACCCCACCGCCGAGGCCAACTCAGACGGTCTCTCAGTCAACCACTTGATATTGACAAGCTGTCGCCGTTGATGAGAGTTAAAGCTTCAGGTATGTTTTCATAATTTAGTATAATTATCACTTTTATCGTTTAAATAAAACCGTTGCTTATATGCTTATTACGTTGTTATTACCTGCTATTACTGTTTAATTTGTATGTATAGACAGTATCATGTAAAATTCTTTCATATACAGGGTGATTCAGAATAAGTGTCCAACCCATTAGGAGCGTATTTCACTATGCTCTTGCAAGTGAGAAATTGCAAGAAATAAATCTATCAGAGGCATTTCAAAAATCAACCTCCTTTGAATCCAAAATGAAAATCATGATTCATTTCTTACGCATACATACAAGTCCGAAATTCAAATGAATGAATTGCGTGTTATATTTTTTTTCCGCAGAAAGCCATAAATAAAAACGTTTTACAGTTTCATTTCAAGGTAAAAGTTAGTGCTTCATTCTATTCCACACGAGTTCATTGCTCTTGTGACGCAATACAACTATACTAGTACCCATCAGCCAATTATATCTGAATCTTCAATGCATTTTATCTCAAAAACTGTAGATATTAGATCCCCTATTGATATAGACTTTTTGTTTTCGTTTTCTAAGTGCTGCCTATGGTTGACGGGTCGGACACATATTTTGACTCACCCAGTATAATATAAACACATTGTGGAGCAAAAGTGGACTTTTTATATTCGTTCGCGCAAGTTGTGAGGGCGAAATACAGCAAAAAATAAAACAGGGTTTAACAAAGGTATTGTCACAACACCGACGACATTGTATATCACAATCTAACTTGGACTTAAATTTAATCCCGGCTTAAATTCAATTTGTCTGGTTTAACACGATAGCCAACCTACTAAATTAAAATCACGGCCTACGGCGATAACAAGCTGTAAAGGAGTGGCCTAAACATATATAAAACTTTACAGCTTTTATATTTTTTGATTTTGAGGGCACTAAAAGACGTGAATAAAATTCAACTGAAACTGTCAATCAATTTTTAATTAAAAAAGCAATTCAAACATGCAGCGCCTATTACACGCAGATATTGAACACAAAAGCTCAAATAAAGTCCTTTTAGGCCTTTGGTTTTGCATTCTGTTTTTTGTGTGCGGAGTTGTTTCGAACAAACTGCGTTAAATATGCATAGATATTTATAACATGCTTTGCACGTTACCTGGTAACAGAATTGATCAATGCACAGCAGACTTTATTTTACGTTATTAAAAAAAATAGTGTTTAAGGTTACGTAATAATAATCGCAAACAGCAAAAGCGCTCGTACGCACATTACTAAAACAAAAACCAAAATGTAATATGACAACCAATAATATTAAATGCATAATTATATTTATCCAACACCTGTTTATAATGAAGTCATAATAATGCCGATTTTGAATGTATTATAAAGTCTATAAAACCCTAGTGAAATTATAAACCCATAATTAAATATGTTATTCTAAATCAACATTATTATGACTTGTCGGTAATATTGGATAAAACTATGTATTACACTCGTGACTTATTTGCCTTATAAGACACTTGTATAATAAATAGCTATAAGAAGAATATCATAGAAACTTCTTTACGAGTTCACTTTCATGATTTATGGCACTGTCAGCTGTCCTATTATTTATGTTAAAGAAATATCAAATTGTTAAATTGTATTTTAAATTTATAAAATGTTAGAATTACAATACAAAACTTTTATTAAATGGAAACTGACAGTTGACAACTATCCTCTCACTCTTGAACAGGGTTGCCAGATTTTTTTACAGGCAATGTTGACAAAATGTAGCCAAAAGTTTGCTAATTTTTTTAGTCATAAACAAAAAAGAAACACAAAATCTCGGCGATTTGATATATTGAAAATTGGAACAAATTAAAAAAAAAAACAAATGAAATCTGCCAAAAAGTCAGAAATAAAAGAGAAATTAATGTAGCTGCAGCAATAACAACAAAATACAAGGCGTTAGGGGAATAAAAAAAACAAAAGAAGTAATACGATAAAAAAATAAAGAACAGAAAGAAAACGAAAGATCACAAATGAGACACAAAAACAAATGAAAGACGACGAACTACAAACAAGCGTCAATAAAATGCACAAAATTAAGAAGAATACACAATACTAAAGCATAAAAGAACAGAAAGAAAAACGGAAATTGACGACTAAGATGAGCAAAAACTGAAAATTAAACAAATCTAGTAAATTACAAAAGGTAACCATAAAAAGACTCAATAAAATGTGAGAAAAATCAATTGCATAAATATAAAGAAAAGAGAAATACGACAGCATAAAATGAATTTTAAAAAAAGCAAAAGTACCAGTATACTAAGATGAGCAAAAAAAATGAACTCGTCGAGAACTTTTACAAATAAAAATAAACACGTAGGAAACAAAAGAAAACTGTAAAAAGCAGTCAAAAACAAAAGAGAAATACATAGCGCAAAAACCTAAAGAACAGAAAAAAACAAAAGGAAATCGACTGCTTAGATGAACCAAAAACCTAAAAATAAATGAATCTCCAGAGGACAAAAACTGAAAGGAAGCAAAGGACAAGCAGCGTCAACCAACAAAATGTGAAAAATAAATTATATAAAAATAAACAAGAAAGATATTAAAGCATAAAATGAATTTTAAAAAACAGAAGTACGACGATATAAAGATGGACAAAATAGATGAGGAGGAGTCAAAAACAAAAGAGAAATACATGGTGCGCAAGTATAAAGAAGAGAAAAAAAAGTAAAAGATCGACTGCTTACATGAATGAACCAAAAACAAATGAATCTCCAGACGAAGAAAACTAGTAGAAAACAAAATACAACTGTAAAAAAGCGTTAACCAACAAAATGGGAAAAATCAATTAGATTAAAATAAACAAAAGAAAAATACAAAGTAAAAAATGAATTAAAGAAATAGAAAGAAACAGAAGTACCACGATGGACAAAAAAGAAACAAAATAGAACTGTAAAAACGAGTCAATATAAAATGAGGAAAACCAATTTGATTAAAAAGAATATATCTGCAAAAAAGAGGAGAAAAAAGACGAACGGATAGACAAGAAAAATAATGAAGAAACGATGATTCTCTGACCGAAAACTTTTGCATGTCAGCAAACAAAAGGACAAAATAAAACAAACGAACCGTGAATAAAATGCAAAACATCAATTCTTTAAACAAGAAAAAAAAACAAAAAATAAATACGAAATGAACATCCTTGTCTGATAATACCTAAATTAAAGTAGCATCGTGAATGGTCTTTATTGATCGCACGGTATATATTTTCTTTGTCATTATGTAAAGAAAATAAAAGGTAGCCCAAATAAGGCGCCAAATAAAATTTTTAAACGCCAAGTATGTCTAAAATGTAGCCCACATGGCGAAATTTCATACAACCTGGCAACTGTGCCCTTATTACGTAGTACGTACTCTCAACTTTATTAAGAAAAAGTATCAGCCTACTTTAATGTAAGGTATTAATTTCAAGGTACGGTATCATCGCTACATCTTGACAAACTTTTATAGACACTCTGTATAAAACAAGACAATCCTGTTGCATATTTTTAAAGTTTAAACCACTTGATTAAACTTGATCTGAATACACAAAACCATTGGTGGTAGCCTCTAATTATTTTATTAGTATTTTTTTATTTAATTATTTCTGAATATTTTGGCTCTGTAGTTACCTTTCAGAAACAATGCAGAATGTTTATCGAATATATGGATTTTGTTTTCTTATTATGGTAATTGATAAATGTTACGGAAATGAACTTTCAAATACTTTACAATAATTTAAATAATTCCGCGACAAAACCGACCAATCACTGGTAGTTTTATCCAAACAAAGGCGTCGGTCGCAATGGTACGTTTGAATTCTCGCAACCCAGTGGTTAAAACAGTTGCCTGTAAATAATTAATTTAAATTGAATTTAAATTTTAAGTATGCATGCAATGAATTTGAACGTTTCTGTTGTAGTATTTCGAAGTGGTGGTGCCAACGTGTTAAGCGAAGACGAACAGGATCCTCGAGGAGGTACGTCCGACGACGATATGATGTCCGATTCGGAATCCTCCATTGCGTCCTTAAACGAGCGCAAAAAGTCGTTGGAGCTCGCAATGGACGAGGACGTCATAATTCTGGCGGAGGCCGTCTTCGACCACGTTGCCATCGAAGCCGAAGAGCTTGCCTTCCGCGCGGGCGACGTTATAGAAGTGCAAACGACAGCGAACCGCGATTGGTGGTGGGGTTCTTGCGACGGCAAAAGCGGCTGGTTTCCCGCCGCTTTCGTGCGGTTAAGAGTTAGCCAGGAAGACACCGTGGAAGACTGCCTGGCGGCAATGGCGTCGGGACGATCGGTACCGTCGCAAATCCGTAGGCGAACTAGCATATCACTCTTATCGAATGACCAAGTAAGAACTAGTGTTGTGCGGGAGTTGGTGCACACCGAACGTGACTTCGTGAAAGTGCTGCAGGACGTTGCCGAAGGGTACATCGCGGAGTGCCGGAAACGCAAAGACATGTTCAGCAAGGAACAAATAGAGACGATTTTTATCAATTTAGAGGACATATTAAAGTTCCAGTCGAACTTCCTCAAGGACTTGGAGGCCAGCATAGATTGGGACGCGCCGCACAAAAGCTGTGTTGGCGGGTGCTTCATTAAACACAAAGACGGATTCACCATGTACTCTGATTACTGCAATAGTCATCCGGTTGCCACGGCGACTTTGCAGGAGCTCTACCAATTTAATAATTACAGCAAATTCTTTGAAGCGTGCAGGTTAATGAGAGGGCTCATCGAAATACCTCTAGACGGTTATCTGTTAACGCCGGTACAAAGGATTTGTAAGTATCCTTTGCAATTAGGCGAATTGCTGAAGTACACCAAAGCCGACCATCCGGACTACGAAAATATAAAGGAGGCCCTGGAGACGATGCGACGAGTCGCCTTGCTAATTAATGAGCGGAAAAGGAGAATGGAAAGTCTTGAGAAGTTGGCAGCTTGGCAACAAAGGGTCGAAGGATGGGAGGTAAAGTAACTTAATTAGTGCGTTTTCAAAAACATCAATTGCACCGAGTGTCTTTGCCTTCTTCAGGACGACGATCTCATCGAGGAGAGTTCTCAGTTAATTCATCAGGGTGAAGTTGTTCGCGTTACCACCGGCATGTGGACTTCGAATATTATTTTATTCCTTTTTGATCACCAACTTGTCTATTGCAAAAAGGTACCTACTTATTAGTTTTTCCGCAAAATAACTTCTTTATTAATTTCTTGTTCTTCTTCTTCATTTGAAGGACATCCTCAAACGGAATACGTACGTCTACAAAGGTCGCGTACATCTAGACACGACAGAAGTAATCGATGTTCCTGATGGAAAAGGTATGACGGAATTTCACAACTAATAAGTTTAAAGCACATTAAAATTTATCACAGGATTTGTATTTATAATTGGACAGTTTTTAAAAGCTATTTCGACGTTTGTTCATCGCTGTACGTCGATAACTTCTTCAGGGTAAACAAAACTGTTCAAGCAATTATACACCCGGTGATCATTCAATCCGGAACATAGAAGGTTGGCATCACTACCCTTGAAAATGACAGTTTTAAATAAAATTATATTAAAAACATGAGAAAAATTCATTATTAAGGGTAATCCTACTGTTACGACTTCGAGATTCACAAATAATAATTGATTTCAAAAACTTTAATTAAACACCAACTTAACACAGTCCAAATTACTCGAAGAATAACATACAACACTTATCTTAATAAATAACTCTTAAATACTTCACTGTACTTCAGGTTGAGATGCTCGCACTATCGCTCGCTAAATGTAACTGTTCAAATTACGCCCCATCCTCTTTCGAATATCCAATTCCGCCGTTACTAGAAACACCTGGAATGCCGTCGAACTGTCACGAATTCTCTGAAACATTCCGGTCAGGTGGCGTGCTTTCTCCAGAACGCTGGTAAAAATGATTCCGTCAAACCGAGAAACAGACGGTTGACCAACAGATGGCGCCGCTTGTCGGAATATATAATTTATTAGCGCTACGTTTCGGATTGAAAATGATCACCCGGTATATTACAATTTTTTTTTTTTCAAAAATATCCGTGACAAACCAACTTTGATTTTATTTCGTAATAAAACTGCACAGTCTTTACAGATGATTCTTTCCAAAAGTCCAGTGACCTGAATAATTGCATGCAATAACTATTCACTAGAGTCACACTGTTTATTATTATTATTCTTGAACATTAACTAATTAATTTCTCACGTACCGAAATGGCGTCCGCTGTAGGAGAATTAGTTTTCAAAAGTACAACAACAAAGCATGAGTTACAAAAACGAAAACCTCCGATAAATTGACAAAATTGGCAGTAATTTAACAATCTGATAAAGGCGGAACATGTCAACACTAACTGTATCCAATGAATCATTTATTACAATTACGTTATTCTAATACAGGCTGCGGTAAGAGAACGGTCGAAGTGGTCAGACCAAATCACGTGATCACTTTTCACAATTGCTGATTGGTTAGAGGGTTTAGTCGGACCGTTGACTTGACGATTCTGTGCAATTTGACCACTCACTTAACTCGGCCATAATAGAACATTACAGATAAAAAAGGCAGTTAAAATTGGCAGCCAAATACATAAATAAAACTCTCTTATGAAGGTCCCGCCGTAATTACTTGTGAAAAATTTTTAAAATTGAAATTTTTAAAAGTGAAAATTTTATAAAATAAAAATATTTTTATTGTTCCTTCTCAAATCTCTATTTTTCCTGTTTAGACATTGTCAAAATTGTCAATTATTGGAGCAGTCATGTTGACATATAAGTTGCTATTAAAACTCCTAAAATATTTTTGACATAATTATAACTAGGTTTGTCATCAAGATTTAAACAGCAGGATTAAAGTTGTTTAAAAATCTAGAAACAATCCGAACGGCGAAGATATTTCAGTCACTTGTAATGAAACAAATGTATTTATTTTTATATACCAAATGGTCGTAAAACCCTGTAGCAAGCTCATGCATATACAGGGTGTTTACTAAACACACAGCAAAAATTAAGGGGGTTATTTCTTGGGCTATTTTAAGATTTTTGTGTCCTTAGATGACTTTCGGAAAGACGCTTTATTTCGAAGATACGGGGCGATAGAATTTTGGATATTTTAAAAAATTTAATGTAGTGTAAATATAAAAACGGTGAACTGCGTTTGGTCCATCGAGTATAAAAAAGTCCAGAAATCCGTATTTATCGCTTTAACAACATTCCAGTTGGTGAAAAGTGATATTATTTGCAGCATCGGCACATTTTCGTGTGGTTGCTCGTGAGTTTTCAATCGCAAATATGAAGATCGCTGAATTAGTTGAGATGGTTTTCATTTATGGCCTATTTGATCCTCAGAACTGGATTTTTTTCATTTAGGGTCATTTCAAGTCATAAGACATACAGTACCACTACTATGAAGAACGAAGAAGATTTGAGAAATAGGATAATTGCTGGGTTTAATGTGCAATAAGAATCGTCCCCGTGTTTTTTAACAAAATCAGCAAAAGGGAAGATTGGACGCATCCATCCCAACTAGTAGTATTTAGTCTTTTCAACAGTTTTTGTAATTAAGAATCTTGAAAGTAATATTAATTAAAATTTCTTTTTGTAAAGTTTTTGACAATCATCTCAGGACACAAGAATCTGAAACGGTAACTTTTTAATTTTAAAAAGACATTTTAGAGCAAAAATCTTTTCTTGATCGACATTTCATCCAGCTTTTGATCGTCCTTCTTGTCACTTAAATGGTGTCACACCTGCTGCAAATTTCTATTGTCTATGCCGATTCTGTCTTGCACTAATTTTTTAGACAAAACTTCAAGACGAGTACGCATATGAATGGAAGCAAATCGTTTGTAAATGCCATGGATCAGTTTTTTTTAGCAAGTTTACATTTCCAATAATTAAAGATAAAACATACGGCCGGCGTGTAGATGCTGTAGCTCAAAATTTATGTATTATTCATCACAACGAAAAGTTATTTGGGTTAACCAAATAAATCAAGGATATGGTATCACAGGAGACAATGAGAATAATATCACAGAAGACAGTGTTCAATTTATAATATTTAACAATTTCAGCCCATCGAGCTTTGTAAATATTTTGTCACTACCTTACAAAATAGTATTTCCAATAAATTCTTAAATAAAATAATAAATAATTCCGTATGTGAAACTATGAAGGAGGCAAATTAGCCACCGGTTTTATTCGTAACTAGTATTGCCATCGCATCCTTGGTTGTTGTATTGTAACTAAAAATTTTGATTGCGATATAATTGTGTTTTTCTCCAACACTTTTTCCCTTCCTGAAAATATTCTGTTTTAAAAACTAAAAAATTAAAACTTCAAGGACATGATGGCACCTTAGTGTTATTTCTCTTTCTTTTAAAAATGAACTGCACTGCTAAATTTTGCATTTTGAAATGTTCCCCATATTGCTAACTTGCTAATTTTTTGTAAGTATTTTACTTGAAATTTTTCTTGATGTTGATTTCAAGATGAAACTTTTGCAAAAAGCCACAAGTCTCTAACGTCATTTATTCGAAAGATATTTACATTTGTTTGCTCTTCCAATTAATTTTCTCAAAAAAAAAAATTGTTTCAGATATTCACATTGGCGTTACAGTTAGACACGCAATAAAACTTTACAGTGTGATAAGAGACAAATGGTTACTTTTCTGCTGTCGTTCCTTCTCTGACAAACAAAGGTGGCTCCAGGCGTTCGCAGAAGAAAGAAAACTTGTTGCCCAAGACAAGTCGAGTGGCTTAGAGTTCCCACCAGCTGCCAAGCAATTAGCTCGAGTCGCAGCCAGATGTCAGCGCAGACCTCCAAGAAAACCAGGAGGTGAGTTTCCTATATCTTTAAAAATCCGTCTGTTTCTATTAAGCCTACCAGGAGGTGAATTTTCTCTTTTTAAAAATTGGTCGGTTCTTACTAAGACAGTTATGTTTCAGGTGGCAAGAATTACAAAACTGATTCGGCATACATGTCTATGCTGCAATTAAACACACAAAATTCTAACTCACTGGGTCGCAAAGTCGGCAACTGGTTCACATTTGGAGGTAACAAGAAGCTGCGACATCAGCACCGCGACGTTTCCTGAGATAAGACGACGTTGCTGTAACATGTTGCGTTGGAAGCAGAACGAGATGGTGGGAACTGACACAACATGTGCAGTAACCGAATGATACCATTGCAATACTAGTGTACTAATAAATTTGAATCTATTAGTGATATATGGCTACTGCCAATTGTGCTGTGCAAATTATAAAAAAAAAGAAAAACTTGGGCCTAGCATCCGAGGGCCTGAAGAATCTCGATTTTCCTAATTATTTACGTTTAAGGTTTCTCGTTGACTGATACATTTTGTAGTTTTACTTTGTAACTCCTACTACGCACAATGTAACTTTCAGAAACTCAAGTGCTGCACAGGGTATTATAAACGCTAATCTTCCTTTCGGCAGTGTTTGATTAGAAATATTGCAAAACTGCGCCGCCGATCTCTAATTAAAAAAAAAAAACGTACTGTGCAACTGATTTAAAGAGATGTAATAATTTATTATTAATCAAGCACTGAGTGGATGGAAATGATGTGCCAATAACACAAAAGGATTATTGTCAAACACCCAGTGATAATATTGCATTATTCAAATATAAGGACCAAAAAAAAAACTTTAGATTAAAGGAAGTTTCAATGTTATTATAACTTGAAAGCGAATATCAACTTGCTTCTCACTGTTATTACTCACGACTATTTTACACTTGTAACGACACGTTTTTCTACTGTAGCGGACGTTCGATATGAAGTGCATAGAATCTTCTTGCTGTCTCAACATAAATTATAGCTAATTTATTTTTTAGATGATTTACACACGATTAGGCGTTATGGTAGAGTATAATTTTATAGTATTTTAGCGACTGTGTTGAATACGTACGTATCTTTTAGTGAACTGTCCGATTCTTTGTTGTATAATAAACCGTCTGTACATAATAGCACTCTTACTAGTGCGTTTGTTGATGATCTGTTTGTAGAAAGTTAATGTTATTGTTAATGATGAGTTTCTCGAACATTGCAATGTATGTTCCAAATTGATGTATTAATAATATTTTGTAATTAAGAGAATCTTGTTTTCTTTCATTAATTTTAGAATGGATGATTTAAAAGAGAGTAAACTATCATTTACCTAAATCAGGGTTTCTTTGATAGTCAAAGAACTTGCAGGGATCCTTCAGAGGTCGTCGAATCTGAGTCTATTAAATATAACTTATACAAAGGAACAGCGCCCCCTCTAAAAATCCTTTTGAAAATATTTCGTTATTAGAAAAAATCACGGACTGACTGACATCTAGGGAGAGTTTTGTGAAGGTCATTTTATGGGTATAAACATTTTTCTGTTTCTTCCCGATTTCAAAATAATAGATTTACAAAAATTAGTAATTTAATTTATTTTTAATTTGCAGGTGTGTTAAAAGTTATTAGTATATCATTAAAAATTATAAAAAAATAATTTTAATAACATGCCAGTTTATTTAAAAAATAAGAACGTTAGATTTTTCAACGAATTTTCTCGAGACATTTTTAATTTTTTTAATTTTTTTTTGCAATTCATGATTTAGTATTACTAGACGTTTTACTAAACGCCCAAAAATTACATGAAATTTAATTATTTTCTTAAATGTTCATTAATAGAGAAATTATTGAATGACCTTTAAAAATAATAAGCAAACACATGTTTGTTTAAATATAATAATTTGACGTTTTCAAGAAACCTGTCTTAGCATAGGCAAGCCTATGAACGCAGTCGTCTGTATGATTGCCTATACTGAAGATTGTATGAATATATATAAAATTAAAAATGTGATAAACTTGTTCACGAGTCACCGAGATTAGGCAACTCCTATTTTTTTTATTGTGTATTTAAAACAATTCTCCATTTATTTTTTTAATTTCAGGAAACAATTACTATATTGTTTTAATAGAAGTACGAAAGTTACTAATTTAAGAAATTCCACCTTCATATTAACGCAGAAAATTATTAAATTACCTTTAAATATTAGAAATAATTAATAATAAATACTATAAAAATTATCGTACACATCAAAATAATCAATTAAATTCCCTGACATTATGAACATTTTCCTAAATCCGACTTCCTGGTGAGTGGGAACCGTAGCATATACGGAAGAGATACTAAAACTATAAATGGGTGAAGATATACCGGGTGCGCCAATGCAAGTGGGCATACAAGATCGTTTACCAAGTACTCTAATCGCATAATAAAGGTTTAGTGTAGGTCGCCGATGTCTATCATAAAGGTCTGCCGATCAGATATTGTAATCTAATAGGCATAATTCACTTTAATAATCACGTGTACGTTTCATTGTTCTGTTACTGATGTATAAGCCATTCTTTATTTGCTTGTGATCGCAGTAAGCCGTGAATGTCTGCTGAGAGTATGGTATTCATGTACGTAACTCAATTGTGACAATGAGTGTCATCTCATTTTGGATTTTAAGGTTACTCCGAATTAGGCAATGTTGCAATATTTCCTTTTCATCACGAGGCGTATTCACGTCCAAATTTACATAATTGACAACACCGCTTGCTTGACCAATCTGACTTGAATTGTCACAATCTGATGTATTTTATAATGACATTAAATTATGGTTGAGTTAAGTCAATGGTCATTCATGTACGTAACTCAATTGTGACAATCAGTGTCATTTATTTTGGATTTTAAGGTTACTCCGAATTAGGCAGTGTTGCAATATTTCCTTTTCATCACGAGGTGTATTCACGTCCAAATTTACATATAATTGACAACACCGCTTGCATGACCAATCTGACTTGAATTGTCACAATCTGATGTATTTTATAATGACATTAAATTATGGTTGAGTTAAGTCAATGGTCATTCATGTACGTAACTCAATTGTGACAATGAGTGTCATTTCATTTTGGATTTTAAGGTTACTCCGAATTAGGCAATGTTGCAATATTTTCTTTTCATCATCAATCTGGTGTATTTTATAATGACATTAAATTATGTTTGAGTTAAGTCAATGGTCATTCATGTACGTAACTCAATTGTGACAATGACTGTCATTTCATTTTGGATTTTAAGGTTACTCCGAATTAGGCAATGTTGCAGTATTTCCTTTTCATCACGAGGTGTATTCACGTCCAAATTTACATAATTGACAACACCGCTTGCATGACCAATCTGACTTGAATTGTCACAATCTGATGTATTTTATAATGACATTAAATTATGGTTGAGTTAAGTCAATGGTCATTCATGTACGTAACTCAATTGTGACAATGAGTGTCATTTCATTTTGGATTTTAAGGTTACTCCGAATTAGGCAATGTTGCAATATTTCCTTTTCATCACGACGTGTATTCACGTCCAAATTTACATAATTGACAACACCGCTTACATGACCAATCGGACTTGAATTGTCCCAATCTGATGTATTTTATAATGACATTAAATTATGATTGAGTTAAGTCAATGGTCATTCATGTACGTAACTCAATTGTGACAATGAGTGTCATTTCATTTTGGATTTTAAGGTTACTCCGAATTAGACAATGTTGCAATATTTTCCTTTTCATCACGAGGCGTATTCACGTTCAAATTTTCATAATTGACAACACCGCTTACATGACCAATCGGACTTGAATTGTCCCAATTTGATGTATTTTATAATGACATTAAATTATGATTGAGTTAAGTCAATGGTCATTCATGTACGTAACTCAATTGTGACAATGAGTGTCATTTCATTTTGGATTTTAAGGTTACTTCGAATTAGACAATGTTGCAATATTTCCTTTTCATCACGAGGTGTATTCACGTCCAAATTTACATAATTAACAACACCGCTTGCATGACCAATCGGACTTGAATTGTCCCAATCTGATGTATTTTATAATGACATTAAATTATGGTTGAGTTAAGTCAATGGTCAAACTGCACGAAATCGTCAAGCGAACTGTCAGACCAAACTGCCTGACCAATGAGAGACTCGGAAAAGTCAGAACGTGGTGTAGTCTGACCAGTTTACCCGTTCATTTACCGCAGCCTAAATTTGTCTAATTTAAAATGATAACCAACCTGTCAACATAAGGTATATTCGTTTTAGAAAAGGTGGGTTTGCCACAATAGCGTCATCGTCAAGTAGCTGACGCCCATCTAGGTCAAGTTATGGTTGCATCAGAAATTGATCTAAAACGAATAGTTTGTGATGGGAAAATTGGTACCCAGAGAAAAGAAAAATGTTAAATCGACATAATTTTCGTTTGGGTACGTTCAATGCATTCATTTATTTAAAAGAAAAGCCATTATGTAATCTATTCAAGTAAAAAAATGTCTGAATCAACAAGAAACTGCTTGAATTAATGTAAACTGTGCATCATTCAAATAAATAAATGCATCGATTATATTCAAACAAAGATTTTTCTGTGTGATGAACACCGACCTTGCTGAAAAATAATTAAATTAAGGTTTAGTAAACAATACTTTGGTGTTGACGCAACTAAACCCTACTCTGGAGTAGGTGCACCATGAAGGTGCACATTGCGTCAACACCAGCGTTGCCATAGTGGCAATTAAAACGAATATGCCAATGTCAAATACAGCATGCCGAAAATCTAAAACAAATACACATTTCGTTGACGCAGGGGACTTGCGGCAACCCAAGTCATCTAAAACGAATATACCTATTAAATCACGGCCCTCTGCGGTTAGAAACAAAGGAAAACATTTGAATGTCATTTGATTAACCTATAAAAAACATTGCATTGAAATGTTTTCTATGTGAGTTTTGTGACTTTCTGACGCTATCGCACTTTTAACAGTGCGTACACAATAAAACTAACAAAAAACATTGATGGATCGAATATATATAATATAAGTTATACAGAAGAACATTAATTACAGCTGTTTCTTTTTTTAGAGTGCCTTAATAAGAGAGTGTGGCGCCACTTTTGTTCTAACTTGGGGAGGGAAGTTAATAATTAAGTAGTGGTTGGTCTGTTTATGGTTATTTCTTACATGTGACGATTACCTTCACTGCATTTAAATAAAGAAAAACATAAGGGATTAATTTTTGTTTTTTTTTAATCTGTGGTGTTTGCCCAACGGGGTCCTAAGTCATAGACTTGTTAGGACCTCAGGAGCAGGGGAGTGTATTTTTGTGTGTGTAAAGTGTTCCATGGCTTTGTTACTTCTAAACCTCCTCGCCGTTGAAGGGGAAGTAGTGTCGAATTTTCTCCCCAACACTAAAGGGTACCTGAAGTGAGTAACAACCCTCGAGAATTATCTCGAGCGGATGCGAACCCACGACCTTACAATTTCAAGGCCGGTCCCTTACCACTGGACCGTTCAGGCGTTTTAAAGTACATTTTTGTGTAGTTATTAGTATTATTCGAGGTTGTGGTTATGTTTTTATTTCCGTTTAGAAAATACAAAAATTAATCTTAACAATACAATACAATATCAAGAAATACTCACCTGAATAATAGCACTGCAGAAATCGTCACAATTTAAGTTAATTTTAGCTAACCTCTCGCAGAAACACGTTTAGAACAAAAATGGTTACCAACATTGGTATTTGGTATATAAAGTCGAAAATCGCTCGCGACCAATAGAAACCGACTTCACGTATGGCCACAGTCTTCTTTGGAATTAAAAATACTCCCATTTTTTTTAAGACAAAGTTAGAAGACACACCTCTTAACGACATGAAATATTAAATTTCGATTGAAACACCTTTTTTCTACAGATGGCGCTTAAAATAATTCGTTTTTACTTTACGAGTTAATTTTGATATAAAAATACAGGGAGATTTAGACAGCCATTCATTAAAAGTTTACGACTTCCCCTTCAAATTTCTATTCCGTACGTTGCAGTTATATGTTAGCGAGAACCAGTGGCGTACACAGTAAGGGGTTATAGGGGTTAAAACACCCCCCATATCAACTAAGTGTTACCAGTTTTTCATATGAAAAATCGCAACATTTCCGTATTAAACTTTCACCACTTTGCCAGTTAAAACAGCCAGCAGTGAACGTTCCTTTTCATCACTGAGACGCCTCAAAACGTATTTGAGGAGCACAATGTCTGAAAAACGACTAAATGCACTTGTTGTACTTAATATCCATCACAGTCGAGTCTATTTCAGACAAACTGGCAAAAAAATCACAGTCGAGTCTATTTCAGACAAACTGGCAAAAAAACCTCGACGACTTAATATAAAATGTCAATAAAATTGTTTGTATCAGAAACATCCTGTATAGACGCAAGAGAATTTACACCATACAACAAAAGCTTTAGTTTTATCACCAAATGCTTGTTAAATACACTAGACCTGTTGTAAAATCCACCAAGTTGGCAACACTGTTTATCCCTAGATGTGCTCAAGATATAATGTCGCTATTTGAACACGAAGTGTGTTGATTTAGTATTACGCACACTGACTGTACATTTTCTTTAAAAAAGATGTTCCTGTTGATATTCGAGTAAAATACTTTCCTTCCAAGGATAATAAATGGCGCCTCAAACAGTTCAGTACGACGCGCTTATTTACCAGGAATCAGAACATTTTTTATCCAACTAGATCTGAAAATAGTTGTTTTCACTATTATTCTAGAAATGCTGATTTGTTAACAAACGAATACTTCATTCAATACAGCATTAGAAGGAAAAAAAAGCAATTAAACATCGGAGTGTTTTCAATCCGTGCGAACTTGAGCATGAGAGTGTTTTTTGCCCAAGAATTTTCTTTTTACAAAGTAACAAATTCTAAAATCTAAAGAAAATCTAATTTTGCTTTATTCCATAATGTCGCGTTGGAGTTATAAAATTAATTTAAAAAAAAGTTGAAAATCTGTGGTTTAAATCTGCTATAAAATGTTAAGTAAATTGAAAACAGAACTCTCTTTCACTTTCATTTTCTTGGTACTTTCACAAATGATTCCTTTTTACACGTAACACACAAGTTTATGTGTAAAACGTAATTTATTCTGTACACAAACATCTCAGATCTCATTTTCCATTTCAACTACAGAAAGTAACCAAATAAAGTAACAATTTTCGTCAGAACAAAAAAATGCACGTTCGTTATGTGAGTAATAATAATCTTACAAACGATTTTAATACTGCATGATTACCTTACACTTGATATTATTGTTATAAATACTAAACATACCTACTTACATTCCTAAAGCTAGAACGGGTACAAACAACTACAATATACATTTACACAAACTTAATGCTCCCTAAATAAAAAAAAAATTATAAAACTAACAACGACTAGACTTACACAACTTGCACTTCCTATTTTCAACATCTGCCTCAGTACTTAGATACACGATTGAAGAAGTTACTTACTTTAAATAACCGTTGATGCTTTTCGTCAGACAGAATGCGAGAAACACGCACAGCAATTGTATAAGTCCGAGTCCGATTCCGACTCCGATTATAATGTTCATGTTGGACATGATGACGTTGAGTAGAGATTCATAGCAGCCCTTATCAGAGTATGAGTTGGTTTCTCTGGGGTTTGTTGTACAATCGGGCCATTTGGGTCGGAAGAGCTTGGTATCGCCTTCTAAAACGCAGCAGGATTCTGGGATGAGTTTGTTACCTACGGGTGTGAAGTCTCTGTAGTTGTCTACACCACAACATTGGAGCTGTGCTTGAAGGTGATTCCACATGAGTGTTATTGCGTTGGATTGTTCAGATGCAACCACGTATTGGTCTAGAGAGTATTTTCTGATGGTGGATTTTAGAAAATTTTTTGTTTCTCTTTGAGCCTGTAAAAAAAATTAATGAAAAATAAGTAGACCGACGACGTACAGCACAGCACAACAATGATGCGACTGAAATGCAAATTATAGTGCAACACCAGAACTAAGTTTGCTTTATTTTACATTATCTAAATATGAGTGCATGTTGTAAAATTGATTAACTTTTGAAATTTCTGGCTTTCAACAACTATGTTGTACCATTTACGTTAAACATAACGTTACGTTATGGATCGAATTCACGTTTTCACGTTTAAAATTCCTATGTGACATCATCGATAACAGCACGTTATGTTTAACGTACATGATACAACATAGGGGTGATTGGCATACAACGTTAGAGCCAAAACGTGATCGATTTCATATACAGAGCTCGGAAAAAATCCATAATGCTAAGTTCACATGTATTCCGAATACCCAAAATATTTATTTATTTTTTATAATTTTTTATTGTTTTTGATCGATTGTTTTTTTAAAAGAATTAATCAGAAACAGATCCGCAATAAATATTTTGCACATCAAAAATGCATCTGAACCTAGCTTAAGGGCAGGCAGATGGCTCAGCGGTTAGCCTAGCCGACTTTTAAAGTCGTGTCATTTGTCGGCGTGGGTTCGAATCCCCCCTGGGCCGTGGATGTTAATGTTGTCTTAAGTTCAGACCAACTCATTACATACTATGTGACTGCCTGGAATGTCTGTTACCGATAAGTCAAAAATGGCGGGCACTGCGCATAGCTCAAGATTCCTTTGGAGATTTGGAGAATTGGCGATGATTAGGGACGGAGTACAAAGTATGTAAGTATATTTGACGTAAATTGTAAAGAAATGTAAAGACAAATTAACAGAAACAGATGATAGAGCTAATGAAAAAGGCGCATGCGTCTTAAAATTGCCCAAGAAAAGTTGAAAAAGCTTGAACATTTTTTGGATATTTTGTTAATACTTCCCACGCCAGTAGGGGAAATGATCACGTGATCGACGAAAACCAATGACGGTTATTTCCAAATACCCAATTCTCCAAATTTGTAAAGCAGGAAAAGCTGATTTACCGTAGTCGAACTATGTAAATACATAGAACAAAAATTGCCTTTCTATGTCTGATAGAAAGAAATCTACATATGTCAACGTGTTTGTATAAAACAGAGATAGACAGGAAATTTCTTTTTTATGTATTTACATAGTTCCCTTTCTATGTATTTACATAGTTCCCTTTCTATGTATTTACATAGTTACCTTCCATTTTGTAACTTAATATCTAATTCTTGTACTTGTTTCCAGCACTGTTGTCAATTTCATGATTTTGTCACCAGTTTAGTGATCTTCATACATGTCGAAAATTAAGTGATTCCGTCGCCAGTTTTATGATAAAATCTAGTGATTAAATATGAGGAAAATTAAGTAATGCTGATGATTCTTATAAAATAATTTGTTTCAGTTGATTCTGATCCATTTTGCTGTAGCGATCGCGATCGGCCAACATAAAATGCTGAATTTCGATCGTTGTTTTTTTTTTTTTTTAATTACCCTAATGTTTTCTTAAACCTTTATTTATTTTCATGTTTTTTTTTGTTTTCTAAGGTGGGTTGACCTTGCTTGTATTACACTTAATTCTAACTGACTTTTGTTTGTTTTTTAATTTGTTACTTGGATTGAGTAGTGATAGGTTCAGTTGAGTTGACCTTGAGTTTGATTGAACTGAATTGTAATTGAGTTTTAATATTTTAAAGTTTCAATTTTTTTGGGTTTCAATTTAATAAAATTTTTATATTTTTCTATTTCTTGGGTTGAGTTGAACTCAGTAACGTTCGATTGGCCTGATTCCAATTGAGTTTAAATTTTTCGGTTGTTTAAGGCCCGGTTTTTTCATCTCTGCGTAAGAGACAAGTTGAGAGATTAAAAGCTAAACTGTGCACTAAATTGTCAATTATCATTATTTTACTTGACACTTACTCAGAGGTGAAAAAACCGGGCCTATGACGTTGAAAGTTTTATTTTTAATTTTTGACAGTTTTAATTTTTTTTTGCTGGGTTTATGTAGAATTACTCGATTCCATAAGAACAATTTTGTTTAGTTGAAGATGTGAAAACTTTCTCACAATTCATCGCCAAAATTATGCAATTTTCTTAATCTTTTAATATCTAAAACAATTTTCATTTTTCTTAACTTCAGAAAACATGTGGTCTAACTCTCGCCTAAGCGGCCGCCTGTTGAATGACGACGCGAAGATAGGTCATTGTTTAACTTTGACCTTGTGCACGAACGATGTCATAAATCATCCGGTCAATCAAAATATTTTAAACGCGTTCACAGAGAAATTGACATCACAGTCGAGTCTATTTTAGACAAACTGGCAAAAAAACCTGGACGACTAAAAATAAAATATTAATCAATCAATTTTTTATAAAATTTTTATATTTTTGAATTTCTTGGGTTGAGTTGAGTAAAACAATTTTAATTTTTTTAACTTCAGAAAACATGTTTGTGCATTCAGTACTGGATGCACAGAGGTTCTAATTTTAAAAAGTCGTAGTACATCACCATGAATGGCAACAATTGAACTCACATGTCCTTAACAAAAAGTTAATAGTTTCCGAGAAAAATGTATCGGTAGATTTTCACCAAACCGTTTGAGAACTGCTGGTATAGCTAAGGAGTGGACGGTGGTCTAACTCTCGCCTAAGCGGCCACCTGTTGAATGACGGCGCGAAGATAGGTCATTGTTTAACTTGACCTTGTGCACGAACGATGTCATAAATCATCCGGTCAATCAAAACATTTTAAACGCGTTCACAAAGTGCCTGGATTTAGTAAAATAAATAAATGTAACTTCACTCCAAGTAACTACAATTTTAAGTATTTTTAGATTAAAAATTAGTGCAATTCAAGAAGCTGCGAATGTCGCGTGTGGTTCGTTGTTGCCGAACAAGTTAAAAGAGAGAAAATTTGACATTTCCTTTTTTTTTCATGGACTACTTTCTTCGCTAGCAACGAAATTAGCAAAAGTTGATTTATGTTAATGGTAGAACATTTTTAAAGCGCTCGCCTAATTGGTGTACAAACTTTCGGATTTATTCATCGATAGTTGATATCGTAAAACAAATAAATGTATCATTACTTCGCTCAGTGAATTAAAATTTTAAATAAAATAATTAATAAACTATATCAGTGATTATTATTACGAAACGCTGCGTTGATGATCGGGTGCGTATTGGTGGGCGTGTTCATACGGATTACAAAGAAAGGCGTCATTGAGCTTGCTAAATATTTCTTTCTTGCACATTTCAGCAATTCCAAACAGGTGGTATCTCCGCAATTTTTTGGCTAGGCTATAATACGGTAGCCACCAAAAAATACCCGCAGAAGGTGGCATTTTAATGTACTTATACTGATGTTTTTTTTTTCCTTTACACACAGTAAGAAAACAGCCTGTACAATGAACGTAATTGAAATACTGTCTGTAAATTAATACAATAATCAATAACTGTCAATCCATTATGCATGGAAATTAAAGAGAACTGATAATTGCAAGTTAACAAAAACCGTACTGTTCAATTTAGGAAAGAATACATGCACATCATATACATTCCTCGTCGGTTTCAACTAGCTACACTGTGTTAATCAACACTATTATTAATTTCACATTTGAACTTGATTCGATGATGTATGTTCGATACATAAAAAATCGCATAGTGTTGATTAACGTAGTGCATTTACTTGAAACAGCCGAGTTCCGTATATGACGTGCATGTATTCTTTCCTGAATTGAAATCTAGGTTGCCAAACTATAAACCTCTTCTCAATTCCCTGACTTTTCCAGGTTTTCCCGGTGAATGGGAAACCTGGAGTATACATTCATCAGATGTTTAGATACTTTGCACCGTCTTTAACAGTCTTATGTATTTCCTACATCGTAAAAGAGATGCATCATTTACTATTTAAATGTGGAGGATAAATAAATAAATAAAGTTTTTCTTTTTGTTTTTGACTCACGCAGAAGAGCGCTTACCTTTCCTCGATACGCTGCAGCCAATCCTCCGGCTGTTATCTCCATAATTAAAATCAGCAACAGGCAGATTCCATACTGAAACATATAAAGAGGCCAATTATATCAAAATTATAAAGTAAATACACACGCACAATAATTCACTTAATAGCGAACACGTGTTTCAACAGCAATACAGTGATTATCAACGCTAAGTTCATATTAAATAATTTAAACAACGCTCTTAAATATTAGAAAGTAACTTTCTTATTATATGACATATGCTTCACTGCTCAAAGCTTAACAAGTAAGTCGCAAGAATTAAATCTTAGTTGATTGTTAAAATTTGGTACTTGGAATTATGACAGACCTTCTTTTAAGTAATTGGATATACTATCTCCATAGGGAATTTCCTTTAATTTCGATTTTAATCTGAAATATCGAACTTAAAAATTTAGTAGTTCATTTAAGGCATTCTATACAGGGTATGACAAAAATAGAGGCCGCTACTGATTGAGACGTATTCCACTCATCACATCATACATAAACATTAGTCTAAAAATTAGTCCTTTCAAAGTAATCATCAAATTGGTGTTGAAATATTATCCTCAACAGGCTCAGAATAGGTACACAATTTGTTTCAAGTATCACCATAGATAAAATCATTTTTGGACGTTTGACTTTTTTTAATTTGGATGAGTAAAATATGTACTTGAAGGTCTAGTTGTTTACTACACCCTGTATATGCGTAATTATGTGAAAACAAAATTTACGTATTCTTTCGTTGTCGAATCTTTGTTCGGTCCTTCTGCATGTAACAATATAATTCGAGCGTTGAGGCTTTTAATTGTAAGTGACAGACATAAATGGTGAAGTAAATACTTTGTGACCTAGTTGCTCCCGTAGTAGCACTATCTAGTTAACTTGTTAACAATGCCGTCATCGCGATTGTTCAGACATATCATTACTTATTTATTTACAGAACTTATCATTAGGTACACTGTGCTACTGTTGCAAATTCAAGCTTAACTTCGAATTAATAGCAAGCAAATTGAATTAAAGAACATCGAGAGAATAATGAGGTGCTCTATTTTATAGCTTTTTAACACTATATACAGGGTCGCAATAAGGTTGAAGTTAATACAATATTTGACTGAAACAAATACGAAAGAGTAAAATTCCTTGCAACAAAATCATGTAGAAATAAGATTTTATAAAACACATTTTACTAGTAATACTGCACTTACTGTGCATTAAAACTGGGTTGCATAAAACATTTAAGCCAGTATTAACTTTAATCCTAGGTTAGAATGTGACAGATGGGATTACGTCCAATTGATTGTGCGTTAGATTCTAAGTTAGGCTTAGGCAACACACACAAATGGCCAGTTGTACCAAACACTTAAGTCGAGCCTAATTTTAAGCACTGCTTATAATGTGACATTTAAGCATGACACAAAATTCAGCAAATCATACTCTTTTCAGTGCTTAAAGATAAATAAAGTGTTTGGTGCAACTGGCCATAAATGTCTTATGGTTAGAGGTGGATTGTAAAAAACATTTAAACCGATTAAATTTAAGTCTAAGCTAGACTGTGACAACACTGTACTGTGTATCATGGATCTCTCACATTCTAACTTATGATTAAATTTTAGCCAAACTTCGAATATGACACATTTAAGGTACAGTCTCATTCTAACTCGGGTTTAATATCAATTCTGGCTTAAATCTCTTAGGCCCGGTTTCACCATCACAGTTTAACTTTAAGCTCCGTTTTATTCCTATGGAAACAATTATCTTTACAATTGTTACTATGGGAATAAAGCGAAGTTTAAAGTTAAACTGTGATGGTGAAACCGGGCCTTAAGCAACCAAAGCTTTGACTGGGTTATAAATCAGAATTAAATTGAAGCCTAACTTAGCCTAACATCATCAAATCTATGATTTTCTAACTTAATTAGAATTAAATTTAATTCTGGCTTAAATATTTTATGCAACTTAGCCCTATAGTTCTAAGTTTATTTATTTTAAACGAAACATATTGGAGAATGTTACGATCCTATTTTCCTAAAAATTTGAAAACATTAAAAAAAATCTATTCTATAACAAATAGAAATGTTCACGACCGCAGTACAATTCAAGAAACAACGTTAGACCTAAAGTTCCTGCAGTTCTCAAGCAGTGGTTTCCACCTGATTTTCTCCAGAGAAAAGGGTTTCTAAGGGTGGATGTGTCAATTCTCCACAGAAAAAGGGTTTCTAAGGGTGCATGTGTCAAATCATTAATAATTATGATTGTGGCGCTAAAAAGTTAAAATGCTTTCTTACTTCCTTATTCCACGAGTAGACGTAACATACATACTACCTTTTCACTTTGTGACATTTATCTATTAAAAATACTAAAATTAATTTTAAGTTAATTATTAATTTTAGATTAATTACAATTATAAATTTTAGATCGCAATATGTGACAATTGACTGTCTTGCTACAGTGTGAAAATCGCTTTCAAAGAACAAGCTGTATATACAATTTTTTTCGACATTAAGAAATTACTATTTTGTAGTTAAAACCCTTCATTCGATGCACCTAATTCGTCGGAGTTTTAATACGATAAAGGTTAGTTTTTTAATGATCGTTTTCGTGGTCGCTGGAATGTTTAATTAGGCGAATTGCAAATAATTTCACGGTTTGCGTTTTACTTTAGACACTTGTTTAATATTTCGTTTTGAAATACTCCGGCCATGAATTAGTGTAAAATTTTCGAGGATTCGGTAATCCTTTTTGGTTTTAAATAATTATCTAAATATCTAGGAGGTTCTATTATTTTTAGATAGGATTGCATCATCATCAAACGATTGCAAGCGCATCATTTTTTCTGGCTCTTGAGGTTTGAAGCGGAATTGTTATTCCACGAGTTCTGATCTTCATAAAATTTTCCGCGTCGTCTGTCTTTTTTGTTAGATCTGTTTATGTGTTATATATTTGTGTATGTTTTTGCGAGCTAATATTTCGACGGTTAGTGTCTTTGGCCTTACCCTTAGTCTTTGACGTTATTGGTTCTCTTACGTCAGATCGATACCCGTTAGTCCCTGCTTATGTCACGTTGCTTTTGATTCGTGCAAACCCTTCTTTCGAACATTTGGCGGCATAATCGGTTTCGCCTCTTTATTTTGTGGCGCGCTTCGAAGCGTCAGTCCTTTTAGCGTTATCCCCAGCACCTGGTGATATTATATGTGGGGACGCTGCTCCTTTTCCACATTATGGCCGTCCTGACGATCGGTCCACGTTGTTTTTTGTTTAGGACCTGTGGAAAACTTTCTCGTCGTACGATGTTTCGTCGGGTCTGACTTGGTGCTGAAGGATCATTAAGCTCATTAAAAGTTTGTCTCAAGCCTCGTCCGTGGAGTTCCAGGCAATTCTGTTCACGTTAGTTTTGACAAACTTTTCTTCCTACACAGGCTTTTCATTTAGAGTTTTTGAGCACAAGTTTCTTGTTTTGGTTTATGTTTGACGACTTAGTTAATGTACTACTGTACAACCACTTCCTTAAACTAAAATAGTAGACGATTAGGTTGTTTTTAGATCTATTTAGTGCTTTTAAGTTGGTAACGTACTGAAGATGACAGCTTAGCTGCCGAAATACGTATCCACGTATATAAAATTATTATGGGCGAAGGTTAGTTTCAATTAACCACTTCCTTATTGTCAAGACGGGCATCGGCTACTACCAATGTTCGGATAGTACAGCTTTAAATCCACTAACTTTGTAAATGTTTTTGCATGAGCAATTAATTTATAAAAATTAACAATAAACAAATAACCATATTATTTTTTATAATGTGTGTTCATTAATAATTTTCCTGTAGCAGTTCTTTATTGCATAAATTAATAAGTCCGTCTGCGAACACTCATGACGTCATTCTAAACTTGCTATGAAGTGAAAAAATAATTTAAAAGTAAATAAACGACCTAAGTATAGACATAGACTCAGGTTTCTGAAGTCATAGGTCGGTATTAATAAACAAAACTTACGCTATGCGTTCACTTAAAATTCGCTATAATTCATAAATCCTTCGTATTTCCCACCTTTTGGGAAAGTAGTTCATAAAATATTCTTCAATTCTTACTGGTTATGCGCTCGAAATGCGGGAAATACGTACAGATGATGAATTATGGCGAATTGTAAACGAACGCATAGCGTAAGTTTTGTTTATGAATACCGGCCATAGACTATCCCAAGCGATTTTAATAATGCTTATACTATATTTCTTTATAGTATTGTATAAGCGATTATAACAGCCATTATTCACGAGGATGAAATTTGCAGAACCAGTCAAGTAACATGACAAAGAAGATGTGCATAACGAACAGAAAATAATATAAGAAATAAAAAGAAAAGATGAAGTATACAAGACTTAAGCGTAAACATGGAGGACATTTCCGAACGAGCAACGGCAAAAGTCAAGTACAAGACATGTCTAAATTGTTTTAAAAACTAATGTAGTAGTTATAGTAAAAATATTTCTTACATGTTTAAATAAGTCACCGGAAAAAGAAGAGATATTAGAAGAACAAAAGAAGGGAACAATAGCAAGGTTACCTAAGAGTCAAGATTGATGGCCACAGTTTTCTCTTTTAATATATAAATTATGTTAGAACAAAGACGGCAAGTAAGTTATACTAGCAGCGCAGAACTCATCGGATGTTCTAAATTAAAGCAAAGCGCTTGTTTCAATAAATTGGATGTAATTGAGTGAGTAAGCGTTGCGGACCTCAAACTTTCAGCAAGCACAAACACTTACGCCTATTGTTGAGGATAGAAACAACAATTATTCTGAACAAATAAGCCAAACACTATAATTAAATAAACAATAAATAAATGTGAGTAGCGAATTTATGCTAATTTGCCGCGAGGTCGCAAACTATACTTGACGTGATTTCCAGAGGCCTTCAATAGGTTTTACTTACCGTCGTCAGTAAGCACTGAGATTCTCTTAATGCGCCGCAGTAGCCCAAAAAGCTAACGATGAACATGAAAGCTCCGGCCGCTATCAAGATGTACGATGCTTGTTCAATTACGGCGGGTTGGGTGAATTGCTGAAAGAAAAAAAAACAAATTTAAAATTAAGATTTATTTTTAAAACTCCAATAAGAGCACAATTAATAGCTTTGTTCCTACACAGTTCTAAATCAGTTCGGAACTGTACTGCTTATGCGCTCTTACTAAAAATGTTGTGTATTTAGTACGAGCGCATGAGCAGTAGGAACAGCGGATGAGCAGTACAATTCCGAACTGATTTAGAATTGTGTAAGAACAAAGCTCTAATGTAATCCAACGAGTTTGTATCAAAGGAGTCGACACAATCGTCAAATTCTAATACGTGGGCTGCTGGAAAAGTTTCTGGACACGGTATGAAAAAACGCATATGAAACTGGTAAACGGTATCATTGTTTTTCGAAGTATTCACCTTTGACGTCAAAACACTTTTGCATACGCTCGAACCAATTTCTAAAGCACGTTTTTCACTCTAAAGATGGTACCTCAGAAACCAGTGTCCGGAATGTTTCAACCGCTGCTTCAGCCGACGAAAAACGCTCACCACGCATTTTATTTTTGATATTTGGGAACAAAAAGAAATCATTAGGTGATAAATCAGGTGAATATGGACAATGAGTCATTAATTCAACATTTTTGTTGGACAAAATATCAACTGTGTGACGGCCTAAGTGAGAGCTGGCGTTGTCATGATGGAGAATAATTCGTCGATTTCGATTGTTTCTTCTTATTTGATCGATGACTTCCGGCAAACAAATTGCAGTATACCAATCAGCATACACGGTTTCTCGATCCTCTAAAGCCACGGTCGCTACATGTCCAGTTAAACCAAAGAAACAAGCAATCGTTTGCTTCGCAGCACTGCGTGAACGGACAACTTTTGTTGGTTTCGGTTCATTTTGAAATACCCAAACTGTAGATTGTTGTTTACTTTCTGGCTCGTACGAATAGATCCACGTTTCGTCACCAGTAACGATGTTATAAACTAAATTTGAACGACCTCCATTGAATTTCTTGAGCATTTCTTCGCACCATTTCACACGACCCTGCTTTTGCGCTTCTGTTAAACTGTGTGGGATCCAACGATTGCAAATCTATCGTACGTTCAAATGATCATGCAAACTCTGGTGTATTGCTTTCTTGTCAATACGTAAGGATGCTTGAATCTCACGGTATGTCACATGTCGATCTCGCTCAAGCATTTCACGTACAGCATCTACATTAGTGGCAACAACAGATGTTGATGGACGACTTTCACGTAATTCGTCACTGAGAGGGATACGTCCACGCTGGAATTCGGCAAACCAGTTATAACCACTGCTCTTTGATGGTGCTTCATCTCCAAAAGCCAAATAAAGCCGATCGAGGGATTGTTTCGGCGTTAGACCACATTTGAAATCGTAAAAAATCATGGCACGAAAATTTTCACGCGAGATTTCCTTGTTTACACAAAATTACTTTTTCTTAAATGTTGTACAAACAAAACTAGTTCACTTGGATAGGAATTGTCAATAGAATTATAGGCGAAGAACGTCAAATTTTTCAAATATGACAGTTGATAAACGCAAACAATTCTGGACCTACTAGATTCCAGAAAACTTTCCGGCAGGCCACGTACATATAGAACGGGATCGGTCGGGAGGTCTGCGCTATCCCCAATGTTACGCTTCAACAGGACGGTATTCAAGAAATTTTTATACTATTATATAATAAACTTGATGAAAATTGTATAGTAAAAGTAAACAGATAATTATATAACAAAACGTTTATTTAATTAAGTTATGTATTCTGAAAACGACCGAGTTTCCTTCCTTGCTGCTGCAAAAACAACAACCACGAATAGCACAAGACGTCAAGTTTCGCCTTAACATAGTAAAACTATCTGAATTAGGTTTTACTGGTATTGGAGGAATTGAAAAAAATCTTATTTCACTTCAAATTCACAGAAATTAACTCACAATTTGGATCACCGGAGGTCGCTTTCGGTCATGTAACAGCGTTCTCTCCAAATTCAAACTCATTGATGTAAACCAAGCTCAAAACGTATGCAATTGCTCAATTCAACTTCCATAATCATCGGCAGGTAATTAGTAATCCGTCAAATTGCGGCGTTTTCCAATTGCATCATCATTTGTCTGGTTATGGAAAGCAATGATCGACGCACGAATTTACAAAAATGGCAACAAGGCGCCGTATAAATTCGCAATTTATTGCTACGCAGAGCATGTCGTTAAATTTAGCTAATGATGCACTAACACTCGATGAAGCACAAAGACCACGGAGTGGGCACGGGTCAATTCTATCGTGGTGAACTTGATGACCTCACAATTGATGAAGTCCCTGTTTGTCATTTTGAACGTAATTGCCCTAATGAGATGCAAAAAATTAAATTCGTGCAAATGCAGGAAAAGCTGCTGGATTTGGCCTCGTTTCCAAATCGAATTTAAGACTGCAATAAAAAGGGTGTGGCCCTTCAAATGTTTTTTACATTTTCTTACAAACAAGTTGGTTATGAATAATGGGTCTAGTAGAGTAAATATCGATCAGTGTCCACATATCAATTAAATATGAATAACATCTATTAAACTGTTTAAGTATATTTACCCAAAAGTAAAATAATAAAATTATTTGGTCTAACCAATGTTCTTGCAAAATCTTGACCTGCTACAGGATATATCCAGTTTAGTGGCCTATTAAAAGTTTTCGGGGAAAGGAATAAACAAACGTTCTGAAAATTAATACACTGCCCTAGGAGGAAGCGAAATCTAAAAGTGTCGTAAATTCATTCTCTTAAGTGAAAAGTGACCGAAACAATTTTTTTGAATAATTTGAAGATATCTCAAAAACCGTTACATTCAAGTGTATGGACGTCGTAACAGTTTTCGCTTAGAATAATATGTAAAATCTGAATTTGCAATAAAAAATACAATATGCCGTTTAAAATAAGAAAGTTAATGGCAGTTTCCGGTATAACCGGAAGTGAATATTTTAGTTTAAAAGATCGCGAATACTTTCAATAGGTCACTCAACTTGGGATACCTGTATATTCATGGCGAAAAAAGGAAGAACTCAAGGCGCCATCTCTTAACCGAAAACGAAAACTGTTTTAATCGAAATTTCTGTAACAGAAGTATTTCTTTTTCACGCTGACATTCCCAGCCAATCTTCGCAATAATTATTACATCAAAATTAAATTGAAAAAACTAAAATAGTGAGAATCAAGGTTGGTAAAACTGATATTGCATCTAGCAGGTTGCCTCGTTCCAATTCAATATGCAGTTTGAAATTTCCTCCCCGAAAAAGTAACTCGTGACGTCACACGAAACTTCTATCAGTCACAGTGAAGTAAAATTCTAATGGAAGCAATTCTATGGTCCTATTGATCATATAATGCAAAAAACCTGGTTAATATGTTCAAGGGAATTTTTCACGTGCGTGACGTAACGAGTTACAGTTGAAAGCAAAAAAAGTAGACAAACTACAGTTTCCTGTAATTATTCTTTCTGAAAATGTCATAGATTAAAGACAAATTCACAGATTTTACCAAAGTTTTAAACTTGTTAATTTTGAAAGCTCTTAAATTTTTTAAATGTTATCTGCGAAGTCGTTTTTAATCGCTACCATCTTCAGAAAGAATGATTACAGAAAACTGTAGTTTGTCTACTTTTTTTTTGCTTCCAACTGTACGTCTCTCCTGTAGGTACAGGGCTTTAAATAATTCCCACAAAGGTTGGTAAGTTGTCTTGATCAGGGGAAGACAACCTTCTAACCAGAGTCCAGCTCTACCAAATTTGGTGGGAATTATTTAAAGCACGTTCTACTGATTAATTAATTAATTGATGTCGTACTGACGTTGATATTCTAACTTCGCTTTCTGTACTTTCATTTATTTCAAGGAAATCGAAAACTAAATGCGTCGTCATAGCGAATAAACAGCGAATTATTTAGAGCACCGTCTCTTGGCCAAAAGAGAAAATTGTTCTAATTGAATTTTAAATTAATTTTCATTGGTGACGTTCTTACCAAAACTTTGTATTTCAACTCTACCTTTAAAAAATTGAATTTTTAACTTATTTCAATGGAAACAAAAGGAAATAATAAAAATAAATAGAGTTATAAAAAAATTGATGATAATAAAATGGATATTTTTAATTGATACTTCGACCCCCAAATAACTTCTAGAGGTTCTTTGATCCCCTAACCAACTCTTACAGGACCCATTGACCCTTTTTAAGTTCACGTCAGCCCCTTTGAAACCGCTGATTTAAATACCTTTATTGATATTTATAAAGACAATGAAAATAAAGAAATGAATTTGTAAAAAATTATGTTTATCGTGAACGTTTTACATTGGCAAAAAAAAGTTTCGCCATCTCTAAACAAAAACCATTAATTTTGAGATCGTCTTATAACATGAAAATCAAAGTACACTTGTCTTAAAAGACTTCGATGCAAATGACTGTTACAGATGTATCATTATTATACAGGGTTACAACTTATTAAAGGGCCACCACGGGAATCTCGTAAAGTATAAGAGATACAAAGATGGTTAAATTACAAAAAAGTTGCGCTATTTTGGAGCTCATCAAAATGTTCAACGAAATCTTTTCTACCTCTATTCGTTTCTGAAATATCTTCAAAAAGCTTAAAATACTAATTTTCGAAAATCTCGAATATAATCCTTATTTATTAAAACAGAATCATTAAATTCGAGATTTTTATGATAAATTCGATGTGCAATCTAATAAATTCCAAAGAAATAGGTTAGGATTGACAGTTTCGCAGATACGACTGTCAACTGTCTTTTTTCTTATGGACGCTAGCTTGGGTATTCATACAGCGTGATACAAAAACAAAATCTGAATACGACCATACGACACACTTAATCTTTTGTTTTAAAGCAAAATAACAAGATATTACAAAAGATTTTGAAAAAAAAGTATCTAGTAGGCGGGTGCGTTCAGAACTAAAATTATTATTAAAATAATAAATCTTACTCAATTATGGTACTTATTTACATTTTTACATAAAAAAATTACTTTTTAACAAAAATTCTGAGTAACCTAATATTTTGTTTCAAAACAAAAGCATAAATGTTCATATGGTCGCATTCAAAAATTATTTCTCCATCACGTGCTATAAATATCTAAGGTAGCGTCCATAAGAAAAGAAACAATTGACAGTCGTATCTACGAAACTGTCAAACCTAACCTCTTTACTCGAACTCCAATAGGTTGTCCAGCGAATTTAATGTAGAAACACCGAATTTTATGATTTTATCTTAAGAAAAATAAAGAAGATATTCGAGATTTTCGAAAATGAGATTTTTCAGTTTTTCGAAGGTATTTCAAAAACGAATGAAAATAAAAAAAATTTTTTTGCATATTTTTCTAGACCTCGAGATAGCGCAACTTTTCTATGATCTAGCCATCTTTGTATCTTTTATAGTTTATGAGATCCCCATACTGGCCCTTTAATTAGTTGTAACCCTGTAGATCTTTATTAGCTCCATAACAATTAATTATAAAAGACAATTAGGTCTATTCTATAAGCACTTCGTATTGATTGCTATGCTTGTTAACAACGGTTTATTAACCAAGCATAACAATTGATTTCCTAAAAAGTATTATATTCAATTGATGGTTATGGCACATTGAAGTCTGATTGGTGGGTTTCTGTGGTTGCTATAGTTACATATTTCTCTTCAATTATTGTTAGATATCAATTGAAATGAGTTAGAGCTTATAGAATACACATGAATATCTTGTATAAAATTTTTTGTTGTATTACCCGTTCACCCGGTTTTCTCGTCAGAGTAGGCAAGTTAGGGTGACATTTTTGTTGGTATCACAAGGAAATATAGACTTCAGATGAAACGGTTATGTTTATTTATAATTTCAAGTTTATGATTTTCGTACATTGACACGACCTAGACTCCAATAGCAGGTACATTATTTATGCCAGAATCCGTCCCAGATGGATGGTTCTTCGTATTTGGCAGTATAGTCAAAAGACTAGTATGAAATTGCCATAATATTTTTCATGTCAGATTCTGGCATCTATCAAAATTCATGTAAGCGACCTAAGGAAACTAGTATACGGCCTGCTCTGACGAGAAAATGAATAACGAATCCTATATTAGTAAGATATTTTCCTATATGTACTATTGCGGTCTGAAAATTTAGCACGATTTCGTTTTTCGTTGTAAGTACGGTTTTTTAACAATTTGTTAAAAATATTTAAAAATTTAAAATTAAAAGTTTTCATTTATTATTTATTTATTATTTATTTATTAGTCGGAAGATTTGAAACTTTAAAATTGAATCACATACTTCCTAAAATAGAAAAAGGTTCCACGATGACAAAACTAGGAGAACGTTGGTCGCTGTAATTAAAATACAACCGAACAATCTGAAAACCAAATGACTTTTCAATAATATGCCATTAGTATCAAAGTTAAAGAGAAAGCCTGGTTTACAAAAAAAACTAAAATTTCGACAAAATTAGATTACTTGGCCAAAAACTGTTGTTAACTTGTTTCAATTAGCGATGATTTTCACTATGAAACATGACTTTTTAATCGAAAGTTATTATAAAACAAGACCTGGTTACGATGATGTTATGATGAAATATTCAAGAGCTACTTGATGGACTTTTCAGTTGAACACTCAAGATATTTTTATAATGCGATAAAGTAATTAAGAAACAAAATGTATCTATTAACAACATTGCAAAGTAAAAATTTCAGAACTGAATAGATACATTTAATCAGAGCTTTCGAAAACTCTTCTGATTTTGGAGTTAGCCATGGCCTGAGATAGGAAGAAGCATGGTAGAGTATATATTTACTTATTACTTCGACAACTTGAGTTTAACTTAAATGATGGGAGTGTATCAATAACATTCTATTGTCGAGCTAATTCTCTATCGTGTGAAAGTTATTAATTTATATACTAAAAACTGTTAGTTATGTAGGGAAAATCGTTCGAAAGTTACTTTCGCAACGGAACAAAGGTTAATGAAGTTTTAGTAAAGAAATGCATTGAAGAATTCCGAACATTGAAATTAGTGTTGTTAGGCGTTAACTTTCTGTAAAAACTTTAATGAGCTTCGGTACTCCGTACCATGGTTCACTGCTTACTGCAACAAGTAAACCTATTTTTTAAAGTAATTTTAAAAGATGCATACCTACTGATTCCGCAATATAAATCCAATATCAAATAACAACAACCAAAATTTTAATTTATTAAAATTGAGGAAAACGAACTATTATTAGATCGAATAAATAAAATGTTCATTTCGTCTTCTTCGCATTTGCGAATTTATTGAAGCGCTTACGCATTTACTTATTTGAGTCTTTAGTAATTAATGTATTTATTCGATAGTTGGTATCATTCAGTTAGTAATTATTCGCTAGCTCATTTTATTCGATAGTGCCCATCGTTGATGTTATCATTATCACCTAAAATGACATTTGTTTGTTTTTAGTTTTTGAAGAAACTATAATTCTGTGATGATTTAATGCGTGACGAATTAGTCTAACATACGTCAGAGACTGGCGTGTCAAGTCTCGACGCTTCGAGAACATCCTTCTGCTTCACGAGACGGAATTTTCTGACCAAAGAAAATTCGATAGACAGTCTGTCGCCGAACGGTCCCGAATCTTCGTTAGCCGGGATATTTTAGCGATCGGCCAGGGAAACCGAGGACATTTCGCATTGAAGTTAATAAATTATCATTCGACTAATGAATGAATTATTTTACATGCCGTGTTCAATAAATTAGTGTAACGTTTTTAAATAAATTAGTTTGTTAGTTATATAGAGCTTTTATTTTAAAACAAATTTAACGAACCCTAAATTCGTAACGCTACTAAAACACAAATGAAGTTACAGTTATAGAAGATAAAAAACAATGAGAAATTAAAGAATTCATTAAGTAAATTTATTTTATCGACGCATCATATCTGAAAATACAAGTTCAATCGGTGAGAAGGAAATCCAAAAGCAGTTTGTCCTACATAAACCAAGTCAATTTGCGTAGATAAAATTAAGACGGGATTTGTCAAGGCGAGTTCAACTTTAAAATAAATAATAACTCGGCTACTTTCTAATTATTGCAAGTGGACGAATGAAACGTAGAATGCGAGGAAAAAGTCCAGCCGGCCAGATTTGCTACGTGCAAAAAGTGTGCAATTTCACAGGGTTCAACAACCCTCAAGCTGTTACACAAGCCATGAATGAAATTACGTGTTCAATAACGAAGAAGCGGTGCATTTTTAACTCCCGTTCGTTTCTTGCGGTATTGACCTGGATCGATGGCGCAAGAAGAAGTAAATATAGGTGACCCGGGGATTAACCTTGGTGACTGAAATGATCGTGAATAAATAATGAAGATCTAACTAAAGCAAGCTATTAAGCCGCGTCCACACTAATAAAAATTTGCATTGTGCGTTGTATTTGACAGAAATTTGTTCAAATTCGTTTAAATTTTTATTGGTGTGGACTGTTCGCAAAAATGCAGACAAATAATTTCGTGACGAGCAATGCACGCTATCCGTTGTGCTGTCCATTTTCCAGCAAATTCAAAGAGATCAGAAGCAGTATCAATGTGGACGATTATCCTGCAGGACACGTGGATTCAGCCGTGCAACACGCAAGATAAATATTTACATGATAAAATGCTTACCCAGAGTTATTCTTGCGCCGGAAATAATTTTGACAAATTTCAAAATACAACGCACAACCAAATTGTTATTAGTGTGGACGCGGCTTTACAACAACATTAGAAAATTAATTGGGAACGAATTCGGTGTTTAATTTATGCAATTTCTGCGGTGGGCGTTGTTTGTTTATTTTTAAATTGCATACTCGGATGATCGCTGAAGACATTACTCAAACGGAAAGTAGATACCACGCAATAAAATATTAGGAAATATGGAAACAATGAGTGAGGAAATTGCTCCTAATTACGGTAATTGCAGAATTGAATATGGGGCGTTCGGTTAAAATGTGTATTGCGTCTTCTCCTTGAGTCAACACTAACATTTTTATTACAAATAAACCATGCCAAACACTATGTTAGAAAAGGCAAATTCAAACTTTTCAACAAAAAAAATCTAATCCTTTGCACAAATAAATAAAGGGCGGCTGATGTCAACGTTATTCTCTCGTCTTGTTATTCTATCGTCTACACTGTCTACAGTTTGCAACCAAAGAGGCAATATTTATTACTTAAAAACCTTATTTAGCGGCTGGTCTCTGAGTCTGGACTGCTTTTGTGACTGCCTTCTAACACTAAGTGTTATTTTAAACAAATATTTATCATCCACGAAAACAAAACCAACCAACAATTTGAAACTACAAAATGAATTCGTAATGTTTTAGTTTTGATTAAATTTAATGTTTTTTGTTTTTTCTTAAAACTGAAAAATTATTTTTCAAAGCACTTTACAAATAATAATAATAATAATAATATTTATTCCCCCAATATACAGAGTGGAACATTTAACTAGAATAAATTCTGTAACTAAAGTTACGATTTGTAAAAAATTCTTGGTACAGATCAATTTTTATTTTTAACAGCGCATATTACAAAAGATTGTTTTTAACTTTTTAATTATTTAGATGAAATAACCCCTAACTATTTTTTTTTAATGCAAGGGTATGTAGAGTATTTTTTCTTTTCTTAAAACTTGTTCAATTCGGAATATAACTACACAAAAGGAAAAAATATAAAAATAATTTTTTTGCTAAAACCGTTTTTAATTCCAAAAATTTACGAAGTCCATTTATTTGTTACTTACTACTTTTGTAAACTTTCTACTCTGTATAAATGTAAATAAAAGTAAACATAAATTATAATTACAGGAAACACCATAGAGGCTGTAACAAAAATACAGGCCGCTACTTCCCAGACGTTTTCTACAGGTCAAAATAAAAAAAAAGTTCAAATATACAGCATGTTCACGGAAAGCCCGTTCAACAACTGCCTTTCTTATTTGAATTTTTAGGAAGTAACTCAAATTACAAAAGTTTCAGGACCTTTTCTACTCACTTTTATGGCAACACTGGATAAACAAATTACCATCAAGTTTCCAGTATTTTCAGTTGCTATTAACTTTTTTTTAGTATTTTTTTACCATCGTATCGCGCTTAGGACGTCCTGTCCCAAAGCCTACTGTTTTTAGAATTGCTTAGTAAATAAATCTAGGTGTTTCTACAATATCCAACTTTTTTACTTGAAATTTCAAGAAATAACTGAAATGACAAAAGTTTCAAAACCCTTGCCGCTCGATTTTATGGCAAAATCGAGAAAACAAATGGCCTAAGTTTTCGACATTTTCATTTTTATTGTTCTTCAATTTTTTTAATGGAATATTTTGTTTTTTAATCGATGCATCGCGTTCAGGATATCAAATTAATTATTTCTCTAAAAGCTTTTCCTAAGCCTACGATTTTATAAATTATTTAGTAAATGATTTTAGACTTTTTAACATATACCGCTTTTAGAAAGCTGACACATTTTTAATGTGGAGTAAATTTTAAAAAATGGTTAATCAAAACAGTTTTTTTTTCTTAACCCTTTAATAATTTATTTATTTTTATTTTTATTTATTTATTAAATACATAAACAAAGTTGTAGGCTATGATAACAATAGCAACAAAAAACTTGTAATTTAGGTAAATAAACAAAACAAAGAAATTACAAAAATTGTGCCACAAAGTCCAAGAGGACTTGTCCGTGGCGAGTAGAGTCCAGGCCAAAAAAGGGAAAAACAAAGGTAAAAACATTTTTGATAGTTTCAAACAACTTCTGAAAGAAGAAAGAAAAACAAATAATTTAAGAAAATGATTTTGTTATGTATTTTTAATCAGAAAAGGCCAAAAAATTTAAACATTTCCTTAAGAGAAATTCCTTATTTAATATCTGCTTTTAGTGGCGTTATTTTTTAAGGTAATTATCATTACAGTTGTAAAAGAATACTGGAAACACAGAACTCTATTCTGCCAAAATTGAAAATTTAAGTTATGTGAAGAAACGAGATTCCTGTCGTTTTAATGTTTTCTTTAAGAATGAAGTTATTTCTGTCAGAATATCTTTTTGCATTGTCTTCAAATTTCAATTTGTATATTAAAATAAAATGAAAACTATTTTTTTTTAATTTTTCGATAACTGGAACTAATTAGTATTAACTTCGTCTTCTGCTTAATTTTGAACTTAGTATGTAAGTATAACTTATTTTTTTACATTTTAACTAACTTCTTGGCAAGATTTTGTAAACAGTTTGGCGACATTACGTGTAAAAAACTTGGCAACCCTGCCATTTTATGTACAGTAGCGGGCAATAAAATCCGGGCAAGAGTTCGATAAATCATAATTCTTTACACAAATTTAGCGTAAATTAGGCTTTATCGAGATTATGTTCGTAATAAAACGCAAAGAAAAATTGAAACGTTAAACTTAATAAAATGAAATACCGCAACGGCTCTCTCTTTTACTGTTCAAATTACACCCTGAAAAGTAAATAATCTTACTTTTTGAGCGGAACTTAAAAGACGCATTTGTTGAAACAAAATAAACAAAAAGATTTGTATTAAACGTCAGAATTATTAGTGACACTTTGTATGTGTACTAAACGTCAAACATACTCTTTAACGAAGGTTTACATTGCGGAAACGAAGTGCCCGGATTTTAGCGCCCGCCGCTACACCTTGGAAGACGTCTTTTAGCGCACTGTTGCACACATACATTGCAATATAACTTGAAGTATGTTTTCAAAGCAGTGGTAGCAACAATGCTCGATGTCCAAGTAAAATGTATCTATGGTATTAACGTTATTAATTCAATCATGAAAAACTGAGTACATTTTTTTGTTGATTTTATTTTAAAGAAAGGGCACTTTCAAAATGAAGAATCAAAAAAAAAAAACAAGAAAGTTCCAACGCTAAAAATAAACAACGAAATAACAAAGCGAAACGTTAAAAATATTTGATAATAAAAATAAAATAAAACATAACAAGAAGAAGAACGCAATAAGTTCTGCTTATTCTATTTCTAAGAGACAAATCGAAAAACTAAAACGTTCAAATAAATCAGGAGACGCAGATGGTAGAAAAAAATAAGTGTAACTAAAATAAATAATGAACCTGATCAGAACAAATGACTTCTATTATTTTTAAATAACTCACAAACATCTCTGACTATAAGTTTATGTCTGTGATGTCTACCTTTTATTTACGTTTCCTTTAGTATCTTTTGAACTCATTAATTTTTACACCTTGGTGACATATCCTGTTTACTAAATTAAAATTCTCTCTAGAGAACACCCTTCCAAAGAACCTTGTGCTTCTATTTCCTTGCAGCTCTAATTATAACCGCTTGTTATTTACTACGTTTAATCCAGACGTCGTCGTCAATTATCGCGCATATTCAAGTAGGCTGTGCTTCGCATGAGGTGCGGCTGATGTACATACAACATCAACACAAAGAGCGACCCCGCGTGAAAAGAAGGGTTCGCTGAAGAGCTTCACGCTTCTCGGCAGATGGCAAGGAGAGTTAAATCTGACACGCCTCGCATAAAGCCACGGTTTAATAATAAAAGTGGTGGCGCAGTTCGATTTTTCTGGGACACCTGGTACTCACCATTCAAATGAAAAGTCGACGACCGTCACATTAAAGTTTTAAATCTTCCGCCCGCTCGATGAGGCGGCCGACGTTAATAATAACGAACTATTATTACCTGATCCAGGTCGGGTAGGGGCCCGTAGATGTAATTAGATGTTTGATGAATTGTATGACCTCATACTTGATGAATTGATGGATAATTACCCAGACGTTTCTCCTTTTAAAACTCTAAAGTACACGGGAATGTTTGGTAATGATCGGTAATGACAAAGTATTTTCTTAAATTACGTTCTTTTAATCATTCGAAACTGCTGCGGTTATATTCTTTATTTATTATGCCATTAAACAAGTCGTTGAATTAGAAATTACTTATTTAGATTCCTAAAAGACCTGTATAATAATTAATAATCATGATAACTTTAATTAGTTCTTTGATACTAGTAAATAAGCACTTGTAACACGGTGAAAGATGCAGAGGTGATTCGACATTGAATTCGGTACGAGCAGGCGAAAGTAAGATGTTCGGGAGAGATAGCACAATGCGGGGCGACATTGCGCCTGGGCAAGACCGTTGACTGTAGGGCTCGTTATAAAAATCTACCCTCGATGAGTTAATAATGCTTCTTGCGTAGATTTATTAATTACATACCATTTCGTACCTGTGGCACACACAAAAACGCAAGTGTTCGACTCTGCCGATAAAAGAAATCACTTATAATCTTATAATTACCTTACATCCGTCAGTACGGGCGTAAAGACTCGTGCTCGTCGCTACACCTGCCTATCTTATACCGTGATTAGTATATCTATTGATATTACCATCCGCGTTGCTCTTAATATATCTTAATAATCAAATAGTTTGCATGTCTCGTTTAAATTACAATATACACAAAGATCCCAATTTTTATTATGATCCATTAAAATGTCTGCAATCTTTTCTTATTCGTCATTTCATCGAACAAGTCTTTAAATAATCACAACAAACATACAAGGACGTCTACGACTGGAATTATTGGAACGCGATCTAGTTCTATACATTGGTATCTCTGAATTATGCACAGGGCGGATATGAAAATTATGGTAATTTCAAACCGTTCAGGTTTTATTTGAACACTCTACATTCGGAACGTGCGCGTGATTCTTATTTGTTTATTAACGGAAGAGAAAGTCCGTCGCTCTCGGTTGTACCTACTTAATAGTTTTCTTATTGCTGGATGATAATAATTGTGTCTCCAGATTAGATAACGAAATCTTACTTTCAGAAAATAAAATGGTGTGTGTGATCGAATACAAACAAATTACCAAAAATCATTTCAAAGTGTTCAGGTATTATACAGACTGTCCAGAAGAAGTTATCCACTACTGGAATCTCGCTTATTATTATTAAAGTTACAATGTTTTATTAACGGGGAAAAAGTTTAATCTTTTAGGCTTTGTTAAAGATATGTTACCAGATTTAAAACATTCCTTACAGTTTCTGCACAATTTAGGGAAAACTGAAATCAATCAAGTTTTTATTTCTTTAATATTTTCTTTATTTATTATCGGAATACGATAAAATAAGAAACTTATAAATTTTCCTATCGCTGAAATCGAATGACACATTCAAAATCAACGCAGCTGTCATAGTTTGCGAGAAACGGCATTTTACCGTTTTATTTAAAATGGCAGCCATATTTAATTTTTTCAGGTTATGTATGTTACAGTTTTGAAAGAGGTTATCAAAAGCGTTTAAATAGAAAAGTAAGAGATCAGTTATTTTAATTAAAATTCGTATAAATTAGGCAATTGGATTTAATTACGTTGATTGAAAAATCAGAAATTAACAATTAACAGCATTTTTATTAGGAGTAATTTATTTACTTGACAGTTCTTTGATGTAAACAGATGACACTTATCTTCAAATGACGGCTGTCATTGTCAGATATGTAAATAATCCAGTTCTTTGAATATCGTAAAATGTAATACCTATGCTTATTGAAATTTTGATACACTTTAGACATTTAATTAAAATTCAAAATTTAAAAACACTGGCGACTTGGTTCGATGTCGTAATGCAATGGCAGGCCATGATCATGGAAATTAGAATAAAATCAGATATAAGATCGATAAGGAAAAATCGATTATGAGAGAGTATGTTCGTTTTCAACAAAAAAATGTTAACTTCTTGCTTTCAAAATGCTAGCGCCCGTAGCGCCTTGGTGCCGACTTGCCTTACAACCCCTGCAACCCCTATTTCTATGCCATTGATTCTCTAAGGCAATTTTACACTACCCTGTTTTTAGGTTTGATTCAGTTTCTTGAACAAATTAAAATGTATCAAAAATTTAACTAAATCAAAAACTATATAAAAATAGAACGTGCTCGAAATCTCCAAACCTAATTATTGCAGCCCAAAAATTCCTTGTAAAAATTAACTAAAGCAAACATACATAACATAACTAAATAAAAAATGGTAGCCTAAAACAATCTCATGTTTCTCCATTTTTAGATCCGAGGAATGTTACATTCTGCCGACAATTTTCCGGCATTCCATTAGACATATTTTTTACATATTCATTGTATTGAAGTTTTCGATTTCCAACATTTTATAATTTTCGTCACGCATCCCTTTCTCTTTTACTTTCTTTTTAACACTTTCCTATATGGTCTTGTCCTTTCCCATATTTAATCAGTTTTTCTAGTTCAGGAGATTTCTGTCATTTATTCTTGTCGTAAATGTTTTGATTAGCTATTTTGTCAAAAGTGACTATCCTTTGGAGTTTGCGATTCGACAACTGCAAGTACTTTGACATAATTTTGATAATTTCTAATAAAAGTTATTTATCTTTCATACTACTTCACGAGTCTAATAATAGGTACTCTCCAATGTGAGTAGATAGTTCCCTTTGTTATACTTACTACAGTATGCAGTAAAATAAAAATGTATTACTTATGACAATAACAGTAATTAATTTAAAAACAAATTTAGACTTCGAAAGCAAGAAATTAACGTCAAATACACACATGTTCAAAAAACTTTTTTACTTTATTTACTATCGTACTAACAATTGAAGCGGTTTTTTTACAAAAACAGTCCAAGTCAAAGAGCTTATTTTTGCAAAACAAAAGAAAACTGTTTATGTAATAAACCTTTCTGGATTTTCTATGTTTGGGGGATTCAAATAATGACGAAAAATATGAACAAATCTGGGTTGTAATGTGATTTTAATAAGGTTTATCAATTTTGTGAAAAAATAAGAAGTTTGTTTGACAAGGGTAAAGTTCCTAAAAATGACAAACATAAAGTAATACTGTTTTTAAATTTACAGCAAAAACAACTTTCGTCGCTGACAAAAGTTATTTTTAGCGAAATCGTTGTGGACAAAGCCTGTTTTTGTGCAACCGATAAATATTTTTGCGGAATATTTTCATATGTCTGGATGTAATGAGATTGACGCCACCTCGTGGAGGTTTTTCTCAACTTTGTCAAATTGTTGTTGCAAATAACGCTTCAATTACGATGTAACCAAACGTTCTTGCGGTTTCCGTTTTCCCCCAGCGAGAACACGAATGAAACACAAAAACAAATTTGTACAGTTTAAGGCGGTTTAACCATCGAGCAGCCAAGAGCGCGAAAATATAGCGAATAACAGTTACACTACTGTCTCATAAGTTATCACGCACAAAGCGGTCAATGCACGCAACAGCGTGTTATCGCAATTTCAAAGGCCCCAATTAGGGCTGAAATAGCTATCCAGAGGATGCTTGAGAGTCCCACTGCAATCTTAGCTGACTTACGTGTTTACAGTGTTCTTTTGCTGTGTGTAAATATTTAAACCTGTAATATATCACCATAAATGGCACTGATTGAACTCATATGTTCTTAATACAAATTTAATACTTTTCGAGAAAAATGCACTGGCAGATTTTCACTAAATCGTTTGAGAACTGCTGGCATAGCTAAAAGTGGAACGCGGCCGCCGCTTCAATTAAGACCCGCAGCCGAAGTAGGGCAGGGTCAGTGAGTTACTTGTTCTTGAGCACGAACGACGTAACTCAGCCGCTTCGATCACAGCTGATCGGTCAAAACGTTTACAATTTAAATTAACTTCACTGCAAGTAATTACAAGTTTAAGTACTTTTAAATTAAAATCTAGTGCAATTCAAGAAGCTGCGGTTCGTAATTGTCGAACAAATTAAAAGCGAGGTACAAACAAATTGTAATTTCTCATTCCACATTATTTTTAATAAACTTATAAAAATGTACTTTTTTTCCATGGACCGTAAGTAGAAATACTTTCATAGCTAGCAGCGAGATTACAGTAAAAGTTTATTTACATGTAAGGGAGAAGGAAGAACATTTTTAACGCGCTTGCCTAATTGGTGCATAAATTTTAAACTGATTCGTCGATAGTTGATATCGTAAAACGTATGATTTCGCACAGTCAATTAAAATTTTAAATAAAATAATTAATAAACGATATCGGTGATTATTATTACGAAACACTACGAAATAGGTTTGACTGCGGTACTCAACGCAGATCGGTGTGTAGGAAGACGTTGCCACCTTGCAAGTATTCCTCTCTCGCACATATCAACAGTTCCAAACAAGTGGAACCTCCAAAATTTTTTGGCTATAGTACGGTAACCACCGGAAAATACGCAGAGTAAGTAGCATTTCACGTACTTATATTGAGGTTTTTTTTATATGCACACCGTAAAAGAACAGCCTGTATAGTATGTTGCCCCCCTTAGCCCGGATAATCTTTGAAATAAGAAAATATTTTGCCGTTGAAGTTGAAATAGATATTGCGATTTTACCAATTCATTAAAACATGTTAAACAAAATCTTTTTTAAAACGTTGCAAAATGAACAAGCAAAATGAGTGTCCAATATTTTTCACACGTGGGTGAATTAATTAGAAAGAAAGTAGAACTCACCGGTCTCTGTTTTTTAAATGAGACTTTTAAGTCTACATTAATTAAAAAATAATATAGTAGAACTGTATTTGTTAAAAATGATTACAGCTGATTGCTTATGTTTAAATAAATTAGTTTACATTCCGTTTATATTATTAAATAAATTAGTGTTATTGTAACGTTTTTAATAAATTAGTTGTTAAGTATCTCGAATTTTTAGTTATAAAATAAATTAAATCGAATCCTAAATTTGTAACAATACATCCTTCAATCCATTTTTTGGAAGGCTCGTGTTCTTTCGTGCTGCAGAATTTTAAAATTATGGATTTTTTTTTTAAATTTTTAGTATCAAGAGCCTCCTGTACAAAGCAAATAATTTGTAAATTGTAACTTATAACTTGTAATTTGCATATTATGCTTGTATACAGAAATTACAGGTAACAAGTCTACAATTTACAAATTATTTGCTGTGTGCAAGAGGACCTCTCGACCACAATTCAACTCTCTTTTTTAATTTATTATTGAGAAACAATACTTTGGCAATTCTGAGTCCACATTACAAACTTCATAATTTCAGGATATTATAAATTAAATGTGCATCAAGCGTCGCAAATAAACTGCTACTTAGCGAACAAAATAATTGCAAAACAAAACTACTACTTGTTGTTATTACCAGCATTAAAAATTTCCCAGTGAAAGTCACCGCAGTTAATTCGTCTAACGTCAACATAAATCGGCATTGTTTTCCCCGAAAATGTTGGTCACCTTGAATTTAGCACAAAAATACCATTGCCGGACGAAATCACTTTTAAGACGCACAAAGCGCATACAAATAAACGGCTTTCTAATGGAAGACAAACAAATTCTATGAGTGATGAATGATTAAAACGTCTTGTGCGTGTAGTTATACCGGGTGCGCCACTTTAAGTAGACACACGACCTACAAAACTACAGGTCACTTTTTTTTATTATTACATGCCGATCGCTCGGTCGTTGATGTCATGACATCAAGACAGCTTTGCCGTTGTCACTTGTCGGTTATGGTCTTTACTCATTTGATCCGATCAGCAAATAATAAACTACACAGTTTTAAAATAAAAAGTTTTTAGACTTTAAGCCCACAATATTCAAATTAGAAAAGGCGCTCAACGTTTCACTATCGAAGCTATCAATCGAGGGTGTAACATTGAATGTCTTTTCCAATTTGAATATTGTCCGCTTAAAGCTTAAAAACTTTTTACTCACAATTTTCATCGGAGAAGAGTCGAGTTCAATTACACAGTTTGAATTCTACAACTTACTATTACAATGAAGTATCTATTAGATTACAATATCTGATACTGGTTAAAAGTCCATTAAGCCGGGTTGACATAAGACGTGAATCATGTATGAACCGTTCACGATAGTTTTAAACACGCAGCGGACCATGATATTTTTTTTTTATTAATTTGGCGTCAGGTCCTATCGAATGAGTTTCTTTTAAAAAAATATGTTTTCCTGTTATCAATTCAGTCAACAATTTAGTTAATTTACTCCTGGAATTTTGTCCTGCAATTTCTCGTTTACTCAAAATGCGGAAAATAATTTCTTGCAACAAGAAAGCGTGCATTAAAACCAGTTTTGATGAATACAAGAAAGACTCGGTTCTCATCAACTGTAACCAAAATTTAATTTATTTTGACAAATAACGATTCTGCCAACTAAGCTCTCGGATTTTCAAACATCGCCCGAATTTAAAATAATTGAGAACGACTTATATGTGAACCACAATCAGATTTTCGACACGAGAAGAAAATCTTGGGATTCAAATAATTCTGTTGTGTAGGAGGTTGTATTCTATTAACAGATGTAATACGAAGAATAACCTTTTCCTTGTAAAAACATTTTGAATACTGAAATTTTCACAAGTACAAGTATTTCTTAATACGTAGGCTGCTAGAAAATTTTCTGGAATCTAGTAGGTCTAGAATTGTTAGCGTTTATCAACTGTCATATCTGAAAATTTGACAATTTTCGCCTATAATTCTTTTGACAGTTCCTATCAAAGTGAACTAGTTTTGTTTGTACAGCATTTGAGTAAGAGTAATTTTGTGTAAACATGCAAATCTCGCGTGAAAATTTTCGTGCCCTGAATTTTTACGATTTCAAATGTGGTCTAACGCCGAAACAATGCCTCGATCGGCTTCATTTGGCTTTTGGAGATGAAGCACCATCAAAGAGCAGTGTTTATAATTAGTTTGCCGAATTCCAGCGTGGACGTACCTTTCTCAGTGACGAGTTTCATGAAGGTCGTCCATCAACATCTGTTGTTGCCACTAATGTAGATGCTGTGCGTGAAATGCTTGAGCGAGATCGACATGTGACATACCGTGAGATTCAAGAATCCTTACGCATTGACATGAAAGCAATACACCAGATTTTGCATGATCATTTGAACGTACGAAAGCTTTGCAGTCGTTGGATCCCACACAATATAACAGAAGCGCAAAAGCAGGGTCGTGTCAAATGGTGCGAAGAAATGCTCAAGAAATTCAACGGAGGTCGTTCAAATTTAGTTTATAACATCGTTACTGGTGACGAAACGTGGATCTATTCGTACGAGCCAAAAAGTAAACAGCAATCTACCGTTTGGGTATTTCAAAATGAACCAAAACCAACAAAAGTTGTCCGTTCACGCAGTGCTGCGAAGCAAATGATTGTTTCTTTGGTTTAACTGGACATGTAGCAACCGTGGCTTTAGAGGATCAAAAAACCGTGAATGCTGATTGGTATACTACAATTTGTTTGCAGGAAGTCATCGATCAAATAAGAAGAAACAATCGAAATCGATGAATTATTCTCCATCATGACAACGCCAGCTCTCACTCAGCCCGTCAAACAGTTGATTTTTTGTCCAACAAAAAATGTTGAATTAATGACTCATTTTTCATATTCACTTGATTTATCACCTAATGATTTCTTTTTGTTCCCAAATATCAAAAATAAAATGCGTGGTGAGCGATTTTCGTCGGCTGAAGCAGCGGTTGAAACATTCCGGACACTGGTTACTGAGGTACCATCTTTAGAGTGGAAAACGCGCTTTAGAAATTGGTTCGAGCGTATGCAAAAATGTATTGACGTCAAAGGTGAATACTTCGAAAAACAATGATACCGTTTACCAAATTTCATATGCGTTTTTTCATACCGTTTCCAGAAACTTTTCCAGCAGCCCACGTACATGCCTCATGTCAACCCGGCTTTACGTGTTTGGACTGCTTCATGGACAATCGTGTGTGCTTACTTACTTGCCCACATTCGGTTGCACATCCGGTATAAAAGAATTTTTTTTGTGATACAGAGAGAAACATGCCCACTGGCGATGTTGAAAACTTACCGGTAGATTTTCATTTGGGACGGCTTTCAGGATACCTATGAAAGAACTTTTGTCGACGGCAAGCCAGATGCCCACTCCCAAGACCACTGATCCTGCTATCTGCAAAAATAAGAAAATGCATTCCAATTTCATCAAATTAAAAAAGGAAAAAAAAAACATTAATTGAAAGTACCGGGTCATTTTCACAATTATTACCTGGAGTAAGCCATGACTTTTATTTTAGTTGGCAACACTGAATGCATGATATTTAATTAAATACATTTAGGTTCGATTTGTGCGTCACAAATTAACTTTAACTATTAGCTTATTCCGTCCTCGCAATTATAAAAAAAATAATTGTTGCTATGGGAATAAACTAACTAATTGAATAGGCCGAGTCTTAATTAATTTAATTCCAATTATCTGACAATCAGCTGACTTAAATCAAAATGTAAGTTGTCTTTTCAAATTTGTCAACAAATCACGGCTCACTCCAATTAAAAATATTTAAAATTGACGCAATATCTACTATTAATACTTTTATCCAACACCTGTTGGTTATGAAGCCATAATAAAGCCGATTTTTAATATATTATGAGGTCTATAAGTCACTAGTGAAATTATGAACCCATAATTAAACTGTTATTCAAAATCGGCATTATTATGACTTCATAATAAACAGGTGTTGGATAAAACTATGTATTACATCGTGCCTTAACAGAAAGTGGAGCAAATCAAGAAAGATTAGCCCACTCGAGCAAGCTTTCGTGGGTAAACATTCCTTTCGTGACTTATTTGCCTTATAAGACACTTGTATAATAAACAGCGGTTACATTATTCTACAAATAAGTAACAGCTCTTGCATGTGACTTTTGAAGTGCCGCAAGGGACACTGCTTAAACCAATTTTAGTTCTATTGCACATATATCAATGGTCAAATGATCTTTCGCAAGTGAATATAGATAAAGACAGATTTTATTTGTTTTCGCTCATGATACTGATATAGTAGTAGGAAACATGAATAATGATCCTTTTATACTAGGAGGTGTCATTCAAAACACGATAAAAATATTTACACTGTGCGTAAAAAAAATTGAGGATACTTTGAATATGTTTTACGTTAAATTTTCAGACATTTCTTGAAGTTAAATTTTTCCGCAATATTTTTCGTTTCTAGTTTAAAAGTTAATTTTATTTTAATTTTTTAACATCTAAACCGATTTAATATGTTAATGTTAAAATTTTATTTAATGTTATTTTATAATTTTTTTGGGTATCCAACGTTCAATTGTTTTTTGTGAATATCTGTAGTAGTACTGAAATAAATTCCACAACTTCTTTTATCTTTTTTTCTTTCTAGCAACAAAAATTTAAAAAATAAGCAGGAATTATTTTATAGACATCTTCTACATTATTAGTTTTATTATACAAGTAGTCTCATTAGAATTTAGTTTAGAATCGAAAAACGTAATAATATACAGAGCGTTCCATTAAAAAAAGTTCAGTGTATATCTCGTTTATCCGACCATCAATTGTTTTTTTTGTGAGTACACCGAGAAACTTTGAATTAGTCCCTCTCTTTAAGTTTTGTATTAAGCATTTTTTCCTAAAATCAAAAATAAAAGAGTTAAAGGGGCTAGGAATTCTCGCGTAGTCACCCTGTATATACATATCTCGGTATAATTCTCGATTTTGCCCTAAATTAAAATAAACACGTGAATCTGATATGTAAGAAATTACGATGTTTATTGTTACCATTTAGAATCTGAAGAGATGAGCTAATGTATCCCACGCTAAAGATAGTTTATTTCAATTTAGTATAATACATTTTAAGCTGTGATGGTCTAAAACAATTGCTGATTGATTAGTAGTGCTTCATAAATCAATTCTAAAAATAGACCGCGTAATTACACCTCAAATTTCTTATTCAGGGACTTATGCCCTATCTAATGTTAAGAAGCAGTTTTAGACACTGAGGCTGAGTTGCTCACTGAAACTTCATTTAACATTTTCAAAATAAATTTTCAAAAATTAAAAAAAAAAAAACTGGCATGTAAAAATAGGAGAACGCTATTCCCAGTCAACATTTTTATTTTCTTTTCCATTTGTACCTTTTTGAGCATACATCGTACTTATAAAAGTGAAGGTTGACGTAATAGTTTCTTTTACTGGGTATTAAATTATTTTCAGCAGATAATTACGTATGCAAGTAGCGGTAATAATTATAAACGCGCATTCTACGCATAAAAAATTAGAAACAATTAAAAAAATCCCCGCGAGAAATGCCACCGGACAGAAAAACTTGCAAATTGCAACTTGATTAGTGGGTGTGCTGCATGTATAAACGATGTTTTGTGTTGCTGGCGAGAGCAGCTCGCTCGGCCTTTGCGGTCATTTTATCACTTTACGAATGCAAGTTGAATGCAATAATTAAATACAAGAGAGATAAAGTTTGTTGATATTGTCTTAGGAGAAACAGTCATAATAAACCTGCTTGGTAGCAACACCTTTCACCAATTTATCAAATATGCATGCCTCATACGGGTTTTTCCAAAATTTAGTTGAAAACAATGTTACTAATACCAGTCTGTTTATTAATAATTTACATTTACACAAAACAATAACAGATAAGTAAAATTAATTTGAGAAAATAATTAGAAAAAGTATGCTCGGGCTCTAAAAAGTTTTATCATTAGATAAATTAAAAGTTCCCTATATTGCTCTAATTTGTATACAGGGTGCTGCATCGATGAATGCAACATAGGAAATCTCATGTTAATTTAAAGGTGTTAAAAGCTAAATTCACAGCAAAATTCCAATTAGGTTTTTTAAAGTACTCTTCTAGATGAATCTGTCTGCGCAGTTTGCGAATTTTTCATTTGTTCAGTTTCAAGATATTTAAAAAAGATTCAGTAGCTACCAAACTATCAGCACGGTCGTGTTCAGTGTTAAAATCAATTACCGGAGAAGCTTTTTCTGTCAATATTTTTCAAAAACGACTAGATTTATTAATCGTCTGTCCAGTTTTCACAATCATTGATCAAGGCTCTGTACATCCCACGCTTAAATCGAATTCAAAAATTACAAGCGCGATCGCAAGGGGAGGGAGAAACGTCCAGTTCGGCGCTTTTGAATTTTGATTGTAACTCAAGAACACGTGCGTCAATTGTCTTTTGGTAAGCGGCGTTGGAAAGCTGACCAAAAGCTTTGTAAATTCCTCGCTTAAATTTAATTCAAAAATTGTTGGCGCGCTCACGAAGGAAGGAAGAGACGTTCAGTTAATTGAGCAAGTATAATACGCGGCGCTTTTGAATTTTGATTGTAACTCAAGAACGCGTTCGTCGATTGTTTTTTGGTAAACGGCATTGGAAAGCTGAGCGAAAGCTCTGTAAATCCCATGCTTAAATCGAATTAAAAAATTACAAGTGCAATCGTGAGGGGAGGGAGAGACGTCCAGTCCAGAGCAAATAGAAAACGCGGCACTTTTGAATTTTGATTGTAATTCAAGAACGCGTGCGTCGATTGTCTTTTGGTAAAAGGCGTTGGAAAGCTGAGAAAAAGCTCTGTAAATCTCATGCTTAAATCGAATTCGAAAATTACAAGCGCGATCGCGAGGGGAGGGAGAGACGTTCAGTTAATTGAGCGCTTTTGAATTTTGATTGTAACTCAAGAACGCGTTCGTAGATTGTTTTTTGGTAAACGGCATTGGAAAGCTGAGCGAAAGTTCTGTAAATCCCATGCTTAAATCGAATTCGAAAATTACAAGCGCGATCGCGAGGGGAGGGAGAGACGTCCAGTTAATTGAGCAAACAGAAAACGCGACGCTTTTGAATTTTGATCGTAACTCAAGAACGCGTACGTCAATTGTCTTTTGGTAAGCGGCGTTGGAAAGCTGAGCAAAAGCTCTATAAATCACTCGCTTAAATTTAATTCAAAAATTGCTAGCGCGCTCACGAAGGGAGGAAGAGACGTTCAGTTAATTGAGCGCTTTTGAATTTTGATTGTAACTCAAGAACGCGCCCGTCGATTGTCTTCTGGTAAAAGGCGTTGGAAAGCTGAGTAAAAGCTCTGTAAATCCCACGCGTGCTAAATCTTTTTAAAATATCTTGAAACTGAGCGAATGAAGAACTCTCAAACTGCGCAGATAGATTCATCTTGAAGAGTACTTTAAGAAACCTAAACGAAATTTTTCTGTAAAATAATTAGGGAAGCCGATTTTAAAATACCTTTAAATTATCATGTGATTTTCAATGATGCGTTCAACAATGCAGCAAACTGTATATTTATTTATTTTAATCCGGAGCGAAGTGGTTACCTGTCTGAATGTAATAAAAGGATTTAGTTACAACATTTATAACGAGGCCTTCGCCATTTAATTAAGCCTCCTAATATTTGCGTTAATCACTATTGCCAAGTATAAAAACCAATTTCGAAATGGAATACTATGATCATAGGCACGTTTATATTATTTAACGATAAAAGTTTCTAGAAACCGAGCATTAAATCAGCAAAATACAATCATTCTAAAAAATTAAATCACAAAAAAAAAATCAGGAAATCAGATTACACAAAATAGTGACACTAATTTTCATAAAAATCTCGATTTGAAAATTATTTTCTCAGATTTTTATCTGGTAAACTAAATTATATTCTTTGTGGGGATAAGCACTGCAGCCATAAACTTGGCAAAGAAAGCAAAACACTGATGAGACACTGTCATGTGCATGCAGATGCAATAAGTCACGGAACATACACAAACACAACTGAGAGGAAGTAGATGATTTCATTGCGTCATGCGCCGATGATTCCGAACGTAAAAGGTGCGACTTCAACTTTCACGAAAGGCGACACTTCATCTTAAGATACCGGGTGATCAACGGAATTTATAATTAGAGGAGGCAGTGATTGGTGCTATTTTATGCTGTATGGTTGGATACGCTGAGAAATAAATAATAAATTGACAGTTATCATATTTGTGGTTATGCTCGTGCTTTGTACAATCTTTATTTTAATTTTAGTTTATTTCATATGAATGCTGGTTTAAATCCTTTTTAGATTATTAGGAGAGGTTGCTTAGGACAAATGCGTTTATTATCAATTATTAAAAAAATAAATAAATGTCACAATTCTGACATTTCAAATTTTTAACTTCAAACTGTCTGTGTTGCCAACTTTTTGGAAAATATCACAGCCTGCTCTAATTATAAATTCCGGTGATCGCATGGTATTTAATGGAATTTTTGCAACGCTTTATTAACAGAAAAAGGAAGGAAATAAGGAAAAAGAGAAAATATTTGTTAAAATGCCCTCTTAAGCTTCTGTTCATCTTCAAAGTGAAATCAAATATTCAAGCCAGAAAAAAACTTCTACAATGAAGACAAAACATATTAATGCAACTAACAAAAATGTTCGTATTACAAAGTTGTTAATTAATTTAACTGTAAAGAAGAACTGGCAACAAATTCATAACCTTTATTCCCGGCGATTCTTTCTCATACATTCGTTGATTGTTAATAAAATGAAAGACAGAATATTTATATTATTTTTTTTTAATTACACACACGCTTTATAAAACGAGTCAAAAATAGTTCAATATATCTATAAAATAAATAAATTGAATTATGCAGGGCAATATCAGATGTGACAGAATCCAAGGAGAGGAACGTATTACTGCTGGGGACATCCAAGGTTGCCAGCCGTACAACTTCAAAATTATATTCATGATTACCATTATTTTTAGTAAACGTTTCAGCATAAAATACTCGTTTTTGAATTCTGAATGGAAACTCTCTTGCCTTCAACCGTGGGCGATTAAATTGAAAGCTGTAGACTTAAAAGTTGTCAATGACTCAAAATAAATTGTCAAATGAAGAAGAGGAAGGGAAAAAGCAAATGATAATCGCAATTTCTTGCGGAAAAAAAAGTATAAAAAACAAAAGGAGTAAACAATAATAAAGAGAAAAAGATGAAAAGTCTTTTTGTTGTTCCAGAAATGAACTTTTTAAAAAAATTATCAGTGTTTAATTCTGAAAATATCCCAACACAACAACACAACAAACAATAAAAACGTTTATAATAATCGAATCCAAATAAAAGAAAAAACAAATTTCCGAAGAAAATAAAGATAACAAATGACCGCTGCACTTATTAATTACTGAACATTTAACTTCAGAAAACATGGATGGCATAAAGAAAAACAAAAAAAAAACTTTGTCTCTTGCAAAAATGGAAACATAGTGGAAAGGAAAAAACGATGAGTTCAACAAGAAAAAGAAATAATCAAAAAAAAAAACATGAAAATAAAAAAAAAAGATTAATTCAAAATTACTGTGAAATGTTGTTTCAAACAATAGGTGCGTTGTTGAATTTGCCACATCTCAGCGCAGCTCAAATAAACGTCATTTCCGTTGGCATGAACAAGTTAGTTTGAACTGTTATTTCGTCTTCCTCCCACCTTATCACTCGGACAAACCCATTGGTTGCCAGGTTGAAATATACGTTCAAACTTACTTGCCCCTGCGAACAGAAATTACGTTTATCTGAGCTGAAGTGAGTTTTGCGGTAAAAGAACACAACTAATAACAGCAAAAACGACAAAAAAATTGTCCTATTTGACAAAAAAAAAAATCGGAAAGTGCCAAAAATATCTGAGAACGAATTATAGGTTCAATAAACCAATGATATTTGCAAGAAAAATGTTAAGCCTAAAAATAGTCCATAGACAAATGACGGTAGTAGTACGTTCGAAAAGAAAAAATAAATAAATTTTCAAAAATCTAACCAAATCGTTGCTTTTCTATTTAATAATCTTTTCTATTTTTATTAATGATACGGTTTTTTTTAGACCCTCAGTTTTATTTTTTATTATAAAGCGTCAAATAAAGATGATACTATTTTTAACAACGAAATGCATTTTCTCTAAAAACGTACGAAATTTAAAACTTGCTGAGTGGCAACACCGCATTCGTGTGTGTCAACCGGGCGAGCAACGATATTTTTTTTAATCAAAATGGAATAAAAGGTAACTAACTTCTTTCTCGTAGCGTATAAGCTTATTCTTCCAGACTGAGCATGTTTCCACCAAACCATTTTCTGTTTTTTATCTTCAAAAAAAATATATGAAAAATACTTGTTCTTTATTAATTATCCCACACAAATAAATAATTAATAGGTCAAATTCGTAACCGATTAAAGAGCGAGTAAACTTTAAAAGACAGAGAGACAGAAAAGTGGATAAATTACAAAGGAGCTTATACTACTTATTCTGGGTATTATAAAAATATGCAAAAAAAAAGAATTCGAATTCGTTCTGAACCCCTATCCTTCACAATAAAATTGAAAATTCTTAAATTTTTCAATACTATTAATTGCATATTTTATTTATTTAATAAAACAACAAATACTAAAATGAACTGCTTAAAAAATAAATTAGAGTAGTTACCTATTGTTTTTTTTTTATTGGGATATATCTCTAACGACAAAAAAATGTTTAAATAAGACTAAATAATTTCTATAAAGATATTACTGCTTGTCTAAAATAGTCCTTTACTTTTACAAAAATTGATTTACACTTAATCAAGTTAATATCTAAAAATAAACTTTCAGTCTTTGTGAACATTAACAACGTGAACAAGCAACAAGACTTTAATTTTTTGCGCAATGTTTTAAACATCTATGGCCGGTTTCTTGAAACTTCCATCGTTAGATAAAGAAAATATTTTGGGGATTTTGATGATAATGATGATAAAAGATTCCAGAAACCGGGCACTATACTCCTACTATTTTTTCCTATAGATGCCTTCTTAAGTTTTACGAATATAATTGTTTATTAAATTAATGAAATAATGTAATTACACACTATCGCTCAAAACATTAAAACAATCAACGAATTCCTACAGATATTTTTCTACAAGTTAATACTTCTATCATTTTGTCATTTTTCACTTCGTTATTAACCAGCATCTCTGGTATGCAAAAACTGATTAAATCTCGCGCCAGATTTTGCTTTTTCAGAGGTTCCGTCTTTCGGGAAAGTTCTGGATTTCCAGGAGCAAATTAATAAAGGACACACATAATTGAGTTAGGGCTCCTGAGGGCCGGTTTTTCAATCACAAGTTAACATTAACTTTCAGTTTATTACTACGGAAACAACTGCCTTTATACGTATTACCATGGAAATCAACTGGGAGTTAAGGTTAACTTGTGATTAAAAAAATGGGCGTTAAAGGTCGCAGGATTAACTTCCCTCTGAGTTAACTCTATTCTATCGCTCATAAATTGTGAGGTAAAAGCATAAACCATAAACATAGCTTGCGTACTGCGAAGTTAATATTAATCGACTCTAACCAAATAGGAAATAAACTTTCTGAACGTACCCCAGCACTAATCTGAAACGCGAATCGAATCTTTGGGAATCATCGAGAAGCTCCTAGATAGTACAGGCATGAGAACAATAAATTACAAAAATGGTTTCTCGACGGTGTAGGACGTAACAATGCAATGATGAGCATACATAACATAGCCCTTTCATTATCTGTAGTTCTAGATAAATCTTTCATTAATTTACTGCATTTAAAAATGCTATAGCAGTTCAATAACAGAATTATACTACCATTGTTACCAGTTATTCCTGGAAGCATATTTTTCAATAATAAATTTTCTGTTTTGTATTACCAAGGTCGAGATATAGTAAGGCAAACGCTCTTCAGTCTGTAGAGCGGACAATACTGTGTATGCCTCGGCCTTGATTTATTTGTTCAAAAACACATAGCAACAATAAAAACATAAAATGATAACTAATTTTTGCTAACAAAAAATATACGTTTGCATGTCAAATACTCACAAAAAATAGAAAATTGAAGAGGCATAGCACGTACTTCGCCACGCACGCTCCACAGTCGTACACCATTCTGGAATGCCGGCGAAAATAACTGAAATATAAAAAAAAAAACAATCAATTGAATTATTTAAGAAAATACAGTTAAATGTATATGCCGATATTTAGCAGTCAATTTAAATGCCGACGTTTCGCCATACGGTCACACCTTGTTCAGGGTCATTAATAAATGAAAATAAAACTATCAACTTTATTTAAAATTAGAAAGAAAAGAAACTTATACAAACTCTTAAGCACACTGATTCAAACCTTCAATAGGGCGCCTGATTTCATACAGATTGTAGAATATTTTTAATATAATTGAGAAATGCTGAGTCTTTCTACAATTCAATATCAACGTTTCCATTACATATATTAAATAAAATTTACAGACAGCTATGCAAGATCACAATAATATTAAATTGTTTTTTCTGGATGAATCCATTTGTCATCTCGAAACCGAACAAACTTGCTGGCAGGTGACTTGTTAATCAAACTAGTTGTTATAGGTTTACCTCCACAATATTAGGTCAAGAAATAACCACGTGCTGTCGCGACTTTTACCAAAATGTGTCAATACGTAAATTTTACTTGTCCTTGATTCTTAGGCTAAGTTCACATGCATTGCAGATACGCCCAATATTTACTGGGGATTGTTTTTGATTGGTTTTTTTTTCAAAAAACCAGTCAAAAACTGATCCGCAATAAATATTTTGCGTGTTCGCATGCATCTGAACCTAGCTATATTTATTAAAATTAAATTCCACCAGAAATAAAATATAAAATCTTATGTGATATTGAACGTCACTTTTTTATTCTTTTCTTAACTCGTCGGTGTTTGCATTATTTTACCAAAATTGGCCAGAGGTGACTACTTAGAACATCTGAAGTCAGAAATACACCGTTCAATTTTTCTGCCCCGAAGAAAACTTTCACTCGTAGCAACTAACGGCATCGTTATGCTTGTTATTTTTTTCTTTTTGCACAAAACGTACGAGCGGCGTGAAGGAGAATTACGCAAGCGTTTCATAATCATAAGTCATAAGTGTTCCTGCTTAACGCTAAACGTCACAGAATTATTAATTCTTCCAGCAAAAAAAGAAAAAAGAAATTAAAGCCAAAGAAAATTCGAAAAACCATGAGACTACGTACTTACTCTTTGCTGTAAATATTTATGAGGCGCGTAATAGTGAAACGTCTTTAAGTTGGGAAAGTGAATGCAAAAGCTGAGCAAATCTAATTGAAATTCACGCTTGTCTGCTCGAGTAAAAAAGAAGTACTTGTCGCAATAGCCATTGTGCCGAAGCCGAAGCCGATGCGATGGGCGATACTCGTCGGCAATTAACCTTTTTGATCGTCTAGGAAAAGATCTAGTCGTGATAAAATTTGTATATAAAACCTACGACGTATGTCATCCATGTACAAGCTTCTTCATCTTTCATGTTAATTATTTTATAGAAGCCATGTCATATATTGTTGGTATAACTAGAGTAGAACAGGGCGAAACTTACGTTTTTGATCACAGTAATCATGATCAAGTAAGTATAGAAGAAATGTGTAAGAATCTGGAAAGTAAATTTATAAAATACTACAGCATACGTAGTTTATCAGTTTTTTACCATTACACTTTAAAAAGAACTATTTCAAAAGAAACAATCTGTCCTGTTAAGGGAGTATTCGAATGGTTTCAAGCTTGCGATACTTTATATAAAACAGTCTGTACTTACTCTCATACACCCTATATCACAAAAAAAAATGTGTGACACCATTTTTTTTATTAAACGCTAGAAGTTTAACTTTCGTTAAGCAAATAATAATATTTGCAAAACGTCAAGTAACGTAACAAACGACATTTTTAACTCGTTTTCTAAAGTGTTTTTATTTCTCCCATACCTTACTTTAAAACATAATGTAATTAAGCCCTCGGCCCTCGAGGATATCCCGCCCGTTTACAATTAAACACAACAAAAATCTGTCCTCTAAATGGGTTTATTTAATTACAGAAAAGTATCAGTACATTTACATGCTGTCGTACTTATCCCCTGAAGTCGTATTTATAAAAAGCAAGTACACCTTAAGTACAGTCGCGATCATTCTAATCGAAACCATCTAACAGCGCTGGTAATAAGGGTTACAAAACTGTCAACCGATCTCGATTAGCTCGATCGAGACTGTACCAATAAAGACGGTCATGATTAGACTGCAAATTTTATTGACTATCATGGTGACGACTGTACCTAGAAAGTCAGTCATAATTAAACTGTAAATTTTATTAACTCTCATGATGACACGACTCAATCTTTTTTTGTATTTTGATTACAAAGGGTCACATAAACACCTGACAAAGTGCCATCTCATTTCGATTTCGTTTACGCTATAAATTATATTACTTGCTATTTCCACATCAATACAAAACTGGCATCGGTGAACATATTTTTGTAAGGCGTGGAACTTCTTAATAATTACTGCACAGCATCGAAAACGAAAGGTAAGGATACACTGTTGGTATTCGAAAAGGAATTTATTGTTATAGATATATTTCCAGCATGCAGATTACTAACAGTTTGCTAATGGATGGGATTATCTTAATCCTCAGCGCTTTACTAATATTTGTAGTTTACGTAAAACGTAGTTACATGCGCTGGGCAAGAATCGGTTTGGATTATGTAGACCCACGTTTTCCTTTTCTTCTTCCTTTCGCCGGTTTACGTGCCTTTCGATCCGGAAATAATAAAACATATAATACAAGTCGATTTTAGTAACTTTGTAGATCGCGGAACATACCACAATGAAAAATCTGACCCGCTCAGCGCCCACTTGTTTTCACTGGAAGGAACAAAGTGGAGGAACCTACGGGCAAAACTTTCGCCAACGTTCACTTCAGGTAAAATGAAAATGATGTTTCCGCTCGTTTTAAAAACGACCGAAGAACTAACCGGAGTCCTGGATAAGTATGGTCCAAACGAACCAGCGGAGTTAAAAGATATATTAGCTCGCCTTACCACTGATATCATAGGAACTTGCGCTTTTGGACTGGATTGCAACAGTTTGCGTGATCCAAATACTGAATTTAGGAGCAAAGGAAAAAGTTTCTTTCAAAGCACCCCTTTAGAGAAACTCATCCAATTTTTGTGCTTCATTTATCCGGATGCAATGAGACGCTTCAACACGAGAATTACTTCTAAAGTAATAGAAAATTTCTTTTTGGGTGTGGTGCGTGATACTGTGAGCTACCGCGAAAAGAATAACGTGGAACGAAAGGACTTCATGCAACTGTTAATCAACTTAAAGAACATCGGCGCAGTTTCAAAAGAAGAAGCAAAAGTTACATCCACGAAAGTATCACTTACGGACAACGAACTTGCCGCCCAAGCATTCCTGTTCTTCCTTGCGGGGTTTGAAACTTCCTCGACGACCATGTCCTTCTGCCTTCTGCGAAGTGGCACAGAATGAAAAAATGCAGCAAAAAATGAGGGATGAAATTAATGCAGTTATAGCCAAACATGGAGGTAAATTTACTTACGAAGCTATGTTAGAAATGACTTATATGGAGAATGTAATTAACGGTAAGTAACGCGATTTCACTCTTCTAAATAATCTACCTTGATTAATTATTTCTTTTGTAGAAGCTCTCAGGTTGCACCCCCCGGTGCCTAATCTCATTCGCAGATGCATCAAGGATTATAAAATTCCAGGCACTGATGTAGTTCTTCATGAGGGTGAACGCATCTTTATTCCGGTTCAGGCCCTACAACACGATCCGGAGCACTACCCAAACCCTAAAGTGTTCGATCCTGATAGGTTCTCTGAAGAAATTAAAAGAACCAGACATCCGTTTACGTTCCTTCCTTTTGGTGAAGGACCACGAGTTTGCATCGGTATCATAAATATGACACGAAATTTTCTATATGTTTCTGTATTTTCTTTCGTTTTTCAGGTTTGCGATTCGGTATGATGCAGGCTAAAGTCGGTCTAACGATTTTGCTCAAGAATTACAAGTTAAAGTTGTATTCACTTACTAGAGTTCCGTTAGTGCTGGATCCTAAGAATTTCTTAAATTCTGCGACCGGAGGAATTTGGATGGACATGGAGAAAATACAACAAGCAAATGAATAAACTCTTATGATGGGTTACCACACCTCCGGCATTCGGAATCCTCTTCGTGGTTTGTTAATCTAAAATTTCTGATTGTTTCAACGTTCAGAAATTTTAAATCAACCAATCACGAAGAGGATTCCGAATGCCGGATGCAGGATTCCGTATGCCGGAGGTATGGAAACCCAGCGTTACTTTCATTAATTTGCTTCACTGAAGTTGTCGACTTTTGCTTTGATTTATAATTATTATAAAATACTTTCTTTTTGGACCGATACGACACACATATCTTGTGGAATGATTAAAAGTACAAGTACAAAGGAGTGTCCGTCGTTAAAGCATAATAAACAATAAAAAAATATTAATGAAAACGTACGCAAAATGTAAAATCTTAATCTATCTACTCATTGAGATTACTAACCTGTGTCCCAAAAGTCTAGTAATCTACAATTTTTCCAATTCTATTTCATATAATTTCAGTTGTATTTCAGATTAGTAAATTTTATTTAAAAAATCGTCAGTTATAGTTCAGATTAGTAAATTGTATTTCAGAAAGTAGTAATCGTAGTTCAGATAGGTAAACTGTACTCCAGAAAACGTCACACATTTTTTACATTTCTGAAATACAATTGATACGATCTGAAATTAATCTACTATTTTCTGAACTATACTTGCAAAAGGTGTAGATGCTTACTTATAACTATTATGACTAGTAAACCTCGAAGTTTTTATCAATAATCTAAATAATCAAATAATGAATATTTAAATTATACAAAAAACGACAAACTCTGTGGTTTACCTAATCTATATCTATCATATTCATTACGGGTTAATATGGTACATATAGCCGGAATCAAGTAAATCGAGACCGATTAACAGTTTTGTAACCCTTACTGCCAGCGTCAATAAGGGCGTGGTTAGCTTACAGCGGTCTCGATTAGGATGATCGCGACTGTACGTACATTTCAAAAAGTCCTAAGCCTCTCGAAAACAAGACTTTTAAAACACATGTTGTATATCAATTCAAAACCTAACCAAGTGATACGTCCAAAGTGATAAACGTACTCGTGCGAAAAAGCTGTATTGTAGTTGTATCAATAAGTCAATAACATAATATACTTTCGTCCAATAAGTATATCGCTCTTATAACAATTAAAACTTGTAACTCGTGACCTCGATGTGAAGTTAAATTTCCTCAAAAAGCGTAATAAAAAGGGCACCAAAATTTGACGTAGATAAAATGATAGAAAAAATGATGCGAATAAAATCAAAACATCCACCAGTGTGCTCATCCACCACGAGAAAAGCTGAAACGGGTCGGGTTGGGTTCAAACCCTACGTTCAAGAACAGTCAAACACAAGTCAAGACAATTCTACACAGAAAAAAGTAAGGCTTGAAACCAAGCAAATATTTATTCTTGAACTTATTTCTTTCGTTTAAAAGCCGAGAGGATAGAAAAATGGCAATATTTCATGACAGGAGAGTGGAAACCTCTCATCACGTTTCCATTTTTCATTTTCATTTTTTCGACAATCACTCCTAATGCGAAACGGAAAACGAAACATACGACCCCGTCATTTTAAACATTTTTAACTGGAGTAAAGCCAGGCATTTTGCGTTGGCGATAAAATTCTAGATGGTTCTATTGGCCCAATTTAAAATATGTAATTCATTTATCTAAACGTACCAATCAAATATCTATCGCGTTATGCGGCAATGAAAAATTGCCTAGCAATACCTAGATTGCCAGAAAATTGGATTTAAATTAAATTAAAACAGTTCGTTCACAAGTTAGTTTATTCCCATACAAACAATTATTATTTTTTAACTGTTAATACGTTAATAAACTGTAAGCTAAAGTTAATTTGTGTTTAATAAACCGGAGCTAAATATACAGTATGAACGTAAATGTCTGAGGACAGGTTAGATTGCCCGCCTTCCATTTTTCTTCTTACAAAGTTGGTAAATACCTAAATAAAATTTGAATGAAACCAAAATGATTGATAAACTAGGAAACAATGCAACGAAAAATACTGTACAAAATCCAGTGATATTTAAAGCCACACACAAGCAATAAAAACACTAGATAGAGACGCGGGAAATTTAAATTTTAAATTTTAACCTGTCCTCAAACATTTACGTTCATACTGAAATTAAATGCCTCGCATTCAACTTTACTAACCAAAAAAAGTGAAGGTTTATTATTCCAATTAAAATGTTAAAAATCGAGCGTCGGGAAATGAAACAAAAGAAAAAAAAAGGTTAAAAGCGCGAAGAAATAACGAAACGAAAGTTTAAATGAAAACAAACAATAAAAAATTTTCTGAAATGGCATGGACGATTTGAAAACTTAAAAAATCCACTCACCTAAATTAACCAGAAAGAATTGTTTTAAAGCGTATCAAGCTAAATAAAGCATTAACATGTGATGGCGAATTGCGTCGACGGCGATTCGGCGACGGCTAATCATCCCATTCCCATGTCTTTGCTCTACAGATCTAAGCACAGAGAAGTTAACAATCAGATTTTAGGATCTCGACTTATTTTACTGCAAGTTCTTTTTAATACTGCATTGAGTAAATTCAATAAATCCTTTAATTTTCCAGAAGACAACGTCAATTTTGACTTATTTTAAGTTGACACCATCTGTACACACACACCAGCACATTCACAAAGAACATTTGACTTTGGTCAGTATAATCGAACTCGTAAAAAATGTTCAGTGATGTTCTTTTTTAATATTGATAGATTAGGTAGATTCGGGAATCTTTAAATATTTATTTAGTTATTTATTATTTAATCCTTTCATATTGTAGTGATGTTTCGGTTCCCACTGATGTTCGCCCCACGTTGAGACGCAGTGATGTTTCGGCTCCCACGTTGGGCGCCAAGATAATTATGTGCTGATTTCTTTCAACTTCCCCGTCAGTACGTGATCGTTCATCTTTAGGTAAGTTCTTTTCTTGTGTTTTTGTGTGTTTTTAATGTAAAATTTTAAGTTTGTTGTGTGTTTATGAAATTGACGTTTGTTTGATTGTCCAAATAACATGTAAAACAGCCAATCTTGACGTTGTATCTTCTTCATGAATCTCAAAGGTATTATAAAGTATAAAGTATTTTGTTAGTTTTCCTTCTTCTCTCAGGCTTTTCTGTTTTAGGGATGGATAGTTATCTCCGCAATACGTAAGAAAGTGAGGTTATTTTTTGGGTGTCTTAAGTTATTTGTTTAATATCTTGCAAATTCACTTTTTCTTTCCTTCGTCGTTATCGTCACTTCATTCTTTTTTTACTCTTAATTCTGTAATGCATTGCAAATGTTTTTGTCGCACCAAATACTTTTCTGTTCGTTCGTGAATATGATATGAACGATGATCCTCTGGATTCTAGATGAAGAGCACGATCGTTAGAAAATCAACGTCTTCAAATAAATAAAAAACACCTTGCTTTGTATTAACATAGCTGGCTAAAATATCGAGTTCGAATTCCTTCATTTTCCAAACATATACAAACACGTATTCATCAATTGAATAGCAAAGAAGCTTATCATGCGTTTCGCAACTTCAGTTATTCAGAAATTCCTGCTTTTATAATTGTGTGTTGGCATGTATGACTCGTCAAGATAATATACACGGTTACTTTAAATAATCAATTTACACAACTTTAACTTCCATACTGTGACTTATGCCCGATTTCTTCACCTGGTACTGGCAGATAAATTTATACGTAGGTGAAGTATTTTAAAAAAAAGATACTCAACATACTTTTCCATTAATTAATACTTCTGTTATTTTACCGTTCTACGATTCTCTCTTTATCAACACAATATGGAAGCTTGTTTAAAGTTCGCGTTCAGTTTTACTTTTATAAAAGTTTCCTCTTCAGTAGTATTGAGTCTAAAGAATACTTCGAACTCCCTCGAACCATCGAGAAGCTAGATTGCCTGACAATTACTAAGAGAAATAAAAATATGTCTGTCGGGGGCACGTGATATAACAATAAGTTCCTGCTTAATGATCCACAAATCTCTGAATATTTTTATCAAAAAAGACTTAGCTGTGTTTCTCCTTATCACTTTTAGATAAAGAATTTCAATTTCGATTTTATACGCCGGTAATAAGCAAGCAATAAGCGGGAGGAATTTTATTTATTTACTTTACGGAATTGAAAACTCACACTTCAGGTTTTAATAAAAACGCTCTCAAATTATATCCACGCTACGTTTCACACATAAACCGAACTATTTTTAGGAGACGCCGCCGTGTTTGCGGCGGCTCTAAGTATTTTAAGCTAAGACAAAATATAACGACATTTTTTTTTCTTAATTTTCTTTTCAACTTATTATATTTTTAGTTTCGTAAGGAAAAGGTGCCAGAAAAACTGAAATTATTTTTAAGATGTTCACCAGGAAGTATTAGAACGTAATCATAACCGTTAGGGCAATGATGATGTACTGTGGGTAGGCAATAACTACAAAAGGGAAAATAGGTGCATGTTTTAAATAAATTTATTTTTCGGGGCTGTCTCGGTATGGAACCGGGACGTGCAACTTCAATAAGACATAAGGCATTGCCCACCTTGCCCACCCCGACGAGACGCCACTGCGTTAGGGCATATACAATGTGTCTACTTATCAACTTGACAAGAGGAAAAACTTTTTATTATCCACTTATTTAATATCAACTTTACCCAAAAAGGAATCTAGAAATCGTACTTAAATTAAAAGTACAGTCTGTCTAAAAGAATTAATATTTTTTAATTTTGCCACATATTAAAATAGCATTTTTATTAATTTTAAACAAAAAAATTCTACTGTTCGAGAAACTTCAGAAACGAAACACAAATTTAAATTTTTTTGACCACAGAAGGTCTGAGAAATATTCAGATTGTAATAATGAAAAAAAAATATTATTGATTAACATTCTCAAAAACTACAGTAAAAGCTCTTTAATCGGAACAATTAAATGTAAAGAGTCGTTCGAGTTAGCGAATTCTACGGATTATTGGATCTGCAAAAACTATGTATAAAACCCTTTTTTTATTTTTACATGTTTACTTCAGGACTTGCAATAATTTTTTAAGTTTTTGTTGCTTTACCCCCTCCATACTCTAAAGCAGGGAATGCTCACCGGTGTTGCCAATTGATAGGGTAATTCCGTATTTTCGGGGAATTTTTAAATAATAATAATAATAATAATAATAATAAATGTCTTTATTGTCTAAGAAAAGTAAATAAAATAAACATGTTGCTTAACATTAGTCTAAACCAGGCAAACGTAAGGCCAAGTTAATAATAAATAAAATAGAAAAGGAAAATTGGAATTTATACATCAATTGAGGGAAAAATATTAGTTAAAAATATTTAAAAATTATTTTAGGGATTATTTCCAAACTTTGCAGTGCCTTTGTGATGTTTTTTGCTGTTTTCCATGACAACGTTATTTTTATTCATTTTTCATTTCTAGCAAAAGTTATCAACTCATATCAAAACGATAAGTGGTTGTGCACTTTTAAACTTCTCTATTTTCCATGAAATGATTATACATTTCTTTTATAAAAAAAAATCATTATTAGAATAACAACTAACAATAAGTAAATTGAAGAAAATTTAACGATTATTGTTTTTATGTTTTCTGTTTTATTTCCACTGTTTCCTATGTACGAGTTAAATCTTAAACGATTCCGGGATTTTTTTATTCAAAATAGGGAATTTGAACCACCTGGAAAGAGTAAACGGTCGTTACAGGGTTCGCAACTCTGATGCTGTATTTATTAAGTATTTATTTGCCGCGCGTCTCTCTGTGAATGAATTCTCGTTTCCCGAAACAATCTGGAGCAGGGTAGCTCTTTCAAAGAGCCTAAGAGCATCGCTATTCAAAGCAAAATTGGAGTAACTTACACCAACTTCTATTTTCTCAAAGTCTCCATTTTGTCTTTGAACTTTATTGCAAAATGTTTTCGTAATGCGGAGGGAAATATCCATCACTGACAGAGAAATTGTGTCTTTTCGGGGAATTTTTAAATAAAAAGGAAAAAAAAGGGAATTTATACAATAATTGAGATTCCGGACATTTATTGCTTGATGACTGATTTTTTAATATTTATATTTTTAACGATAATTTAAAATTCACTATTTTTCTACGGTTACAAAATATAAAAGTGTAGATTCCAGGGATTTATTTTAATAATTAATAATTAATTAAATGTTAATGTTTTTTGTTTAGTTTCTCGGGATAACTCGTTTTTATCTATTTTTATTTAAAAAAAATGGTTGTTATGGTAATCATAACTACCTAAATGAATTGAGGGAAATTTATTTGGCTTATTTATTTTCTAATTTGCTTTCTGTGATAATGTTTTAACGACAGTTTTATTTTTATCTGCTCAGCCTATGCACGCACTTAAATTTTAAGTTAGAAAATTCGGGAATTTTTGATTCAAAAAAGCGAATTAGTATCACTTGGAAAAGGAAAACACTCTTTGTAGGGTTGGCAACATCGGCGATTACGTACTTATGATGATGAGGAAGAGGAAAGACAAGTCTCTCTACCAGTAAAGTTCGGATTAACGAGGTAGCATTCGGAGTAAGATTTCGGTGTTGGGATTATTGAATATTCGAATTAAAGTGTGTTTGGATTAAAGAGGTTCCACTGTACATTTTTCTCGGAATAACTCAGAAACCGTATTCAAGAGATTTCACTGTACATTTTTCTCGGAATAACTCAGAAACCGTATTCAAATTTGAGTCATGAGATACAGTGTGACCGAAAGTCTTATACAGTGTGTCCGACTGTTCACAAATGAACTTGACAAGAGAGAAAACATTTTAATATCATGTTTACGCAAAAAAAGTTATTCTTTATAAAACGTTCTGCTTCTCCTGAAATTTCAGAAACAATGCTTAAATTAAATTTTAAACTACGGTCTCTCTAAAAAAAAAACAAATTTCTTAATTTTATGTTGCAGAAAGTGACAATTTTATTATGGAATGCTTTTCGATTGGAAAAATTTTATAAGAAATACGGTGTGCTTAGAGAGCAAACAACCGACATTTTTATCAAACAAGTAAGCATAATTATTAGCAAGAATGTTGACTAAGGAACAACAAGTTTATTTTTTTAAATGTTATAGAATTGGTAATGCCTCCTAATAATATACGACTGATCTTTTCCATGGAAGGTTTTCCGATCCATTGCAGTCACCTGAAGCATTCCGATTACTAAAAAAGAAATTATGATACCCGATCAAGCCATTGGATGTAAATTGAGCGGAGAAAAATTAAAACGAAGGCGAACCCTTCAAAAATATGTAATTTGAGGCGGTTGAACACGGTTTCTAAGGTTTTCAGAGGAGAAGAATGTTCTTACAGAGAATGCACATTCATTAAATCAACAACAATAAAGATTAGTTGTTCCTATAAATTCAGAAATCTGAATATATTAGACACCCTTTAGCCAAAAAAAAACTGTGATTTTTGAAGTTGCTTGGACAATACATTTTTTTTTTAAGGAATACACTTTTTGCCTGAAATCAATAAGAAAAACATTACTTTGATTTCTGCAACATAAAATTATGAAATTTAGATTTCTTAGACAGATTGTAGTTCAAGTGCTTCTGAAGTGAAGTTTTTGAGAAACATAATCTTTTCTGCATAAAGTTGATATTAAGAAAGTTTTTCCTCTTGTTAAATCGATCCTGGGCACTCAGTACACATGAACGACTTTTATTTGCTAAACACGACAAGGAACTGTATAAATGCTCAAAATATTTTATCCTAGACAGTGAATTTTTTTCTCACGTTCATTGTTCAACTAAAGGTGGTCCAGACTACGAAAACATCATTGAATCAAACACCGTTGGCCAACTGTTTGCGAATCTGTCGAGGGTAAATTTGTCTGAAAGTTGACGAACGGTTCAGAAAAAATGCAAGTCGCTATATACTTAAGTGCTCGCTTAACCTATAGTATTTTTTTTTGTTTGTAATTAAAGTAGGGCTCTACTATTCAAAGCATGCACACTGTCAACACTGTTGATTCACATTTTCTTTTTGAAGTAACGTCTCAAGAACGCGAAGAGTTCATAAATTACTCCTGTGTTGCTGAACTGCTGTAGAACAATGATGGCTTAGTCTGGACACACCTTTACACAAATCACTGAATTCATCCCAACTATAAACTGCGGTTACGTGATTGGTTAAATCGAAGCAAATGCGGTCACGATCAGCTTCTTTCTGCAACCGATGTGCAATGAAGGGATGTCAAAATGGACCACCGCCAAATCACTTTTAGGGTTAACAAATCGTTTGTGTATTTAGACTCTTCTACTGTATGTCAACCTCGAAACTTGTTTCAAAGATACCTTATGCAGTAGCTGTTACTTCTAAAAATAATTATCTTATCAAGTTGACTTACATAGGTACATCTGAACCAGCAGCTATGTAAATGCATTTATCAGTCCTTATATTGCAATTGCAATTACATCAGATGTAACTGTTTGATCTGAATCGTCGCGTAAAAAATTACTATAATAAGTAAGGGTCGGACATTACTAGGGTATCTAGTAAACACCAGTACAAAGATAAACAAAGCAGCGGCGTGGATTTCAATGTCGCCGCTGAACGGCTTTTATGCCCGAGGCACTCTCATCTTCGCGCTCATTGCATCAGAAGCAACCGTTTGATATAAATTACGTGTCTAACAAAATTGCCTTCATAGTTTCTTTCAAATTAATAATTACGAAAACATTATAATTCTTTAATGTAGCTTTGAAAAAGACTGGCATAATACTAATAATATAATTCATATCAATTATAGCGCCATCACTGCAAAAAGAATGCGAGTTCATTTCGGAATGAATCGGTTATATAAACAAGTTTTTATATCCAGTCGACCAGAACTGTAGCGGTTACTGCGTGCCGCATAGACTTCTCGGGCTTCGACTGGTTTATTGTTTTGTTTTTACAGGGCAGACGCGTTAAAGATTCGAACTTTTTCCGACTATGATCGCTTCAGCATATTAGTAGTTCCTCGTATATTTAACGAAACCTTCCGCCTAAAATGAGCCTAGGCCTGATAATAAGAATCTTCATTACTCTTCGCGTTGCACCTAGTAACTAACAAACAGTTAAGTACACTGTTTGTTATGCGTACTGTGTTAATTGCAAAATTGAAGTTATTTTCCAATAGATTTTCATAATAATTAAATAACACTGAGGTCGAATAACAGCAAATTAATTAGCATAATTTCAACGTAAAAATAGCTCAACGCCATTTTTACTTTAAGTACGTATAAACCTGCTGCGGATAGTGTTTGTAAACGGGGCGCACTTTCGAGCCACAAAAGTGGAACAAGTAAGTACATACGTGTAACTTGTGAAATGTATGTAAATACGTAAATGAGAACGGCGTAACTTGATAACAAGTTTGAAGTAACGGATCTTCTAATGTTATCGTCAACAGACTATTAGTACATTACATACGACTACAAAATGAGAGCAGTGAAGAGCCGCATCTACTAAAAATAAAAAATTTCAAACGGGCCACGTGCCGCCAAAGTTTCCACCATAATTTATATCTATTTATGTTTTATTTTGTTCGATGCCTCCGCCGAGATTTTTATTCCATTTCAAACAAACTTTGTATAGAAAACTTAAATTCAAAGTGCCTTACAAACTTTGTATATTCGGAACTCTCTGGAACGATATCTTCAAGGATCGTGGTTAAATTATACTGCAAACTCGTGAAGAAATCATCAAAAATTTCATATAAATCATAAACATAAACACAATCAGGCATACATGAAGTTGCGTATACATATGCGAGCCGAACCGTTCGCCAACCGTTCGCGATCAGTTCGTTGAAATTGCTTTCACAACGAACTTTCAAGGGAAAGGAACGAACCAACCGCGAATTATTTAGCGTCTTGACAGCGATCTGTGCGAGTACTTGCTGCCATAATGTCCACACCAAGGGCTACATAAAACTATAAATATATATATATATATATATATACAGCCGACAAAGGAAACGCCACCGTTGTGATGGATCGTAACGACTACGAAACGAAGATGGAGGTCCTACTAAACGACCCAGCGTACAACACCATCGCCACAGATCCAACGACATACTTAGAGAAGACAACGAAAGCTAAAATCAAAGCCAGCTCAATCAGTCAAGAGCAGCAATTACAATTGATCCCGAGGGAAAAATCATCCAGATGCCCAAAGCTCTACGGATTACCAAAAATCCACAAGGAAGGGATACCACTGAGGCCAATCGTCAGTTCCATCGGATCACCGTTACAACCACTAGCAAAATTCTTGGCCAAACGACTGCAGCCATACGCCGAAGAAGCAGAATCCTACGTAAAGAACGCAGGCCACTTCATCGAGCCTATAAAGGACATCACCGTAGAACCAGGAGATCTGCTAGTAAGTTTCGACGTGGTCTCACTATTCACCAACATACCAATAGACGAAGCAATGGATATCATTCATCTAAAACACCACATCCCAGACGACACCATGGACCTGGTGAAGCACTGCGTCACAAACCACACCTGTGGCTCAGATATATGGACGACACCTTCATAATATGGAAGCATGGAGAAGAACAACTACGAAGATTTCTGCAACACCTGAATGAAATCCATCCGAAGATCAAGTTCACGATGGAAATCGAAGAAAACAACTAACTTCCATTCCTCGATGTACTTATAAAGAAAAAACCAGATGGAAGCCTTGGACATTCCGTATACCGAAAACCAACCCACACGGAACGGTACCTGAACGCACAATCACATCACCATCCAGCACAATTGCAATCAGTGGTAAGGACCCTCGTCACCCGGTCCCAAAGATTGGCTGACTCAGAAAACAAGGTAGAAGAAATGAAGAAAATCCGCTCATCTTTAATAAAAAATGGATATCAGGACAAACAAATCAGGAAAGCCGAACACCAACGCAAACCCAAGACACAGGAAGAAGAAAAAGATATAGTAGGAACAGCATGCCTACCATTTGTTAAAGGGACAACAGAGAAGATCAGCAGAATACTCAAGAAACACAATATCCGGACATCATTCAACACCGACAAGAAAATTGGAAACATCCTGCCAACAGTCAAAACTAAAATACAACTGGAAAGCCAAGGCGTGTACGGAATTCCCTGTCAAGATTGCGACAAGGTCTACATAGGCCAAACAAATAGAAAAATAAGCGTCAGGAGAGAAGAACATCGAAAGGCCGTCGAGAAGGACGAGAAAACATCATCATTGGCACAACACGTAAAAGCGACTTCACACAAAATAGATTTCGACAACACCAGAACAATTGCCAGCGTAGAACACAAGACCAAACGCATCATCCGAGAAGCGATAGAAATCGAGAAACATCAGATGAACTTAAACACCAGAGATGATGCCTTACGACTACCACCCACCTGGAGGCCAGTGATCCGAAAATCCACCGACCGTCGAGGACCAGTAACCCGAAGCCAGAAACCAGCGAACCCCGGACCATCAGGATTAGGAGAAAGCAGTCAACAGGCACGACCCAATCAACCAACAACAAGAAGTCAAGCGGAAAAACCACCAAGCGTAACGACGCGTGACCGCAACACGGTACTTAAACCACCACCAGCGCGACCAGAAGCCACTGTGACTCGAGTAACGACGAGGAGCAGAAGCAGGCAAGCAGCAGCGAAGACCTGAAGATGGCAAGTGAGACCTTGCCGAAACGTTGTCAGAAGACAAATAGTTCTTTAGAGAACTCAACGCGGAGGACTACCCGGAAGAATACTACAGCATTCAACACCCGCGGAAGCCTACGGATTAACATATATATATATAAGAAATTTTGTTGCAAATCGTTTTTGGTTGCAGTGAAAACCTCGAGCAGCCTCTGGACAGCTTACGAAGTCCCAAGCAGGGCTGAAACAGCTGTAGAGAGGCTGCTCGAGGTTTTCACTGCAATCAAAAACGATTTGCAACAAAATTTCTTAAAGCTTTCATTATGGTTTGACAGCAAGCATGGCCGCCTTGCATGGGGTAGCTTATTATGTAGCAAATACTCTTCTATAGCTATTTTTAATTGAGTAAATTGAAATTTAATACGATGCCCGAGAAATAATGTGCTTGCAAATCATTAAAAAAGAATAACCTACAAATATAAAATAAACCAGGGAGACTGGGGGTTCGCGAGCTGATAAGAAAATAACGATCTAGACAAGAACACGTCCCAATATAGGCAGTGTGTTCGTAGAAAAACCGATAGGAGATGGATCGCAATGATTGGTTCGCAAACCGTTCATTTGGCGCTCCAAACCTTGTCCCAATCTTGCGAATTTATGGTTCGCGAACAGTTCGGCTCGCGTTCGACTCGCATTTGTATACGCACCTTTACGAATTTATGGCTCGCGAACGATTAGCCTCGCATTCGGTTCGCATATGTATACGCACCTTGATGTAGCGAGTCTTTATTTAATCTTGTATCCCACGTGACTTTTGACGTAGCATTGGATGTGTAGGAAAGTGAACGATTTCTGAAACGAACTATACCACATCGAACCTTAACCAATTCCACTAGCCTGAGAAAGGTTTTGCGGATGATATAAAACTAGGTGTATGTAGTACATTTGGTGTTCCCCAGTTCGAGGAAAATATAATAATTTTTTCATCACGTACCATTTATTTTAAATACAATATTTCAAAGTACAGTTTTTTTTTATATTTTGCACCCTATCTAGAGGATTTATTTTAGGAGCTAGAGGAAAACTTTAAATACAAAAGTTGTAGGGTTTTATGCCTATTATCTTTTAGAGTTATCAGAAGACAAAAGCGCATTGCAAATTGTAGAAAGAAATTAAATTTTAGTTTTTTTTAATGGAACGACTTGTGTATTGTTTGCTAAGATGAGAGATCATATTTCTCTGATTTGAAATTATATAATATGTTCAAATTCGGTCGTTCCTGATATAATTAAATTTAAAATATCAGCTTAGTAATGACGTTTAAAAATCAAGAAGGTTAAAAAAGTTCTAAATGGCTGTTTTAGTTAGCAAAAAATAACAAAAATTCGACTACTGGAAACTATACAATAAATTAATAATAGACAAGAAAATTCCAGGTCGCCTTAATATTTTAAACATTAACTCACTGATATTCTAATCTCAAATATCTCATAAGCGGCTCTTCCAAATATCAACACATTATATATTTTCGAAATCAGAAAAATATGGTCTTTCATCTTAGCAAACAATATATAGGATATTCTATTTAAAAAAACAAAAATTTAATTTTTTTCTCCAATTTTCGATGCGCTCTTGATTCTTCTAATAACTCTAAAAGATAATAGGCATAAAACCCTACCACTTTTGTATTTAAAGTTTTCCTATAGCTTCCAAAATAAACCCTCTAGATAGGGTGCAAAATATAAAAAAAAAGTTTTACTTGAAATATTGTATTTAAAAAAAAAAGTGGTACTAACGGAGTCACAGCAGCTGTACAGTTTTTGCTTATACCTAAACAGCCAGAATTTACTTAAAAGAAATAAACGGTCGTCGGAACCCAAGAAATGATTACCAATTTTGTTATTTTAAATGGAACATTCAGTATATATTTTTACGAATTAAGAAAGATTGTTTTTATAATTCTAAAAATATATAGTTTGTTTATGTTTGGTCCTTTTTGCGATATTTGAAATTTATTTTTGTTTTGAAATGTTTTTACAAATTTATGTTATATAAGATTGTCTTAGCTGTCAGCGTTTTGTCTTATGAAATGACCCAGATGAGCAGTCTTTTAATTTTGTAGTTAACACTTGTCACACATAACTAAATTCTTATTAATCAAAGTAAATCAATTTTTAAATTTTAAACTTAAAATATAAACAAACTACAGTCGAACCTCCGTAACTCAAACTTCAGGTTACCGGAAAATCACGAGTAATAGAAATTTCAAGTTAAAGAAATACTTATACACAATGTGTAGCGACCATCAGCAAGTTTCACCTTATACAAAATTTGGATTAGTGGAGGTGCGAGTTATAGAGATCCGGCTGTATATATTTTTGAAATTAGAAAAAAGGGATTTTTGTTAATTCGAGAAAATATACTGTTAAATCTAAAATAGCAGAGCTGGTTCTCATTTGGTAGGATTCCGATCGTCATTTGTTTTTTTTTTTTTTTTAGTAAATTCTGGAGTTCAGGTGATTCCTAAAACTTTTGCATTTTGCAATTACCATTTTTTATATGTCTAATAACAAAATGTGTAGGTGCCGTTCAAAACACAAACAAGAACCCTGTACATAATTTATTTAATTTTCTTGAAATCCTGACGTGATAGAAAAAAACTAATAACAGATTCTTTTTTGTAATGCCGAAATCATTGAAGAACACCTAGTCTTATCTCATACGCAAAAAAAAATATTTTTTTCGCGGGCTAGTGTTATCGACAGAACGCAATTCAATAATTCTATCATTTGGCTACTTGAACAGCAGTAGCATTCATCAAATAAATGGTTTCTAACTTTACAATAATTTATGTAGTATACAACAATTAAAAGCAGCATATTTGTGCTTATTTTTTTTTTTTTAAGGTTAAGAGACATCGTAATAATTAAATCAAAGCCAGAAATATAACTGCAATTTACTTTGTTTAGTCTTTCATATACGTGATGATTGATGACCAGACTTAGGGGTCGGTATTCATAAACAAAACTTACGCTATGAGTTCACTTAAAATTCGCAATAATTAATGAATCCATTGTATTTCCCGCCTTTTGGGAAAGTAATTCATCAAATATTCTTCAATTCTCACTGGTTATGCGCCCAAAATGCGGGAAATACGTACAGGTTATGAATTATGGCAAATTGTAAACGAACGAATAGCGTAAGTTTGGTTTATGAATACCGGCCTTAGGTCATTTTCGGACGCTGATGTGGTTATGCAGTATGAAAACCAATAAATAGTGTAATATTGTATGCGTGGCCATGGTAACGATCTAAATGTCTTAAGATTATTGATAACCAACTATCCAACGGTTGGCACAATGATAATACATAACATCTGAACTAAGCTTTCATTTGCCCCAAACCACGTGGTATCGGCCATTTCTGATCTTTGCTACTCTTAGGGGGTGCTCATATTACCTGTCTCTCTCTAATATTAAAGCCGATGCAGTCCTATTCAAAATCAATGATGTAATAAGGTTAGATGGACTCTAGCGTCATTTTGAATAGGACTGCATCGGCTTTAACATTAGAGAGAGAAAGATAAAGCTAGTTTATAAGAATTCCGTAAGAGTAACAAAGATCAGAAATGGCCGATACCACGTGGTCTGGGGCAAATGAAAGCTTAGTTCAGATGCATCCGGATACGCAAAAAACTAGCCAATCAAAAACAAATTGCAATAAATATTTTGCATATTCGGAATGCATCTCAACTAAGCTTAATGCTTTTAGAAAAATTTTGTGTAAATCGTTTTTGATTGCAGTGAGAACCTCGAGCAGCCTCTGGACAGCTGTTTCAGCCCTGCTTGGGGCTTCTTCAGCAGAAACGTAGCTCGACATTCCCACTGCAGACCAAAAACGACTTGCCCAATTTATTCGCAAATGCGATGTAAGAATGATGAACATATAAAATAGCGACATCTTACTATCGCTTTTTGACCTAACATTGCAGTAGGATAGACAAATTGAAGCGGGATTTGCTCCTAATGAGTCCCCCATGCAAGGCGGCCATGCTTGCTGTCAAAGCATAATGAAAGATTTTAGAAAAATTTTGTGTAAATCGTTTTTGATTGCAGTGAGAACCTCGAGCAGCCTCTGGACAGCTGTTTCAGCCCCGCTTGGGGCTTCTTCAGCAGAAACGTAGCTCGACATTCCCACTGCAGACCAAAAACTACTTGCCCAATTTATTCGCATTTGCGAATAAATTGGGCAAGTCGTACCCGAATAAATTGGGCAAGTCGTTTTTGGTCTGCAGTGGGAATGTCGAGCTACGTTTCTGCTGAAGAAGCCCCAAGCAGGGCTGAAACAGCTGTCCAGAGGCTGCTCGAGGTTCTCACTGCAATCAAAAACGATTTACACAAAATTTTTCTAAAATCTTTCATTATGCTTTGACAGCAAGCATGGCCGCCTTGCATGGGGGACTCATTAGGAGCAAATCCCGCTTCAATTTGTCTATCCTACTGCAATGTTAGGTCAAAAAGCGATAGTAAGATGTCGCTATTTTATATGTAAGCTTAATGCGTTTGCAAACACCGTTGCCATGGCGAGTAAGTGGTCAAATAGCGAATTGTCAAAAATTAATGAACTTCGTAATTTATAGTTCATATTTCAATTTTAAATTAGACTATCGAATCTATTTTTACATATTTACTATTTGCACATGCGTGTAATACGAAATATATTCAATATTTTAAGTAATTTTAAAATGCGTCTACCTTCTCTGTGGATGGATACATTTACATCTTTTTGTCGCACATTTATGCAATCATCAGCGAAACAAGTAGGTATTCTACATTTTATTAACGTGATTATTGAAATATTATAATAAAAGATATTTAAGAAACCTGCTTATCTTTTTAGAGTAAAATAGTCACGTACATAAAACTAAAAATCTAATAAAATGACTTTCAAAATCAATTTAAAACATCCCGTAAAAACTAGAAGCGAAATCAATGGATGTTGAACTTTAATTAAATAATAAAAAAAAACTTGATAAGTCACTTCAAATAAGTTAAATCGAGAAAACGACCCCACAAAATCCAATTTGAAAACTAACAGACTAAACGCACAGACAAGGAATGTTTTGACATTGTCAAACTAATTTTGATGTTTTGCCCCAACCCAGCTGATCGAGGCTAGTTTTCTCTCTCTCTAATGTTCGTCGCGATACCTCTCACTCTACATTCCATCCATCCTATACCAGATCATTGATTGCATCGTAAAATTTTTGCGATTAAAAATTTAACAATCGATGTTGAATCGATTCATATATGTTGAACACTAAACTGTATGTAAGCATAAATCGATTGTGAATCGATTGTACCCGTTGAATGCCCCTAATAACTTTGGGTTAGAGGTTGTAGGTGATACCTGTCACGACAATCCACTGACGCTTCGTCACCGTTCAGAGTGTTTATGAATAGATTTAAATCGATTTGATCCGATTTGTTTGTTAAATGCCGCTAATTTTCGCTAATTGAATCAATTTTTTGAAAATTCGTAATAAACAGCGAAAGGCGATGAACTAAATACAAAAAAAAAACTTTTTTGGTAAATTCAAAATTGTACCTATGCTTATTCCGATGGACCATTCTCATTGTTCCGCGTTGATTGAAAATTTTCTCATTCGTGCCGATGATTAACTGCATTGCTATACTGCGAGGTCTTATCAATTTTAGCGTGTATTTTTGCACCTGGAACTGCACTCTTATCACTTGTTAAGACATTCCTACATGAAGGCAAACATTTCACATAAAATCCGGCAGACCAAGGAATTTTATGACTGCTTGTAATAATAGTGCAGTAGGTACAAGTAAGTAAATGACAGACGTAGCGTCACATCACAAATCTTTTGTTTCATTTCGAAATTGGAAATAATCAATAATTTCATCATGTAAGCCTTGAATTTTTTATACGCAACGTGTTCACGAATCCACAATCATGTCAAAAGGAGATCTTTTAATATTTATTAATTTTATGCAATTTTTCTTTTCGATTTAAATCTTGAACTACACAATCTGCCTAAAAAATTGATATTTCGTGTTGGAGAAGTCAAAGCAGCTTTTTCACGATCGAAAGCAAGAAATACTGAACTATTATAGTTTCCTGTAATTTATCTTTCTCGAAAACTGTACTGTTTAAATACGACTTCACAGGTGACACTTAAAAATTTTGAAAGTTTTCAGATTTGACAAGCTCAAGACTTTTGTACAATAAAATCGAAGGCGTATATACAAGGTAAGTCATAATAGGCGGAACAAATTTTACTGGTATGTAGGAGAGACTGTTTTATGTAAAAAAGTTCATATAAACCTACATACAGGGTGTTCACGGGAAGCCGCTGCAATACACAACTTTTTTATTTGTATTTTTACGAAGTAACTGAAAATAGAAAAGTTTTAGGACCTTTTCTTCTCGATATTATGCTACTTTCGAAAAAACAAATGACAATGAGGTTTTTGAGATGTTTAATTATTTTAAATTTTTTTAATGGAACATTATCATCGCATCGCATTCAAGATGTCAAATTAATTATGTCTCTAAAATATTATCTCCCAAAGTCTACAATTTTTTATAAATTATTTAGTAACAAAAGCTTGATGTTCATGAAAAATGGCTACAATAGCTAACTTTTTTATTTGACATTTCAGGAGGTAGCTTAAATTAGAAAAGTTTTAGAACTTTTCCTGCTCGATTTTGTGGTATGTCGTAAGAAACAAATGACTATCAGGTTTTCGAGGTTTTCAATTGTTTTCAACGTTTTAAGTGGAACATTATATTTTTTATCACCGTATCATGTTCAGAATGTCAAAATAAATACGCCTCTATAATATTTCCCTCCTAAGTATACTATTTTATAAATTATTCAGTAAATAATTGTATTAGACATTTTACATATCCTGTTTTCAATATTACGCACAAAGGTTTTTAATATGAACTGAATTTAAAGAAATTTTTAATCAGTCTAACAGTTTGAATATACTCCTATTTCAACGCGCACCATATTGTGTTCGTGAATAAAAATACCAAGTACAATTTTTTTTAATCTTGAACCGGACAGAAAAGTGATGGGAACACGCTCAACGTTTCTCTATAGATACATAAAAATAATAAAAATACTATTATAACGAGACACTTCTTCCCGCGAATATCAGGACCGAATTATTTATGAAACATTCTGTTTTAAGAGATAATATTTTAGGGACATACTTAATTTGATATCCTGAACGCGATGCCATGATAAAAAAAAATAAGGTTCCATCTAAAAAAGTTGAAAACAATTGAAAATCTCGAAAACCTGGTACTCATTTGTTTTTCCGAAGGTATCATGAAATCGTGCAGGGAAAGTCCTGAAACTTTTCTAATTTAAGCTACTTCGTGAAAAGTCTGAAATTAGCTATTGTAGCCATTTTTCATGAACACCAAGCTTTTGTTACTAAATAATTTATAAAATATAGACTTCGGGAGATGATATTTTAGAGACATAATTAATTTGACGTCTTGAATGCGATGCGATGATAAAAAAAACCTAATGTTCCATTTAAAAAAATTGAAAAGAATTAGCAATCTCAAAAACCTCACTGTCATTTGCTTTTTCGAAAGTAGCATAGTATCGAGAGAAAAGGTCCTAAAACTTTTCTATTTTCAGTTACTTCGTAAAAATACAAATAAAAAAGTTGTCTATTGCAGCGACTTCCCATGAACACCCTGTATGTAGGTTCATATGAACGTTTTTACTTAAAAATGTCTCTCCTACATACTGGTAAAGTTTGTTCTGCCCATTATGACTCGCCTGTATAAATGGTGCCATTTTGGACTAAGAAGAATTACAGGAAACTGTAATTGTCTACTATTTTTTGCTTTCGGCCGTATTATTAACTTTAGGCAAAATGTAGTTTTTATGAAAAAAAATATTGCTCCATCAACTACACATAAATTTAAGTTTTTTTAACTACAGGGCGTCTAAAATATTTATTGATTAAAAAAAGGTTTTACTCTTGTCAAGTCGATGCATGAACATGTATGTATTGAAGGCATAATCCTGTAGAATGAGTACTCGTTGGTCAAATACTTAAGAGATTTTGTAAAATATTTGTTATACTTATCAAACAGGAATCATTTTTATGCAAATAAATATTTTTTTTATGTGCCAGCTGTTCCAGACCGCTCATGTCGGTGCTCTTTCACGAAAATATAAATTATGCAAAAGGAATTTGCGAAAGAAAATTGAATAACAAAAAGCTGAATTTCATTGCAATATAACTATCTTTCAAGGTCAACCGGAAGTAGATACAACAGAGGCCTATTTTGAAATTTTAAATAAGAACATTGGGTGTAGTATAATTAAATAGGACACACATTTTTTAATACCTTAAAAAACAAAATAAAAACACGACATTATTAACACTGACAATTAAACATGACAGTTAAACATAAATCTGACATGAGAAATTAATAGCTTTCGTTCTTGATCAAAAGTTTATTTGTGTTAGACACTGATATGTTACATTACTTTTAGCTATCGCTGTACATTAAATATATAACGTACTTCTCAAAAATAATATTTATGCTTAAAATAAAGAAAATTGCCAGTATGACCAATGTAAACAATTTACATTGCATTTACAAAAATGAGTTTGGCACCTAAGTCAAGAAAACATCGTAATTACATTAATTAACACAGTGTTCGGTTCATCGTGGACCAGCTTTGTAAACCTATATACGAGGGAACCTCTACGTGACCTTGACTTGCTCACGCTTACGTTAACGTCCACCTGCAGGCCCCGAAGCCGAAGAATGTCACATTTTATATCTTACAGCATCTGTCGTATAACGCAGACAATCTTTTGTGCACCTCTCCTTTATAAGAACTTGATAATACCCTTTCAAAAAAATAATTAAAAAATAAAAAGGATTTATTGCCACCTGTTTTTTATTTTATTCGGTAGATAATTATTTCTGACGAGACTCCAGAACTTGTTTTGCATTATTTGGACCACAATTTCCGATATTTTTCGAAATTACCGACGATATTATTTTTGGATTATTCTCGATCTATGTATGTGATGTTCTCAGTCCACAAACATTCGTCAATAAATACAAAACAAATAAGGTTCGAAATTATTTAAAAAAATTCAACTGCTCTATGTGTTTTCCCATAATTTTGAACATACGTCGCATCTCAATCAGGCTTTTTAACTTACTCTAGAAAAGCAGCAACCAACAGATGGCGCTTTTAATAAGAAAAAAAAACAAGGAACTGTCGTTCATATTATTCACTAATTAATTAACGTTTTGGTTAGTTTTATTATTATTACAAACGTGTATCAATATTTATTCGTGTGAAAGCGTCACACACAAGCCATTCAATTTAATGTTTTTTTAAAGGTTAACCAAATATCATTCCAATGTTTTCCTTATAGTATACAACCTTTCATAATAAAACTTCCGCTAGGTGTCTGCCATTCCGAAATTTTCTCGAATTTTTTACAATTCGCTCAGCTGTTTCAAACACAGATAATAATTAACTGTATTATAATCCAAAACCGTTCATCAATATCAGCTCAATTATTTTCCGCTCGGGATATTTTAGCACACTAGTAGTTAGGGTGACGACATTTTTGTTGGTATCATTAAAAAATATGGACGCCAGAAAATTAGGTTAGAATTTCATGATATTTTTTCTGAAGATCGGAGCACCTAAATGTTTCCCTTTATTTAATTTTCTTTTAACCTGATCATTATTCTTTCAGATCACACCACTAACGTAGTTATTATCACAAATCAGGAAACTTGTTTTGACATGTCGAACTTCCACCAAATTACAGGCAGGTAACCTAAAGATAAGAAACATGGCCTACTAGATTGCAATAAAACCGCGAACGGATAGTATGCAGCAAAGTAAACGCACAAAAGTATTTTCTTCTTCGAGTGTTTTAGAGATATTCAGGGCTATTCTGTAACATTGATATACCCATCAATTGATACAGTCTTCAGTAATTGAAGAGAATTTAATACGATTTCATAACAATTATTCATATTAACTCGATATCACACTTATGCCTGTTTGCACCACTTTCACTTAAAATTTTAAGTCCCACTTAAATAGTTAAGTGACACTTTTTCAATGACAGAAACTGTCACTTAACCACTTAAGTAGGACTTAAAATTTTAAGTGAAAGTGGTGCAAACAGGCATTAATACGGATTGCAAATTGTTACGAAACTGTTTAGAGAATGCCGATTTTGCAAGGTCACTTGAAACATAGCAATAATTGTTACGTATCAAGTCAATGTCAATGTTACAGAATAGACCCCATTTTCACCAATTACTGCAATCGGTGAATCTTTTTCACGTTGCAACCACTTCTTCTCTCTGTCTATAAGAAGTCTAGTATATAAATACAGGGACATCACAAATGATTTCAACCCACGTGACTTCGCCGTGCACGCATGAAGCACACCAAAACAAGTACCTAAATCAAAATGAAGCACAATAAAACGAAAATCAAGGACAAATATACGCCAATTTGAAACAGCAACCTCATTTTTTTCAGTGTTGCCGCTTCTGAGAAAACAAAACTTAATTCACGTGGTCACATGGGTTGAAATCATTTTTCTGATATCATGACTAAGGTCCAGTTTTACAAATGGGGCTCGACTTTGAGCTGACGCTTAAACCCTTAGCAACAATTATTTCAACAATTGTCGTGAAGGATTTAAGCTTCGGCTCAAAGTTAAACCGTCATTGTAAAACTGGGCCTTAATCTATGGCGTCAAAAAAAAAATCGTGTTTACGTCATTTCCATGAGAACGGGCGACCTTTTCACATCTCGCCTTTGATTTCACTATTAACTAATGTGTGAAAAATTTGCCCGTTGTCGTGGAAATAATACAAACAGAAGACTTCTTGAAACTATAAAAACGATAAACGATACGGAGAGCAAAATAAGTATGAAAATATGTTTAAAATCCTGAGTGTAACAAAGGCAAAGAGACCAGAGTTCGATAAACCAGAAGAAAAAAGAATGAATAAAGCTATAACTAAAATGAAACAAAACCTAGTATGACTTAAACATTTTGTTTTACTGTGGGAAAGAATTTTAAGGAAAAAGAAAATAAGCAGGGCTATCAGATATCAAAGAAACAAGAAGCAAAAAAAGACCAGAAGAATGAAGAATGAAAAAAAAAATCAAAAAAGGATTTCAAAAATAAGACAAGACCTAAATTGCCCGTTTTTAAAAAAGTGTGAAATTATGTGAAAATTTTAAATGCAAAAGCGAATTGAAAAGAACTCGTAGATCCAAAGTTACTTGCGATGACAACATGGCAGAAACTTCACAGAAGAAGAAAGTAAGGAAATCTAGAAGAAATTAACGACAGAGAAAACCAAGAAACCAGAAGAAGAGGAAAATGATATTTAAAATTTAATCACAAAAATTAAAATGACTTGAACACCTTGTTAAAAGAGGGAAAGTAACTTATAAATAAATTTTAAATACAAAAATAAAATAAAAAGAAAGAAATCGTAAGAACTTTGCAGAAAAATAAAATAAGAAAGTGGGAAGGAAAACGAAACGAAATTGATGATTAATGAAGCAAGAAATCAAGAATCCAAGAATCAAGAAAAAGAAGAAGAAAAACAAGGTAATTCTAAAAAAAATTAAAAGAAAGAAATCGTAAGAACTTTGCAGAAAAATAAAATAAGGTGAGGAGCAAAAAAAAAAAGAAATTGATGACTGATGAAGCAAGAAGTCAAGAATCCAAGAATCAAAAAAAAAAGAAGAAAAACATAGGTATTCAAAAAAATGAAGAACAAAAACTAAAATGCCCTGAATACTTCTAGTAGAAGTTAGGAGAAATAGATTTTTTTTGTAAAAACCTTAAACGCAAGAAGTGAATGAAAAGATGGAGATTAAAGGTTACTTGTCACGACATCATCGCAAGGCTAGAAGAAAACTCGAAATACGAAAGCAAAGAAATCATAAGAAGACGAGAAAGTACGGATTTACAAAAATAAGTGTAAACAATGTAATAACCTGAACATTTTCGCTTTAAAAAGGCAAAAGATGAAAATTGCGGCAGCAACGCAAATAAGAAAAGCAGAATAAATTAATTGTTACGTTTTTTCTGTACAGATTTACAAAGATACATATTGACAGGTAGGTTATGAGAAAATAAAGATTAAATATTATTATAAAGACAATAGTACATGTTTTCTTCTCTAAAAATATCATCACAGCACCGCTAAACCTCAAAATTAGTAAAATAAAAAACAAGGCATAAAAAGAAAAAAAATTAAATTAATCATTAAAAAAGTAAGCTCAAAAACTAAAATGACTGGAATTCATCTTCATAAGGGGGGAAGTCCAGGAGCTAAAAAAATTATGGAATATTTTCAATACAAAAGAAGAATGAAAGTGGGGAGATTAAGGATTACTCGCAACGACAAAATCGGCAAAGATTTCAGCAAAAAAAAAGAAAATAAGAAAGGCTGGAAGAAAATTAGAAGAAATCGATTTAAGAGAAAGCCAAGAATCCAAAAGAAAAAGAAAATGGAAGGGATTATAGAAATCACAAAAACTAAAACATACATTATTATAATGACACTGAAGTTAGAGAGGTCAAGATTCTGTGAAAATTTTAAATTCAAAGGAAAAATGAAAAAAGAGATATCAAGAGAGTTATAGAACGTTTCAATCTACTTTAAACCATAAAATAGTTAGGGCTGTGTCGTTATGGTTATAAAGAGCTTGCGATCTGTAATAATCTTAATAACATTACAATCCGTTTTATGAGTTTCAAATATTTTGAAACGACAAACACTGCAAAAATTTAACAGAAAACATCTTGTCACAATGAGGGAAGATTCAAAGCAGGATACAAAGAAGCATCGCTATTGGCAGATTTATAATTCCCATTTCCCAAAAATGTTTTATATTTAATTTTCCGATAAGATCGTGAAAACAGAGACTACAGGTTACTCTGACCAGGTAATTTATTAAATGTCCGTTAACAACTAGCACTGGATAATTTATAGTGAACTAATTGCTAACAACAATTAAAGAACACGTTCCAATTATTAAAGATAAGGCTCATTCTTCACTAGGCTACACAACTTACATTATGTACACGTACACATATATTTTATGATCGAATGATTCTACATGTTATTGTATGATACGTAGATATAATATTTAATGTTGTGTAGTTTACTAGTGTGTTAACAACAAATAAGAACAACACATATTCAAGGTCCACGTTTTTTTGCGCTTGCTCCGCACCTTCTACCGCCGCACAAAAATAACGAACTAATTACTTAATTAGAGAAAGAGTCGAAACTCACCTATATTTACTTAATTGAAATAAATCGATGCAAGGAAATCACATAACGTCCTCAAGCCACCAACACTCAACTCTCCAAGAGCAACAACGTTAAACTGGCGCACCGACTCCCGCCGTGCGCTTTTAATCCAAGGTAGAATTCAAACTCAAACACCACAAGTAAACGAACAACTTGTTGCATTTACAAGCATTTACGCTTATCAAAATCGCTTGAATTTCCCAAGACAGGCGACAACGGGTGGGACTTTTCGAGTCTTTTCGATCGAAAATATTCTGTTTTAATTTATCGGTGCAGTTCCAATTAGGTTATTTAATCGTGGCTGAAAATAATCGAAGACTCCTCGAACATTTGGCTTTGACCTAATTTCGGTCCTGCACTGGTGAGCTGACATAATAAAAACACAAAGAGGTACTATTTAATAAAACGCACCTTCTTTCCACAACCAGATTTGGGCCATGAATTGTTCACAATGTTTTGTTTAAGTTCCCAACTGCGATTCCAACAAAGAATTTTTAAGTTTATGTTGAAACAGTATAAGAGTATTAGGGTTTCTGATTTCCCGGATATTTTTCAATCCCGAGAATTGGGATTGTAAAACTCATGATCCCGGGAAATTTGCTTTTTGCGATATCTTATATATCTTCTTAGAAAAGTTATCAACAGAGATAAGAATTCAGACCACTCAGTGCCGGACGCTTTTTACCACGAATATATTATTCACTTCTGCTACCTACTCGCATCGAATAGGGCACAAAAACATTTTTTCTTAAGATTTTATTTGAATGTAGGTAAAAATACGATAATTTAGATATATTTCTTTTTTTCGTAAATGAATATTATGCTAATTATTAAAATGTAATTAATTAATTAAATTCGCATATTCTTTCTTTGCGTTTTTTTTTGTTATTGTATGAACTTTTCTCTTATGGCTGAATATATTTTGTTAATTAAAGATACAGATTTTTTATTTTGATTGTCTAGAAGGAAGGATTATAAGTAAGCTGAGAAAGAGATAAGGTTCGGACCATTTTCGATAAATTCCAAAAATATAAGTACGACGCCATTCTAGAAATTCATGGAAACCGAAAAAATTCCGGCTTTCCGCACTAAAACCAGGGTACTACTAACAAAAAAATCGAAATTCAACATTGTACGGATCGCCAAAAGAATTGGAGATAAAAGGGGTTGAAAAGTGAGTTCCAACCCCTGTCCGCATGTCTTACAAAAGCAAGGAAAACAACCGAATTGGATACTGCAACAAAAGCTTTTCTTTCTCTTAAAACAAAAGCAAATATAAAGGGGGGAGGGGGGAACGAACGACAATCGCCTGCTAGCTAATGCAAATGCAAGAGAAAAAGAGCGTCGATTAAAACAAAAGTCATTGAAAATTAAAACAGAAAAAGCCATATATTAATGTGACATGTAGAGAAAAAAAATAAAACAAAAGGAAGAACAAAAGACAATCGATCGCTAGACAAACACAAAACAAAACACGATCAAATTTACTCGTAAAAAGGAGAAGCGCCGACAAAAGCAAGGAAAACAACCGAATTGGATATTACAGCAAAAATTTTCTTTTTAAAAGAAAAGCGAATATGAAAGTTAAGAGAAAAACAAAAGATAAGTCTATCAGAAGTACCAAATACAAAAAAAAGAAGTGTCACTTACAGAAAAAAAGAACAACGAAATAAGATGACATGAAGAATAAAATTGGGGGGGAGGGGGGACAAACGACGATCTTCTGCTAGACAATACGAAATGTAAAAGAAACGGAGCGTCGATTAAAACAAAAGTTAGAACAAAAGTCGGAGAAAATTTAAAAAAAACGGTGAAAAAATATGACATGTACAGAAAAGAACTGAAGGAAGAACAAAAGACAATCGATAGCTTAAGGAAAAAAAACAAAACCAACATTATTCGTAAAAGAGAAGCGTCTACAAAAGCAAGAAAGAGACTTTTTTCTTAAAACAAAAGCGAATATAAAAGTTAGAAAAAACGAAAGACAAACGAACAAAAGAAAAACGAAAGACAATAGTCTACTAGATATACAAAATACAAAAGAAATTAGCGTCACTTACAGGAAAAAAAGACTAACGAAACTATTACGACAAAGGTTAGCGAAAATAAAAACGAAACGAGATAACATAGAGAAAAAAAGTAAAAATGAAAATCGTCTGATTAAATACAAAACGCAAAAAAAGCAGCTTTGCTTCAAGGAAAAAAAAATTATTGACTGCAATTTATGTCGCGACATTGTGCGGCCAATTTTTGACCTCTTTTGCTGAAGAGGCCCCAAACAAAGTCGAAACAGCTGTTTCAGGCATGCTCGGGAAGTCCACTTCAATCGAAACTCACTTGCTGCTAATTTGTTATAACAAAAGTTAGTGAAAATATTTAAGAAACGAAACAAGATAACACAAAGATAAGAAAAATAAAACGAAGAATAAGAAACAATCGACCGCTAAACAAAAAAAAGAGAGACAAAATATGCGGAGAAAAAAAGAAGCGCCGATAAAAACAAGGAAAACAAGAAAATCGTACGTCACGACAAAAATTAATAGAAATGTTAAAAAAATACCTACTCGCATCGAATAGAGTACATGAACATTTTTTTTTAAAGATTTTATTTGAAAGTAGGTAAAAATACGATAATTTAGATATATTTCTTTTTTTCTTCGTAAATGAATATTAAAGTCGTAAAAAATTAAAGAAATTTGAATTGATTGAATTCCCGCCAAAACGCACATTCTGACCGTGTGACGTCAATGTTCATATGTTGTCAAATCATAATAAGTGAATGTCAATACGAACACTTAAAACTTATTACAATAAATAGTAAAACATATTATCAGTATTGTGCTGTGCTATAATGTAAAAATACCTGTGCAAGAACTCCAAAGAAATTATTTATAAGCGTTTCACAAAGTTTAGAGTTACCAACCTTATTTCTCAATGGCGAAAAGTTTACGTTTCCACCACAAATTTCTCACCAACAAAGAAAAAAATATAATAATTTCTTTAATAGCCGTTTGCACCATGTCAGAGTTAAAAATTAAACCAGGTTTAACAGTAAACCCAGTTTGCACCGCGACTTAAGCCGTAGTTAGAAACTCGCTAAACCAACTCAACGTTAAACCATCACGGAAGGGGGATTAAATTGAGTTGGTTTAGCCAGTTTCTAACTACGGTTTAAGCCGCGGTGCAAACTGAGATTACTGTTAAACCTGGTTTAATTTTTAACTAGACATGGTGCAAACGGTTATAAGATAATCACTTCGTAATTGTTGCTTAAATTAAAACTACATCTTTCAGCACATATTAAGAGCAAACATTCAAACAATTTGACAAGGGTCTGCATACAACATAAACGTCAAAGACAATGTATGAACACTGACGTCACAACGAATGGGAAGCCTTTCGAAGTCACGTGATTTATATTTGAATATTTTCGATTTTATTTGTTAATTTAAGAGAATAATAAAGAGAAACAGCGTACAAATTTGGTGTTTTCGCATGTGTTATTGAATATAGTCTTGATTGGAGAGCTTTAATTAATAATTTTATATTATTGTCATGTACCCTATTGACATTAACTGGGAGGGGTAAGAGGGCAATGCGAGCGGTCGCACTTCGCAGAAATTATCTGTCTTATTATTATCGAGTCTGAGGACTAAATTTTCGTACTGTTCGCGGAACAAGTGGCCCGAATTCTTTTGCCTGGTTATCAACATTAAAAACCTTGCTTTTTTGATACATATCTCAGTCAGATTATAAATTAAAACAATGTTTGGAAATGCAATAAAAACAAAATTATTTTAAATCTCTTGTAACCTTTCTTCTACCACTCTTAATTAGGTCAACTAGAGGTAAGTTTAATAATCAAACACATTAACTAAGTATAGTAAGATGCAGTTTACAAGTCGTGGTTTTACATCTATGTCTATAGCGGTATTTTTATATCTATGGCTATAGCGGTATTTTTACAAAGACATCCTAATTGGACCATATAAACGTGTCCAGTTAATTTACACTATTTTTAGAGTTTACGGGGCCTATTCTGTATCAAAAGCGTTAAATTTAAACGGCTGTTAAATTTTGTTGCTACGGTAACAACCAATCATAGAACTGTATTTTAAATTTTAAAAGACCTCTAAATTTTAACAGCCCGTTAAAAAGTTACAGAATATGCCCCTACGTCGACTAATTTATATTAAAGCTGGCAACCAAATCTGCTTTTTGGATAACCGAAAATCTGTTATCCGGATAAACGGTTATTCGAATATCCAATTATTTGGATAATCGGATATTCGAATATCCAATTATTTGGATAACCGGATACTCGAAAGACTGGTTATTCGAATGATGAAAAATATTCAAAGAGCCCGACTACTTGAAATTCAAATAATTGTATACACCATAACGTATTTATTTATTTTTTTCGCCCATTTAAAGATAATCTTAGGAATTTGAGGCAGCAAATTTAAAACTCACATAAAATTGAAAATGAGTAAATGTTGGAAGTATTAAAAAAACGAAGGTAAATCTTATCTGTTATGTTCACTACGTAAAAAAAATGTAAGTAGTCAAGAGCTACTTCTAAGCCACATACAAGAAGTCGAAGGAGAAGAATTAAAGTAATTTTATTTTTTGTTATGTGTATGGGTCGCGGAAAAATATTTTGCGTGGTTCAAATTCTAATGAAGCGGGCAATATAAGATATTAGACCGTAGCGTGTAAACAAACGTGAGGTCCGCGGAGACAATTAACGCCGCTACAGCAACGGTGTTACTCAGTATAACAAAAAACAGAGCAATATTGCCGTAACAAAAAAATACAGTTATGCAATCAATTCTTCTTGTTTAAATGTGTAAAGATATTCAGAGTAATTAGTTGACCAGTTGTACCTCGACCGCCGGAATATATGGCGACATTGCATCATGTAGTAAGAACGCCGTAAATAATTTTCACCGTACCCAACCGTCTTTCGGAGAATTCAATAAAAGTTTATGGTGGTACAGATGTTGTTCGGCACCGTAATGAATTTTTACAGCACAAAATATTTGCATTACTTTTACAATTTGTTGAATATCGTTCATTAGATAGAACAAGAGTAACTGACGTAAACGTCAATAAATCTAGTACTTAACAAAAAAAAGATACGAAAACTATTATTAGTGAGTTTGTGTCACGTTTTGGATGGACAAGAGGAGCACAAAATTGAAATGTTTGAAAACATCTTCATCTGAATAAAAACCAGGAACATTAGCGGCGCTCTTGCCTTGAAAATAACAAACTTTTAAACCACTAATACATCGTATCTCCTTCTGTACTATAAACTGTAACGTAATAATGTAATTCATAATTCATTTTATATTTCAAAAATATCTGGCAATGATAAAATTGGCGTTTAGAGTTAAGATTCAGTCGAGTCTGTTTTTTTATGAATCAGTTATTGTTAATACGTAATTAACCGATTTTCGGATAATCCAAAAGCTGGTTTTTTGATTACAGATTTTGCGAATATCCGAATAGTCGGTTTTTGAATATATTCAAGTAGACAGTTTTTCAAATATCCAAATAGTCGTTTTTTGGATAATCGAATAGTCGGTTTTCGGAATATCCGAATAATCGGTTTTTGGATATTCGAATGGTCGGTTTTAACCATTATTTGAATAACCGGTTTTATCCAAAACCGGTTTTTAAAGAAACCGATTATTCGGTTTCAGTCTTTTCCGGTTTTTGCCAGCACTAATTTATATTCCGGCATATGCAATAGAAAGAGATAGAAACGAGAAGTCTTTTAACATTGTTAGCCAATCATACAACAAAATCTAGAAAATTACACTCAACAGTATTCTTCTTTGATCTGTCTTTTTCTAGGACCCGCTAGAACAGTGGCGTAGCCTTAGGGGTAGCAGGGAATGCAAAACAACCCACCATAGGCGCCTGTTCGAAGCCTAAAATGAGAAACCAAAATTGTTAATAGCAAGCATATACAGGCAGTCTCACATTTTCTTGATTTCTAACAAAATCCACAGACGCGGAAAAGTGAAAACTTATTTCCATGTCCCACTTCAGAGATTTCTGATAAGCGTATGTTTTCGAATCAATGAGAAAAAGAAAAAGATGAAAAATGTTACTCAATCGTCTTTAAATTAAAACTGGGAGGATTAATATTCAAATTCAAAGCAACTGAAAAAGAACTCGAGGAATACGTTTCAAGCGCTAATGTCGAACGAAAGACATTTGTGGCGCCATCTAGTAACCCACACCTTATGTTTATAATTTGCCGGAAAGAAAAGGCTTCAAAAAACTGAAAATCATTAGCGTTACGAACGTTCAAAAACAACGTTCCGAAAACAACTTTAAATAAATAAAACTTAAACGCAAAGCGAGAGATTATTACCATTTGTGGCGCCATCTGTTACCCTAGATCGCAACTTCGTACTATTTATTTGTGGGGAAGCAATTAAAAAAACGCTAAGAAAAATTCAGACAATAACATTACGAAAAAAAGATTTGACAATTTGAATAAATATGGGTAGAACAGGGGAAATTTCAAATAAAAATAGCGCTTTCTGTTTGTTAATCTGCAGTCGCAATTAATTTTGTTCCCTTTAATATTTGGGAAACAATTTCAAAACAGTTGAACAGCGTTCGTCTTGGTACGCGTAGAAAATCGTACTCTTTCGAGCATGTTTTTTTAAGGCAGTGTTGCCAACATTTTTTCCCACGAATTGTGACAAGTGTTTCCAACTTATAAATAATACATAATAATCGAACACAATATAAATAAACAGCGCATTCCTTTCAAAAAATGGGGATTTCCACTTCTCCGTTTGGACTAAGTAGGCGGAGGCGTTCTTCGAATTATGACTTCAATTTCCGCTCCTCGGATTACTGGAGGTTCGGATTAGGGCATGTTCGAATTATAGAGGTCCTACTCTATTACATTCATAAGGAAACTTTTTTTGAATTCCATTTCATTTATCGTTATTTTGTGTTTTGTATTCATTTTTGAAAGAGGGAGAAATTCACCAAAAAGAAATTCTAGAAACGGGACAGGCGCGGCGTCGATTTTGCAATTTTTAGAAATCATTTTGGATCAGTGCGTTACTCAAAAATTATTAAATTAAAAATTATTCATTTGAAAATTAAAAGACAATGTTGAAAATAGAATGGAAAAAGAAGCTAATAAGTTTAATGCAATATTTTAGATTGATTTGCTAGTGCAAGTCAGTTGAACCTTTAAAATTAGTTTCTATTTTGATTTGAAAAACTTTCCGCAAAGAACTGATGTGACGTAGAAAAAGAACTTTTTTAAAGGTCAAGTATGAAACAAAGTCAAAAGGTTTTGATGTATTGCTTAATTTTAACTTTTAATCTTTTTAAAAAAGAACGCAAGAAATCGATTTTTAAACAAATTTACATCGAAAAATGACATACTAGTCTGGAAACAATGAATATTATTCAGAACTCTCATAAATTCATAATTTTCTTGCAATTCTGTTGCAAAATATGGTTTCACTTTAGTAGAATTTGCAAAAAAACTTCTATTAATTATTGCTCCATTAGTGTATACCGGGTGTCCCAAATCAGGTGTTCGCCCTTCTAGAATTTTCATTTTATTTTTATTTAAAATAAGAAAATTGACATCACTTCCAGCGAAACCGATCAATGGTATATCAAAACATCCATGTTTATGATTTTCATGTAAATCGATTAAAATATACAAATTCTAAAAGATTACTGTCATTAGTTTTCGTCAATCACATGATCACTTCCCCTGCTTACGAGGGAGGCATGAGCGAGATCTCCACAGAAAATATGTTCAAGTGTTTTCAACTTGGGCTTGAACTTCATAAAGGTCTGATGCAAATTCACAATTTTAAGATATCTGTCCGTCCTTATTTGTAAGCGAAACGCACATAATATGTATTTTCATAGCTCAACAGCAAAACGCGTGCGTCGCAGACCCCAGAAACTAGATAATATCCTAAGGTCTGATATTCCTAGGCGATGACTCAGGCCTTTTATTAAAGACGGTGTTGACGTGGGCAATTTTAAGCGCATGCGCCTTTCTCATTAACTCAATCAGTTGTTTTTGTTGGTGTTATTGTTTTTAAGTTAATTTATTTTCACATTTTTTTCACAGTTTACTTCAAATATTTCTTATCCCCTGTTTAACTGCCAATTCTGCAAAGCAGGAAAACCAGCTTTAGAGTATTTTTCGTTATTTTAATTTCGTTAAACAGGCTTCACTATATATTTGACAAAAATTTGGCTTTTTCGACAATCGAAGTTGCGTTTAGCTATTCGACAAACTAGGTATTAAAGTTTAACGGCGACGGCCGGACCATCTTCTAAACGAAAAGTTTAACCATCATAGTTGTTTGTGGTCGGCTTACAAATCCCGGCCATCTCGATCAGATTCGTCTGATGACGTAAATTAACCACTCAGTAAACGAAATTGACAACACCGCCCACAAACTAAACACAATACAAGTAGCATTAGTTCGTTATCGGAGCATTTCGTAATGTAAGGCCAAACATACAATGGCGACGATTCAAATCGTTTACTTTTTTAAGCCTGGTATAATTTCATCTTGCATAATAAAACGTCTTGGTGTATACCAAGACGTGAAAATTGTGTACTTCTGCAAGACGAAAAAAAAATAAAGAAGTTTATACCAAGACGTTTATTTAATAATAATGGTGCATTTATTTAAGAATAGTTAGCATAACTTGAAAAATTCATGCAAAGAGGAACGATTATCAATTAAAATAGAAGTTATAAGTTTCTGTTATGCAGAGTATGCTATTTAGGAATTCTGTCTTTATATAATTATTTTCTCGTCAGCGTGTACTTCCATCTATCGGCGAAAATGTATACTTGTCATTACTAAACAAAGTCGGTAAAATCGGATTTGACTTTAAGTAACGTCAACCTCGTGGAATATAGGTTAAGACTGTGTTAAATTGTGAATCGAAAGCTCTATTTTAGTGACCATATTACCTAACTGAACTAAATTAAGCAATGGAATACATTCCAGAAGTACCAGAGTCCGCCTTAACTAGGAAAACTATGTATGTGTATAAACACACATTCTAACATGTGGCATTTTAAGGTTAACTTCAACAAATTTTCTGTAGATTATGCTGCGAATGTGGCGTATCCATCGAGCCAAACCCGGCAAACATGTGCGTAGCCTGTTTGCGCTCCCACGTTGACATCACTGCGGAAATTCCCAAGCAAGGCACCCTCTATTTCTGTCGAGGCTGCGAACGATACTTGCACCCACCTTCAGAATGGATCCACTGCAGCTTAGAATCACGAGAATTACTCTCGTTATGCCTAAAGAAGTTGAAAGGTTTGAACCGTGTGAAACTGGTTGATGCAGCGTTTGTTTGGACCGAGCCGCATTCGAAACGTATCAAATTGAAGCTCACCGTGCACGGAGAAGTAATGGGAGCGACTTTGCAACAGGTCTTCATAGTCGAGTACTCCGTTAATCATCAAATGTGCGATGAGTGCCATCGTACGGAAGCTCAGGATTACTGGCGTGCTTCCGTGCAGGTTCGACAGAAATCAGAAAACAAGAAGACCTTTTATTATTTGGAGCAGCTGATTTTGAAATACAAGGCACATGAGAACACCCTCGGCATTAAACCAATACATGGTATGTGCACGTGTAATAAAAAACCAAGCTATAAATTTAATTTAATTAACAAGTAAAGTAAGACATGCTTTAAAAGTTGTTTGTTTCAGAGGGTCTTGATTTTTATTATGCAACAGAAGCACACGCTCGAAAAATGGTTGACTTTATAAGCAATGTTTTACCATGCAAGTACCAACACTCGAAAAAATTGATATCGCATGATATCCACAGTAACATCTACAATTACAAGTTTACTTATTCGGTTGAGATCGTTCCAATTTCGAAAGATAGTGTTATCTGTTTGCCGAAGAAGTTAACTCAACAGTTGGGTGGCATTTCATCACTTTGCCTCGTGTATCGTGTCACTAGCACTTTGCATTTGATTGATCCGTGTTCGGCTCAGCGTAAGTGCAATGTTAAAAAAAATTATAATAATTTACAGAGTAATTTTCAGTTGCTGAATTAAATAGTACAGTCTACTGGCGCTATCCTTTCAATAGTATATGTAACCCTAAGCAACTAGTTGAATATATTGTCATGGATATTGAGCCAATACTAGATAAAGATCGCAAGAAATTTTCGGGACAAGGAACGATTTCGCTTCGGCATGTCCTTGCTGATGTTTGGTTGGTGAAAGCGTCTGAGCTCGGCGTTAATGATAACAACATACACACCAGGACACACTTGGGGCATATCCTCAAACCTGGAGATTCTGTTTTAGGGTAAATCTTCTTTTAAGAAAATTAATTTAATTTCTAACTTGAGCTTCCCTAGGTATAACTTGGCTGAAAGTAATATAAATGACACAAATTTCAATAATTTGGATAACAGTAAGATCCCCGACGTAATTTTAGTGAGGAAACATTATGACAGTTCAACAAGACGAAAGCATCGCGTGTGGAAACTCAAACATTTAACAGAGGCAGATACTGCTTTCAATACAGATGCAAAGTATACATTTCAATTAATTTTGTGCTGATGTAGTTAATACAAAACGTTTTTGCGTTGCAGTGATTATAACGAATTCCTTGATGAATTAGAAGAAGATCCTGCTCTAAGGCAAAATGTGAATATTTATAAAGATTCCACCAAACAGCTCAGTTCTGCCAGACGCAATGAAGTTGAGCCTAACGAGCCTTGCATTACTCTTGAGGAGATGTTGGAAGATTTGGTCATTGATGATGTTGAAATGGCAGAAAGTTAAAATTTGTAAATGTAAAGTAAAACCGGATTTGAAAAAAGGAATGTGTTGTTATCACATACAATTTGCATTCTTTATTTTCAGGCAAAACTCCACACTGATAATACATACAAATAACTATTTATACGTCATACATTCTTGAAATATATTTTTAGAAGTGACTAAATAAGTGTTATTATTTCTCTATTACTTTCCGTTATTATGTAACAATTTGCAAAAAAATGTACTAGTTTTTTGTTGGGGGAAATACTAGAATAAATCTAATTTGTTTTGATCATAGTTGTAAATAGTTCTTAGTAATGCCTACAAGCTATTATCCCTTCCATTTCTCCCTCTCTTTGATCAGGGCTACAGCACAAAGCTTCTCAAGAACTACTTGTTCAGTAACATGGCAAAGTCTTTGTTGCTGTGTGTTATCTTTTGTGCTGTTATCTTTGTCAGGGGCAATGGTAAGTTTCTATTTTTAGAATGTTTACAATCAATAAATTTTATAACATTTTTCAAATTGTATGTTAATTTATTCAAACAACAAAATCAAGTGAAACAATCAAACTTATTTGCTAATGTTTCAAAAAATTTTGAAAGAAACTACTCTACATGTGTTTTTAAAAACAAAATTTCTTTTTATAATTCTATTGCATTCTAAAATAATTCAAATGTATTGAGTAAACATATCAACCTTGACCTTCCCATCTTTCATTGCCCTCAACCACAATAATAAATTAGTTACAAGGTGTTACAAGAAACACGTTTCATTCAATGACAAAATAAATAATTGCAAACTAAAAATGTTATAGATGACAACCCCGCATCAACTATTGCTAAAGCCTTAACGGAATTCATCAAAACTGGGGTGCAATCCGGAGAAATATCAACTGCAATTCAAAGCCTGCGCAATATCAAAAACAAGACTCTCCACGATGAACTGGTTTGTCAAACTTGCAGATACATTGTTGATGGTGTTATACAGTACAGACGGGCTGGGGTGAGCAACGATGTAATGTTGAAGTTAGTCAGAGCCCTATGCATGCAGCTAACAACTTGGGGACAAGAATCCTGCGATGGTTACTCGGGTATTGAACTCGTCAGTAGCAAAAAAAAAAAACAAAGAAGACAGTTTAATAACAACAAAATTTTCAGGATGCGGCATTGTATATCATTGACCACAAAAAAGACTTGACAGCAGACAGAGTTTGTGCCATTTACTTACAATCAAGCCAATGCAAAGATCCAAACCTCAAACAATGGACAATTCGCATCCCTCCACTTTTGGAAACTGAACCACCGACAACCCCAACAAGAGTAATTTAAAACTAATCTAAACATAAACACACGTATTGATCCTGATTTTTTTCTTGTTTTGTTTAGGATAGTACACTTTTAAACACTACAACAACAACGATCCTACACTTAACTGACGTGCATTATGATCCGTTGTACACTCCAGGAAGCAATGCAGTTTGCAATCAAGGTCTGTGTTGTTCGAGTGGCACACCTGCGAAGCCTGAGGATGCTGCGGGTTACTGGGGGGATTACCATGTGTGTGATACACCATGGCATTCAATCATGGATTTAATGGATCAAATTACAAAGCAACATGTATGTAATAAAAAATCATGCTTTTTTTATGAATTAAAAAAATAATTGAGGGGTATTCTCAGCCGAATATTGACTATATATACTACACCGGAGATATAATAAGCCATCGATCTTGGGCGACGAGCGTGCAAGATAATACCGATTCGATTCAGGCCCTACTGCAGCTATTTCATAGCACGTTTAAATCAATACCGTTGTATCCGATACTTGGAAATCATGAAGCACACCCCAGTGACTAGTACGTTTGCTTTAATGCATTTTGCTAAAATGTATAATTTATTTTACAATTTTAGCTATGCACCTTTGAATGTGAGCGAGAATGTTTCGACGCAGTGGCTTTATGTATTGTCTGCAAAAGAATGGTCTCGCTGGTTGCCAAAAGAAACTGTGAGTACCATCGCTGCCGGTGGTTTTTACACGGTGCTAGTAAAGCCAGGATTCAGGATAATAGCTTTAAACAGTAACGTGTGTTACACTCCGAACATGTAAGTATTTTATATTGAAGGAAAATTAAAATATTAATTATGCTATGGAATTATTCTTATTGATTATAATTGAACCAAGTAAAATAACTTTTGAAATAAGGCTTAATAATACGAAAATAAAAATTACTAAAATGTATGTACATTAATAATAAGAAAACTTATTGTTTATTATAAACGAAAACCTAACGAAGCTAACAAGCGATAGCGAAATGTAGATGTTCATTGCGATTTCAGTGTACGTTTTAAACTGTAAAAACTATTTCTTTATTTATTGTTAATAATTAACATTTACTGTTAATCTAGTTTATTATAAAACAACTACTAAGATCAACAAGACTTGCAATAAGAAGAAGCGTCAGTTATTTCCTTTAAAGAGTTCCCACTTTATTTTCTTTAAAACATTCCCTGACTTTTCTAGGTTTTTCCCGACTCTTGGTCAAAAACTTTTTTCTGGTTTTTACGTATTTAAACAATTTTCCATTTTTTCCTGTTCTTTCAACAGAAATAACAGGCATACAATGTTTGGTAATTAAGTTTTCCTTTTCAATTTTCATGTGTATTGATGGAATAGGTAGGCAAACCAATAAACACCTCAGTATGTATGGTTGCCTATCCTAAATCGGTACGAATATTTTTGTCACTAAACAAATTTTTACAATTCCTTAAGATGACGCAGTTTTCCTAATTTTGAAATTTTAAACAATTTTCCAATCGTTTCTGATTTCAGAAATATAGTGAACAGATCACGGCCAGCTGAATTGATATGTCCCCTAAAAATGTGTTCCAGGAACGCAAGCCATGGAGTACGTCAACTAGCGCCCCCTGACATTTTTTAATTAGGTGTTACTATGGTTACGATACCGACGCTTATTTTGACAACTTAACCATCTTTGTACCAGTCTAGATTAACTTTAATCGGCGATTATTTCTTATGGAATCAATTATTATAATAATCATTGCTATGGAGTTAACTTGGGGCGTTTTTTCTCGATGTAGCGTTTTCAATACGCTGCGTACTGGTTTGAACCGTATCATTTTTGCGTTCAAATGATGACGTCAAAGATGCATACGCTTGAACCGTTGAGATGTGTGTTTAAACCGAGCGTTCAGCACGTATTTTGATTTAAAAACAGACATTATTTTCTTTGAATCTCTCTATTTTTAGAACTTGTTTGGTTTGAATTATGGTTATTTACAAATGAACTGTCAGGTGTTTTGTTGCAGAAACTACGAAATTCAGGCCCAAACTATTCGAAACACGATTCAAACTTTTAAGTGAAATGAAGCACCTTATTCAAGTTTCAAAATGAAACCAGTGACATTAGGAAATCTGACATCCTGTCGATACACGTGATTCTAACAACAATAATCTTGTTGCAATTTCTTTATCAGATAAATAATGAATTTAAGTAGGTAGTAAGAGTGTTAGGTTAAGTCTTCGAACCTTTGACAAGTGGTTTAAATCGATACGTTTTCTCTGCGTTTTCGCATTCCAAAGATTCGTGACGTCATTCTTAAAAACGGTTGAAACTACTGGTTGAACTGCATAAAGCGAGAAAAAACGCCCTTGTGCTTAAATTTTAACTAAAATGTAAATGCAAATGGCTCTAATATATCTCTTAAATATCAAGACGAATTGACATTACTCATAAATAACCAAAAATTTAAATTTGACATTAGTTTTGAATTTGAGGGAACCAATTGACGTACGCTTTTCACTTTTTTAACAAAACATTTTTTAATGCTCTTTGGATTAACCTTATATGACATATCAATTCAGCTGGCTATGATCTGTTCACGATATGTGATGTACGGCCAGTCCATAGATAAGATATATTAGATGTCAAAGCCAACGTTGTATATGTTGAGCAACAAAATGCGCGCCTCACGCAGCCTGGGGGAATTAAAATAAAAAAAAGCGCGTAATTTAAAAATATTTCTACGTTAACGGTTTAGGTATTGTTCAGGAAATTAAATAATCTAATACACTGAGCTGCATTCTTGCCCAAGATATTAGTTTAGGGCTATTCCAGAAGAATAAACGGACAATTTGTGATTTTCTTCCTATAAATTACGACCACGTTTCCTCGGATCGTTTTTTGCTCCGGTGCTTAATAAGGCCGTGCGGCCGTAATAGCCGAAAAAGTGTACTTTTCACTTATCATTCTCTCTTACCTTATTTTTATCACAAATTGTCCTGTTCGTTCGCGTGGGATGGCCGCAAACGAAATTTAAACGTTTAATTAAAGAAGAAATCGAATTAATACTTTGGCTTCTGACAACCGATTCCAAACTTTTCAAAATCAATAAAAAGGTAACCATGGTAACTTAAAAATATGCGATTACAGATTACTGTAAATAGAGTGCCATCACTGCCATCTCAGCGACCTGGGGGGAATTATAATTGCGTTTAAAACTGTGGCAATAGACACAAACCCCTGTGTGCCAGTCCAATTCGCCTAAAAATGTGTTTCAGTATAGCAAACCATGAAGCGTGTCAACTAGCGCCCTCTCATACTCATTAATTAGGTGTTACCATGGTTACAGGACCGACGCTTATTTTGACAACTTATACTTATACCAAGACAAATTGACATTTCTCATAACCAAAAACTTCAAGATGACAGTACTTTTGACAATAGTTTTGAATTATTTGAGAGCGCCACTTGACACACGCTTTTCATTTTTTCCAAAAACATTTTTAATAGTCTTTGGGCGCGGGCCGTATATGATGTATCAATTCAGCTGGCCATGGAACAGACACTTAAAAATTACTAAATAATCGATAGATGGCGCTCTCTTGATATCTTGATTTGTACTCAAAATCGTTGTCTAAATTAGGCCCGATTTCTTTACCTACGGATAAATTTATCTGCCAGGTAGCATCCTCGGAAACTATTATCGATACAATGCTTTCCAAGGATAATATCTAGAACATATAAAATAGCGACATCTTACTATCGCTTGTTGACCTAACATTGCAGTAGGATAGACAAATTGAAGCGGGATTTGCTCCTAATGAGTCCCCCATGCAAGGCGGCCATGCTTGCTGTCAAAGCATAATGAAAGATTTTAGAAAAATTTTGTGCAAATCGTTTTTGATTGCAGTGAGAACCTCGAGCAGCCTCTGGACAGCTGTTTCAGCCCTGCTTGGGGCTTCTTCAGCAGAAATGTAGCTCGACATTCCCACTGCAGACCAAAAACGACTTGCACAATTTATTCGCAAATGCGATGTAAGAATGATGAACATATAAAATAGCGACATCTTACTATCGCTTGTTGACCTAACATTGCAGTAGGATAGACAAATTGAAGCGGGATTTGCTCCTAATGAGTCCCCCATGCAAGGCGGCCATGCTTGCTGTCAAAGCATAATGAAAGATTTTAGAAAAATTTTGTGCAAATCGTTTTTGATTGCACAAAATTTTTCTAAGATAATATCTAGAAGATAAATTTATCAGGAGGTGAAGAAATCGGGCATTACAAATCTAAAACAACGGAGCCCGAAGCTTGAAAAAAAGAAATTAGATATCTCAATTAGGCCCGTTTGACATCATACAAGATTTGATAAAAAATGGTATAAAATGTTGCAAAAGTGAGAGGGATAGGCTAATACAGTTAATGTTCATTGGTTGAATCGATACTTGCCTGTGACTTTGCTCAAAAAACTGAAACACATCTTGCAAGCTGTCACACGGGCCCTACTTAAAAAAATTATTTCCAACCTTATTAAATTTAAAAAAAAATTATTTACGTAAATGATCGATAGATGGCGTTTTTTTCTGTTGGTTTAGAATGGCCGATATCCGATTTGAAAGACTTTCAAAAGCGTAAAGCTGGATTCATTGCTAGGCGATTTTTCATCGCCGCACTACGGGATAGATACTTGATTGGTTGGTTTAATTAAACAAAATATATACTTTTAAATTGGGCCAATAGAATCGTGTAGAATTTTAACACTAACGCAAAACGTCTAGCAATGAATTTGGCTTAATACATGATTCCTACTTTATTGTCATTGAAATATTCTCAGACTTGTTCCGGCTTTCAAAAAAAATTAAATTAGTTTACTGTGGGTTTTCCTCTTTTGTAAATTGTGTTTCCCAATTTTCCAAATGAGGAAAACCAGAAGAAAAAGATTGTATTGACCGCAACTAGGTAATTTTTCTAATTTTTACATGGCTTTCAGAATTACAGAAAATAAATCATAAGCAATTAATAGCATGTCTGTTCGTTTAAAATAATAAATTAGGTTAGATTAGATTCTCAAAAAATAAGAAGTCTTTGTATAAGCAACCGAATGTACACAGCCTCTTGTATGGTTGCCTATATTGAAGACCTCATTTATTTAATTATTAATATTTAAAACAATTGTCCATTTTTCTTTTTCGAATTTTAGAAAACAAATTTGTATTCAAATTTGGAGTTCCCCAGTTAATTTCACTGACTTTTGCATTAAAACAAGCAAATTCTCTGATTTTTCCGTGACATTGTGAACTTTTCCTCAATTCCCTGACTTTTCCCGGTGAGTGGGAACACTGTTCAACTGGTATCAACTTTACCAATCCGTAGTCCATAAAACCTAAAGTGTACAGTCGTGATCAAGCAAGTCGAGACTGATTGACAGTTTTGTAACTCTTACCACCAGCGTAAGGGCGCAGTCAGCTTGCAGCGGTCTTGATCGCGACCGTACAAGGCTCTCATTTTGCTCACTTCAAAAGTTTTTTAACACTTGCCAAAATTAATTAATTTTAAGATGGTTAATCTACGACGATGAAGATCCATTCGGCCAACTCCAGTGGCTCGTTGACACACTAGCAGAAGCAGAGAAAAACGGTGAAGTCGTCCACATACTTTCACACATCCCCCCTGGTGGAGTTGAATGCTGGCAGTTATGGAGCCACCAGTTCACACGAATCATAAAACGTTTCTCGAACACAATCAAAGCCCAATTCAACGGACACACACATCTAGACGAAATAAGAATCTTCCTTGATGATGATAAAAAGAAGGCCGTCAACGTGGCTTACAACGGAGGAAGTTTCACTACGTTTGTGGGATACAACCCGAATTATAGGGTGTATGACGTGGACAGTGCAAGCTTGGTAAGGAAAGGCTTTAATATTATCATCCGCATGCATACTAAGATGTAGGGATCTTAAGCAAATTACAGATTATGACCAATGGATATACAATTTGACAGACGCCAACCTAAGCAAAGACGTTGCTCCGAAATGGTTTAAATTTTATTCATTCAAGGAAGCCTGGGGGTTGAATTCCACTAATCTAGATGATCTGTACGACTTGGTGCAACGAATGAGACAGGATGATGATAAACACTTATTAAAACAATACTACAAGTGAGGTTGCACATGTAAAAACTTAAAGGTACTAGATAATTGGGGTGTTTTGCAGGTTTGAAGTGAGAAACAGCGAGCCGGAAATGGCAAAAGGGTGCGATGATAAATGCTTGAATAGTCTGCTTTGTTCCATAACTAGTATAGAGTTTGAAGAGGCCATACAGTGCTAATAAGTACTATGACGAAAAGAACATAGTATTATCTTATGTAGTTTTAAATAAAAATAATTGCGTAATCCATGACTGTTACTTCTGCCATTTTATTTAGTGTGTTGAAATAGAAAATAATTCCCTGAATTAAAATAAAACGGGTTTTGAAATCTTCCAAGATCATTAAACAAACAAACAGATGTGAAAACTGTTAACAGATTTATTAACTGAATAAATTATAGTTAAATAATTACCTCTATTTATCACTGTTCCATAATATTGACTTCTGTGAAAATAGTTGCTCTTTTGAAACACTATCCAAGAGACAAATCTGAAACAAGAATACACATTTCTTTAAACATTAAAAGGAGCATAAAAGTTATTTGATTTACTTTTACAACAAGACATAAAATTAAGAAACCTTAATAAATCCTTACATGTTTCCTGATGTATTTGACTATGGAATCCAAATCTTCTGGATCCACTTCCCCGTGTTGATACAGTCTCCTCCAAATTGCTCCTGCCAAGACTGTATCACTCGACTGCAAACCTTCATCATAGGCAACCAAAGCAGCCTGAAATTGCTCAGAAAGTTCATTAACTTGCGCCCTTGTTACAGCAGGGTTACTTGCACCAAGATGCTTTACTCTAGCACTGACATCACTCCACATAGCGTGTATTATTCGGTTCCTCAAAAACTGTCCATCTTCGCCTTCTGCCATGCACCGCACACTTAACATCCAGACGTGCAATTCCGTGATTGCAAACCATGAGTAAAACGTGTCGGGCAGGCTGTACTCTTCGAAAAATTCGGCGTAATTGATTTTGTCAGCAATTGATTCATATAGAATGTAACCAAGTGCATTCAATCTCTAAAACCGAGAGGGGAAATTGATGGATACTTTTCTGAGTCAAACTCACTTACAGATTTCTGGATACCGATGAATTTGAATTTATCTATGAGTTTATCGAAAAGTGAATCTGCTTTTGGAATAGCTTCATTGCGAACGGTGCTCTCACCAAAGGAAGACAACTTGCGTATTGTTACATAATGAATGGTTTTAGTATAGGCAAAATTTATTTGGTTTGAAGGTTGATTTAACCACGTAATAGTTCTGTAAATTGTAGTATTTACAGAAGGGATGCGTTTATTGCAAACCTACGAAATTTAAAATTGTTTAAAAAAGTTTAGGTGCACGAAAGGTATACTTACTTTGCAAAGAGGTAAAAAACGATGAATATTCATTATTAATAAGTCATAAACGGTGTAAACTGTAGCATAATACAATTATTTATTAATTTATTTCAAGATAAAAACTATTTCCATTTTAGGTTAAGTCACTATCACCATCTACTACTCTTTTATTACACTTCATTTCAGGGCGACACCTAACGGCAGACTATTTACGGTGTAGCAATGCTGCCAGATCGTCGAGATAATCCCTTTTTGGAGGGATTTTTACCTTTTAATATCTGGCGGGATAAAAGAGATTTTGGAGGAATTTCAAATTTTAATTTGAAGTATTTGCAAATTTTAGGTAATATTAAAATAATTGATAGTGAAAAAATTAAGAATTATATAGTAGTAGTAGTAGTGTATAATATATTTTTTTTATAGCCTTGTCTTTTGTATTTTTATTTTTAATATTAATATTTTATTTCGAAAATTTAAGATTTTTATAAATAAAAATACACATTATCTTGTAAATATATAATTTTCTTTGTTTGTAATGCATAAAATATGAAGTTAATATAGGCAACGGAAGTATTTTTAAGTCTGTGGAAGATGTATGAGTATGGCCCAATGAAATCCTATTTATTGTAATTCATTGGTACGATCCAAGTTAGGGAAAGTCTCGCGTACAAAGCTGGTAATAAACAGAGTGTTTCGGTACATCCCCTAACTTTGTGTGATAAGAAATGAGGTGAGATCACGCAACCGTACATATGTGCGAATAAATTTAGGTCCACGAATACAATGAATAAGAATAAGATCACCTTTCAGATTTTATAAATATTAAGCTGCATTCGATTCATGCGTTATTTTGAAGGAAGTCAAAATCTAACTTGAAAGAATAATGACGGTGTTACTTCAGGGTCGCGTTCAGAAATTGTGTAGAGAAAGCACACCGGCCGTTTAAAATGGACAGCAAGATGAACAAAATCATTTACATGAAAGAGAAAGAACGTTACATAGTACGCGCTCTCTTTTATTCCTGAACGGGCCCCAGCTGTACTGACTGTGTTGCCGATACGTAGACAACGTGGACTACGGTGGCATAATCAAAGTAAAAAGTAAGTTAGAACAAATATATTTTTTATTATAATCTCGTCAAAATGCCCAAAGTTCTAAGTGGCGGAACTAAACGTGCAATGGTGAAGGCGTTTAATTATTGTATAAGGATCGCCCAAATTTAGAAAACCAAACGGATTTGAAGAACTGCCGTGCTAGCAGAAGAATCTAAAGGTATGCGCTTTTGAGGAGGTGGTGAAAGAAGTAGACAGAATTTTAAATGAGGTCCAAATGACCATGGAAAAAGTTCTAAGTCATCAGCAAGAGTAACAAGATCTTGCTATTTAAATTCCCATGCATGTAATTACTTTCTTAATAAAAAAAATAAATTATTATCAACTGTTTGCTCGTGACGACGCTTCTCTTTTTTACGGAATGTTTCAGTCTTTTTTCAGTTGTAATAGCAACAGTGGTAGTTTTCAAAAGAATTACCATAAAATTAAAAATGACTGTCAATCAATTTTCTGACGTCTGTTTCCTTTTGATACCAACAAAAATGTCGCCCTAACGGGGCCTACTCTAAGTCTAAAAACAAGGTGAACAGCTGATGGATCAGTTTGGATCACAATGGTGAAATTAATATGATCCAATTGTGAAACAAACAAGTTTACATGCATTAATTAAATTTTTAACCTATTTATGCGATCTAAATGATATTTTAATAATAAAAATAATACATATATTTGGAATACGTAAATTTGTTTAATTTCTCCATGTCCTATCTCCTTAAAATATTAGAGTTAAGCGTTGATCACACTAGCGCGGCCGCGATGGCAACCACGGCCACGGTTGCAGTGGCCTGACGCTACTTTGCTTGAGATAAAATGTACTCAGTGGACGCTCAGCGGCTGAGTTGCTTACTCAACAATCATTTGTAATTGGCAATCATTTGTAATGATTTGTAATTTAAATTCTTAAATAAATTCGTACGAACTTGTAGGTTGCAATTGGAAAGATTTTGGTTTCTAAAGTATTTTGCGATTAAATTTATGTTTTAGTTATTACCAGGGAAAAGAATTCAGGCCACCTAGTTACCGATGCTTTTTACGCCGAATGTACGATTTACTCCTGCTACCTTTCCGCGACTTCGATGCATCGAATAGTTATTGAGTAGAGATGGGATTCCACCCGGTGCAATCGTTTCCACCGGTGGAATCACGGAATGCACCCACAATACACCGGGTGCATTGGATGCATTGCCCGATTGCCTACATTTACATAAGACATAAAAAGTGCTTCAAAATGACACCAAATATAATATATTTTGTACGGACTATCGCTAGACAATTATTTTGTAACGTTAATTTCAAAAACTTACTCATTTTGTGCAGATTTTAAGTTACAAAGCTTCCAGTTAAACTTAAAAGTTTACTATTGAGCTATTCCCCATACACTATGAAACATTAAACCTGTAAACCACCTGCAAACAATTAGATAACATCAAGAAAATATTATTTCTTGTTCGATTTGCGCGGGAAATTTAAATTTTTGAATGCACACGGTACATTCATGTATGCACCCTGGTGAATGCATCCGTGTGGGTGCTTTCAATGCACCGGGTTCATTCCCTGGTCGATCTCCATTATTGAGTGAGAAGAGGGGAAGGAGCGCAATGTGAGCGTTTGCACTTCGCAAGAAATTATTTTAGGCGAGGCTGATACAGTCCGAGTACTACATTTTTGTACCATTCGCGGAACAAATGGCCCGAATCCTTTTCCCTGGTTAGTATAGGTCTCGTTTTTTTACTCTTCAACATTTAAAGCGCTGCATCTTAAAATTTCAACGCTGAACTCTGATGACGTCACACTTTCAGCTTTAAAGCGACAATTTCAGTTGCTACATCCGTAAAAAAACGCTTTTGGTTTAATCGCTGCAACGGATGAACTAATCCCGAGTAAAAAAACGAACCCATAGTTACAAATTAGGAAAAAATATATTAATTTTTGTAATTACAAAATTGTTTAGAAACACTCACGGACATTTGCACCACATTTTTAATCATTGATTAAATTTAAGCCGTGTTTAGAATATGATGATTAACGTACATCTAGCATAATGTCAGGAACATTCTAACTGATATTTAAATTGAAGTTTAAGTGTCAATTAGATTGTGACTGACATATATTGTCATGTATTCACGAATGTCATATTCTAAATACGTCTTAAATTTAATCAATGATTAAAAATGCGATGCAATCAGGAAATAGTGAATCATGTATGTTGCCAAGTCGTTAACGTCGTACTTGCTGTGACTTTTATAACTGACAAATCTGAGGTTCAAGTTCGAAGCAAAAAACTTTTCTTATTCATTTTTGACGTGATATTTTTCGAATTAAATAATGATCTGTGAAACAAAATAAAGTGAAGTTCTTGGGATTCATGTTTAGGAAGTAATTTAAGTTTATAGCCGATGGTTTCTATGTAGATACATACATACAGAGCGAATCCTCATACTGAGTAGATATAAGCAAGTTCGGGCGAAACCGTATTTGCCTGGACAGAGTAGGGTATTAGACCGCGAAAGCGTATGTATTAGTCTGAAAAGAGTGGGGTGAATTATTAAGCCAACACGCGTTCCGTTCCCCTACCGTTCCCTACTAGTACCACAGCCGGACGCGTTCGAAGATATGCAACTTAGTTGTCTGATTCAATCTGTAGATTATGTATAAAGAACCTTACAAACTTAAATTAGTTCTTAAAAATGAATCAGAGCAAGTTCTTATTCTATTGTTTCACATGTCTTATTTAATATCACGTTAGAAAAAAATTATTATAATACTATGATAATTTTCTGTAATCGTGATGGATAATAAAATAATAATCATTAAGTGATTTCCTTAACGCGTTTTCTTTTTGCAAAAAAAAAAATGGGACAAGCCTGGAATATTTGCGAGAAAACGAGACGATCAATACACACGAAAAAAACACAACTGTCCCGCTAAGAAAGGGACATATGGTCAGCCTAATTATAAACAGATTCCACTATATGTCCGAATGGTTCGCAATCTTTAATTTTTAGTTTGCTGAGTTTAGGTAAGAAAAAGTATAGAACCGGTTTCACCATCACAGCTTAACTTTAAACTTCGCTTTATTCCCTTGGTAACAATTGCAAGGATAATTGTTTCCATAGCAATAAAACGGAGCTTAAAGTAAAACTGTGATGGTGAAACCGGGCCATAATGGTTTAGAAACTTAACCCATCTCCATAATTTTTTTATAGGTCACTATAGTTACCCCACCTTGTGCTTGACTGAAATGCTGGGTGGTGTAGAGGCTATAAACAAATGCAAAAAGATACAATCAAGAAATAGAAAAAAATTGACAGATTAGGGATTAGACCATTAACCCAGTTCTAGAACAATTTTGTTCCTAAAGGGTCGCAATTTATCTTTTTTATTTATTGGGGTGTGTAACAATTTATTTTAATTTACAGACATTTTCAATGGGTAAAACTTTTAGAATAAAACAAGAAGATACGTTTAACGTCGCGTCGTTTGAAAGTTTTACCGCGCACTGTATAGCATTATTTTATATCTATCTCATCTACTTGTAAGTATAAATATCTGGCAAAAGATGTATTAATAGAAATACATCAAATTTATCATACAAGCAAGCAAGTTTCAAAAATATTTCTTTTATGAAATCACAGAAAACACACGCGACTTTTGCGCCATCTGTTGTTTTGCGATATACAATTTTGACAAATCAGAAAATGGACGTTTGTCCTTTTAGATTGTGCCTTGGAGAAAATAATTCACAGCCTCCAGTGACACCTACTTCAAGCTACAAGACCTAAATCCAATCTTTGACTCGGACACCACCGTAGTTTTTATTCCCGTTCCGTTTTTTTCAAGACAACTCGACCTGAAGGTAGTTATTCGAGGGAGAGACAGTCTTCTACTGTGACCTTACTGCTTACATAAAAAGCAACAGTTTCAACACTCTACTGCATAGGTGAGTGCTGGAAGCAAAACAGAGCTTCCCTTGTGATTGATGTCATAATTATTATTGTTTTTAACAGTAATTTTGGAATGTATCGATGGTATTTATAAGCATCGTGTTTGATCATAATTGAAAGAAAAAAATCATCTCGACACTGCATTAGCTTATAAATATATGTTAGATGTTACAAAGTAACAATTATTTATGAAGATGAAGAGTCATTTTAAGAAATTAAACCTTTGTAGATAGTAAAAAAAAATCCTCCTTGTATTTACCAAAAAATAATAATAAATAAATTCATAATTGTATAATACTGCAGTCGATTAAAACAAAAGTTGAATTATCATCTTCAAGAATATACTTTCAACATTAATCACAATTTATTTTATTTTTAAACCAAAACTGCATGTAGTCATGCTAGGTTTATGTCGCAATGCTTATTTACGTGTGGTGTGCAGGCTCAGGTATAAGCGCATCTGCCTTCAAGTTATTAATTACCTTTTGCCACAGCAAAATTATCTTCTAACAATACTATCCAAGCGATATTATTTGTAGGAGAGTTCCTCTTCGAAAGTTAGGTTAGTGGTTTTCCCCCACAATATTTTTAGCTATGGCTTCGAAAGCCGGAAACAAAAGCAAAATGAAAAAACCAGTGCAGACAACGTTAGGCAAAGCGGCTGAAACAATCGACAATCCACAGTTGGTCGATGTATCCAGCGTGCAGAAGCCGATTGGCACAAGTATTTTCGGATTGAGGCAAGTCTTGTCGTTGTTCGATACGGCCACGGATGAGGTACTTCCCTTCATTAATCAAAATCCCTTCAATTTTAAAACAATGTTGTATTACAGGTTCGCAGGTACATCTCATACGAGTGCAATATTATCTACGAATGTCGGATATGTCGAAGCATGTACAGAAGCTTGGCCAATTTTATATTGCATAAACGCAGCTATTGCCGAGACAATTTCAATCCAATGCATAATAATTCTTCAAATAACAGGGTATGTGGATGTCGGTATTTTTATTTGTTCTTCGAATTACACCTTATCACATTCGCCTTACTAAAAATCATTGTCATAAGTTGTCCTAATGGTAATAATCAATTAATATTGGTACTTTTATTGCATTATAATAAAACTGAGGTTGAACAAATATGTAAAGAAATCAATGAAAGGTTTGTAAAATTCAGAATTTTAACCGTAAACAACATTCACAAAGATTGTTGGAAACAAAATTACGATTATTTCTACATCTTATTAAACATTTTTAAAGTCAGTTTTAGATGTTCACTACATAATGTAAACACATGCTGTATGTACACAGCAAAGAGAAATGTACGATGCCTTCGAAAAGTATCCGTTCACAACAATAGTGTGGTGGTTTTAAGGGCTATTCCAATAAGATTTACTTTCGGTCTGTTTTATTGCGATGCGAAAGAATACTTTTCGCTTTTTCTTGATTTTGTCTCGATCTGTTTTCTGTTTTCTCTACATAAATTGATTCCATTCCTTTTATCTCATTTTGGATCAATTAGAAACCCTTTCTGTGTTTCTTACGTCACAAAAATTGCTAAATGTAATGGTTTTGTAAATAAAACATCAAATGTTTATGAAAGATTTTGGTAAAAACAAGTTACAAAATTCATTTTGTTACAATACACATTGCATTAATTATCATTGAACAGGCACGGCCTTTGAAAATTGCTACTCTTTGACAAATACAATGGGTGCGTTCAGTACACGCTCAGCGGCTGAGTTGCTTACTTAGCAGTCGTTTGTGATTGGCTATTGCTTTAATGTGAACCAATCACAAACGATTGCTGAGTAAGCAACTCAGTCGCTGAGCGTCCATGAATGCGCTCAATGTTTCGGCGATGTAAACTGATCTTAAATCTGAAGTTTCTAATAGCATTTTCCACTGGCTGCACCAGTGCGCACTGAGTGTATCTCCATCTCGGTTCAGCTTTAGGTAATAAAACGAGATAGAGATACACTCAGCGCACACTGGTGCAGTCGGCGAAGAACGCTAGAAATGTCACTCAAATTACTCTAAATGCTGCGACGGATTTGTCAGATTTGACACTGACATCAAAATGATAAATGAAACTATCGTCGGGTGCAAGTAAAAGTAAGCGACCCTAAGAATATTTTTGCGTTATTTTAGTTTTGTAAAACCAGCTTCAAGATAATTTTTGACAAATATTTATGACATTCAAGTAACATATAGTAACATATCAAGTAAGTTATCGAACATTAGTAAATCAAAGCCACACATACAATTGCAAAAAAATCGTTTACTTTTCTTTGCACCTGATAAATTATTTCAGTGGCGTAGCCGGTGTACAGTAGTGGGCAATAAAACCCGGTCACACTATTTTGATAACGTGTATCTGACTGTAACGTTTCTGACGTTTAGTATGTATACAGGGTCTGTTCCAATCATAGATTCCAGTGCACGTGCTGAATCAGGTCTAACTGTACTAGTCATGCGCTCTTGCTAATAAGGAGATGTATTTTGCAAGAGCGCATGAGCAGTATGGTTCGAATTGATTCAGAACGTGCACTGGAAAAGGCAATAGACCAGTAAAGGTAGGGGCTCGTTTTTTTACTCTTCAACATTTAAAGCGCTGCATCTTAAAATTTCAACGCTGAACTTTGATGACGTCACACTTTAAGCTTTAAAGCGATAATTTCAATCGCTACATCCGTAAAAAAACGCTTTTGGTTTAATCGCTGCATCGGATGAACTAATCCCAAGTAAAATAACGAGCCCGTAGTGATAGTATCTGATCCACCAGATCGACACATCTGAAGTGTCATAACGGGATTCGTGATTCTACTCGAGATTTCATTTAATATGAACTGATCCTTAGCTGCGCCGGTCTACCATCCCCTTACCGCTGAAGCACCGAGAAATTGTAAGGTCAGTTTCGATCAGTTAGGTATTTGAAGTTAGGAGTTTAATAATATATTTGCGTGTTCTTTTCGTGACGGCGTATTATCACTTGGGATCAGATCAGTTCAGATCACTTCGAATTCGGATCACTTATGAAACGAAAACACCTATTATTAAACTAACAAAACCATCGAAAGATCGAATAGAACAGATTATTTTGAAAAATGTGAATGACAGCTCTTTGTTTTCTTTATTAACAGCACCATCTGTTGGTTACTGATTTTCTCGAATTAGGCCAGGTGAAGTTTGAACAGAAGGAGGAGTTGCTGATCTGTGAATTGCTATAAGATTTCAATTTATTACATTTGACATTTCAAATCTTTGCGTTTTGACAGGGACATAACTTCAATGAAAGCCTGATTTATTAATTTTCCGCATAATATATCAAATTCTTACCGGGTTTTTATTTCCGCTGCCGTGCCGTAAAATTCTATATAATAATAGGTACTTTCTTTCGCTTAAAAGTTTGAATCGTGTTCTGAATAGTTTGGACCTGTATTTTTTATTAAAAATATTAAGTTTTAAAAATAGAGAGATTCAAAGAAAAGAATGGGCGCGTTCAGCGGTTGAGTTGCTCACTCAGCAATCGATTGTGATTGGCTCACATGAAGGTAATAGCCAATCACAAACGACTGCTGAGTAAGCAACGCATCCGCTGAACGCGCCCATTGTCTGTTTTTGAATCAAAACACGTTTGGATCACGATTTTGTGAGCGAAAGAAATCACCTAATTAACTAATTAATAGCGTTTTCAATTCAATTCAATTGGTGATTCAAATTAATTTTCCTGCCATTGGGAACCATGGAAGCAAGAGTTTTATGACGTAGTAAGTGAAGAACGTGAGGAAGCACATGGTAAGCAATGTGATAGCGTTTTCCGGTGGCTGCACTAGTGTGCACTGAGTGTACCTCCATTTCGTTTTATTACATAAAGCTGAACCAAGATGGAAATACACTCAGTGCACACTAGTGCAGCTATGAGATAGTGCTCATATTTTCATTATGTTTTTCCAATTATGGATTAGTGTTTTCAAGATCAGTTCTAATCCTTTTAAAGATTGTTGTCACTAAAATTCTATGCCCAAAATGTTTTTAATAACGTTACTTGCAGCGGGAAAGGTTAAGTTTCTCTTTTTTTTGACAGATTCTGTGATGATCCGTCAATTTTAATAATCATATTTCTGTTATAATATTCTTAAAATAAATTGTGTATTATTTCAAATATAAATTATTGAACAGAAAGCATGCAGTTCATAGCAATTCAAAAATTCCCCACTTACTACGTCACTATTATGTTTACTATTATATTTCTGCTAGAGGTCGTGTCGTTTAGCTAGAGATTGTCCAGATTCGAACATGTTTTCAATCATTGCATTTGATATGGTTTTAGAAAATTTATGTAAACTCAATTTTTATATATGTTTTAAGCTAGATTCATTGCTAGGCGTTTTGCGTCGGCGTTAAAATTTTGCGCGATTCTATTGGTCCAATTTAAAAGTATATATTTTGTTTAATTGAACGAACCAATCAAAAAGCTATCCTGTAACGCGGCGATGAAAAATTGCCTAGCAATGAATCCATTTTTAGAGAAGAGTAAAGTAGAATAGAGAGTATTTCATTCTGTAATTTCATTTTTCATTTACCTATTTGATAATTAATAAAAAGTCACTGAAATTGATGATTATTTTACTTCTGATTTCGGTTATCTTTACAGAATTATGATTTAGAAATCATAGAACAAAATGAAGAGAAATCACTAGAAGCATCAGTAAAAACTGAAGTGGAGAAAATTCCAAAAAAGAATTTAAACACAGTTCTAAAAAAACTACGCACCAAACAGACGTCAACATATGATGAAGATGCTTTGGATGCTTCACGTGAAAAAAGTGCCGATTCTAATGAATTAAAAAACAAGATTGTACTGGAGAAAATCAGCACAAATTCATCCGGTGTATTCCAAACGTTTCACGGGGACTCTGCAGGCAGTGACCTGATGAAAGCAGAAGTAAAACATCCAATTTTTTTAAAATTCAAAATTACAACAAATTCTTTTCACAGGTGATGGAAATTCATGACATTTTCACTTCAACAGAGGCAGTGCTCGGACCAGACGGTAAAGCTATTTCAACCCAAAGTGTAAAAAAAGATGCTGGTGGTGCAAATCAAAACATCATCTGTACAATTTGCAATCAGAAATTTTCAACAAAAAAGACCCTGACACATCACAAGAGGTACAAACACAACGAGATCAGAGTGATTTACTTTTGTCCGGAATGCAAAGATACTTTTGCTAATGCGTGGTCTGTGTTTCGTCATCTTTACAAGATTCACCACAAAAGCACGTCGTACATTAGAAAAATACGGAATCAAGTTCACGCCGATGCAATTGAAATGAGAAGGGATTCCGTGCCACCGAAATCACCCATCAAGTCTGCAAATATTAACAGTTTCGACCAGGAAAATCAGTGGATAAATGATATTGAAAGCGATAATGATTTGCAAATGTGTGGTGGATGTGGTAAGAGATTCGAAAGGAAGGCAGCTTTAAATTCACACTCTCACTTATGTCTGAAACGGCTAGCTGTGTGTAATACTTTAAAGAAGAATAAACGTATCGAGGTTGAAGATTGCAAGCAGCGAAAAATTAATTGTACTAGCGGGGCTCAGAAACGAAAACCTAAAGTTTTAAAGAAACCAAGAAAGTACGTCAGTACCACAACTGAAAATGGTATTTTAAAACAGGAGGATTCAGATGAAGTAACTGCAGATTGTGATAGCTCAGTTGCTCAAAATTTTTTAAATGAAAATGATCTTAATTTAAGAAAAGAAATAAAACCACTTCATACGAACAAGACGAAGACTGCAATTGAAGAAATCATATTTGGCACTACACCTCAAGATACAGTTTTGGCTTGTCCCGACACTGATATTATTAGTGAAGAAAACAAAGAACAAGTACTTAGTTTTAAAGACTATATCACAGAGATCATTCCAGCAGAAGTTCCTGAATTTGGTGAGCAGACCCTGGAAATAGTAGATTTAAGTGAACCAAGTCATAGAGAAATTGAAACAACAGAAATCAAAAACTGTGACGTTCAAACCTTCAGCAAGGTAGAAACCAGCTTTATTTGTGATAACAATCAAGATAATGAATGCCAGTTCAAAGAAAGTAGTCTGAATAATGTGATTCAGACCACCGACAGTGATCACTTGCATATATCACCAAAGAAACCTAAGTTACCAAACATTTTGAAGAAGTTTAGAACACGTAATAATAATAGAAATATGAAATGTGATATTTTACCAAATAACAACAACAATAATAATAATAATAATAGTAACGAAATCGACGTTCAGAATATTAAGGAATATTTAAATGTGAAGACTGAAGAGAAAAATAAAGGTGATTGTTTTCAAAGTAACCTTGATGTTGAAAATAACCAATTCGACATTTTCAATTCAATAAAAGAAGAGAAATCCTTGAGCGTTATAGCAGAGGAAAGCAATGAATTCACAGAAATAAAACAAGAATCAGATATTCACTGTGAAGTCAATGAAGAATTAAATTTTTTTAAATGTGATAGTGGCGAGGTTGATAACAGTGAACAGATTCTTGCTGGAGTTCCAGTAGAACTTTATACAAAGCAACCCAGTGAGGGCAATGAAATGTTTAGTGAAGGTAAAGAATTTTTCGGTCTTTATGATGATCATTCTAATTTAGAATTTTCAAGGAGTGAAGTTGAAAGAAAATTGACTGATAATGCAAACGAAAACTTCACATGCGACGTTACTTGTCCTCAACCAGATAATTTAAATACTATCACTGATACAAAAAGTAAAAAAAGAAAAGGTTCCTCTGACGAAGAAGTTGACGATTTGACTTTAGAAATTAAATCAGAGAAATACCTCAATGCAAAGAAACTGAGCTGCCTGCCATGCAACATGACATTCACTTCAAAATCCTTTCTGATTAAACACATGTCCCTGCATTTCAATTGGTTTTGTTTTCAGTGTAGTAAGTGCTCGTTTATGTCATATGATAAACAGACTTGCATCAAGCACGCTGACGTTCATAAAATACACCAGCCTAAATTATTAGATAATATTGTATTGCCCATACCACACTGGAAAACAGTCAATTTATCTACAAGCTTTAATAACTTAAGCGAGCAGATGAGATCTGAGTGTGAAGGACTTGTCAACCCAATTAAAAAAGAAAATGTACAAAAAGGTAAAAGCAGCTTAACAGAGTCTAACAAGAACGATCCTATGCTGCGCAAGATGATTATGGAAGTAATATTTGGATCAGAATCACAATCTAAAGAAAGCAAGGAGAAAACAGAACCCACCGAAAACGTCAGGCCAGTTAGAAACCGGACAAGTATCCAAAAGAAACAAAAAGACTTTGTTTATGACATGAAACAAATTGATATGAAGGCAAAGAAGGTAGGCGAAGCAAAGGTGAAACCATTTAAAATCATAAAAAGTCTTGATACTCATTTTAAGGTGGTTCGCGCTGCATCCAACGGCACTTACAAAAAGAAAAGAAAAACTACAGAGTGATAAAATTCTTTGCAATATAAGAATAATTTTTTTCTTCTGCTATTCGATGTGTTCATTACTACTTAAAACCTGTATATACAATATACATATGTTTATAAAATGTAAAGTTATTTGTATTTAATTATTATGATGTGATGCAATCCAAAATAAATATTGAATTATAAACTTTGAAGACCCCTTATTTAAAATATTTCAAATGGAAACTATTTCAAATATTTGCTTTGCAAGTTGACTTGTAAATGTTTTCAATTTTTTCAATCCTATCAAGATACCACCAAAACACATGTTTTTTGGGTGCTTTCTTTCGCTCACAAAATCGTGATCCTAACGTGTTTTGATTCAAAAACAGACATTATTTTCTTTGAATCTCTCTATTTTTAAAACTTGCTTGGATTGAATTATGGTTATTTAGAAATGAACGGCCAATCAAAAATTCAAGTCGGGTGTTTTATTGCAACAACTACGAAATTCAGGTCCAAACTATTCGAAACACGATTCAAACTTTTCAGCGAAAGAAAGAACCTATTATTTCAAAACAAATAAGCGACGTCCTACGATCGTTTTTTGACCTGACAAACTAAATGTTACACTTATTTTTTTTTTTTTGAATCGTACTATAATTATAAACCCTCATTTATTTCTTGTAAAGTTAAAAAAGAATCTTGTTACTAGTGGCGCCATCTCAACTTACTTTGTGAAAATAATCAAGTAACGGTGCTGCCATTTGTATTAAATCTAGTAATAATCGTTATTGTCTTTTTGGCAATTGTGGCAAGTCTACACATTCTTGTTAATTTATTTTTATTTTTTTATCATATAATTGTCAAACAGGTTGCTGAGTATCGTTGTAGATACTTAATAAACATAATAACATAATAAATACATATACAGTGCCTTCTAAAATAGTTGAAACCTTCTTCACAAGCTGCATTAGAGATGGGATTCCACCCGGTGCAATCGTTTTCACCGGTGGAATCACGGAATGCACCCACAATACACCCGATGCATTGGAAGCATTTCCCGGTTGCCTACATTTACATAAGACACAAAAAAATGCTTCAAAATGACACCAAATATAATATATTTTGTACGGACTATCGCTAGACAATTATTTTCTAACGTTAATTTCAAAAATTTACTCATTTTTCAGATTTTAAGCTACAAAGCTTCCGGTTAAACTTAAAAGTTTACTATTCAGCTATTAATCATACATTATGAAGCATTAAACCTGTAAACCACCTGCAAACAATTAAATAACATCAAGAAAAGATTATTTCCTGTTCGATTTGCGCGGGAAATTTAAATTTTTGAATGCACCCGGTACATTCATGTATGCATCCCGGTGAATGCACCCATGTGGGTGCTTTCAATGCACTGGGTTCATTCTCTAGCCCATCTCTAAGCTGCATTCATAAATTCCACTAAAGATGAGTCAGGAAATGAACCCGGTTCAGTGACAGCACCCATATAGGTACATTCACCAGAGTGCATTCGAAAATTTAAATTTCCCGCTCAAACCGAAGCAGAAATATTAGTTGTCTTTTATTTGCACGTCAGATCAGTTCACTTTTACCCTGGATCACTTATTCAAAAATTTGTCTGTTTTATTTGGCTACATGATGTAACCCAAAGTGATCCAAAACACTTCCCGCCTTGCTGATACTACACCTCGGAAATTCTAGATCAGTTTGGATCAGTTGGTTTACTTGTAGAGGGGATGTTATTTCAACTGTTTGTCAAATTACATTACTCGTCCAAATAATCTTTTGTTTTTGCTTAACTCGCTGCAAAGTGATGCAAAAATAATACCTTCATCTGAAGATTAAAATGCAGCAATCGCATCTCGCATGTTTTATTTACTATTAAATCGATCACTTAAGATCAGTTCACTTTGGGTTAAACTGGACTGACCTGAACTAATCTGCGTTGCAAATAAAAGACAACTATTAATATTATTTAATTGTCTTCAGGTGGTTTACAGGTTTATGTGTTTCATAAGGTCTGTTCGTCTGTCATCACTAGTTTACACCAAGAGTACTAGTGCAACAAACCGCGTTCGTTTGTCACAATGCAGATGTACTGATTGTGTTCGTTTGTCCTGTGCAACACGCTCCGAACTACTCCGAATTGCACAAATGCAACAAATTGCTCGGAGTTCGAGGTACGAACAAAAAAATGCAGTTTACCCTAACCTCAAAGCTTTTCGGTTTTCAATTGTACTATAGCGTAAATATGACGGAAGTTTGAATTAAAGTTAGATTGTTTGTGGAAATGGTGATAGGTTACGTTCGTTTGTCTCCGAAAATTTTTCTGCACGAAACTACACTACACATCACGTGACACTGTGCAAAACTACATCAATTTACACAACGTATAACTTCGTGCAGTACAGACGAACAAACCTATAGTGTGTGGTGAATAGCCGAATAGTAAACTTTTAAGTTTAAGCGAAAGCTTTATAGTAGTGTTGTTAAATTACCGGCAATTAATTTTTAGTGTTACCTTAACGGCAATGTTACCGTAATATTACCAATTACAGCTCAAGTGGCGACATCTCGCGCAGGAGTTACCACTTACACTTTTAACTAAAAATGTGATTCTTACTCAATTTTATGATTAATTTGATACCGAATACGCATTACATTTTTGGCTTTTGTTAAAAATAAAGTTTACAGTATTTAATGTTATGTATTTCCACTAAATACATTCATGAGTAAACGAAAATCGTTTTAGGTTATGAAATATTTATTTCCTTTTTTTAGTATTTACGTTTTCCTTAAGTAATCAAAAATATTCCTTAACGATTTATTTCATTGCGTTACTTGCACTTTGTAAGTGTGCAACTCGAAATTACGTTATGTTAACAACTGAGGTAACAAACAGTAATATACGGTAACAAATGAATGTTACCTTACCGGTAACATTGGAAATTTACCGACTCACAACACTACTTTATAGCCTAAAATCTGCATTTTTCATGTCTTATGTAAATGTAGGCAAATGGGCATGGAATCCCATCTCTACGGAATTCCTGACGGAATTACCAATGAACTGAAATTTCAAGGAGAGTGGGGATTAATCCGTTTGCAAAAGAACGTCCGTCTTTGAATCTAAACGCGTTTGGACCACGTTTTTGTGAACAAAAGAAAGCACCTAATAATTTCATGTCTAAACGAAAATAATGTTAGGTTATGTAAGCAATGCGCTGGATTGAATTGCAACTGGCGCGTTCCAACGAATGCTTCGAAGTTCCACCGTAAGAGGGAGTAGGTGTCGTCCGAAGATGGCATCATTTACTTTTTTCCTGAATAATTAAAAAGATTTCCTAACCATTTGTTTCAATGGTTTACTTTACTTGCATTTTGTAAGTGTGCAACTCGAAATTGCATTATGCTATATAACAGACTGACAGAGGTAAGAAAGAGTAACAAATGAATGTTACCTTACCAGTAACATTGGAAATTTACCATACGGTAACGTGGTAAATTACTAATGTTGTTAAATTACCGGTAATTTATTATTAAAGTTACCTTTTCGGTAATGTTACCGTAATATTACCAATTACGGCTCAAGTGGCGACATCTCGCGCCGAAATTACCAATTACACTTTTAACTAAAATTGTGATATTTACTCAATTTTCTGATAAATTTGATATCGGATACACATTAAAATTTTGTCTCTTGTTAATAACAAAGTTTCCAATATTTAATATTACGTATTTCCACTAAATAAATTCACGTGTAAACGAAAATTATTTTAGATTATGAAATACTTATTTACTTTTTTTCTAGAGATGGGATTTCACCCGGTGCAATCGTTTGCACCGGTGGAATCACAGAATGCACCCACAATGCACCCGGATACATTTACATAAGACATAAAAAATGGTTCAAAATGACACCAAATATAATATTTTTTGTACGGACTATCGCTAGACAATTATTTTGTAAGGTTAATGTTAAAAACTTACTCATTTTGTTCAGATTCTAAGCTATAGAGCTTCCGGTTAAACTTAAGAGTTTACTATTCAGCTATTCACCACAAACTATGAAACATTAAACCTATAAACCACCTGCAAACAATTAAATAACATCAAGAAAAGATTATTTCTCGTTCGATTTGCGCGGGAAATTTACATTTTTGAATGCACCCATGTGGGTGCCTTCCATGCACCGGGATCATTCCCTGGCCCACCTCTACTTTTTTTTAGTATTTACGTTTTTTTTTAAGTTATCAAAGATATTCCTTAACCATTTGTTGTATTAGTTTACAAGCGTTTTGCAAGTGTGCAACTCGAAATTACGTTATGTTGACAACTGAGGTAACAAACGGTAACATACGGTAACAAATGAATGTTACCTTACCGGTAACATTGGAAATTTTACCGACTCACAACACTAGCACACACTAGTGTAACAATTGTCATGTATTTTTCATATCAGATTCTGGCATCTGTCAAAATTCATGTAAGCAACCTAATGAAATGAGGACATGACGAGGGAAAAGAGTGAATACAGAGGACCGATAATTACCAGTTATGTGCTTAAAATGGTCTCACAATGGTCCAGTCTCCAATGTTGCCAAATCTAAAATTGGCGATTACACTAATGACGGGATGGATTTGGGTATTTTATATTTTCGGAGAATTCATTTCACTTAATTTTATCACATTTTACGATCCAAAAGTGTTGTTTGCCTGTTACTCATATTCATTTTATTATTACGACAATAAATTGTCCGAGTCCAACCTTTCCCAGGAAATGTTTTCGTTAATAATTAAGTGACATCTAGAGATCAAAAGTCAAGTTAAATGTTGAAGTACAATTAAAAGAAAAACATACACGAAGGTCTTTCCTGGACATGGTGTTTGTATAACAAAATTGTGCTGAATTTCTTGTTATGAATAAACGTCGTGGTTAAGTTAACTAACACGTGCAACGATTAGGACGTTACTTTGTTATGTGTGTGATGGTGCGACCGTGCCGCAGAAGTAAAATGACACGACAGTTCGTGGAGTTTCGCTTTTCTTGGTGATCCGCTGTCAAACATAGCGGGTACAATGGCGTCTGAAAACGAAGCTTCTTGCGAAAGCGATCCGAATTTCGCAGTGATCTGTTGCTTCCTAGAAAAGTTCGGTGAAACGTGTGGCCTCTCCAACATTGATTTCCTTGACCTGCAGGAAATGCTCGAGAATACGCAGGAAGGTAAGTTACGCACGCCATCCACAAGACAATTAAAATCTAGCAACAGTTTTACCAATTATTACATGCCATGTAATAATTGTGCGTTTTTGTTGTACCTGCAGAATTCTTTTGGAGTGATGTTTTTAAATAAGGGGAGAGCTTGCAGCTTCTCTCGCCACCCTAATGTTACGTATCTTCAGCTAAGATCAGTGTGTTTTAGTGCCGCAGGATTTAATAGAACTACACATAAAACTTCTGAGGAAAGCCAAGAAGTCCGTGTCTAATGAGAGATGGGAGAGGGCATTGATTAAAATGTGTCACTCGTATAGTAGCCAGGATGCTTGGGAATTGGAGAGGTTCGGTTACAAGAAGTCTAGAATCAGTGTGAAACTTAGAACGCTAAAGGTATGGCACAGGGGGGAAAGTAGGCAACTTTCGATTAACCTTACTTCTTTTGCAGCATTTACTGGAAATGCAATTTGATCTGAACCAGAAATTTAAGAATGAGGTTAACAAAATGTCTGCTGAAGAGCTTCGAACGCAACCTTTGGGGCGTGATAGATTAGGCAATGCCTATTGGTGTCAATGTGATGAGGCATGTCAGATTAGGGTGTATAAGGAAGATCCGGATGAAGAAACTTGGACTCTTGTTGCAAAGTGAGTGAAATAAGAATTAAGTTTTGAGGTTATGTTAAAATAGAAAATTAAAAATTGCTAGGTTTATACACTTTTTGTACCACTTTCAGTTAAAGTTTAAGCTCCAGTTAATTTGATAGGAATGATTGTTATGAAAATAATTGATTCTATGGGAAATTATTGCCGGTTAAAGTTAATCTAATAGAGTGATGCAAAATAGGCTTTTTTGGACCAGTTGTACCAAGCAGTTCAAAGGGACCTTCAGTTGAACCACGTTAAAAGTAAACAAATTCACATAGGATTTTAAGCACATATGGCAATTAATGCATTCCTCAATAAAATTTGATGCAATTTTGTTCACTTTGAACCTGGTTTAATTAACATCCCCTTGAACTGGCTTGTTACAACTGGCCCTTACAGTTTAATTTTAAGCATGGCTTTATTCCCCGTGTTGACAATTGTTAAGACAATTGTTTCTCTAGGAATAAAATGCTAAATCCTCAACAGAAAAACTAGCCCACTGAAGTTATTTATGTTGGTGCATTCAACTTGATTAGTAATAATCTCAAGGTCTCATGACCATGAAAATTCAGAATGCTTTAATAGTTATTAAAAATTGTTTTTAAACAAATCTGTTCAACTGACTGCACTTGATTGGAGCACACAGAGTGCACACTTGAAGTATCTTCATCTCATTTTATTATGCCAGGTTAAAATGGAGTGCAGCACAAACATTAGTCATCACTTAAATCATAATAATAATAATAATAATACAAGTGTTAACCTTGTCCTAATTATTGTAAATTCCAGTGTGACTTCATTCTTTGCAATAATTTTAGAGCTAGGAATATTGAGATCTGAAAATTTTAGAACTGCCATTGCATATGCACACAGTAATTATTATTAAAAGTAATTTAAAAAATCTCTTCATTTGTCAAGGACAGTAATGTATATTTATGTGTGTTTTTCTCTTGGTTTCTCTCTTCCAATCGAAGAAGCTTTCCAAGAGCTTATAAAACGTTTCCGTAAATTGAATAAAACATTAATAACTCTTTAAAAATTACAAAATTTCGTATTGTTAAATGCTTTCTGTTTATCTATCAATTAATGGATAATTATTTTTTTAGCTGTGAATTTTACGAATTGACAGTTATAAAAAAATAATTAAATTAACGTAACCTTATCATTACAGAAGCAGAGAAGGTTTGGTGTCTTTAATTTCTCAGCTGAACTCCGGTGATTCTGCGAAAAGTAGCTCGGAGCCTGTGAGTAACGAAGACAGTAACAGCGTTGAAGTTGAGAAGCCCATTCTGGACACTGGACAGACTCAAGATTCTTCGAATTCGCCTGTTACGTCTCCTAAACAACCGCCAGAAGGCGTTGCTGAAGTGAATGAGGATAAAGTCTTGGAAATACCAAACCAAACACCTGAAGTTGAAGAGCAGGAAGTTAAGGAAAGTGATACTCAGGAAAAAGCAAAGCCAGATGAAGAAGAGAAACCTGAAGAGGTAGTTGAAAACGAATTGGCCGAAATCAAGTCAAAAGAAAGTGTTGTTGACACAGAGCAAAAGCCCGATTCCCAAGGTGACGGCGATGATGACACACCGGACGATGGAATTGTAGAAGCAGAAGAAACACCTGACGATGCAACTGGAGAAGGAGAGGAAGAATCAAATGAAATGACTGAAGATAGTAAATCAAGTGACCAGTCGGCTGTCAACAATAACACAGCTGAGGTGGCCGATAATGCGTTGAATTTGTCTGCTAAAAATAATCAATCTGTGGATTTGGCATTAAATTACAAAAACAATAATGATGCACAGTTTGATTACGATTCTGACAGTAAAACTGGACTTGACCTGTCGTTTAAACCGAAACCGCCACCGACATTAAGATTGAAGCCATTGCAAGAATTACTGGGTCAGTCTAAATTAAGTTCTCGTGAACCTGAAAAAAGAGAATTTATTGGAATAAAAGGCAAGTACATCAGAGGTGATCCGTCAGGAGAAAAAATCAGTTTGTCTTTCGCTTCACATTCGAGTTCTACACTGCATAGGAAAGCTGTGCAAAGTGCAAGTTTCGATGCGATTTCCTACAAGCGCTCCATTGAGGAAGACGATTATGAAGAACAACCGATGAAGCGGTCCAGATTTGATAGACCTACTCTCCTTGGAAGCAAGAAATTCGTTCCTTTATATGATGAAGGCGAAGTGGAAGATGAAATAGAAGAGCCCTTGATGTTGGTGCAAGGAGAAAGCTCGGGTTATGAAAATGAATGCAGTAATAATAGCAGAAGCGACGAATCACCGGTCATAGGGGAAGAAATTGAAGAGCCTATGCTTTACGTGTTTGGTGAAGGAAACGGCGCAGATTGCCAAACAGGGAATGAAAAAGTTAATGAATCGGATGTGCCCCAAAGTACAAATAGTGATAAAGCAGAATTAAAACTAAACTTAAATAAAGATCTGCCTGGTACTTCTGGTTCGGTTTTAGATTCTAAATGTAGTATAATGTCTCCATCTAAAACGCAGTATAAATTAGGCACTATTTTAGACACAAAGACTGATAAAAGCACAGCTCGAACGCCGATAAAAAAATCTAGGTGGGACATTATTCCAGTTAACTTGAATTTGAATGATGCTGAAACGGAAGCAAATAAAAATAAAATTGAAAAGGCCGTAGAAGAGATTTCAACTAGCAAAGTGAAAGAACTGGTTGATAAATTTGAAAACTTAAGTGAATCTCCTGTAAATGCTAAGATGAAAACATTAATCGACAATAATAGTAGTGAATTAAGTGATTCGCATGCTCTTGAAAATCAAAGTGATAAAAGTATTACGAAAAAATCAGTGTTTTTCTTTGGTAACAGTTCTAGTGTACCGATTGGAGCTGGTGCACAGTCGGCGTCTTTAAATTTTGGGGCTTCAAACTATTTGAAGACGTCGGATTCAGATACAAACATATCAGAAACAGAGAATTCACAAAACGAAGACATTAATCCTGTAAATACTAATGAAGTTCCTGAAAATTTGAATGAAGCCACACCAGAGAGTGCACTTAACAGTGCAGATGCACACGACTCAAATATCGAAAGTAAGAAGGATGCTGCAGTTGAAGAGGTGACAAATTGTGATAGTGTATTGGCAGATGATGTTAACAAAGACTCCAAAATTCGTGAATGTGATCTTAGTTTTGTAAGTTCTGTAAATACAAAAGATACAGGAGATAATAACTTATTTAAAGAAACTGAGGTAGATGAAATTTTTATTACACCGTCAGATCAAACTGAAAGTAACGATGATGACCATGTAAATCAATCAGACGAAGATATAGCTGCGAATTTAGTTGATTTAAAAGACGAAACCGTAACTGAAATTGCTATTGAAAATACAAATAGCCAGGGAGACGTTTGTCAAAATAAAACCGATACTATTAGCTCTTCCTCAGGAACAACCAAAGATTTAAAAGAATCTGAAGCTTCTCAAGAGAATCCTGAAACTAAAGGAGACGTTTCGGAAGATACACAATCTGAAAGAAATGAAATTCTCTCCGAGGCAACAGAAGTTCATTTGAACGAAAATATTAATAAACAGAATGAACCAGTAAAAGATGTTTCGATCAATGAAATAAAATCTAATCATGAATTAAATGCAAAGGCGGTAACCGAAGTCAATTCCCAAGAAACTCTATATTCAAAAAGCAGCGATGTTCTTGAAACAACCAATTCTGTTGATTCTACAAGTATGAAACAAGACGATACCGATGAAGACGAAGCTGAAATTTGTAAGCTTGAAAGTGCTTCAGATTTAAATGAAAGAAAAAAAGAAAACCTGTCTCCTTTCGAGGAAATTGAAGCGGTCGGAGATTTAAATGAAAGAAAAAATGAAAATCTCTGCCCTTCCCAGGAAATTGAAGCGATCGGAGATTTAAATGAAAGAAGAAATGAAAACCTGCCATCTTCTGAAGAAACTGAAGCAGTCAGAGATTTAAATGAAAGAAAAAAAGAAAGTGTGCTTCCTTCGAAGGAAATTGAACCGGTCGGAGATTTGGATGAAAGAAAAAAAGAGAGCATGCCTCCTTCAAAAGAAATTGAAGCGGTCGGAGATTTAAATGAAGGAAAAAAAGAAAGCATGCCTCCTTCAAAGGAAGTTGAAGCGGTTGGATCAACTGAGAATGAGAAATTAGATTGTGAAGAAAATAAACAAAACGAGGTTTCAGAAAGCCCCACGAAAGAATTTCCAGACGTTTCATCAGATGATAATACATGTGAAGAAAATAGACAAAGCGAGGTTTCAGAAAGCCCCACGAAAGAAATTCCAGATGTTTCATCAGATGATAATACAAGTGAACGAAATAAACAAAGTGAGGATTCAGAAAGCCCCACGAAAGAAATTCCAGACGTTTCATCAGATGATAATACATGTAACAGTATTATATCAACGTCAACAAATTATCAGGAAAGTACAGAAGCAGCAGATGTTGGGGAAACCACGAGTGAAGAAAGAGAATTAGATTCAAGCAAAAATGAAATAGAAAATCTGCCTAAAATATCTGAAGAACAAATTAATAAGGAACCACATGTTGAAAAGGAAAGTGAAAATATTAGAGGGACAGAGGAAAATATGTTGCCAATTAACGTCCAGAACTGTGAAGAAACTAATGAAAAAACTGGCACAGAGGATGTTAAGTCGCAAGAAGTCGAGGAAGGAGATGATGATGACGATGAAGAAAATACTGCTTCTTTAACTACTTTAGAATTATCACAGTCTGATGATGATACTCAGGATTTACCGAATTCTGATGAAACTAAAGACGTGTTGCAAGAAAGTGAAGTAAAAGCTACCACCGCGATTGCTTTGGAAGTCAGTGAAGCAAAAGATGCTATTTCAATTGCCTCAGAAGTACCAGTACAAGACGATGCTGTTCAGGACTTACCTGAACAGGATTTACCTGAACAAGTCGATAATGAAAACGTAAGAGAAGATACAGAAAGCGTTAGTACAAGGTTAATCCTTGAAGTACCTGAAAGTAAACAAATTGAAGAAAACAGCGATTCATTAGAAGCAAGTAAAAATGCAGAAAAAGCGAAAGGAGATGTGAAGACCGCTGATGAACAAGTAAATTTAAAAAACAAAGTTACAGAACCTCCTTCAAATTTATTGAAAGCAGCTTTACTTGAAAAACCTGAAAAATGTTCACAGGCAAAACCAAACAGTATTGAAGAAGACCTACAAAGTGAAACAAGTACATTAAAATCACGTGAATTAGAAGTGAAGGACACTGGTAATAATAATGAGAGTCATGCAGATGCTGCTTCAGAGTGTTCTGATAATAACAATTTAGATTGTCGGTTGATAGAGGCAGAAAATAAAGTACCAAGCAATTCTGCAACTGATAAAGTTAAGGAGTTGAGTGAAGTGAATACAGCAAATGAAAACACAAAAGCAGACAGTTCCAATGTTCCAAATGTTTCTCCTACAATAGAATCCATTGCAATAAAAGAAAGTGATAAAGTCCTCGGCAATTCAGCAGTAAAAGACGAGTCGAAAACAAGCCTGGAGTTAAACAGTTCTTCAGATAAAAACGTGGAAAAATCAAGTGGTGAAGAAGCAGAAGCAAAATCAGACTGTGAAAACGAAACGAAAAGTATGAATAACAAAGCAGCTTTAAAAAATGCAAACAGTAAAGAAATATTAAAACACGAAGATAAAAACCCAACGGAGACTAAGAACAATACAGACCTGAAAGTAAAAGATAACGAAAAGCAACTGACTGATGATGATAATAAAACAGACGTGGTTAATAATTTTGTACAAAAAACGAATCCATCCTCTCACTTAGTTAACGAAGTTTTACCTGTCACTACCAATCCAACTTCACGTGAAGAAAATGTGAAAACCCAGGATCAAGAAGCGTTGCCAAAAGTACCAAAAAAACGTGGTCGAAAACCAAAGCATCTAATGCTAGAAAAGAAAGTGTTCGGAGAAAAGAGAGAGTTGAGAAGTAAGTTAAAAGGAGACCAACAAAATGCAGAAGCAGACAAAGGAAAGACAGACGCAAGTAGCTCTAGTGCAGCAACACAAAACAAGAAACTTGAAGCGGTTAAAGGAACTCGTGTCGATGATCAATTAAAAAAAAAGGTTAAGCGTGGCAGGAAGCCGTTAAATTTGAAGACGACCAAAAGAGTGGCAGTTACGATTATTCCGAAAATCAAAGCGAAAACGTTGCTTCCACCTTCCTCACAGAAAAAGATACTCAAAAAATTAAAAACGAAAGGTAAGCAAATTAAATTTAAATTCCGCGAATGTCTAATCTGTTTTAAATAAATTTCAGCAGAACAAGCCCCGAAACTAGGAAGACCACGTAAATCGTCCACGGAGAAATCTCCTGTTGCTCAGACTTCTTCCCCAGGAGAAAAGAGGAATTTAAAACCTGGCGTAATCACAAAGGTCATGAAAAAACTTCCGAAAGCACCGATCAACGTGAAATTGGGTCGAAGACGAAGAAAGAAAGAGCTGGTCGTCGAGAAAACGGATGAAGTAGTTAAGAAGCGTGGACCGAAAAGGAAGACGATTGAACTGACTAATAAAATTGAAACGGCGGGCATCAAAAAAAGATCTGAATTGATTGTTAAACTTAAAAGAGCTGAACTTAGTAAGAAAGCATTGGCCAACTTAAAAAACATTTCAGGGGAATCTGAAAACTTGAGTTTAACAGTTTCTCTAGAGAGGTGCGAAGTTCCCGTGGCAGATAAATATTTGTTGCATAATAAAGAGCGAATGATGTCATTGAGAAAAAGAAAACCGAGACCCTTAGGAGCAGTGAAACCAAAAAAAAGTAAAGACGTACTTAAGAAGAAAGTCGAAGACCACCTTGAAAGCGCAAATACTGAAAAGGAACAAATAAATAACAAAAACATTAAAACAAAGCCCGAAACTAATACTCCAGAAAAATCATCGGGTAAGATTGAAGAAAACAAGCAAGATGCAACCTTACATAATAAAATTGAGAACACTGATAACTCCAAATCACAAAAATCCTGTAAAAGTATCGCAGGTATACCGCGTCGTAGAAGTGGCAGAAGAAAAACCATAACTGATGCAGAGGTGGACTCGTGTATTGACAGCAGTCAAACTCAAGAAATGACGAAAGTTGAAACTGCAGTAAAGCAAAGTGAAGATAAAGCAAAGAAAGTCCCAGTCACACATGCCAAGCAAGAAAACAATGAACCGAATAATAAAATCGTGAATAATGAAATAAAAACTTTAGGTTATGAAAAGGCAGTTTCCTCAGTGGAATCTGAAGGCCTTGTAAATCGCTTCAAACTTTCTGCCCGAGACCAAAACATAATTAAATTTCCTCTTGCTGACGAGGTGAGCAATGAAGTTGATCCACTTGCTATTACCACAGGAGAAGAGAAAACTGACAAAATTACTGCAGCTGAAGACATGGAAACTATAGATTTAACATCCGAAAGTGAAGGAGCTTCGGCGAACACCGCACAGGATTTATATCAAGAAAAGCTTACGGATTGTAAACAGGGCGTGATGATCAAGGGCGTTTTGATTAAGGGAGATGTCACTATAAAAGTGAAGGAGAGAATTCCCGTAGAAGAACCTCCGTGCATTAAAAAAACCGTTCCGCTTTTGACGTGCATAAACATTGAAAAACTTAAAGAACCGAACACGCAGAGTTTTCCTGGTTTTGATGTGTCAAGCCCCCTAATATCCGAGGAGTCACTGGGAGCTGATAATAACAGCGACGTAGTTATTATTGAAGATGATCCCTTGGCGGATATAGCCCCAATGGAATTGGTACCTACACCTTTAACATTATCAAGTTTTAAATTAGATACGACTGAACCGTTAGTGACTGTATCAACGAGGGCGTTGCGTAAGAGAACTAGATGTGAACAACCTGAGCAAATCATGGAAGAGAATGGGGGTAAAAAACGGAAAACGAAAGGAAAACGGTTGTTAGATTTGGAATTGAGGAAGAGTATCGAGGAGCAGAAAAGGCTTCAGGTTAGCAGTAGTGAGGAAGAGATTGAAGGGCAACCTAAGAAAAAAGAGTCTTTCTTTAAGAGCAAAAACAGAAAAAATATGTTGGCTGAGAGTCCTGATTATGTAAACTTAGACAGTCCTGATGCTATTACGTTGGACAGTCCAACTACCATCGTCGTGGACAGTCCTACTGCAAGCAGTGATGCAACTACCAAACGAGAATCTCCAGTAATAATTAAAAAACGAGCGCCACCTAAGAAACGGAAAAAGACTCTCATGGGGCTGGACATACCTTCACCTTCAGTAATGGATTTGCAGAATAGCACCGAGTGTACCGTAAGGCAATCCAGACGCATAGCGCAATTGAAAATCAGAGAAGAGGCAGAGAGAAGGAAGTTGGAAGAAATGGCAATGAACGAAGCCAAGGTGGAGAAGAAGTACAAATCAAAAAAAAGTGAAGACAAAGACTACAAGGCAGAGAAGAGAAAAAAGAATAAGATCATTATTATTGATGAAGACATTGCGGTCGATGTGCCGGAAGTAGAAGAAAAAAAGAAAAAACGCAAACGAAAGCACAAAGATCCAAGGAAAATATTCGACGAATCTAACCCCTGGAGATCTAGTAGTGACTCGAGTACTTCGAATGAAGAAGACGAAGAGGAAGAAATGGTTGAATATAGCGAGGCTGAAAGTCCATTGTTTAAATCCGACCATGAGTTTTCACCTGAAAGTGATTTGGAAGAGAGCGGAGACGTACAACCGCTCAAACGAGCAAGAACCGCCCGCAAAGAAGACGACGTTGAAGAAGACTTGGATGATCACGCTTGTCAAAAATGTGGCAAACAAGATCACCCCGAATGGATACTTTTGTGTGACAATTGCGACAACGGTTGGCATTGCTCTTGTCTTCGACCTGCTTTATTAATAATCCCTGAAGGAGATTGGTTCTGTCCACCCTGTCAGCATCTTACCTTAATTAAAAACTTAGAGAAGAGGTTGGTTGATTATGATAAGAAATTAACGAAGCGTAATATTGAGGTGCGTCGCAAACAGCGTCTGGCATATGTTGGTATTACTTTAGCCAACGTTTTACCAGTGAAAGAACCAAATAAGCAAAAACATACCAAAAAGGCGAGGAATGAGGAAGATGAAGAGTCTGAATCAGATGAGTCAGAATCTGATTCGGAGTCAAGTAGTGACTCTGAAAGTGATGAACCGATTTACCAGTTGCGACAGCGAAGACAGGCGCACAGTTACAGGTTTAATGACTATGATGAACTGATTAACTCAGCGATTCAAGATGAAGTCGAAGCAAAGGGAGGAGGAATTGGTAATCAAGGCCGAGGCAAAGATATTGCAACTATTGTACAGGCTGAGAAAGAAGAAGCGGCAGCGCAGAATCAGGAACAACAACAATTAGATTCTCTTCCCCCTGTTGTACCTGTGGAAGGCAAAGAATTGAGTCACGTTTTACTTCCACCCCAGCAAGAAAACGATTCAGATACTGAGAAAATAAAACCTGTAAAGAAATTAATTGGTAGGAAAAAGCCTCGAAAACTAAATTGTCTGGACGTTAGCAGTGGAGATGATGCGTACTCAGATGAAGATTTTAAAGGTTCAAGTTCGGCAGAGGAAGAAGATGAATATGATGAAGATTTAGGCAGTGAAAGCAGTGAAGAAGGTTATGGAAGGAGAAGAGGTGGGGGTGTTCGCAGGTCAACGAGAGCCAGAACTTCGAGGTACGATAAAGAATTTATTAACGACGACAGTGACGACGATGATATCCCCAGAAGGAAAAGGATTAAATCGATTTGGGACGATTCTGAATCTGAAGAAAGTGATAACTCTTGGAGAAGTAGACGGAAGAGAAAAGGTGGTTCGAAACGGCACCACACGTCATCCAAAAAGAAGAGCTCAAAAAAGAGCAAGAAGCGTTTATCTGATTCGGACAGTGATGCCTTCAAGAAGAAGAAACCAAAAATAAAGTATGGTGGCCTGGATGATGATGAAGATGTGGGAAGAAGAACCAGGGGAAAACGAATTAATTACTTAGACGCATTGGCTTCTGATAGTGATGAAGAAGTTAAAAAACGAGGCCCACCGAGGATAGAAAGCGATGAAGAGTACAATGCAAATGAGGAGCAAGATCTACACGATGACGATGAAGAGGATGAGGTTGAGGAAGAAAAAGATAGTGATGAAAACGAAAGAGAAACAGTAAACAATGTAGAACAACCTCAAGTTGCATCTGTGCCAAATGCCCCAGAACAGCAAGCCAACACCAATGCTAAACTGCAAGAAGAAATTCCAACAGCTGCAGCAGTACCTGAAACTGCTCAAACTTTACCACCAGAGGAAGGAAAAAGTATATTCGACGATCAGGATAATGAAGATGAAGAATCTGAATTGAATCCGATCGATGAAATCAATAAAAACCTAGAACAAATGAATGAGAAAGAAATGGAGATGTTGATGGAGGAAGAAGAGTACGCCAATAAACAGTTGCAGCTGATGGCCATGCAGCTTGAAAGGGAAAAGAAGAGAAAAGAGCGAGAAGCCAAGAAATTGGAGAAAGTCGAAGTCCAAGAAACAAAGACACCGAAAAAACGCGGGCGCAAGCCCAAAGTGTCGGATGTAAATAACGCCTTGCCAATTGCCACTCTTCAAGTAGGGCCAGATATGCAGACCAATTCGGAATTATCAGAACCCCCAGGGATTACTATACCAATTTTTAGTGATACAGGCATCACGACTCCTGAAAACACGCCAAAGAAACGTAGAGGCCGAGGTAAAGGTAAAAAGACTTTAGAAAAGGAAGCCGCTGCCGCAGCTGCGGCAACGACGACAACAGCAGCGGCGACAACATACAGTGCAAACTCGTCAAGCTCTGATCACATTCCAACAACTATAGACAATTTACCAAGCTCCTCAAATTCTCCCTCATCAAATACTTCCATGCATGCTGCGCAGCTGACAATAGCAAGTGCGCCGCAACCATTTTCACAGAGTCAACCGACGCCATCTGTTATAACACGCATGCTGCAATCCCAACCGACACAAGGAAACTTTCATTTGGGAACGGGAATGGGTGGTCACAAGTATTACGCCGGGGAGCCCCAAGCACCTCCGCATTCTGATTCGCCTTCAACGACTGCCCCTCCTCAAGGACAATACATACATAGTAAGTTAATGAAATTATATTTTTTTTAATAAATTTTGTTGCTTCAATTTGTCTATCCTACTGCAATGTCAGGTCAAAAAGCTATCGTAAGATGTCGCTGTTTTATCTGTGCATTTTTTTTTAATGTTACGACTTTGAATTTTCTGCATAAAATGTAATATCTTTTAATTAGTAAATCTGATTTTTTTTAACGGGGCAAATAAAATAATACAAACATATTTTTTCAAAACTAAGAAATTTTTTTAATTACCTATAAATTGTCACTGAAACGGTTACTGAAAAAGAGTTGGTGGGGCTAATGGAAATGCACAATAATAAACAGTAGTCTCTCATGTACTATCATGCTCAATAAAAATGATACTTCTGCGTATAAACTGTACCCTGCGAGCTTTTAAAATAGTACATTATAGTCCCACACCCTTCCCACTGAGTGGTAACATTTTAATTGAGCATGCTAGTAGTGGTAGTACTTAAAGAATTGTAAAGCAGTGTTCCCACTCACCAGAAAAACCGGGAAGAGTCAGGGAATTGAGAAATGGCTCTGAATATCAGGGAAAAGTCACGGAATTTGCTTGTTTTAATGCAAAAGTCGGTGAAATTAACTGAAAAATGGAAATTTAAATACACGTTTGTTTTCGAAAATTAGAAGAAAAAAAAAGTTTCAATATTAAAAAAATTAGAACTGGATAACTGAGGTCTTAAGTATAGGCAACCATACACGCGGTTGTGTTCATCGGGTTATCTATATTAGGATTTCTTGTTTTTTGAATTTTTTTTAAATTATTTTAAATGACAGACATTAGTATTAATTGCTTATAATTTTTAATGAAAATTCAACAATATTTAAGTGTGATAGTAAAAAAATAATGACTAATTTTGATAAACCGATTTTTTCTTTTGAGGTCAAGAAAATTAGGAAAAATGGAAGTCGAGGAATTTGCGTGTTTTAATGCGAAAGTCAGTGAAATTAATCGAAGAACTGAAAATTTAAATACAAATTTGTACTCTAAAACTTTAAAAAATGGATAATTCTTTTAAATAGGTATTAAAATATTAGTAGAATTGAATAATTTAATGGGGTGTTCAATATAGGCAACCATACAAGCGATTGAGTTCATTAGATTGCCTATTCTAAGTCCTGTTTTTAAGAAAACTTAATTAATTTAATTAATATTGCTTATAATTTTTAAAGGCAATTTAACAAGTTTCTTCGCAATACATGTGATAAAAAGAAATAGTTAAAAGTTAATGTAAGCTTTTAATCATTAACTGGACTGAATGTAAATGGAAAAGCACTCACGTTTTGCTATCGATTCACATCGAAAAGCGAAACGTTTAGTGCTTTCAATTTATATTCTGTCCGGTTAATGATTGAAAACTTACAATTGTCATCGGACAAGAATCAACTGTTATTAAAAGTAAATTAGAAAAAAATATTTCAAGGTCAACCGAACTTAAGACCAAATGAATCCAATTTCTTTTAAACACAAAATGTGAAACATTAAAAACATTACAAGATCAAACCAATTCAACTAAACTGACCCTAAGTGAATCCAACCAGAAAAAGAAGTTTACAAAAGTAGAAATTATCAAAAATCCAAACAAAATTAAAAGAAATTCGAAAAAACTAAAAGATTAAAACATGAAATGTTAAAATTATAATTTTTTTAATCCAAACAATAAAATGTAGAGTTCCGAGGTCAACCCAACCCAACTAAATTGAACCCAGCCGATGATTTTTACGAAAAATAGAAATGTAAGAAATTATTAAAAATCGAAACAAAAAATAAATATTAAATATTTAAAAAAATAAAAAAAAAACAGAAACCAGGAAATTGAAACAAGAAATGTTAAAAAATTAACTAAAAAGAAGCCCAACTAATCTAATAACTTTAGGGAAGAGATAGCCAATTTGAATACAGACGGAAGAAATTCCAAAATTTCATCATTTTTTGTAGAAGATGCCGCTGTAACATCGTTTGTATCTTGTTTAAACAACTTCTACTTTTAAGAATTGTTTTCAGAGCTATTACAAGGGATTTTCTCTTGTGTTGGATCGTTTGGATCGCACATTTTCTTTCGCTCATCGTTTTCCCTCCTTGATCTTTTCTTGTTTCCATCTTCTGCGTTTCTAAAACAATTTAGATCTGGATGTTATTTTTCCTTTTGAATTCGTTTTATCCTGTTTTGCCTTTTCTCTTCTTTTTTTACATTTTTTTTCGATTTCATTAATTTGTTTCAGCTTTTATTTTGTCTTCTAGTCAAAAAACTCTACTTTATTTTTATTAATTCAAGTTTTTAATTTCTTTTTTGAAAGTTCGATCTCCGCCATCGTTCTAGATTTCTAATTAGACAGATTCTCAGTAATCAAGAGAGCGCCATCTAGCGAGTATGTATCTAGTAATCAGGAGGAATTGGAAAATTGTTTGAAAATTTCAAAATTAGGAAAACTGCGTTATCTTAAGCAGTTGCAAAAATTTATGTTTCTTAACAAAAAAATATTCATACGGCTTTTAATTTAGGCAACCGTACAAACTGAAAAAAGTGGAAAATTCAGGAAAGTTACATAATCGCATCTAATTTAAATTTTTTTACGAAGAGTGAAATATTTTAATAAAAATAAAGCGAGAACTCTACAGAGTAATTGATAATATTATTACTTTATAGAATATTTTCAACATTTCCAGGTGGACCTCGCGTTTTAGGTCCATCTTATCGTCAACCACTTCAAAACTTGAACACCTATCCAATTACGAGAGGTAATCCAGCACCTGCCCATCGTCTAAGAACACCGGCTCCGCAAGGAATGCCCCCGATGTATCATTCGCATCACCCTCTTGATCCTTCACCATCAGGCGGCGGCCCCATCAATGTTCCTGTTGGGCCTATGAATATGACGACGGCACCCCCTGGTCCTCTAAGTGCTGCAACCGAACGTAATTCACCTGGCGTCGCTCCTCCTACATCTGATAGTCCATTGAGTAACAAGAGCGATCAGACGCCGCCTCCTCCTCCATACACCAGACCGCAAATGTCGCGTTTTCCTCAGGGTAACAGTTCACCGTTGATGTCTCCATCTTCAGCCCGCCATCCACATTTAATTACACCGCAGCATGTGCAGCAGCCTAGGACAAGTATGCCGTATCACCCCGGAATGCCTCCAAATTATTACAGTTCCTATATGCACCCCAACATGGCAGCAGAAGAAAGTCTACCTCCTCCCAGTTATCAATATTCCGAACAGTTTTCGGAAGGAAGTTCACCGCAGGACAACTGCAAGTCTTACGAAGAAGAAAACAGTGGCGAATTCGGCGGTCTAGTTTCATACTTTTCGAGTCAAAGAGAGGACGACTTGGATACATAGCTAGTGTATAATTCTGGCAGTGAATAATCCTGTTGCAGATATGACCTAAATGTTGGTTTACAGAGCATGTTTTCTTTTCCCATACGGAAGATTTACAGAAGAACGAATACCCACTGCGAAATTATTTAAAATCATTGATCACTGCGATGTTCATTTTAAATATAAGGTAAGCCCCAGTTTTGTTCAGAAAACAATTTTTTTTTCGCGCGATATATATTTTTTTATATGTTATATGGGCGGCAGTGTTTATTTTAAAATGAACAGTCGGATTTGTATTCCAAAATGTGGTACTAGAGTTTTTATATTATTATTTTTATTTAAATTTCGACTAAATATATTTATATTGTACAGATGAATTTAGAAATTTTTATAGAGAGCTTCTTTTTATAATTAATCTAGAAGAATTGTAAATACTTGTATATATTTAGATTGTCTCTTTAGTGATAATATGGATTACACATAAGTTTTACATGTGTTACTATTTGTTTATTATTGAGTGTAACTATATATCGTAAATACATGTAGATTTTCCGTGTATATTAAAATATGTAATGCATTTTTCCAAACGTATGAGGATTTTCTTTTATGTTAGCTTATATTATATACTTATTATACATGTACACATTACTGTTAATTGTGCAATTACTTGTGTAAGGTTTTTATTTATCACACAAATTATATATTTTTTTTAATTCCATTCGTATTATTGTTTTGTGTTCGATTAAAAAAGGGAAATTATTTTTTGTACATGTTTCAAATATGTAATGCACATATTAATAAATAATGTGGCATAAATACCAGGTGTCCAAATTCGTTCATTTTTTGCAAACTAAAAGAGAGCGTTTATTTACACAAGATTTATTCAAATTTCATTTATTTACAAGTATCAATTTGTTGATAAAGTTAATGCTTCTGCACTGATTATCTTATACTCTAATTATAAAATTAAATCGTTTATCAAAAATTTTCATAATAAGAAAAAGGGTTACAGGATTTCAGCCAACAGTTTCAATTTATGCAATCCACAAACAGAGATAAATTGTTTTACAGTTCAGGTTTCAAACTAACGGTTAAAATAATTTGTTTTTTGAACATGTGATATTCGGCTTTAAATTATGTTTGTTAAGTTGCTTAAACTTTCGGCAAGAAGCTATATAAATAAAAAACAATATACCAACGTAAATATACGATGAAACAATAAAGAAATAATACAATTAGAATATGGTGCACTAATAAAAAATTAAATATTAACAAGAAATATGTATGTACTCTTGAAGTTACGTTCTTCTGGAAAATAACTGTCCTTTTTGAAATCAAATTAAAATAAAAAATGTTCAAAAGATAATCAGGGCTGTTAAAAATACTGATATTCAGAGAAATTACTTAGTAACCACTATTGGGGTCCCATCATTCCCATGGGCATATTTACAGGATAACCTGGTTGGCCTTGTCCCATTTGCATGGCAGGGGACTGAATTTGCTGCACTGATCCAGGCGCGGGGCTTTGCTGCTGGGGTTCGGATGGTAGCACGAGATTCATCAGCAAATCACGCACGGCCGGAAACAAGGAGCAACCCTCGTGATTTGGCTGAAATTGTTGGAAGTGTTTGAGCATCTGACCGGCGGCTGCTACTGTCGGTGTCGGTCCACCATCTCGTTTCTCGGCCAGCTGAGTTAAATTAGTTGTTATGTCATACACAAGCGGAAGTACAAGTGAAGGAGGTTCCACAGAATTGGGGTATTGCAAACCTATCCTTGTTATTTGCAACTGCAAAACATCAAAAAAAAAACTCATCAAAAACTTTCAGTAATCGACGAAGACTTACAAATATTAATATTTTATTTCTGTACACTAAAACTCCGGCCATTCCTGTGGGGACGATAGGAATAGCCGAGGGTGGTATCCGCAACATCCACTGAACCGACCACTTGAAACCTTGTTGCTGAGCATAGGCCGGCATCATATCCAACCTCATTATTTGTATGAAGTCCTTGAGGACGTTCACCGGAACATTTAACATGCAACAGAAACCACAGAGCGAGTTCGGTTTGTACGGTGGTGCAGCTGCTCTCGTATCGAAAAATTTTTCTATAATCTACAAACGGGGACGATACTAAATTGGAAAACATAATTTTTGTTAAGCACCTGAAGTTCTTCCGGACTCCAAACATCTTTGTGCTCTGGCAAGGGAGTAATCTTAAGATGCAACGATTGTAAGTGCTGAGGGTTTAAACCAATTCTGCATTGGAGCGTTTCGGCAACTTTGAAATGAATTACACCCGGTTCGGTCGATGAAATTGCAGTCAACTGCAAGATAATTTATAATTAAATATGTTAATGACGAACACTTCAGACTCGTACTAACATAGTTTTCAGTATGTACAAATCTTTGAAGGTTCCTTCTCATGTATACACAGCCCAGGAATCTTTCTAACGGTGCTAGTTCCGGTCCTGGGAATCCTTGGGGGTGTGGTGAGGGGCAGCATAGTGTTTCTAGTGCTTCATGCGTCAATAAAGTCGGAACGGCTCCTGCCCATGAACGTTGTGGTAATACTCTTGAGAGATGGCTTCCTGCATCATTATTAAATTCACGCGTTCTGTTGCTCATGTGTTTAACATGTAAAGGAATTGGAAATAATGGATTCCCATTTTATTTTCATTAAAACATTCCTTAAAAACTGACAATCTTTCATAATTGATTGCGATTATGCAACTTTCCTAAATTCTATATATTTAAAGAATTTTCTATTTTTTCTGATTTCAGAACAGAAATAAAAATACAAAAATGAGTCGGTTAATTTATTTAATTTTCAAGTGAATTACTTAATTGATAGAGAAAGTTATTGTCTGTAAACAATTAATTTTAATAACGTCCTAGTTCGTCTAAAAATAAATAAATTGTTCTTTTCTTCAAAAAGCATAGTATAGGCAAACTGTCAAACTCAGTAGTTCATACGGTTGCCTACACCAAAGGCGATAAAATTTTCAATTTTTTTTCAAAATCATGTCAACTTTTGCAATTATAGGTTATGTTACTTTTCTAATTTTTAAACGATTTTTCAATTCTCAGTTTATTTAAAAATACACTTTCAACGAGAAGCCTTAGTGTAGGCAAAACGATTAACTCAACAGTTCGTATGGTTGCCTATACTAAAGGCGGTAAATTTTTTTTATGTGAAGAAATGAATCGAATTTTACAATTGGCTGAGATTACGCAACTTTCCTAATTTTCAAATATTTATTTTATAAACAATCAATTTGAATAACATCTCTTTGTTTAAAAGATTAAAACTTTTTCAAAAAAATGGTATAGACAAAGCAACGAATTCAGTAGTTCGTATGGTTCCCTACGCTGAAGGCGGAAACTTTTTCTTGTCAAGAAACGTATATTCTTTAACAACTGAAATTACACAGCTTTCTTGATTTTTAAATAGTTTATAAACGATTAATTTGAATTTCTTTGTTTAAAAAAATAACAAATTAAACAAGAAGCCAAGGTATAGGCAAAGCGATGAGCTCAGTAGCTGGTATGGTTGCTTACACTTTAGACGGTAAATTTTCTTTTTGTTAAGAAATATAGAAACTTTGACATTATACAACTTTCCTCATTTTTAAAAGTTTTATGAACACTTAATTTGAATAACATCTTTTTGTTTACGGCCCGATTTCGTAATCGAACTAAAGGAAACTTTAAAATAAAAATCACATTCTGATGTGTAAATAATTATGTTTTTGCACTCTTTTGCCATATGACTGTGACTTTTATTTTAAAGTCTCGTTTAAGTTCGATTATGAAATCGGGCCTAAACAACAAATTAAACTTTTTCAAAAAAGAATCAAGAAACCGTGATACAGGCAAGGAAAATAATTCGTACTCGTATGGTTGCCTACACTAAAGGCGGTAAAATTTTTTGTGTCAAGTAATGAATCGAATTTTATAATTAACTGAGATTATGCAACTTTCAAATATTTATTTTATAAACAATCAATTTGAATAACATCTCTTTGCTTAAAAAATCAAAATTTTCAAAAAAAAAACAAGAAGCCGTGGTATAGGCAAAGCAATGAATTCAGCAGCTCGTATGGTTGCCTGCACTAAAGGCGGTAATTCTTTCTTTGCTAAGAAATATATTCTTTTACAATTGACTGAGTTTATGCAACTTTCATAACTTTCAAACATTTTATAAACAATCAGTTTGAATAACATACCTCTTTGTTTAAAAAATAACAAATTTGACTTTTTTAAAAAGAAGAAGCCTTGGTTTAGGCAACCCGATGTACACAGTCGTTTGTGCGGTGGTCTATAATAAAGATCCCGAAAACTTTTTTATTTTTATTTTGTTAAAAATGTGGCAATTCAATGAAATTATACAATTTTCCCGACTTTAAATTCCAGAGAAGAAACTTGTACTTTTGGTAGATGTACAGTCACAACGCAATGTAATGAAAATCTGTAGTGGTAAACGACTAATTTCAGATGGGCGGAGCTACGGGGTTTAGTGGCCGTTTACCCCTCCGGACTTACATTACATTGCGCTGTGACTGTACAAAACTTTAATCTTTTTTGTCAAGAAACGTATAAACTTTTACAATTGACGGAGATTACGCAACTTTCTTAATTTTTTATGTATTCTATAAACAATTAAATTGGATAAGATGCCTCGTCGTTTAAAAAAATAGCAAATTTTTTCAAGAAACAAGAAGTATTGGTGTAGGTAAACAAAGAGGCAAACCAATGGACGCAGTCGTTTGTTTGGTTGCTTATAATAAAGATCCTGAGAACATTTTTTCTTGTTAAAAATGTGAGAACCAGTTCACAATTCACCGAGATTATGCAATTTTCATGACTTTATTAATATTTCAAACAATTTTCAATTTTCTTTTCTAATTTCATTAAATTTTGTACTTTTTGCAGATCAGACATTACAAAAGATACTAATTTTTAAATTATTTTATTACTTATTTAATTATTTTATTACTTTCAAAATTAAAAATAATTAATAATGAATAAAATAAATATATTTTCAAACATTTATGTAAATATTAAAAAAGTACACAACTTCAATTATTATTACTGACTTTTGTATTAAAACAGACAACGAGAGGCAGAGAGTGGGAATTCGATAAGAATAATCAAAGATCTGATTTAGTTAAGAAACTCGTACTTTACGAAACTCCTTATGTTAATAAATTTTGTAACAAATTCAATTTGAAGAAGTGATGTAAATTACGTTACCAGATTTATGATCAGCTTGTGGGCTGTGCATAATTGGATGACTTCCCGGTGATTGTCCAGGTCTTGGTGATGGTCTCGGAATACTAGGAGAACCAGGCCAATTTGACGCAGCTGGTGAAGCCATACTTTGAGAAGACGGGAACGGACTACCATCTGTATGACCTGGAAATAATTTTATCGATTAAATTCAAACGATCTTTTTAGTACTTAAGACAGCATTGCTTTTTGAATAGGTTTCAAATTCCGCAGGTAAAAAAAAACTTTGGAGGAAAGTTTAAATTAAATTATTTTGCAAATATTTGATATTATTTTATTTTAATAATAGCCACTCACTTGTTTGCATAAAACTGCTAACAGGAGAATGTCCAGGCAGATTCGTCGAAACAGGTCCAGGCGAAGGATTTGATAATAACCCACCAGGACTGGGCACATGAGGATTAAGGGGTGAATTTGCGACCAATCCCGACCCGGGACTTGGATGAGGTAGTATAGGTATCGGGCTGGGATTTATGTTAGTTGGAAGGGAGGTGGGGCTGAAAGAAGTTGCAGGACTGGAACCGAAACTCGTGTGAGTCGTTTGTGATATTCCAGTCGTGTGAGGACTGGCTGGAGTGTGTGGATTAGAACCGGATGGAGGAGTCAAGGGATGATTAAAGCGAAGTCCTGGTTCTCTTTGTTGGGCAGGCGACTGAGGTCCTCTATGATGCCCTAAAAAAAATTTAAATCTTAATTTTGCCACAATATTAATAAACAACCTGGGCTCCTTTATTGCTTATGATTTACATTCATACGTTTGTTTAACTTCATTGTGCATATTAATTTTCTAACTGAAAATTAATCAAAACCAATTTACTAATAAACCATACCTAAAAATCCGCCACTTTCAATTTCCATTGAAATAGGCGATGGAGGATTATCATCTTCAGACTGTGATCTTCGTCTGAACACTGCACTCTCATCAACGTATTTTGAAAGGAAAGCCTTCAGGCCTTGCGTTGGGGAGAACACATCGACGACATTACTGCGATCAAAACGACTGTAAGCACCGTCTCTAAGAGAAACCAAACCGGCCCCTCGAATCCTCAATTCCAGACAATACATTCCTTGGTAGGCCAATCTGATGAGCGTGCATGATTGAGCCATGATTGTAAACGTCTGAGTTGGAACTTGTGGCCTCTAAAACAAATTTTTGTTTGCTTACAATTAGGGTGCGTCGCAAGAATAATTTCTTCCTCACCGCAGTCAATACTCCAAGTTGTGGTAAAGCAGGAAGCTTGCTGATTGAAATGAGTGGTTCGTAGGTTTCGTTCAATAACTGCACAATCTGAGCGAGGTTGCGATACTGATTTAGGTGAGATTCTAACTGTTCGCGGATTATCGAATGCGCATTTAGGGCATTGTTGTTGGCACCAAAAGCCAGCTTGAAAATTTTTTTTTCACTGTTCCAGTTTATCGAAACGACAGCACCTTTATCAGGGCCGTAACACAACACTAGTTTACTGTAATTGTATGATTTAATACTGAACATATTTGCCAAGTTTAATTTGTCTGAGTTTATCGAGAGGTACTCGGCTAGGTCGTGCACTATTGTATATAAGTGGACAATTTGTGCCCAATCATTCAAGAGAGCGTCCACATTGCTGGGTATGGTATCGACATTTCCCATATCATATTGAAAGTAAACAGGCCTGCGAGATCCTGAAATTATTATTGCTTTCAATAATAATAAAAAAAAAAATGTTACACCTTTGAAACAACTTGTACTTGTAAACATGAAAAAATCCTAATGATACATCAATACATCCAGAACTTAATCGATAGAGAATGTAATCAAAACTTAATTTATGTAGTTTGAATGAAATAAATCAAATATGAAAAACATGTTTACTTGAATGAAAATTATGCTGTTATGATTAAAATAATTAATTTGAAGTAAACTGATGAAGACCTTTACAAAGCATTCTTTAAAAAAATATGAACGAGCTTTTAAGTTATGTTTTTAAATGATGTTATAATTATTAATTATACACACCTTGTTCTTTTGGATGGGTACTTGGCAAGGGTGTAGAGTAGAAAACAAATTCTACAATCCAGCTTTTAGACACGCCTTTGCTGTAGACTCTGATTGACACTGACAACAAGCTTTTTAACAAAGCATGCCACGCTGGGGATTGCCCAATTTCTGGCGATGGAGGTGGAAGTTGTATTAGTTTTAAAACCAAACCGGTTGCATTTGCTTCGACTTGCAGCCCTTGATGGAATATATTTCTTTTTGTAAGCTACAAACATAACTTAAAGTAATTAATCATCCACTCCAGAAGTAAATGAAGCAGGTAACAGTAGGAGTTACTGCAATAAAAAAATATCTGGCTTTACAATTTCATGATTAACAAGAGTGTGTCATTATAGGGTTCCCACCAGTGGCGAATTTTCGCATAGGCGCATGAGGCGCGCGCCTAGGGCCTCTTAAATCAAGGGCCTCACATGTCAGATTTCAAAAAAATAACACATATATATAGTTTTAATTTAAAATATGTATGATACAATTGCAACCAAAATCATTAGAGCCCTCTACTAATGGAGTAATTAATTAAACAACAATTTTGCAATTTTTTGGAGCGATAAAAAATATTAAAATAATTGTTCGAATAGTGATAGACTTTGAGTATAGTCTACAGTCGATAGATACAGTATAATTCAGTCTTAGTGGTTAGCGAGCACATTATTAAAGATTTAAAAAGTCCCCATTGTTGTCCCGATTTTTCAAAGACAGTGTCCCGATTTACTAAACTTAGAAGTTGACAAACCTACTCGAAACATCCCAAGCCTAATCATGTCTAAATATGCATATCCTGAAATGTAGCTCGGCCACGGCATGCGAATTTTCAAGAGTATCTCAGCCACAGCATAAGCGTGGTACTAATGGCATTATCGGTTACCACTTTCAAAGAAATGATCCAATTAAATAAAATTTTTTAAAACTTCCGCGTTTTTAGACGTGTCCAGATTTTCTAAAGACAATGGGCCGTATTCTCGTCTCATGATTAGAGTCGCCTCTAAATAAAGCTATAATTAAAGGTGCTTTCTTTCGCTCACAAAATCGTGATCCAAACGTGTTTTGATTCAAAAACAGACGTTCTTTTCTACGAATCTCTCTATTTTTAAAATTTGTTTGGATTGAATTATGTTTTTAATTTACAAATGAACTGTCAATCAAAAATTCAAGTCAGGTTTTTTGTTGCAACAACTACGAAATTCAGGTTTAAACTATTCGAAACACGATTCAAACTTTTAAGCGAAAGCACCTTAAAATAAACATAAACGATATAGCTTTGTGTGAATTTCTTGAGTAAGAGAGTGAGAGAATTTAATCGCGGCGTTGCTAAATTAAAGAAGAGGTGAGAATACGGGCCAGTCTCGATTTACGAAGTTGGTAACCAAAAATCTAGAGCGAGTGCTATAATTAAAAACGTGCTCGCAGAATGCGTTCTGTAGTGATACAGAAAATATTTAGAGAGGGGCCTCTAAATGGGATTGTGCCCGGAGTCTCTCAAGTGCTAAATCCGTCACTGGTTCCCACTTTCATTGAAACGTTTCCCGACTATCCTAGGTTAAAAAAAAAACAAAAAGTCTTACTATAGGCAACCTAATCAACACAGTCGTTTGTTTGGTTGCCTACACTGAAGATCCCAAAATAACTTTTTCCATTAAAAATGTTACAAGCTCGTCCACAATTCACTTAGATTAAGCAATTCTACTAGCAACTACTTAAAACAACTTTCCATATATTTTCCAATTTTAGAAAAACTTTTATTCAAATTTTCAGTTCTTCAATTAATTTGCATCAAGGCCCGGTTTTTCGAACGAATTTAATGGAATGAGTTCTGTGGTCCTATTAATCAAATAACGTAAAAATCTCGTTAATATGCCCAATGGAATTTATCACGTGACATGACGAAACGAGATGCGCACCCTCTGCCCCCTCCATTGATCAAGGCAACCTCCTAATACACAGTTCAGCTCTACCAACCTTGCAGTAAATATTCAGTACTTTAATACTGGGTGATCAATGGAATTCATAATTAGGGGAGGCTGTGACTGGTGCTATTTTATGCTCTGTGGTTGGATACAATGAGACAATGGGATAAATAATAAGTTGACAGTTGTCATATTTGAGGTTATACTCATGCTTTATACAATCTTTATTTTGTTATTTATTTTAAACGGATGCTGGTTTAAACCCTTTTTTAAAATATGCGAGGAGTTTCACAAGATAAATCTGTTTATTGTCAGTCATTAAAAATATAAATATCACAATTGTCATACTTAAAATTTTTAATTTCAAACTGTAAGCCTGTATTGTCAACTTTCTGGAAAATACCACAGCCTGCTCTAATTATAAATTCCGTTGATCCCATGGTACTTTTGAGCTTAATTCCATTTCCACAAATAAAAGTTGGAATACCAAAATGGAAGGGCAAATATTTCACGGAAAGTGAAAAAAGAATAATTTGAATTGATTACGGAAAAATATAGGATTACATAAATTGCGCGTGCGCCAATTGAGTTAACGGACTTGTTGGTCGCGTTAAATGGAAAGGATGAAAATGTTTCCGGAAACTCACTTTAATGAGTAGTTAACCTAATCGGCTCTTTAAATTCGTTTCAGAAACAGGGCCTAAGTTATTTTAACGCGGCAAACGTTAACTTAATTTGCGCATGCGCAATTGTGTAACCTTACATTTTTCCGAAATTGATTCAAATTTTCTTTCGCTTTCCGTGAAATGATTACTCTTTACGCGTTTTTCTTCCATATTTAGTATTAGAACTTTTAAGCATGGAAAGAAAATTAGGCTCAAAAAGTATTAAAATTAGAAAATTACTGAATAATTATTTACTGCAGAGATAGTGGCGCCATCTGCTCGCCACTAGAATAACTGTTAGTTCGGGATCAAACCAGGTCGTGCTAATTCAAAGTTTCCAGAAATCCAGTTTAATGAGCTCGTTAGTTTTTCGATCAAATTAGTTTAATTGTTCGATTAAATTTTCTTTCAAAACCCGGGCCTAAAGCAAACAAATTCCCTGACGTAACCGTTTTCCCAATTCCCTGAGCTTTCCTGGTTTTCCAAATTTTTGGCGGTGAGTGGAAACTCTGCATTAAAATAGTGTCCACTCAAAAGACATACCTCACTGGCAAGTGTCACAAATGGCAAGCGTTCATCACACATGGCAACAACGTGCGCCAATTCTGCAATAAAATAAGCAGGCTGTTTCGCTCTACGATTATTAGTGTCATGCTTCGACCCCAATTTACGTTTCAAACTGCCCATTTCCGTGTCATAATCAGAACCTCCTATAAAAAAAAAATAATCAAAATAAAACAATTTAATTTATGAATGTTGGAAACACACCATCGACAGCCGTAAAAGGCCCATGAGTCACAACGAAAGTATCAAACTCAATCAAAGTCTGTACTTTCAGATAAACCTTCGGTATTTCGGTTTCGATGGTTTCATCGTCTGGATTGTCTTCGATGCTGGAGTGTTTAACGACTGCCAAATAGAACGAACAGTCTATTTCACATGGGCAATTCTCCTTTTCTTTAAATTCAACTATCTAAAGTGATTACAAATTAGTTTTAATTTATGCAGTAGCAATACAAAAGTAGTTATGACTCACGAGAACTACATTAGGATGTCTGTGCAACTGCACGTACATTCGATGTCTGCCAATTTTTGTAAGGGGGTGATCCGGATGGTGTAAGAGCGGAAGTCTTTCATGCGCACTCGCTGGTAGATGTTGCAAGGTCTTTTCACATCTGCGCTGTGTGATCCAGTATCGCAGTTCACTGATTAAAATAGGCAACCTTGTGTGGTCCCCGTTGAGCGAATTGCATAGTTCCGGAATTAACGGCGGATCATACTGAGGTACATGGCACTGAAGCATCCCCGTGTGAGTATCAACTGTAATCAATAATTGCTCGGCCCTCAAACACGGTTGAAGTATGGCAACGGAAAGGATGGCAGGGGAACCTTGTAAGTTGCACTCGACGTCCTTCAACATACTCTGAAACTCTGTTCTGAGGTCGCTCAGGCGACTTTTTGTTCGAACATAAATCGTATGGACGAGAAGGCGTTCCATGGATAACAGTTCGGATCTGATGGCTCTATCAGCAATTTCACTTTCCTGAGAAATAGATTCATTTTAAAACTGAATTGGTTTATTGTTGAATAATTTTACTTTATTTCCAAGAGATGGAACATGAACCACGGCTAAAGGCCTAGCTGGATCATGTGGGTCTACTTGAATCGTCAAACGATAACCCAATTCAGACCTGGGGTCTTTGCTGGCCGGGTCTTTTCCTTTACTCGTTAATTCTCTAAAAGAAAATATGACACGAAATTGATTTTAAAAAAAAAGTTTGCGAGGAACAACGATTTTTATTTCAAAATAAGTCGCCACTGGGTTAATTAAATTTGTTGAAAAAGAGTCAAATATATTATATATCAAATCGGCTCGGGCTATATCTCGATAACTACTGCAGATGTAAAAAAAGTTTCAAGACATTTTTATTTTAAAATTTAAAGGTCTACGACATAAAATTATTTTCACCTATATCGGGTGTATAAAAACGGCGGTACGGAATGCAACTTTTTTATATCAAATGGCACACCCTATATATGATGTCAAATTTAAATTGCCCATAAAATTCTACATATTTTTTATGTCTAAATCTAACCGTTTGAAGATATTTAACATTTTGTCTAAAAACTGTCGCTTCCAGCCATTATTTTATTTATTCATATTTTATTTATTTTTAACTTTAGAGAAAATATTTTCGACACAGATGTAATTGGTACTTTAGCTTATTCTAAGCCATTATTAAATGTATTTTTATAGTTACAGGGTGATCATGGTACTAAGCAAAATATTGGAAATTTCAAAATAACATAAGTTAAATTTCTTAAATAGCATGCCCTATATTTTTATATCCTAAATTGTTCGTCTAATACAGTACTTTTGTTTTTGTCATGCATGTTCTATATCTATCTGCAATATTTTTCGAGAGCCTTATATCCATTTGAGTTATTTCTTTTAAAACGTATAATTGTATAAGGTGGCTGTGGAAAACAGGTAAACTAATTATTAATGTCAGCTGGTTCGTTTGTTTTCCATGGCCACCTTAGACAATTACTCATTTTAAAACAAATAATTCATGCAGGTCTAGGGTTCTAAAAAAATACAGTAGATAGGTATAAGACATGCATGACAAAAACGAAAGTACTGTATTAGACGAACAATTTAGGATATAAAAATATAGGGAATATTTAAGAAATTTGACTTATGTCATTTTGAAATTTCCGATATTTTACTTAGTACCATGATCACCCTGTAACGATAAAAATACTTTTAATAGTGGCTTAGAATAAGTTAAAGTATCAACTACATCTGTACCGAAAATCTTTTCTCTAGAGTTAAAAATAAACAAAATATGAATAAATAAAATAATGGCTGCAATCGACAATTTTTAAATAAAATGATAAATATTTTCAAAACGGTTAGATTTAGACATAGATTATGGTACATAAAAAATGTGTAGAATTTTATGAGCAATTCAAATTTTAAAATCATATATAGGGTGTGACATTTGAAATAAAAAATTTGCATTCCGTACCGCCGTTTTTATTCACCCTGTATAGGCGAAAATAATTTTAGGTCGCAGACCTTTAAATTTTAAAATAAAAATGTCTTCAAACTTTTTTTATATCTGCAGTAGTTATCGAGATATAGCCCGAGAACGCACTGTTGGGACACCCTGTATATATTTTACCTTATTATTTAAATATATTAGTTTACGAAACCTACCTTCAATTTAAAATTAGCAGTTTTCAAATTTTAAGAATTTGACGGGGGGGAGGATCCCATATTAATACGATATTTTTTGCTTATTTGTACATTTTCCTTGCTCTTATGTAGGGAATTTGTTCTTATAATTTAGCGGCTAAGAAAAAATGTTTAATACAAAACTTAAAGGGACTAATTCAAAGTTTCTCTGTGTGCTTACAAAAAACAATTGATGGTTGGATAAACGAGACATAAACTAAATTTAATTTTTTTTTTAATGGAACATCCTGTATATTAATACGTTTTTCGATTTTAAATTAAATTCTGAGACTACACGTATAATAAAACTAATAATGTAGAAGGTGTCTTTAAAGTAATTCCTACTTATTTTTTTTTATTTTTGGCAACGTCGGAAAAACATGATGTCAAGTTTTCCGAGATTTTCAATTGATTTTAACGGAACTTAAATTTTTTTTTTCATCGTATATCCCGTCCAGGACGTCAAATTAATTAGGTTTTGTCTCCCAAAGCTTATTATTTTTTTAAATAAATTAATGAATAAATCTGGGAGTTATCAGAAAATATCTACAATATTTAATATTCAGCTTTTTTATTTGATCGATATTCCGATCGATTTTAGAGCAAACTGTGGAAAAATGAGCGTCTGGTTTTCGAAATTTTCATTTGTTTTTATTTTTTCTTTTAATGGACATTATGTTTCTTATCATCGCATCGCGTTCAGGATATAAAATTAGTTTTGACTTATTATCTGTCAAGGTATTTTATAAATTATTTAGTAAATAGGTCTTCATATTAATGGAAAGTGCATCTGGTTACGTTATAGACACAATGTAGTGTGCGCTGAAACAAAAGAAATTGTTTTCAAATTGTCAAAAATTTACTGAGTAATTTATTAAATTGTAAGCTTAGGAAAATAACTTTTTAGAGATTTAATTAATTTGATATACTAAACGCGATACGATTATTAAAAAACATAAAATTTCATTAAAAAAATTGAAAAACAATTGAAAATATCGAAAACCAGTCAGCTGTTTATTTTCCGATGTTGCCACAAAATCGAGCGATAATTGATGAATCTAGCTAAGCCACACCGCCTCTAGCGGAAATATTCGAACTACATATTAGTGATGCAGTAAGTAGGGAATTCTTGTGTTGCTATGAACTACATGGTTTCTGTTCAGTAATTTGTATTTGAAGTAATACAAAATTAATTTAAAAAAATATTATAATCAAAATATAATTATTAAAATTTGAACTGATCTTGAAACCACTGATCAATAATTGGAAAAACATAATAAAAATATAAGCACAAACTCGCATTGTTTACCACTTGCTTCCCCACTTATTACGTCTTCTTTCCATGGTTACCGATGGCGGGAAAATTAATTTGAATTGCCAATGGCCCTGAAACTTATTTACTTCGTGAAATTTCAAATAAAAAAGTTGTAAACATTTTCCTTGAATACAAAGCTTTATTAACTAAACAATAAAAAAAATAGTAGGCTTTGGGAGACAATATTTTAGAGACATAATTAATTTGACGAATTAAATGCGATGCGATGATAAAAAAATTAAAACACTTGAAAATCTCGGAAACTTGACAGTAATTGGTTTCTCAGATACTGCAATAAAATTTATACAAACGTTTTTCTTCCTTTTCCCTGTATATATTAGGTAAGTTTTATATCTGTTTTACACAAAAGAATTAAAATGAAAAATATCAACGAAAAGAAAGTCAATTTGCGCATGCGTTGTAATGTTATAGGCCTGTTCCAACAGCAATCTTTGATTATAATGACGATCAAAAGTTTTACATTTAACGCTGCAGCTCTTGAAAGCAGACGATTGATTCGACGGGCCGATACATGTGACAATTTAATTTATATTATAAATTTGGCTACACAACACAAACTGCAATATTACCAAGTTGGTGATTATTAAAAAAAACAGTCTGAATGATAACATGTAAATCTTAAAGTTTTACCTCCAATATGAAACTGTGAGGCACTTTCCGGGAATGTACTCGTCCACATGGATATGATCATCCAAGCGATCACGCATCAATCGCAATGTTTGAGAGTACAACACTTCAAGCTGCAATGATTGGCAGAAGAAATGGAGGCAGTTGTAGACCTCCGTCAGCGGGGCAGGATTGTCAACTAAACGAGTTTGTATTAACTGGTGAATGTACTGAACTTGTAATGAATGGACTAATGCTTTTCCATCTAAAAAAAAGGATTCATTTAATGTACTGTTGAAACAATTGTATAGGAAGGAAGGAAGTAGGTCTGCCAATCATAACTTCATTCAAAATTTAAATAATCTGTACAACTTTACTGTCCTGTTTTTAATTTGTGATTATTCTCTGCTATTCCAACTGAGGAACAAATATTTACCATTGTTGATGAGTTTGTGTGTCCTCCAAATCAGCGAAGGGAGAAGTAAACTCCTCATTTCTGCTCATCTCATTTCAGGCAAAAGCAATTTTAAGAGGTGAGGTGATAATAGGTGCTTTTATTTGTGAATAAATAATAAAGTTATTACTTCAGGGGCTATGGGGATGTTTTCTGGTTATAACATATTTATGCAGTTGAACAATTTCAATAAATAAACTAACAGATAAAAAATTAATGCAGATGATGTAGGATTTTTACTTTTTACATCAGTAATTAATATGTAAATATGACTTTGTAATAGTGTTTATCAAATTCTTATGAAAATGTATTGATATTGATAGTGTGATATAATTTACTTAGATATTTAAGTAATATGTATTCTTTTGATAGAAATTTTGATCAAAATATTGACAGTGGGACATCGGCTTTAAATATATCTTAAAAAAAAATTTCAAACCTCCTGTCTCTTTATCCTCAACTAATATGTCAATTTCCAATAATCTCCATGGTATGTTAGGTCCATCACCCATTACAGTTAGAGATACTTCAAATTCATGTTCAACATGAAAGGTTACACGTCCGTTTTCAATCTACAAAATTATTTTAATAATAAATTATGTAATTACAAACTTGTAGTTTATGCACTTTTAAGTTCTTCATTTGTGGCAACAAATTTCCAGTTACAAGCCTATGTTGAATAACTTGATTCAGTTTCAGCAGTGTTGCTCGTTTCTCTGAATTTGTAATTGGATCTGGCGGCACAATTTTCTCCCGGATGCAAGCTGGTAAACGTCCGTACGTTCCAGTAGTCAAGACCTCAACAGCAGCTGGAATATGGAAATTTGGTAGCCTTGCTTGTACCAAAGTTTCCCTGGCCATTCGAGCCAGCATATCAGCTGTTTCCACAAAAAGCAGTGATTGGTTGTCGAGGAAGGCCATTATACGCTACAATTTTTAATGAACTTATGTCCGCAAGGCAACAATGGTAACTTACAGCGGATTTCTCCACCTTGGAAGCACTATTGGCCCACTTGACTAACGCCAATAACCTCACAAATAACTGACGCGTACGAGTTGCAAAGTTATATATTTCGATTTTACGTTCCATATCTGTCTTACGTGGCAGGCTGAAACAGAAAAGCATTGCAGGGAGAAACACAAATGAAGCTACTTTCTTACAGTTCAGCTAAAACTGTTAATTCGTGATATGTTCGTTGTACGATGTAATCTATCAGCCTGCCCAAGGAAATCATTCCTCCCCTGTTGCCTTCTTGAGCGTTGCCGAGGCTTCCTTGGACGATGCTGTTGGCTACTGGGGTTTGTAACCCCTCCAATGGCAGCGGAGGCATTGCAATTGGTTTTGCGAGCGTCCAAACTTTAAGTGAAAATTGCCAAAAATGAGAAATTTTACAATTCGATTCGGCTGTTACTTACCAAATTAATTTACATTTTTTTCTTCAAAACATAGCGCTAAGTGAAAATTCTGAAAAGCAATTGCACGAAACTGCTATAACAAACAAGATTATTATACATAAATAAACCAAGTGCAAAAATCCCTAAAAACCGATAAAACTCCCCAACTAATAGTGTTTCCAACTTCTTAAAATAAAAATTGCCGTGCTTTTGATAAAGCAAATAATTATATTTGCGTAACGTCAAGTAAGTGAATAAATTACTCTTTTAGCTCGTTTTAAAAAGCTTTTTTATTTGTTTCATATTCTCTCCAATTCTCACTAGCAAGAACTACCCAAAAATTAATAAAATTATAAATTATAAGAAAAACATTACTAATCTCAACGACAACATAACTAAAGTAACTATTTATTTTTCATTTAAAAACGGGACGACTTTGAAAAATTAAACAAAATTCGATCAAAGATACAAAAAATTGTAACAACACCCGAAGTCTAGTCATCATACCCAGCATGTGAGAACCAAGATGAGAGTCGTCTATCGGTTTTTGTTTCATAATCGGCTAGTTTAACTTTTTTTTTTTAATTTCTTTTCGATACATAAATACATATGATTGGCTAATTTTTAAGAAAATTTTTTTTAGAGCATTCTAAATATCAAAAAAAAATATATAATTAGGTCAAATTCAAACGCAGTGCGGCCATATTGTGACGTCGTTGCATATGTTCTTGTTATACGTCAGTTAAATGCATTAAATGATTGAATTGAATTTACCACACGTTCACAACATTATATGGAATTGTTTTAATTTATCTATATGTTGAGAAGTTAATTTGGCATATTTAAAAATAGGGAATATTCACACTGTGGGTTTGGGACCTAGGTTTATATAATTTTTTTTCATATTTCGGTGTGAGAAACGGGCTCTTAAAATTTGGCCCCTCATTAAAGTTACACCCTATATAAATTCTTTATAACGAGACATTTATAGCTAAAATTTTCAAAATGGGACACGTTTGCGTCCCCACTGATTTCTCGGGACAACGTCTTTAAAACTGTCCCGAAAACAGGACGTATGGTCACATTAAACATAACTCAACGTAGTTCTATTCAACCTAAGCAAATTTTTTTTAAAAATAAATAAAAATAAAGAAACTAAAAATCCGTTAAAAACTAAAAATTAATTTTTCCGTATTTGAGAAATGCTAGCCAAATAAAAACTCACCCATTCTGGTCGCCACTCGCTAGAAGGAAGCCAAACGGTTACCAAAAGTAACCAATTGGCGATAAATAGCAATGGTTGGCAACACTGATACAGCGTAATGTTGCAACAGGCAATAGGCAAGGAAACAATTAACAATCAACGATCAAAATTTAAGTCACCAGATTAGCTGACAAAAAATGTGAGTTCGCATTTACGCTCATATTGCTCTGAGCGTTTCTTTCTTTCACTCTTACATGCAGTGAAACGCAGTCGCTCTCTCTCACACTTTTGATCAGAGAGAGAGTAATCCGAGCGCATTGCCAAACAAGCCAAACTCAGCTCCAAAATCACCAGTTTAAGTTTTTGTATGATGTTTATATGGTAGCGGACAAAAATTTCGGGCAAGTGTTATATGACATTCTTTTGAGACAATTTAGTAAAGTAAATTTGTTTTGAGGTGGTTTTATTTCTAACAAAATTTTAAAGAATACGAAATTTCAGACTTGATAAACGATTAATGCTTAACAAAATCATAAACAATTAAAAAGTGACGTGCACGGATTTTAACGACCGCTGTCGTACATATTGGCCGAGTTAAGTGAACGGTCAAATTGCACAGAATCGTCCAGTCAACGGTCCGACTAAACCCTCCGACCAATCAGTAATTGAGAAAAGTGATCACGTGATTTGGTCTGACCACTTCGACCGTTCACTTACCGCAGCCATTTTGATTTGTTAAATATAGTTTAAATTTAGGTTAAAAAACACAAAACAATTTTTTCCTGACTGTATGCTTTAGATGAATACAGTATGCACAGACGAATGGTTTAATCTGGTTTCCGGCAGTGTAGTTGAATTAAAGGGCTAAGGGCTACAGATAATATTTAGAAAAATGGATAAAGTTTTATCTTTAAACATTCGTCTTGTAAGTACCTAGTATTAATAAGTATTCTGAATTTATAAAGACATGGTTTCATACGCAGGCATCAAAATTACTCCAGGATGGTTCAGTAAAAGCCACCGATTTAACGACTGCCTGTCTTCAGCGATCAAAAAGCATCACGGAGCACAATGCTTTCATAACATTAACAAAAGACCTAGCGAGAAAGAGCTCCGAAGAATCGGCCGAAAGACACCGACAAGGAAAGCCCCTTTCTGAAATCGATGGCATCACTATAGCAATTAAAGATAACTTCTGCACATCCCATATAAAGACAACGTGCGCATCAAAAATGCTAGAAAATTTTATTCCAACCTACAATGCTACTGTGTATGAAAGACTGAAAAAGGCAGGAGCTGTTTTAATCGGGAAAACCAACCTAGATCAATTTGCTATGGGCTCTGGAACTGTGGACTCTATTTATGGACCAACAAAAAATATTTGGGGTTACTCTGGTGATCCAGAAAATTTTTTCATTACTGGTGGTAGCAGTGGAGGTAGTGCCATTGCAGTTGCGACGGGATCGTGTTTTGCGTAACATGACTTGAATTTTTTGCCTATTCAGTGTAAGAATGGGGTGTTTCAGAGCAATTGGTTCTGACACAGGCGGTTCAACACGAAATCCGGCTTCCTACTGCGGTCTAGTCGGATTTAAACCAACTTACGGATTAGTTTCACGTTGGGGCCTCATCCCATTAGTGAATTCCATGGATGTACCTGGAATTTTGACAAGGACAGTCGATGACTGTGTTTCTATCTTAAATATTGTGGCTGGATATGATTTTAAGGACTCGACTACCTTGACAAAACCGTACAGGAGGATTAGGCAATATTAAAATAATATAAGCAATCTAACATGAAATGAATGCATGAAATGTTGCAGACTTCCACCAGGTGATAAAATGAGCATAAAAGACTTGCGAATTGGCATACCTGTTGAGTATCATTGTGAAAATTTAAGCGAGGAAGTTCTTGAAGTATGGAATGAAGTTGCAAATTTATTGGAAGATGCTGGTGCAATCATAAAGGAGGTAAGATTAAAAAAGGTATTATTTAGATCGTCGGTTTTTTCACAATAAAGAAAAGGAATGTTTTTGTAACTCTTACGAAAACTTAGATACAATGATTTTACTTTATCCAAATGTATAGGTATCCCTTCCAAACACAGAATACAGCATAGTATGCTATTCAATACTCAATCAGTGTGAAGTTGCAAGTAATATGGCACGTTATGATGGTATTGAATATGGCTTTCGTGCGAATGAAAACTCCTCCACAGAAAAACTGTATGCGACAACGCGAAGCCTAGGTTTTAATGAAATAGTTCGCAACAGGATTTTAACAGGAAACTATTTTCTATTAACAAGGTATTACATCTAATAATTATTGGAAAAGCAATGTCTTTACTTAAGCATTTTAGGAACTACGAAAAATATTTCACTCAGGCTTTAAAAGTAAGACGATTAATTTCGGATGACTTTGATAATGTCTGGGATCAGGTACAGTTGCTGTTGACACCAACAACTTTGTCAACTGCACCTTTGGTTCATGATTTTGTGAAAAAGACAAATCGAGACCAGTGTGCTGTGCAGGATTATTGCACTCAACCCTCGAATATGGCTGGTTGGTACCATGCAGATATCAAACAACAAAAAATTAGTAAATTTTATTTTAGGCGTTCCAGCTGTAACTATTCCAATTAAACTTTCTAAAGATAGAATGCCATTAAGCTTGCAGTTGATTGGAAAAAATTTAAGTGAACCTATGCTGTTGGCAGTCGCCAAATTCATTGAAAATATTGTACAGTTTCCACATCACAGTAAATATATAAAACTAAAATAAAAAGTTTCTGTTATTTAAATAACAGGATTCGAATGATTTTCGTGTAAGGCAGTTATTGTTATTATTTATTATGTTGCCAAGTAATACTAAAAATTGTTCATAATTCTACAAATTTTAGTTTTTCCCCTATTTTCCAGAAGTGATAATACAATATAGACAAGTTGTTATATGACGTGAAAATTGAGCTTCTTAACGTTTACTTAAAAAAGATTTATTTTTCCCGCCACATCTTTTTAAAAGAGACTTCTTTTTCTTAACAACAACAAAGGTAATATTCGGTTTACTTTTTTCTGTCTGCATAGAAATTTATTGTTTAAATTTATTGCAGGCAGCATAACCTATGGCATTGTTTTGATCATTGCAGCAGGGTTGCCAGATTGGGTGAAATTCCGCAATTTGGGCTACATTTTAGACAAATTTGGCGCTTAAAAGTCTTACTTGGCGACTGTCGCTTGATTTGGGCTACTTTTTGTCATTGTCTTCACGTAAAGACACGACACTCAACAAAATTCTACATTCTGTTTCAAACCGCAAATATGTACTTACTACGAGTATCGTTTGCTTTTTTGTTCATTTAATATTTTTTCTTTCTCTTTTGTTTTAAGGAATACATTTTTTGCGTTTTATTCACGGTTCATTTGTTTTCTTTGTCCTTTTGTTTCCTGTTTGCAAAAGTTTTCGTCCGGAGAATCGGCGTTTTTTCACTTTTTTATCTATTTATTCCTCTACTACTTTTGTTTTCTGTTTTCCGCATTATTCTCTTTTTAATCGAATTGGTTTTTGCGTTTTACTGACTCCTTACAGTTCTCTTTTATTTTCTACGAGTTTGTTTTTGTTTTTATTTGCAAAAACTTTCCTCCGTTTTCTCTTATTTTGTTCATCTTTATATCTTTATTTATTTAAATTCATTTTATGCTCTCGTATTTCTCTTTTGTGTATTTTTAACGAATTGATTTTTCAAATTTTGTTGATTGACGCTTTTTTGCAGTTGCCTTTTGTTTTTTTTTTATGTTTCGTCTTGACATTCATTTGTTTTTTGTTCATTTTGGTCATTATTTTCTGTTCTTTGTGCTTTCATACTACGGATCTCCCTTTTCATTTTCTTATCCTAATTAATTTTTCGTGTTTTATTGACGCTTCTTCGTAATTCATCGTTTTTCATTTGTTTCATGCCCGTCACATTTGTGATGCACTATATTTCGTCGTTCGTTTCGTTTTTCGTTTTTTTAAATTATACTTTACTGACATTTGTTTTATAGTTTGCTTTTATTTTCTACAAACTAAATAATCTATATATATCTTATTAATTTTGTGGATTAGAATTGTGGTAATCAAAAATAACAACGGATCATTCATTAACTAATCACACAGATTACGAATTAATTTGACAGGTCAAGGTGAACTATTTTTTTTTTGTTTTTGCTAAAAACAGGAGCAAAAAGGAACATATAGGAAGAAAATTAAAAAAATCAAATTAACCTGCAAGAAAATCAGAAACAAAAGAGAAATCAAAGGAACGGAAACAAAATACAGGGCATAAAGCGAACAGAAAACAAAAGAAGATCGACAAGCTGAACGAAAAAAGCAACAGTTTTCCAGACGAATCAAAAAGTTCGTAAAAAATGAAAGCAAACTATAAAAAAGACAATAACACGCAAAACAAATAAGAAATCCTTAGTACGAAGACACAAAGAACAGAAAAAAATCAACCATCAACGAAATAAAATCGATGACTAAGATGAACAACATAAAATGAATAAAAAATAAATAAACAGAATAGGTATCGTGATACTAAGATTGACAAAAAAATGAAAATCGACGAAAGTTTTTGCAAATAAAAACAAACTCGTATGAAACAAAAGAGAACTGTGAAAATAATATGCAAAATTTCCGTTCGAAAACATTTGCAGTTTAAGGAACTGGCAGGACACAATAAAACAAAAGAATTGTGAATGAAATGTAAAACATCAATTCTTTAAGAATTCTGAATGTAAAACATCAATTCTTCAGGACGAAAAGAAAGAGTAAGAAAAAATATGAAATGAACAAAAACAAAGAAAACAATACTCGAAGTATTCTTGTCATATAATACCTACAAAATAAAATAGCAGTACGGACAGTCAATGCTGATCATATTGTATACTTTTTCTTTGCATTGACTCTGCGGTATCAAATTATTGTCGATGGTGGACTTCATGGTGCTTCATTTTGTTTTTTGTTTATTTCATATTATTTCTTTCTCTTTTGTTTTAAGGAATTTATATTTTGCGTTTGTGCAGGGTTACCAGATTGGGCAAAATTCCACTATTTGGACTACATTTTAGACACATTAAAAATCTTATTTGGCGCCTGGCGCCTGATTTGGGCTACTTTTTCTGTTTTCTACACATAACAACACTCAAAAAAATTATTCTACGTACATAACCCATGGAACAAATGGTAATCTGGTAACCCTGCGCAAACGCAAAATATAAATTCCTTAAAACAAAAGAGAAAGAAATAATATGAAATAAACAAAAAACAAAATGAAGCGATATTCGAAGTACATAATCTCGGCATATAATACTCGTAAATTAATATAGATTCATAGTCAGTCACAGTCACTATTGATCGCATTGTATATTTTTTCTCTTCATCGACTCTGCGACTTTGCAAAAGTAGCCTAAATTAGGCGGCAGGCGTCAAAAAAGATTTTTAAACCCCAAATATGTTTAAAATGTAATGCGAATGGCGGAATTCGCTCAATCTGGCAACCGTGCTTGGCTCTGAAATCCTAGTGTAGTTTTTTTAAGTGTTTACGACTGTCAGCTACTGATTCATTTAAAATGGTTATTAAAAGTTGGCAACATTGGTAGGTAAGCTAAGCAGCCAATAGTAGTCGTATTGTTTTGAAAATATAACTTATCCGAACAAATTTGAATTGAGCTGATCCAATCACCAATCGCAAATTAGTTCTGCTATAAAAAAGAAGTTTTGTTGAGTACTTAACCTACAATTAGAGCATAGACCTAACCTCTCTCACTCAATTGCATCTCAACTGATCCAGCAATTTACTGGTGCCCGACGGGCAAGCGAAAATAACGCGTATCAGTTACGACTAGCTACTTTTGCCTTCAAAAATACTGTTTATCAGTGCTGATCAGATGAGTTCAGAGTTTGTTGGTCAATAAAAAAAAAAACAATACGACTATTATCAATATCATATGGAATTTAATAGTGTTCCGATTGGTTTGAGTTCAGGTATAGTGTTTTGAATAAGACAACCATGTCCTCATTAAAAGTAAGTAACATAATATGGAATAAATAAAAATTAAAAAGGATTTGTAATAATTATTTTATTGCAGCCACTGTAGCTGAAATGATCCATGGGCAGACAATCTGCCTACCTGAACAACTCCTAATTTGAGTCCTCGCTAGTGCTTCTTATGGCCGTATTTACTATTTGCAATGTTAATGGCTAGTTTGTTAAATAGCCGTTAAAATTAAAGAACTTAAAATTACCCATATTAATTTTTGTGCAAAAATTGTTACAAAGTGAGAGACAGGTTATCATAGTGAATGTTCAGTGGCGATTTCGATACTTCTCTCTCAGTTTTCAACAAATTTTATACAAAAATTATTACCGGGTCGTATAATTATTATTTTTATTTGATAAAGGTATAGAGTTCCACTATGGAGAGAACTAAGAAAAGGAGCAGAAATTTTAGCGAAACTGAAAGAAGCATCTTACTAGATGTTGTACAGCAACACCTGCCTATTATTGAAAACAAAAAGACAAATGCCGTGGCAAATAAAGAAAAACAAGAATGCTGGGACAATATAATAGCCGTTACATTTAATCGACATCAAACCACCGGTGTCAGGTCTGGAACCCAATTGAAAACTCTTTACGAGCAACTGAAACGGACTGCTAAACTAAACAAAGCAAGTGGCAAGGTAATACAAAAGTGCTGTAATTATGTTATTAGTAAAGACTCCAAATAGTAGGCCAGATGTTATTCTTTTGCTTGCAGCTAAGTATATGATGCACACTAATAACGGTTTTCCTTGTTACATTCAATTTACATTTTTTTGCACACTATAATCTTTAGTCTTTAGTATTTAACATGTTCTAGGTGGAAAGATACAAAACAGCAGGTGGAACATTTACTTCAACATTACTGGATGATAAAGTGTTAAGTATTCTGGACAAAATTTTTCTGTATATTGACAACCGACGTGACAGTACTGTACCACAAAATACAGATATACCAATAGAAGAAAATGTAGTTTTTATGGAGGAAGACATTAAACTACCAACAATAACAATTCAGAACGAATTGATCAGCGATCCACTACATATCAACGTCGAATCTGTTCCCACACACAACAGCATTACCGAAGAACTAGAAGCAGCAGCAGCAAACAATTTAAATCACATTGAATCACTACATTCAGCAAGCAGTTGTACTTCAACAGAACAACAGTTCAATGACGAAAATGAAGTAAATATTAGCGCACAGTCATTTCCTTCAACGAGCAGGAATTATCCCTCTCCAAAGGCAAAGAAACCTAAAGAAAAAAATTTAAATAAGCAAAAAAAATTTAAAAGTGAATCGAGGGATCGCATTTACGAAAAAAAATTAGAGATTTTAGAAATTGTGAAGCAACGTGAATTGGAAAATTTAAAAGGAACAATCCTGGACAATGAAATAAAAGAAATTATAAAAAAGCGAGAAATGTTACTGTTAGATAAAGAACAACAAAAGCCGTAAGAATATACTAAATAGTTTTTAGAATTAAGTTTTATTAAGTTATACTAGATTTTAGAATCATTATTACTGCTTCCTTTGTAATAGCAGGTATTTTTGTCACTTGTATGATGCAAAATAAAAATTTTAATAAGAAAATTTTCTTGTTTGAACTTACTGAATTATATTGTAATATATTAGAAAAATCCAACAGGAAATAAGTTGTACCTGCACAAAAATAATTGAAAATTTTATATCAGTGTTTGCATTTTCCATTATTATTAATACTAATTAATACTATCTAAAAAAATTCACTGTATTACCATCTAGTGACAATTTTGATGGAACTTGATTTATGGTATTATCAATTATTATTAGGTGCTTTCTTTCGCTTAAAAGTTTGAATCGTGTTTCGAATAGTTTGGACCTGAATTTCGTAGTTGTTGCAACAAAACATCCGACTTGAATTTTTTATTGACAGTTCATTTGCAAATAACCATAATTCAATCCAAATAAATTTTAAAAATAGAGAGATTAAAGATTGTTTTTCATCAAAACACTTTTGGATCACGATTTTGTGAGCGAAAGAAAGCACCTTTTATTTATACTGGGTGATCGACGGAATTTATAATTAGTGAAGGCTGCGATCAAATGTTGTTTTATGCTGTATGGTTGGAGACACTGACAAAACAATACTAAATTGACAAGTGTTATATTTGAGGTTATGTTTGTGCTTTGTATTATTATTATTTTATTTTATTTGACCACTACTACTTAGTTTTCGAATAATAGCGCCCGTTTCACGAATTTTTTCAATACACAGATGAATTGAGAAACATTTAAGTCGAATATCAAACATTAAAAAAAAATAATTGAAGTTTGTTCGTGTCCGATGAAAATTGTACAAAGTTTTTTTAATCTCGAACCGGACAGAAATATGAAGGGAAAACACTCAACGTTTCGCTATAGATTCATGTTACCTTTTCGTTTCTTTTGACGACTTGTTTCTCTTGAGAAATTATTTATTTACTTTTTTTCGCTCCTGACGAAGCTATAGATCTATAGCGAAACGTTGAGTGTTTTCCCTTCATATTTCTATCCGGTTCGAGATTAAAAAAACTTTGTAATTAAAAAAAATGAATGTTACAATTCTGACATTAAAATTTTTAATTTCATACTGCCAGCCTGTGTTGCCAATTTTATCGCAAATATCACAGCCTGCTCTAATTATAAATCCGTTGATCACATGTTAATCAATGGAAATCCACCAATTTTAAAACATCCACTGCTGTTTGCCGTTCTGTGTCTTCATACTTTCAAGCTCAAGTATTTTAATATAATTACTTCTATCTATTTTTTCAGTTGGCACCACTTTCTTTCTTAACATCAGCCAAGCATCAGCTTACCACAGATTCTTATCAAATATTTGTAAAGTTTTTTCTTCTCTATTCATTGATGTCAAAATGTGTCACTTAACGATTAATTTAATGACGTTATGGAGTTCCAGAATAGGGGGAGGGGGGGGAGGGTTAATCTCCTGGTTAATCTACGGCGAGAAACAAAATAATTTTTATTTAGTTACCTGTGCATTACCCATGTAAAAATACCTACATACTGCTCTATGAAAATGAGGAAGCATGTTGCCATCTTAGGGAAAAAGTCGTTAAATTTAGGGAAAAGGGAAAAATTGCAAAAACTCTTAAAATCTAGGGAATTTTTCAATTTCTTGAAAACAAAAGATAATCGTTACGTAAGAATAAAACAGAAATAGGTTAAGTATTTAGAAGAAAAAACAAGAACATTTTTAAAGACCTAAAGATCCAAAAACACGATCGAAGTAGAAAAATTAAAATTCCAAAGAAATTATCATACCTACTAATTATTTGATTTCTAAAAAATTGGAAGCACTTAAAATAAAACGAAAAACTTTTTGAAGATCGAGAAATCCCCTATAAATAAGTTCCTTACTAAAGTAAGAAAATAAAAACAAATCATGATTGTACACTTAGAAGTAAATAACTCAAAACGAATTGTAGGTTTAAAATTAAAAAAAAATAATAATAAGGAACATACACGACTAATAATCACAATAATTAACAAATAAAAACAAATTCCTATCATAAATCATAATACTTACTTACGAAATTAAAATTTTTGAAGAACACAGGAAAAAACGGAGGAGAAAAAAGTACAAAAGTTTTTTGATTAATTAAACGAAAAAGGAAAAAAAAAACAAATGACGATCGTAAATTTCACCAAGGAAAATCCCTAAGGCCCATTTTTACAATGACGGTTTAACTTTGAGCCGACGCTTAAATCTTTCACAAAAATTGTTGAAATAATCCTCGCTAAGGGTTCAAACTTCGGCTCAAAATTGAACTGCAATTGTAAAACTGGGCCTAAGAAATGCCAAAGGAAATGAAATAACTTCGGGACATAAACAAAAAAGAAAAGAAAATAAAAACAAATTATTAATTGAAAACGACATCTTCCTTTAAACAATAACGGCAAAAGCATCGTAAAAATTCAGAAATATTTGAAGATGTTGACAAATAACGGTCGCAAGAAAAAAGATATTAAAAAAGTAACGAAAATGTTTGAGGACGAATTTCAGGCTTAAAAACAATAATCCATAAACAGGTGACGATCGCGTTGCATGCGAAAAAGAACTGCAAACAAATTTTTTGAAAAATATAACAATAATAATTTTTATTTCAGTTTCTTTTCTTAGTTTTCTTATTACTTAGAGCCATCTCGGGATAATACAATTTGTAACGTCAAAATAATTTCTTTCTCTAAAGAAAAGCACGAAATCTTATTAGTTGGCAATATACTGCTTTTGAATGCTGCAAAGTGCAAAGTTAGGTTGTTTTAATATTTTTATTTCGTTTGTTGTAACAGTTAATTGCAGAAAAAATTTATAAATTTGTCTGCATGCATGGTGTGTTAATATGTAATTTTTATTGTTTTTAACTTTAATCTCCTATTTAAATTTGGCAGATTAATTGAGGGAATTCTAGGAAAATACTGTATGCCAAAAAAATGATTTTTTGATCAAGTTGATTGGCAATACTGTAAGGATATAATATCAAAATATAATAATAATGTGATTTATTGCAAATGGATGATATGAATGTAAAGTTGAGAAAATTTAATTATACTCTATTCACGACGAGGCCCTACGACGATTACAGTATGTCAAAAAATCCCATTTTTTGTTTAATCTACATATTGTTTGCAAATTTAATGTAAATCAATTCATAAATAAAGATTCTAGAAGGGCGAACACATAGCGCCGGACACCGGTAGATGAGAATCATTTTAATCCATTTATACCTATAACAGGACGACAATTGTCTAGAAGAAGAAGAAGAAGAAGAAGTCATACATGGGTATACATTTAAAAATCAAGATTAAATTTCAATATTTTTTATTAATTTAAACGAAACATTCTAATTTACATTCAAGTGGAGTATCCTAAAAGCTGCATCTGTCATTGTTCTTTCTCAAAAAAAAAGAAGATATTACATGCGTTTTAACATCGTTCGCGTCCTAAATACTTACTTGGATTTAGAAGAAAATAAAAACAGTGTATTTGGTATTACACAAACACATTAACCGGTTACAAAACGGTCGACATTGAAGTAAGTACTCGACTAACAACTAATTGCCATTTTGTCAGGAAACTTGCTACGGTGAAGTAAACTTTCCGATGCCCATCGGAGAAAAAAACTAATATCAGTCGCTAACATCCTAAATTATTCTGATTTTTTTTTTAAATTCGAACTTACGTGAGTAGCAGTTGATTCAATTTATTTATACAGGCCCGTCCACGAAAGATGCCGTATTTTTTTTTTTTTTTTTGAAGAATACGTGGACCTGTAGGTACAGTAGAAAAAGTGTACTTTTTTGATTTTAGACTTCGTACCTAAATCGGATATGTATTTTTGTAAAAATTGCTGCGAATCATCATATTATTTATTTGTTATCATTTATTATTATTATCACAGGTTTTGAGTGATAATCAACGATGAATGAATTTTTTTTTTCTTTTGAAGAGCGAAAATGAAATAAATTGAATTGTATTTCGCTAAGGTAAAGGTATCACAATGCACTTAGTACGTCTAATAAATCGAAAAGGGGGCTTAATCGAGTTTCGCAGTGTTAGTGAACTGTTAGGGCTCAAGTACAGCGGACTAACATTGCTCGGTCGATTTTATGTGGCCTATCATCAGTGGAACCCAAAAGATATTTATTTATTTATTTACATTTATACAATTCGCCTAATTTATTATCTAATATTATTTTCTAAAAGCGTATCGCGGCGAATTATTATTATTATTATTATTATTATTATTATTAAATGTAATAATAACAATACATAGAAAGATTGTATGTATGTACAGGTGATCTATTAAATGGTGGGTTCCACGAATAATGAAGACCGTGAAGGGCGGGGAAGAAAAGAAGGTCGTCTTTATTTATGCGCTACATTAAAGTACATATTACAATTAATTATTGTCCTTTGTTGAGATATTGACCTGAACGTGTGCTAGGCACGATTATTACATGATAATTCTAGTAAAATTTCAGCGAAGCGGCTTTTACAATAACTATGCTAATTATTGCCGTTCTGCTTACGTCATGTGAAAGTCTCCTTTAAGTATGCGCGTGAATGTCTTTTTGAATTGCTGATTGGCCATTGCGTAACAAAAAGGATTCAAGGGGCTATTGGCGTAACAAAGGAAGTACGAGAACATGTAGAGGTGTTCATTGGTGCACGGTGGTTCCGAGCAGAAACCTTCCACCAGGGCTAGTATGTGGTAGGGCGTCCAACAGATTACGAAAGCTCCTAGAATGAACGATATGGTCCTGAACGCTTTTCTGGCTCGGTTTTCTGATTTTGATTTCTGTCTTCCTACCACACCGATGGGACCGGTCTTCTTCTTTTTTGTCTTCAGTCTTTTCCCGATGCTTTTCACGAAATCCTTCTTCGTGCCACTGTCGTCCGTGTCTGCTTTGTTATTAAAAGTTTTATTTTTATCCACGTCAACAACGGTCGTCGCTGCCATTATGGCGGCAGCATTACCTGTTTGGCTGATGGTCGGCATGCCACATAGGGGCGTGCTGGGCTCTGTGCCCAGATCTTGTTGGCAGTCGCTGGCTGTGGGTAGGTCATTAATGATCGAGGTAATCGCCCGTTCCGCCGTCAGAGTAACTTCCGTTTCGACTTTTCTCGACGACGGAATGGATTGGGCGGTAGCGCGTATGAGCGCAGTCTGCAGCAAGGAAGTGTTAGCGACAGTATTTATGATATGTGCGGGTGAGTCTGTTATGGTACTGGACGAGGGAGAACTTTCACAAACGGGTGAGGGTACTACAACGGAACTCTCGTCCATATATCTTAGGTCTCCGCTGTCTAAACCCACCAGGACGTCATAGGTGGGTTGGGGTTTAACTTGCAGGCTTCGAGGTCGTTCTGCTACGGGTGGTACTGGACTACGTGTTACAGGTGGGCTACTTTGAAACTGAGTTGGGGGAGGTATAATTACTTGAGATTTCTGGGATAACGACGGTGAAGGTTCTACGGGAGATTTCGATGCAGGCTCAGGTTGCAAGGGCTCCACCGAACATACATCACCTACTCCAGAGATCTGACTCGGATTGTCTGTATCTAGCAGGCTCTGCTCCAGAATTTGTGGAAGGGATGGTGACATGACGTCGCCACCGCCGGGATTTGCTTGCTTTGAGTGATCCAGCACCGAATTTGGTATGCCTCCGTTGATTTTATTGTTGTTATCGAAGAGGTGCGTGGAAGTACCAATTTGTACAACGATGCCGACCACAGATGACCGTTTCCTGATCTGCTGCTGTGCGGCGGTGGTGCTGTCGTCATCGGATTCGAACGCGGGACTGCTGGAACGCTCTGATTTATCAGCGTCTGTTACTAGTTGTGCTGTGGGAAGACTTAGGTTACGTCGTTCGTAGCTTGTTGTATCGGCAGTCGTCGTGGTTGTTGTTGTGGTAGTGCTGTTTTTAATCGAGCAAGTTCTCTGGCTGGAATTTGAATCAGCCGAGCCGATGCCCGGGTTCAGTTCTCTAACGGTTAAATTTAAGTTGGTCGCTGGGTTGGCTGGTTGTCCTCCATGGAGACCTGTACTAGGTGCGATTGGGGGCTTATTGTCCTGACTCAAAAGCGTACTCTGCGTCTTCGACAGCCCAATACCAGCGGCTCTCCCTGCCATCCCCGACATAGCCCCCGCGCTCAACGCCACCATCGACTGCATTTTTCTCTGTTTCGCCTCGCTCTTCTTCTGCATATCATAAGCAGTCTTGTAGATACCTCCGTATAATATGAACAGCACGATCAAGGTCGTCCAATAGTAGCCTATGATGAGCGCCGTGTTGAAAATGGGGTCTTTCAAAAATTGCACAGCGCACTGGCCGGGTAACAAATCCCTGTATCCGATGAAGTGTTCCCAACCGAAGATACTGATGAAAAAGAGGAGCGCCGGCACGATCCACGTTATGGTCACCATCCACACGACGCGCGTCTTCGTCCTCCAGCTTCTATATTTAGCGGCGATTTTAACGGAGCAGAAGCGATCGATGGTAATTAAGAGGACTGTGTACTGTGAGACCAAGCAAACCGTGTAATCCACTGATAACCATAGGTCACACAAGAGAGGGCCGAGATCCCAATAACCCATCAAGACGTACACGGTGTAGAACGGCATAGAAACAGTCCCTGCAAAAGACAAATGACTAATTAAGTTGTCTTCAAAAAGAACTCATGAAATAATAATAAAATGAAATTATTCGTTTTAAAATTAAATCAAAGTGCATTAGCTTACATATAAGGAATAACAGTCTAAAAGTAGATATCAATTTGGTCAGTTAAAATATATAAACAGTAAATAATTATTAGATAATTTTTTTTAATCATAACTAAAGCGCGGCGATTCTGAGGATATCTAGTAAAAACCAGCCGAACACGCACTTTCTGAAGCAAGTTTTACCAGAACTATTAGAAAAGAGGCTGTCGTACAGTTCATTTCGAACATCTACTTTAAGAGGCACTCGTTTTGGTAAAGACCCGTCCTCAATAGATCTTTCCTTTTTATTTTATTTTTTTGAAGAAATGTTTGTTACAGTCTAATTTAGGAAGAGTTAAATGTCATACCTATCAACATGTCCGTTGCTGCCAAAGATGCTATGAAGTAATTACTGGGTTGCCTAATATTTCTGTCAACAATGAACGCCAGAAGTACCAAAATATTTCCTGCGACGGTGAGAATGATACAAAGTGCAAGGCAGAGGGCTATGAGGATCGTCTGCCAGAGTTCGAAAGGCGGCAGTACGGGAGACAGGGAAGGTTCCGTGTTCGACGAGGAGTTGTTCCTGTCGGTCGCGTTGCTTCCGGGAAACCAATCAGCCACGGTATTGTTTCCGAAGATGTTCAGCGGGTCCGGATCCCACGAGTGGAGTAGCGCGCTGGAATTGAACGCCTGCGTGCATTCGGTGTACGATAGTACTCCGTTGTACACCGTTTTGCAGTATCGTTCCCGTTGCTTCTGCAATTTCCTGAAACAACGGCCGTGATTGAATTGCCAACGTTTCGGTTCCGTTTCAAGGAAATGGGAACGCTTCGTTTTTGTTGACAATGAAATTAATTTTCTGCGAGGAAACGCTCCTGCTATTCTATCACCAAGACTTTTCTGTACAGTAAACGAAATATTACAGGTAGTTCAAAATATGAATAATTTGTTTGTAAACCATTATTTGAAAATTAAAAATTTCACTCAAAAATTATGATGAACTGTTTGAGTCGGCAATACAGTTAAGAGCATTTTCTTATTCGACTATTCGCGACATTGCTACCGGATATTGTTTCTTGACGTAACATCAATAGCGCCAAGATTGTAAATTATATCCGGCATTTTAATTTGCATTTGGGTCGAGTTAAGTGACAAATTGCACAGAATCGTCACGTCAACGCACAGTGGAGCAAAAAGCACTCTTTCGTGCCAAAAATCTATAACTTCAAAAAAAAATTGCTTTATGAAATTGAAACTGGGCACAAATGACAAGAGATGTACGAAAAATAGAAATAAGGAGCAAACATGTTGATGTATAGGGCGTTGAAAAAATCATTTTGTATTCGTTTCATTACATTTGATTAGGTCAAGTATAAAAGTTCTATCATTTTTACGTAATTTAAACAAACATTTAAACAAAAACGGAGCAAAGAAATATAATTCTGATAATTTAAATTATAATGATCAATGAAAACCGATAATAATTACTTTTAAAATAAATCAGATTCTCTTTCTCTGAAATAATTTTTTACCTGTATCATAGTTTTAATTTTGAGGAAATATCTTTATCATTCATAAATCATCAATAAAAGACTATTAATTGAATGCGAATTATTATTTCATAGATTAGCAATTTTATACATAAAAATTAGTTATACTTTAGAACAAAAGAATTTTAATAATTTTAATCCGAACTTTTGCTCTTAACGGGGGGAAGTAGGGAACGAGATTATTTGCCTTTTTTCCAACACCCTGCATATATGAAATTTTAAAAACATTTTGTTTTAACGATCCGCCCCTGTCTGCAGGTCAGCATTAGTAAGCATGTTTTTTGTTTTTATTAATCTGTCAAACTTGACGTGACAGAAACTATGAGTATGTTTAAAATTGCGTTTCGTTACGCGCCATTTTGAGTCAACTTTAAACTCACGTTTGGCTTAATCAATGACGGTACTTTAGTTATATAGGGACTTTATAAATCGCAAGATAATCCAGCTTTTATTATTTTATAAATTCAACAATAATAGATACCAAATTATTGTAAATACAAATCACTGGCGTGACTAATAGAAGTCAAGTCATTTCTTTAGCTGTTCATGGATTGACCTATTTCTGAAAAGTGACAAAAGTCCTCGCTTGACTAGCGCTAAGCGAGGACATGTTTCAAATGTTTCTCAAACTCCTTGAAAAAAATTGTTTTGAAACTCTCTCTCGGATTAACAGATGGCGCTAATTATATTTGAAACTTCTTGTGTTTCTTGAATCTTTGCAGAGATCAAGAAAATATGAAATTCTCTACCCTTATATTCTACTTGAAACAGCAAATGTGTACTTAACTACGCTCTTATTGACGTTGGTAGTAACTATTACAAGACTGCCAATCGGTTTTGATTACTGTGATCGCGAATGTAGTATCGTTTTTTTTTATTTTGTGTTCATTTCATATTTTTTCTATCTATTTGGTTTTAAGGATTATATTCTATTCGCGGTTCATTTGTTTTCTTCATTTGTTTTCTGCCAGTCTCTTGACTTGAAAAAGTTTTCGGCCGGAGATCACCGTTTTTCAGTTATTTTTTTATCCATTCATTCTTCCGTTGTTTTTTCCTTGTTTTTGGCATTCTTCCCGTTTAATCGAATTGATTTTCACTGACTCCTTTTTACAGTACTCTCTTTTGCTTTCTAGGAGTTTGCTTTTATTTGCAAAAACTCGTCGATTTTTATTCTTTTTTGTCCATCTTAGTATCGTGGTACATACTTTTATTTGTTTTGTATTTTTTTAATTCATTTTATGCTCTTAAATTTCTCTCTTATTATTTATTTTTATCGAATTAATTTTTTACATTTTGTGGACTGACGCTTTTTTTAGAGTTGTCTCCTTTTTCTGCTAGTATTTTTTTTCGTTTGGAGATTCATTTGTTTCTTTATTCATCTTAGTCACCAATTTCTTTTTCTGTTCTTTACGCTTTCGTACTATGGATTTCTCTTTTCCTTTCCTTATTTCCGTTTTTTCGTAATTCACCATTTTTCATTTTTGTTTTGTGTCGTCACAGTTGTGATCTTTTACACACTGTATTTCGTCGTTCATTTTTTTATCGTATTGTTGTCGCTTTTATAGTTTTCTGCTTTTATTTCCTATGAACTATTTGATTCGTCCTCAAAAATGTCGATTCTCGTTCAGCTTGTCGACCTTCTTTTATTTTCTTTTCCCGTTGTACCTTATACTTTGTTGCTGCTTCTTTCGTTTCTCTTTTACTTCTTTGTTTTCTTGCAGATTAATTTGGTTTATTAAATTTTCTTTTGTTTCTTTCTGCTCCTATTTTTGCAAAAGCAAAAAAAAGAATAGTTCCCCTTGACAACTGTCAACGTAATTACAGTTGTATAATTAATTAATGATTCGTTTTTATTTTTTTATCACCAAACTTCTAATCCGAAAATTTTAAGTTGGTAAATATTATTTTAAATTGTTTTATTGTTATAGTTTTTTTTTTAAATTTATTTCTGCTAATACCAAAACATCAAAAATTATTTCGGTAGTGGTGCTCCGACAATCCTTTGTCCAAAATAATTTTTGACATCAAAATATTTTAAATAACGTAATGCAATTAATTGATATCTTTTTACGCTTCGGAGTTTGGCGTTTTGTAATTCTTTAGGCTATATTTTTCAAGAAAAATCTGGTAACCTTGGGCGTCTTAGGGCCGGGTTGCTTTGCAATCCCTACAACCCCTAAAGCTACACCACTAATACAAATGTTTGATTAACATTTCACGCAAAATAGTTTTTGTTAGAACTGTAGTCGCGTTCTTCAATTCAGCATTTTGTTGTGATGGATGTATGTAGACAGCGATTTGAAAAGTTGAATAAAACCCAATATTTGCCTTTTTTCCAACACCCTGTATATATGAAATTCTAAAAACATTTTTCTTTTTTTTTCCTTCCTTTAATTTATTGAAGTTTGAGGGAGGTATGGTTCAAAACGTTCATAAAAAAAAACAAAATAAATTACAAAGTACGCCATTCGATTTAAGAAGTATAATGTGAGGATGAATTAAATCATAAATTTATTTCCTCTGTAATTTATTTGTTTGCGAATTTGTTAAAAATAGAAACTAAAACATCAATAAAAAGGATGCTGGTATCATTACGCGCGTTGGTAAAGAGAACGTCAGTAAAACTGATTTAAATAAGTTTTAACTGGAAAGACAAACTTGGAAAATTTGAAAATGATTAAATAAGCGTTTTTCCTCATCTTCAAGTGAAAAGTTTTCAACAACATATTTTTGTAATTGGGAAATTTGTTTTTCCACTTTCAGCAAATACAGTAGATTAACAACCATTTTAAATTTTTAGTTCATGTATTTTGAGAACAATACTTATTAATTAATATTATTTAACAACTTTTTCAATGAAATGATAGTTCACAAGTACTAAACAAAATGCCAAACTGTTTTTGATATTTGCCAAAAATGTTTGTACTACATGGCCAGGCCATCTCAATTTGAAGTGTAATTAAAATTTCCTAAATTTGAGCAACTTAAATACATGATAACAAGAAAAGGTGCAAGAAGGTGCAGCTAAATTTTAAGAGAAACAGTTCTTAGACATTTATTTCTTATGTAATCATAAAATTTAAGGTGCCGGTAAATGCCGATAATAACCAAAAGTCTACATATTTATTGATCTGCATGCAAAAAAGAACCATCAATGTAAAGGCTCGTACTTAAAAAGAGAACGAAATAAAATTCGACTTCCTATAATCTACTATAAGTAAAATATTTTTAAAAATAACTATTAAATTTGTTAAAGTTATTCACGCAGATGATATTTTTTGGCTGAAATTATATTTTTTAAATAAATTGGAATATTAAGTATGCGACTACAAATGTTATGTTAACAAATTATACAATTGATGAAAAGTACTTTTGGCACGATTTATCTCCTAATATTCCACTGTGCAACGGTCCGTCTTAACTCTCTGACCAATCAGCAATTGAGAAAAGTGATCACACGTGATTTGGTCTGAGCACTTCGACCGTTCACTTACCGCAGCTTCTGTCACATGACAGTTGTCAGTATCAAGCCGTCAATAACCGGAAGTTATTCAAGTTATACCATTTAGGCCCAATCTTACCACCTCCTGATAAATTTATCTGCCGGTTAATAACCTGGGAAACTATTGTCGGTACAATGGTTTCTAAGGATATTAACCGGCAGTTAAATTTATCAGGAGGTGGTAAGATCAAGCCTTAAAAATTAAATTTAGCACTGCCAGTATATCTTGACCATTTTGTTGATCGAAACTTTTTTTGTTATAAAATGTTCAAAATAAAACTAGAATGAAACTAATTATCCAATATATTCTATAAAGGCCGTTTTAAACCAAACTTCCCCTGTACTAAACAGGGGAAGTTGTCTCATACAATATTGGACGGATTCGATAATTGTCGCATGGATCTCAGGTATACGTCGACCAATTAAAATCGCCGCAGTAAGGTTTGACGTCATCAATTCTCGAACGATTTAAAAAGTTTTGTATGAGAATCTGACGTCATTTTCACGTACGACTTTAGTCGAGTAACTTGAGAATAGGGCCCCCGGTTACAAACAAAGAAAATTGAGATTCAAGCTTTGCACAGTCTGCTGCTGTCGGTTGGGGGCAAAAAGGGGTTAAAAAGAAGGATATTTCGTTTTCCGGTTATACATTTTGCTCTCTTTTGGTATTAATCTGTCATATTTTCAAGCCCTATCCGTACGCTACAACTGTGGCAGCGGTGGGATAGCTTTGGTGATAAAATTTTGTCTCAAATTCATCTTCGACTATTCTCAAAACTTACACTTTTTATGCTTATGTTTATAGGTATAACATAATTGACTTACAGTGACTTTCCTAATAAAATATCAAAGTTTTTTATACTTAATATGAATCACTCTGTGTGTTGAAGAAACTATAAATATAAATATACTATGACCATATAACGTATAAGAACATGGAAGATAACTTTTATCAGGGCAGGAGGAAGGATAGTCGGCGGCGCCCTTATACAAAATAGTAACCGGCGCCCGTTTCAAAAAAAAAAAAAAATTAATCAAATTGATGTGAATTTATGCAGTTGTCTCAAAAAAATAGTGCATCCTGTATAACAGGGTACTAGCGAGAAAGTGTACTCCCACCACGATAAACGTTACAACTGCGACCGTTATATTTATTAAGTTTTATTTGCCGCGCGCTTCTCTGTGAATGAGTTCTCGTTTCTCCGAAACAAACAAGAGCAGGGGTAGCGCTTTCGAAGCGACCGAGGGCAACGTTGCTTTAGAAGCTTCTTATAAAGTGTGAAATCGATTGCAGAAAAAAGTATTGTAAATAATACCATAGTCGCCAGATTTTTTTAATTTGAATATATTCATTATTTTTTTGAAAATTTCTTAATTTTGATAAATTTTTGCTTAACTTTGAACCAGCTTAAATGATAGCTATCGGAATTAAACAAACCGTAACTTACAATATTAGAAAAATTTCGTATGTGATTTTAGAGTCACACATTGTTGCCAACCGTGGCGATTTATTGCCAATCAGGCTACTTTTGGAAACCGTTTGGCTTATTCTTACTGGGCGAATTAATCTTCATTTGTTTGTGACCGTCAAATCTAAAGTACGGAAAAATTAAGTTTTGTTTTGGTTTAATTATTTTGACTTAATTTTTGCTTAGGTTGAGTAGGCCTGGGAATGTTGACATTGAGATTGTTTTGAGCTTCCTTTTAATTTATTTTTAATTTTTAGCAATTTGTATACTTTTAATTTTTCTTGCAATTTTGAATGTATATTTATGTTAAATGAAGTCGGGTAGGTCAGTTGAATTGGATTGACCTTGAGGTTGGTTAAACTTCATTTTAACTGATTTTTAATTTTTTTTTAATGTTTGCTAGTGTTAGATGAAGTTAACTTAACTTTAAGTGTTATTAGAATGACGTATGCATATTGCGAATGCGATGCTAACATGAATAAACTATTATTATTATTAAGTTGATATCAGTTGGTTTAGATTGACGCATACATTTTAAAATTTTTTTGACTTTTAATGTTTTTTTTTTAATATTTTTGCTTTTTGACCTTGTGTAGACTATTATGCAATATAATATAAGTTCTGTTTCATTTCGTTTTAAATTCTTTTATTAAGGTTGAACGCAGTTAGGTCGAGTGCAATTAAGTGGTTGACATCGAAATTTTTTTACTGCATTTTTTACTTCAGTTTTCTTACTGTTCTTGGATTTTTAATTTTTTTGCTTTGGTTGAATAAAATCGAGTTCAATTGTTGGGTTGACTTTCGCAATGGTCGAACTTGATTTTAATAATTTTTTAATATTTTACATGTTTCGCTTTAAATTTTTTCATTTTAAATGTTTGACTTCAATTAAATACAGTTAGGTTGAGTTCAGTTTGAATGAGTTGGGTTGACCTTGAACTTTGCTGCGCTTTATTTTCACATTTATATATTTACTTTTAATTATTATTTGAATGGACTTGAGTTGAGTTGAATTGGGTGAACATTATTTTTTTTTTACTTTTCTTGTCTTTAAATTTATTTATTTATTTATTAATGTTTTTTGTTTGTAATTTTTTGTTTAGCTTATAAAAAGTCGAGTTCAGTTATTGGATTGAGTTTGGTTGACCTTGAGAATGTTCGAGTTGCGCTTTAATCTTTTTCATATAATTAATTTAATAAAATAATAAATTTTTTGATTAACATATTCATTTTCAACAACGAACAATATTTTATTATCATTTTGCTCTGATTCGTCACTATTCTATTATCAATAAATGATGCTCTGATTCGTCACTATTATCACTAAATCATTCTCTGATTCGTTATTATTGTCACTAAATCATCAGCATGTGGAATTATTTGTCCTACATTTGTCCTGAACATGCCGCACGTAATAAAATTTATTCACGAGCGGGAGTAGAAAACAGTTTTTATGACACGAAAAGCGAGGCTGAAATAATATAGTGCACCCTAGGGAGTAAAAATGATGACATACTCCCTAGGGTGTTTTCGTGATATTGACACTTACTCTTAAGCGTACATTTTTTTTTTATTTTGAAGGCAGCAAGCAATTTACCATTGCTTCATTCGTTCCGTTCTGCATGTTTCGAAGTGCTTCCATTTTTTACTAATTTTTATTTTCAATACTGAAGTTAATTCGTTTTAAAGGTCAGTTTATGTTGTTAAGTAAGAATCTCCAACACTACTAATTTCTCAAATTAACTCAAATGTCAAAAGTGATACTTGGATTTATTGCAGTTTTGTATTCCTAAAAGTTTGGATTGTTCCAGTTTTTTCTATTCCCGGTAATGAATAAAATAAGGTGTTCTTTCGCTCACAAAATTGGGATCCAAGCGTGCTTTGATTCTGAAACAGACATTCTTTTCTTTGAATTTCTCTATTTTTAAAACTTGTTCGGATTGAATTATAGTTATTTACAAATGAACTGTCAATCAAAAATTCAAGTCAGGTTGCAACAATTACGAAATTCAGGTCCAAACTATTTGAAACACAAATCAAACTTTCATGCGAAAGAAAGCATCCAGAGTATAAACAGGTATAGTATAAATAATTACTAAAATAGAACGTATTTAAAAATCACGAAGTTATAAAATTTATATCATTTTTGCTCTATAAAATTTTGAGCTAATTATTTTTGTCCTACCCTTCTGAACTTTCCCTAACATAAGTAAATTATTCACGAGCGCAGATTTTATTTAATTTTTTTCTGAAAGTACAATATTTGAACTTTTTATTCTGATTGCGGTTCCTCGTCCCCGTCAACTTCTGCCAGGCATTCGCAGGTATTAAGCGCAGAATTTCCTTCCGAAAAGTTGTGCCGAATTAAGGCCACTTCCCGAACCCGTCACACGTAACTTCCCGGCCGTCCTCCGGATTAAAACTTCATCATTAAAACCGCAGTATTTTTGTGAAGGCGAAAATAAAGTGGGCCATAAATTTCGTCGGCGGGTGCGGCGCCGGCGGCGGGCGTTGAGGTGCATGCAGTAAACTGAAAAAAAGTTGAAGATTTCACGTGGATGGGAATTCATATTGCGGCGAGGTGTTTAATATGGGCTTGTTAGATCAGATAGTGAAAATATGGGAGCGCCAAATTCCCATATGAGAGATGAGCTCCGGAGGGTGGAATTCCGGTGAGTCCGTGTCTTCATTACACGGCCGATTGAGCTGACCGCTTCGTTAACGCCGAGCCGGCTGCTAATAACCTCTCGGCGAGCGGGAACTTAATTATAAAGCGATGGTACTAACGATGCAGTTTATATTCTTCAATTTTTTTTCAAATATAACGTTATTAATCTTCAAGAGTCATTAAGAGTTTTTACCTAATTATCTACACTGCCACCCTTTTAATCTCCTCCGTAGGTTATGAGACACCCAGTATACAGTTTTTTTTTTAAATACAAGTTGCTCCAATACAATTTTAAAACGAAACACCCTGTATACTAGGTAATAAATTATTTTGTGATACTTATCAGTATCAGTTTAATATATACTATTCCTTTGTAATCGGATTTCTCAAATTTTCCTGTTCTTTTTTCAACGGAAACTGTGCATATGGGTTTGTAACAAATCGATGTTTTGGTACAGAATTAATTAATTAATTTATTTTCTTTGAATTTATGTTGCGAGGAACTGAGGCGGAAAGAATACTGATGAGCTGAAACAAAAATTATGCAAGATCGACCTCGACAAGTACAGATTGACTCACGAAATGTACCTACCAAGGTATGCAATTATGCATCAAAATTACGTAAAACCGATCTTGTTAAGTGCAGATTAACTCGTGAAATATTCCTACCAAGGTCAATTATGCAGAAATGCAAGTTTCATCGAAAGCAGCCGCGTAAAGCTAACAAAAGTAAATGTTAGAAGCGACTCAAGGTTAACCTCGCAAGATGATTATGATTACTTAATCGATTTCAAATTTTTGAAAAGACGAATCATTGTCGTTTCGATTCCAAGAGGTAGACAGCGCCCGAAATTAGTAAATGGGAAGTTGTATCATGCACGGATTCGACACTTGTCGTGTGAGTCTCAGGTACACGTCACTAGTTCAAGCGGAAGCTCCTCATACAACTGAAATCATTTGAAAGGCCGCTGTGTGCAAAAGAGAGGCTGCTATAAGCAAAACAATGGCCATTTTGGAGACTTCAAATGATTTCAGCTGTAATAGTTGCGCTGTAATGATAACAGCACCGACTGTGCATGCGCCGTGGATCGCGACCAATCAAAATCGCCATAGTATAGTCTGACTTCACGAGAGATCGTACGGACACCCCCAACAGCCCAACCAGGAGTTCGACTTTATGCTTGTAAATTGAAGCGCATGAGACAACTGCCCACGTACTAACTTTGAACAGCGCCTGCAATGTCTTAGTGCAATGCTCTTCAAAAGTATGAAGAGTGCGTTTCTGTTTACCATGATACCAATATCAATAATTAATAATTTGCTTTGCAGAATTTGTTCTGTAAAAAATAGTAATTTTAATTCTACTTCAAATGATATTCTTAGGTATAGGGTGTATCGTTTGAAAAAAATGAAGTATCTTCATTTTAATTAAAAGTAATGCAAATCGATCAAGAAAAGTACCTACCAAGATCAATTGCGCAAAAACGCAAGCGACATCAAAAGAAGCAGCATATACCTAACATATACAGGGAAGGGCAAAAGTATGGAACCGGCTTAATATTTCAAAAACTGTTTGACGTATCTATTTGAAATTTGTTGTGTGATTTACAGTCAGTAGGACCTATATAAACAAATTGGTTTCAATTGTTTATCTGCTCTTGTTTCTGAGATACAACGCCTACTTGATTTCTTTTTAATGACAACCTGCTGATTTCTTTCCTTTATTTAATAGTTCGTTTAATTCTCTAATTCGACCACATAAAAATATTAATCTATTACATAAGAAAATTTTCGAGAAAATAACGTTTGAATGAGAAAGTTAGAAAAAATGGTTTATTGGTTTTATTCAACAAAAATATTAGATTTAATCAAAAAAAACTAGGAGGCCATAAGATTATGGGCTGTATTTAAGGTAGAAGTAAAGAAAATTTTAATCAAAGTTGCTTAAAAAACATGAAAAAAATACGGAAAAAGACAAAAATATGGAATAATAATTTAATATTTCGAAAACACTTTGACGTATCTATTTGAAATTTGGTGTGTGATTTAGAGCCAATAAGACTCACAGTACGAATTTGTTTCAATTGTTTATCTGCTCATGTTTTTGAAATCCAACGCCAACTTTATATTTTTTTAATCACAACCTACTGATTTTTTTCCTTTATTTAATAGTTCGTTCACTTCTCTAAACAACCTCATAAAAGCATTTGTCTATTACATCAGAAAATTTTGTAGAAAATAGGGTTTGATTAAAAAAATTTAGAAGAAATGGTTTATTGGTTGATATTCGACAAAAATACTAGTTTTAACAAAGAAATTAAAAGGCCACAAGATTATGGGCTGTTTTAAAGGCAACTTTAATAAAAGTTGCCTTAAAAACATGAAAACAAATACCGAATATCAAGTTAAACCATTTTTTCTAATTTTTTCGTTCAAACGTTATTTCTTCCAAAATTTTCTTGTGCAATACATATTTTTTTTATATGCTTATTTAGAGGATTAAACGAACTATTAAATAAAGGAAGAAAATCAGCAGGTTGTCATTAAAAATAGATAAAGTAGGCGTTGTATCTCAGAAACAAGAGCAGATAAGCAATTGAAATAAATTTATAACATAGGTCTTATGGATTCTAAATCACAGATCAAGTTTCAAATACATACGCCATACAGTTCGAACTATTAAGCTGGTTCCATAATTTTACCCTTCCCTGTATAAATGTCTAAAGCGATTACGAAATCTATTACGAACATCTGAAAAAGATGAATCATACTTCTGTAGAGGCGAGTCATTTTCGAACCGTATAAATACCTGTCGTTTCGATTCCAAGAGGATGACGATGTTCACCGTGTCTTACTCTTAAAAGTATCAAAAATCCGTTACTTTCCTGCGTCCATTATCATGTTTGGCGCACATAAAATAAAGACCGACAACATCAAGTACAGATTGACTTACGAAATGTACCTACTGACGTCCAGTGCTCTTCAAAAGTATCAGAAGTTTGTTGCTTTCCTGTGACCAGTATCATGGTTTGGAGAGCGTAAAATCAATTTATTTAGCAAAGTACTATGTAGTTTCAGTAACTAACAAATTTGCTTTAGTATTTTTGAATGCTTTGTTTTTTCTCTATCCAAAAATATTTTGTGTATGTTCTCAATTACTGTTCTGTAAAAAAGAGCAATCCTACAATATGTTATTACATATATGGCGGTTTTATTTAAAAAAAATTGTTACGGTTTGGACATTCGTTTTTCAGGGATCACCCTTTACAGAAGCAAATTATCCCTGAATGGTGTAAAACCCGCGATTCATCATTCTGCATCCGTTATCTATTTTTCCTTCTTTTGCATTCAAACTGCCGGCGCCGCTGTTGATATTCTTTGTAATCATCTTATTGTATGTGCCGGCAAACATCAAAGTGTTGGAAAATATCAAAGTATCGTGGACGGGTGTGCATTCAATTGTAAACATCTGCTGTTTATGTCGCAAAAAACAAACGCATTCCGCCGCCTCACCTGTGTGCACACTGCCTACTAGGGATGGGACATCAATCGACAAACATTGATGTTATACATCGATGTTAACATCGAAAGTTCACATCGATGTCTAAAAAACATCGACCGCCAAATATCGATGTTTGCTAACATCAATGTTGAAATAACAAATAAATATATGTGGAAACGACGTCATATTTTATTAATTTTACACGTAACACAACCTTACAAGCAAATAGTATATATTAAATTAAGTAAATTAAATAGAAATTTAAGTTCAATTTTTAATGTAAAATAAATAAAAATACTGTCAAGTTATCTATCTAAGTTATTATTTTTACAGTCAATTTAATAGTATTAAGCTATATTTCCCAAAAATTTTTTATTAACTTCTTTGTTGTGTAAGCGTTTGCCCTGCTTTAGAAAACAGCCGCTCAGCGGCGGAGGTTGCCACATAGTTAAATATTTATCGGCAATTTTCGATAATTTAGGATACATTTCCTTGTTTTTTTCCAAAATTCCAAAGGATTATCCTTGAGTGGAACAACAGGTTTTAAATACAAAGAAATTTCGCAAAGATCGGTTTCCTGTACTTGTAAGCTGCTACCTATAAGCTGTTGGTGATTTGCCCACAAATTAGAAGTCTCTTCTGCAAAACGATTCAGATTATTTTCAGAATAATATCATAATAACTTAAATCTATCTGATGCATGCCTAATTTCAACTTGCTTAATTGGTTGAATTTTTTCAACATATGAAGACTCCTCCAATAAATCTAGTGTTTGGACTATTTGTTTCGAGCTGTGAGTGAGTATTAGACGATATACTTGTTTTGGTCTTTTCTTTCATGGTTGGCTGCTCCGGGTCCGTAAGTTTTATTACATTAGGATGTCTACTGTTAATATGACATCTTAAATTTGTTGTATTTCCGCTTGTTTTCAATTTCTTTGAACAAAGTTTGCAGATAAGAAATCCCGCACTCCTTTCACATTTTTGAAAATACTGCTACATCGAACTTTTTGGTGGCATTTTTTCTTTTCTGTTGAAATAATAGTTAAGTTGTAAATACACACTATCTCGGACTCGGTTCACAATAGAAAAACTTTCTTATTCTTATTGTTTATAAAAGATTCTGATTGCCCTAAAAACCCCAAAAACTTAGAACATGGTAAATAGTGTTTTTGATAGTCGAAAATAAAGTGAAAATTATTCATTGAGGTTTGCAAAATATAGCAGTTTTTCATTGTCAAATCACGTTAGTTGGGATTTCCTACATCTTGACATAAAATGTTTGTTTTCAAAATAACATTATTTTGAAATTAAGAATGTCATATTTGCATGATCTGCTGTCTTACAATAACATATTACACGTTGTATAATATTTTCATATTCATATGACGTATATAACCATGTAAAAATGAATTCACACGAATAAAGCATTATTATTATTTTTATTATTAAGAAAAACTATATATATATATATATATATATATAAATTGAACTAAAAGTTAAAATATAATGGTGCTTGTTTCGAGGTCATCTCCATCATAAAACATTTTTTTTTATTACTATCTTGCACTTGCACCATTGCATTGAGTTATTCGCTGTTATTATGTTGATCCCCGTATTAATTTATTAAATAAAAGTTAATATGTTTTTCAGTTGTGGTTAAAAAAAAATACATAAACGTGTTATCAATAAAAATTGGATGCTTATAGTTTACTGCGCACAAATGTGCAGGAAAAAATGCGTATTATCATCTCGTACGATTACGATTTCAAACTGATGCTGTCTTAAAAATATTAATAAAAACGTACCTGTTTTAAATCACAGCATAGTGATGAGTGAATCGCTATTTAATACATTGAACAAATATAACCAATAATATAACGGATCTCCGGGGAACTTTTACTGCTTGTTGGTCTAAAATCAAATTAGGTTTCTGTAATACAGTTGTAGTATCTGATATTTGTTAATATAGGGCACTAGCAATTCTTGATTGCAAAATGATAACTAATGAATCTAAATTTTAAAGTAAAAGTGGTTCGATGTTCGATGTTTTCTTTGAACATCGATGTCCTGTCGATGATCACAAATCGTAAATATCGATGGCAAAACATCGAACATAGACGATAAAACATCGATGTTGATTCAACATATCGCCCATCCATACTGCCTACTGTTTGTGCTGACGAATGTTATATAAATGGCTGATAGGGGCGTAGCTTCCTCTTAAAGTGCACGTGTGAATCCGCGTATTTGCAAGATCAAAGGACGCTACCAAAATCCAAATGTCAATTACCCCGGTTTTATTTACAATAATCCAGACGCTCTGTCCCTTTTTAAATGAACACCTGCAGAACTTCAAACGATACCGCGTCTATTCTGGTTAGTTTGTTTATATGTCTAACTTTATTGCTACATTTGGTTCTGAGAATTACAACTTTTGCACGTGTCGGAGAGATTAGAGTACGTTCACGCTTGACCTTTCATATCATTGGTCCTCTCCACTTTTACTTTGATCCTATTGGATTTATATGCTGTCATGATGTTTTTGATTCATGCAAACCCGTCCCAACCTCGAAAGGGAAGGTACGGTCAGTGTCGGCTTTATTAGCGTGAATTTCCTTTTCCTGTCATCCTCTCCTCATCTCCGGTTAAGATCAGGTGGTGCTCATTTATTTTCGTGTTCATGTAACACCTACACCTATCACGCCTGAAGCTGCAAGTTAATTTCCTCAATACAAATCTTGTTTCTACTACACACGCAAGATAGCAAATTGAAATATCTTCGCACGAGAAGGACTTATCCAGAACTATTTATTACTCCATGCAAATTAAATTATTTTCAAATAATGTAGTGTTTTCGTATTGCGAAATTCGTTAACTCTAGATGTAGAGAAGTCTTAAGAATTTTAGCAAAAAATTGGATAATCTAACCAAATACGTAATAATATTATAACGGTGACTTATAAATTAGCCTTTGTTTGAACAATTGTACCCTCAGCTTTGGGTTTGGGGGACGCAGTCAAAATTAGTACATACAGTGCTTTTTTTTTCAACTGTGGCTGTGGGGATTTGCATGCAATTTCTCTAATAATTAATTGCTCGTTAGTAATGTCAACTTGTAATATTAAAATAATTAAATTAATGATGCACCTGTTTCTCTGGGAATGTGTAATTCGTAATAAATTATGTAATTGATTATTATTAGAAACTGAAATTTGCATGAAATTTTAAGTAAAACATAAATTAACATGAGACCACGTAAAATCCTATGGCCACAGTTTAAAAAACACAGTATAATAAAATATTTTTATTGAAATTTCAAGTATGACTTACAAGAACAGGACTTATACTCGATTATGAAAGAAGTTCGCGCACTGCCATAGTCTGCCTACTGTGCCGTCGAATTGACTTGAAGTCAGAAAGTGTGATATTTATATGATGTGGGTGACCTGAATTCTACGAGATCATGCAGGTGTTAATTTGAGTTTTAGGCGTTGATTCTTGAAAAATCCTAATGACTCATCTGATGCTGGCCGCTGTCGTTAAATAATCACATCTTGCAAATTGGGTTAAGGTTGAACGTTGTTGTACTTTGCTTGTACGAGTCAGAATTTCACAATTACTTCTTCTGTTATAATCTATAAGGTATTCCATTGGAGATAATTATGCTGTGGTCTATACACAAGAAACTAACACTCTGTAGAATGGAAAACAATTTTGTTTTACAGAGCTTCTAGGTGAAAATTAAATAAACACATCGTTTGAAATTTTGTTCTTATTGAATATGTTACACGCTAAAAAAGATAACAATACTCGGTGGACACCTGGTATAAAGATAATCTGTCCAACATGCTTGTTATGTTGACATAGTCGAGGCACCAATTTCTTAGTTGGGAAAGTGGTCTTTGCAATTGAAGTTTCAAATAAATTCTTCTTCCAGATTTACCAATCTTCAAATATACTTTTTCGAACATAATTTTCAAATTTTGCTTTTCGAGAGGATCATTCAAATTCTAAACCAAAATTTCCAAAGTACTCTGTCAGTGAAATCCATTCGTCTTTGCGAATTTTGATTTCATGTAGTTTGAATAATTTCCATAATCGTTTTTTTTTGGGTACCAGAAGAACCATCCCAATAGCATTAAGGTTACCTTTTCTAATAGTTAAGTAGTATGACGTCTTGACGTATGGAATTAAAAACCTGTTTCTTTTTCATAATTTACATGATTTGAGCCCCTCTAAGAGCGTGTCGGGGGAGGTTTAAGGCTTGGTAGTCTCATATTGCTTACTGTGAGTGCAACCGACTTATTAGATCTCTTTTTCTTTTGTCATTTATCTTATAAATTGAGAAACTGTAGAAAACCTAGTTTAAAGGATCCGGTATGAATCTGAAACATAGAACGCGTATGAATCAGGACGTGTGCGTTCTAGAATTAGAACCCACACCTATTTGGTTTGTAATTCTAGCACCCACACCTATTATCAGGGCCGGAGGAAGGTTAGTCGGCGCCCTTATGCAAAACAGTAATTGCCGCCCCACTTCAAAAAAGGAACAAAGGAATTTATACAGTTGTTTCAAAAAAAAAAATAGTGCGCGTCCTTTATATTATAAGCCGACATTATTAGTTTTTAAAGAGTATGAAATCTATTGCAATGAATGTTTTGTAAGTAATTCCGTAGTTGTCAGATTTTTTTAATTTGAATATATCCATTATTTTTCCAAAATTAACGTTAAAACTTTAATTTTCACAATTCTTTTCTTAACTTTGAACCAGTTTAAATGACTGCTACCGAAATGAGTTGATTTTACAGACAGTGTTGTCAACCGTGGCGATTTATAAATAATAAATAATCGTTAAATAACCTCGTGCTTTACTATTTTCTACAAGGGCGACTGACAACCAAAATGTGCAAATTAATTTTTATTTGGCTATAAGCACATGGCGGATAGAAAAGTGTAAAACTTTACTATTGTAACGAAGCGGTGCGATGTTATAAATAGATTGTGTACACGCCTCTATATATTTGCTGGCGCAGTGTGTCTAGCTGATAGTGAACAATCGGTAAGCCAAAGTAATATTGCATTCGTTAGGACGGCATGATACATTATAATGTCGCGGTTGAATGCGATGCTCGGACACGATGCGCACGAGAGAGTGTGCTGCAGAGACGTGTGTTTCTATTTAATTCAAATCAACTAAATTGTTGTTTCTAAATTCAAGAAAGATTGATTAAAAATCACGTATAAGCGGGCGGAACATTTAACGCTTCGACTTAGACCCCCGCGTCGAGTCGGACTGCCGCTGTCTCAAACTGGTTTCAAGCAGTTCACTTTCTTAGATCCTCCCTTTGGCTATCAGTGACAATTTCAAAACACGGAAAAATTAAGTTTTTCATGTAACGGTCTTTATTTAAAATTTTTTCTTGGATTGAATAGAACTAGGTTCTAGGTTGAGTTGTATTAACGTTGAGATTGGTTAAGTTTCAATTTAATTAAAATTTTTCTTGCAATTTTTAATTGTTATTTATGTTAAGTGGAGTTAGAGTGAGATTAGTTGGGTTGGAGTGACCTTGACGTCAGTTGAACTTCATTTTAATTGATTTTTATATTTAAACAAATTTTATACTTTTCATTTTTCTTGTAATTTTAATCTCTTACTTGTGTTAGATGAACTTGGGGTTGATGGCCGTTGAATTGGATCGATCTTGAGATTTGTTAAGCTTAACTTTGATTCGTATATGTATTTTAACATTTTTTTTACTTTTATTTTTTTACTTTTAATTTTTTTTTTAATTTCTTACTTGTATAGAACGAAGTGCAATATGATATAAAAAGTTGGCCTTGAGATTTGTTGATTTTTTTTTAATTTTAACTTGAGTGGACTGGAGTTAGATTAGGTTGAGTTGACATCGAAAACCTTTTTTCATTTAATTTTTTTATTGTTTTTTGATTTTTAATTTTTTTGCTTGGGTTGAATAGAATCGAATTCCGTTGTTGGGATGAGTTTGGTTGATCCTGACATTGGTCAAACTTTCCTGTAATCGTTTCTTAATTTTTTGCATCTTTAATTTTTTGTTTTAATTAAATATAATTAGGTTGAGTTCAGTTGACTTGGGCTCAGCTGGATCAGATTGACAATAAGATTTTTCTTAATTTCTTTGTTTTTAATTTTTTTACTTGAATTAAATAGACTTGAGTTCAGTTGGTGGATCGAGTTTGGTCGACCTTGAGACAAGTTCGAGCTGCGCTTTAATTGCTTTTTAATGAACATGTTTTGGCGCCCCTCTTATATCGGCTCCCTCTTGCCTTCCTTACCTTACTTACCGTCTTTTGTCGGCCCTGCCTATTATTGCCCGGCCGAGCGTCAAACCCGTTACCAATGGGCTAAGCCAACTAGGCCACGTAACTAATAACATAATATCTTCCAAGACGCTTTTTTACATTTTTTTTTTTTAGTATTGTGTTCTGCATTTATTTTTATTTTTTGCACGTATGTACTTGGCTTTCGTAATTAATCAAATGTTTAATTATTGTTCTAAAGAATTTTATTTAATTTTTCCTCATTCCAAATATAACTGTGATGTGCAGGATTTGTAAAATGTGTTTTGCTTTTAAAAGATTGCTTATCATTAGGGTCTGATGTAATGCGCTTTTTGTAAGGAAATAAGGTAATAATTTTCGCCCCATTCAGGAAATAAAATAATTAAAAGTTCCCCCACATTTCGAACGTATCTATTTTACTTAGCATCAGACTTCCAATTTTAATTAATTTTTAAATGACGTCGACGACACCGTGATAATTCGACCCGGCCGCTCTTAATTAAGGCCTAAAGTCATGTTTCTATTAACTCCTGGCGGCGAGTTCGATCAAGATTCATTACGTTAGAAAATCTGATCGGAAAAAGCAGCTTGGTTTTTCACCTAATAAAGACGAAACTCGCAACAAACTCGTCGCAGCGCTCGAATTTAAAATTCGCAATAATCATTCGACAGCAAGAGGGACGGGACGGTATCGTCCCCGAATGTGTTTTCCCCGGGCAAACAGGGGATTTCATCAGCGCGAAGAGCCGCTTTATTGCCCATGTAATCGAGCGAGACGGCAAATGTTGAGCTTTGGTCTCCTGTTTGCAGTTTATAACCAGCCTGTGTTAAAAGAGGCGTAATTACTTTGTACAACGGTGATATCTGTTCTGAGGTCTGGCCCAATGCTTCTTTTTAGCGCTGCGTATTTATTAAGAAAAAGCTAAACACTACGACCGATACGATTAGAGATTATTACAAAATTAGCGTGGTTTCTTGTCTATTCAAAATTTTATATCTTGAGAAAACTGTCATTGTACAGCGAAACATAGAAATTTAACATTTCTAAAAGGTATCCAAAGAGATATTAATTATTTTGTTAACATCCTTTGCACTCTGCACTCATTGAACTGAAAAGTTTAGTTAGTGTTGTGGTTTAAAATCCCAGAATGTGGCAATTTTTGCCATAGTACGACGTTTGGCATAAATGACTTATTATTTCTGACGTGGCTCGGTGTTTTTTTATAGCGTGTTGCAGACCAGTTATCGCTTTAAGGGCATATTCGCAGCGAGCGACGCTGTGTTATTTCGTAGTCTGGCGGTTTTAATTTCCTTTTATGTCTGTCTGTAAGCTCGTAGTTTTTTGTCATGTCGAGATTAATTGCGTGTTATTTCGAAATATGAAGTGCAAATTATATATTAATTATATTATCAAAGTAACGAAAAAGTTTGTACTCGTATGTATTCGTTACTTTAGATTTCGGTACCCGTTACAAAGTTCTCGTTACTCGATACTCTTGTTACTATAGTTCAATTAAATAATCAGATAACATTCATCAATATAAACTTAAAGTCGTAATACCCAGTGTTGTTAAGTATCTAGATGCAAGTATCTAAATACTTTTTGAGTATCTAGATACATATCTCAGATACTACTAAAAATATGTAACTGTATCAGCATCTAGATACAATTACAGTGTATCCATTCATTTGAGATACTAAGATACATTTTAGATACATTTTGAACTTCCATAAAAACAGCAAACCATGGCGGAAATGCAACCTCCGATTTCACAGTCTCTTTCTTTTTATTTTCCCCTCTTGTTAATTATGTTTTCCAGTGTGTGAAATGACTGTTCTATTTAAAATGCGATTTGATAGTTCAGAAACTTGAAAATTATTTTAAAAATTGGGAAAGATAATTGACAAAAGGAGAAAGTCAAAAGGAAAAGACTGCATTGTTGATTTTATCAACTTTTCTTGATTATGGGAACGCTCTCTTAGCTACAAGAAGGTTGCAACTAAGGATCCTAGATTCATTTGACATTTGACTTGTTTGATACGGAAGTAGAGTCATTTCTGTTGATAACTTTATATTTTACGTTGACTTGACTTGGTTTCATACAAAACCAGGTAATTACTTATCAGCTTATTGATCAACTTAATTACAAAGATAAATTTTCTATTTAAAAAGACATACTGCTGAAAAAAATTGTGAAAATTATCACAGATTTTAGTGTGTACATTATTCACATATTCATACGAAAACTTCCTCAATTTTCACAAAAGAAGTCGAAACTTACTAAAGAAAGAAAAATACTTTTTCTTTGTATCTGTATCTAGATATTTTCCGGAAAAAGTATCTGTATCTGCATCTAGATACATATTTGTGAAAGTATCTGCGTCTGTATCTAGATACTATTAGAAATGTATCTTTAACAACACTGGTAATACCTAATAAGATTACTTTTATAATAATTCTATTTATTAAAAAATACTCAAAATATAATTACTACTTACTTAAAAATGCATACAGCCATGGGCGGTGCATACAAGATATAAGTATATATAAACAGTTGGTCAGGGTTGCCAGATTTCCTTGAAAAATAAGCCAAACGTATTACAAAAAATAGCCCAATTACGCCAAATTCCGAAATGTCAAAAAATATTAATAATTGTATTAGCAGTACATTACATAAAAAAATATTGTAATAATAAATAATAAAAACAAAAACGTATTATTAATTAATTTGATAGTTATCAGGGAAAATTTCTTTTAAGTTTTTGTTTTCTTTTTTTGCTAAAAGTAGAAGTAGGACGAAACAAAAGAAAATTTAAACAAAACAACAAAGATGTACGAACAATAACGCGAAGAAACAAATAAAAATAATTAACTTGCAAAAAATTAAAAACAAAAGTAAATGAATGAAACAGCAACAAAAGATCGACATCAACCTGAACGAAAAATTAACAGTTTTCCGGGCGAATCAAAAAGTTCGTAGAAAATAAAAGTAAACTAAACAAAACAAAAGTTAATAAATCGTGCGCTATGGTCATAGGAGTAACGAAATATTTTAACATGTAACGAATCGGTAGGATCTGCAGCAGCACTAACAAATTATGGAGTTTGTTTATCTAAAAGCGAAACAGGGACGTAAATCCTATTGACGCCATACTAACTTTTTTGTACCGGATCCCAGCGATATAGCAAATTTTTTTAAGCATTGCTGAATAAAATCCACATAAAAAAATCGGTTGCGTTATCTTTAGTGGTTTAGAAGTTACGAATTTTTGAGTAGAACCTTGCATCCGAGAATTTTCAAGAAAAAATTGACTCACATCAAGAAGAATGATTGATACGTAAAAATGACTCAAATAAAATTAACGCAGAATTTAGTTTAGAATGAAGACAAAATGGGGTGTTTCAATTTAAAAAAACGTAACTTTAATATTTTTATAATACTTGTGTTCGGTTTTACCGAAAATTATAATTTTATTTTATCTTAGAATAGTTTATTTTATTTTATGTTAGAATAGTTTATTATTTAGCTTTCAATTATTCTGATTTATTTTAATTATTTAGTTTAATGTAATTTAAGAAATAGTTAAGAACTTAACGCGTCACAAAAATTCGTCGAAGGTTGGGCCTTGCGCACGTTTTTTCATAGAATTTAATTTCATCACCTGTTGCAGCATTGACTCATATTCTAGCTACGGCCCAACGATGAACACAGCAATGCGTTGTCTTCTAGTCATACTTTTTCGAGGAAAATTCCGCCTCGAAAATAAGGGAAGACATCCTATTCTCACCGCGAGAAGTTTCTTTATTTTTTCATAGAAGATCATTCAGTCTCAACGATAAGTCGCGTCTTTCAAATCATTTCGTTTTACAAAAACGCTTCATTAGTCCTAAGCAAATGTCTATCAAATTAAACTTCGAAGTGTGTTTGTGAATTGTAAATATTGTAAATATAATTTTTTAAGAAACAAATACAATTCTTTATAACACCGCAACTTTACAACTTGGACATCCTGTATACAAATGAAAATAATTTTAAAATGTGCAATGGAAGCGTTTCTATTATAAAAAAAAATCTTAGTCAATACCTGGAATAGCAAGAAAGTTATGGAACTTTTACGGAGCTCTGGGACATCCTGTATTTGACCTTTACGAGGCTTAACTTTACGTCTATTTAAGTCGGATTGGGTATTGTTGGTGTCAACCATTCTTTTGGTTTCATCGTTCGAACTCCTTCCACATTGTTTTTTGGAGCGAGACCAAGTGGTGACTTTATTAACTTGAACGCCAGTTCTTCTAAACTAGTGACTCGACTCGATTCCTTCAGGGCACGCTGGTCCTTTAAGGCCCCGTATTGGTGCTTTTGCCCGCGAATGACAGAGTACAGTTTCTTTATGATTGCGTCAATGACTTTAGGGAAGTTTTTATGCCTCAGCGGCTGAGGTCGGCTATTACTTTAGTAACTAGAAGTTTATGAAACTCTTGCAGCTTGCATTAGCCTGTTCCTAAGAGGTGCTTGGACAGTTTTAGTTCCAATTTTTGTTATCAGCGCTTCTAGTACCTTACCGACTTTTTTATCGGCTTCTACTAAAACTTTTATATTAGCTTTTATCAATGGTTTTATGAGGGGCTTTATCGAGAACTGTTACTAGTAACTTTCACTAGAGACTTCTATCGTACGACGTTCTAGCAATACTGTGTTACTCAGGTGGGAACTATTAGTCATATTTCGACTGCGAATTTAGGCCGAATCGGTGTCGTATTTTACACGTTGTGGCAAATAACGAAAGAATTGTAATTACCGTTTCAGTATTTGTAGCTGATTTTTCGTTATGTAAACTCAAATTACTATTACTCTTACTAATTAAACTAAAATTGCAACTATTTTGTATCTAATTCAATTTTACCGTTGAATCTTGCCACCTTTCGCAAATTGTTTAGCTTTAATAGTAAGGCACACTCATATTTCACTTAAGGTGCGCCCACACGTCCTTTAGGAAGAGGGGTTGTTTATAGTTCTGAATAAACTGATGTATGTAGTTTAGCGTTTAGGAAAATGCTCTGTAAAAACCTTCCAAACATAGTAAAGATTATTTTGTATCCTGAAATTGGACGATTAAAAGGAATTTCATATTTTTCTGAAGGTGTGGATGGTATTTTTATATTTTGATCAAATTAATTCGAAGAGAAGAAGAAATGGCATTCTATGCAACATTGTCAACTGCAGATAGTTTCTGACATCTTTTAAACTACACTGATTATTTGTCGCTGTAAGAATCTAGATTTCTCCTGCTGAAAAGAAATTATTTCCTTTCTAAAAAAATAAAAAATGTGCGATTGCGATGCAAATTTAGATAAATCAACTATTATTTTTAATGAGATTTTTTCGTTATCGTTATCATAATTCCTTAAGAAAGATATAAGCGTTTGAATTACTGCTAAGCATGTTAAGATAAAGCTCGGTTTATTTTTGTTGCAACTTGAGAAACCATAAGCGCCCGGTTGCAAAATTCGTGTGTTATTGAAAATTTTGTCAGAATTAGCTTACTTTAACAAAAGAGGCTTTGTTTGAATGTTACAGTTTATTGTTGAACATTGTAACACCTCCATGCGTTTTAATTTTTTTACTGCAACATTTTGCGATTTATTTTCTAAACTTAAATAATAAACATTTTATTTTTTTCTGTACAGTATTCCGATTTCTTACAAAACCTAATCATACAATAATGATTTGTTTTCTCTAAGTATTAAATATTTTAAAAAGCTTATTATTAAATGGAGAAAGTAAATAAAATATTAAGGTTTACACTGTTCTCGTGAAGTATTTAATTTTCTTCGACTTTTTCTTTATAAAATGACTTTTGCTCATCACTGTGCTTAAAAAGTCGATTCACTGTCTGCACCGAGCTGTAAAACGAAGCAAGAGAGTCTGCTATGATGCCTCAACGTGACGTATCATATCAGTGTAGCTATAAAACCGAGTAATTGATGGTCATAAACATCGCGGTGGAAAGATGTTCCTTTGTTTATTACAAGACTCTGGCTTTTAAAGTAAGTTTGTAAATAAAAAAGGAATTAATGTATTAATATGTGTAATACAGAAGAAAAGTACAAACAAAGGTAGTTACGTTTGCAATCAAAAGCTCTGCATTCTTAATAGTATAGATTTCTTAATCTTAGTTGTGATAATAATACTTTTTTTATTTATTCTTTATTTATTTTATCACCCATCGGTACAAAAAGTACAAAATAATAATGACAGGATAATAATAACAAGAGCTAATAATAAAATAATAATAACAGCTAATAATAATAATAAAATCCTGGGGCAACCTCTAGAAATCTGCTTCGGTTTATTTTGGTGTATTGCAATCAAAACCGACTTGCAATAAATTTCTAATTTTTCAAATTTCGCTGTATTAATCTTATTAGATCGCTTTATGTAGACAACTTTTAAGTAGTAAATCCATTGATATTTGTAGTTTCTCACTCCCACACAATTTTAGGTCAAAAATTGGCCGAACGATTTCGCAATCAGGGAAAGGATCAAAAGAAATGAAAATGACTCAATTTATCTAACAACTTTCATAACAACAAACAGTTAAGAAAAGTCATAGTGTGTGCCAACCTTAGTACCAACTAAGTACGTACGCTCCTTAAAATTACAACATACAGGAAATTTTGCAAATTGACTTATAACCAAAATTTAAAATGTTAATGTCATTAATTCATGAAAACGTATGATAAAGAATATTCTTAAAAATGATGAACATTTCGGTTAATGAAACCGGTAATTTAAATACAAATTGAGGAATTTAATCATCTAATAAGAAAATGAAAATTAATACTAAATAAGATATTGTCCCTAATATTTAATCCTGTTTAAGTATCTTGCGCAGGAATGATTTTATACCTCTACATCCTATTACATTTGTAAAATGTTGGTATTCTGAAAAATTTCCTGTAATACCGTGTGTTATCCTAATTTAGTGTATAAGAAGCTGCGAACTAATTATCTTTTAGTATTGAACAATTTCTTGTGTCGGAAAGTTTTATTTAATTTCGTTGTGAAATGGAACGCAGAACACATACTATCGAAAGAGATAATCATTCCATTGTATGTATATTGTCATTGGACCAACGATACCTGTTATTATTACTGGAAACCGTAACCAATATTTATTTATTAGGCTTGCCGTCGGCCGTACTATAAAAGCAGGTCAGCCGGCTAAATGTTGTTTAGCAAAGCACGGATATTCGTACGGCCAGGGGTATTTCATTTCGTCTTAAAACTTTTCGACACCACCGTACATATCATAAATATAGGATTTCGGAGTACGAGTGGCCAACTAATTACTCTGAAAATCGTTACTTATCGAAACAAGAAGAGTTGATTGCACAACTGTAATCTTTTTTTGCAGTTTTTTGTTAGACTGAATAACACCATTACTGTAGCGGCATTAATTATCTCCGTGTCTCTCGCGTTTTTTTAAATTCTCGTCTGTTTTTAAGTTTAATGCACATTTTATGTTTAGAATTAAAAAAGAATGGAGTTTAATATGCCGTATGCTGCTATAAACGAAAATAGCACAAATAACTTGAATGTCCCACTCTCCTATAAATTTCGCTTGATTATCAGAACTGATCGTGAGTTGATAAAAACGGCGAAAAGAAAATTACAGAAGAGATCCTTTTACTTTGTTTCCAACTAGTCGAGTGACACTCGATTAGGTCGGCGTCAAATAATCAGCGGCGCTTTGTAATTACTGTCGATCGGGGGGGCTAAAAATATAATGAGCTCGCTTTATTGCTCAATCCTGAAACAAATTTCGCGAAATTGGCTTCGTTTGCACGCAACGCGTCAAACACGTAAAAATTATTCGCAGGTTTCAACGCCTTACTTAAATTGAACGACGCGGAAAGTGCCTTCATTAATGATAATGCTCAACACAGGAATAAAAAATAATAACAAGATTTAATGGAAACCTTTGAATTTAGTTAAAGTTTCTTAAGGACATTGCACCGGGTGTTTGTGAAATAAGTGCAGAAATTTAAACCTGTAATACATCACCATAAATGGGAACGATTGAACTTACATGGCCTTCACAAAAGTTTTACACATTTCGAGAAAATCGCAGTTGAAAAACGGGCAAGAAATAGTCGTACGTCTATATCTTTAAGGTAGGTCAAGGAAGGGAAATTTTGTTGGAACAAAGAACAGAAGTGCAATCGAGCAGTGACATTTGCCGAAGTCGAGAGGCCAATAAAAGCGTTGTTTTTAAGGTCGCAATAAGTTGTATTACAGCTGACTGAAAGAATTTGCTTCATTTTTTTGATTATGACACACAAGATATTAAAAAATATGCTTCAATATATGCCAAATATGCACCGATATGCAAAAAAATGAAAGTCCATTCCAATTTAATAAACTAAAACATATTTATTATTATTTTAAAATACAACATTTAGCAATATACCTACCTATTCACAAAAACAACCGGAGTAATATATTTATATACATATTATATACCTATTTATTATTATGAAAAAAATTGACAATTAGGTGTTTCTCTAAATTTTCTATTTTAAAACGATGTCGTCGTTCGTCTAGTAAATGTTTAAACGTCAAAAAAGATCGTTCAACATCGACGGAAATAATGGGCGCATATTTTAAATTGCTTACACTATGGATCGTTCGGAAAGTTCATCGTCATCAACAAATTCCCCATTCAAAATTTTAGACACTTTTGACAGAATTTTGAATCCTTCATTTTTATTCAATACTGAGTTAAGCTTTTTAAAAATTAATTCTCCAGTTCCTGTAACAGCTGATTATTCTCTGTGGCATTTGTTTGTTAAATTTACTGATTCAGTCAAAAGCAGCTCTTTTGTTTCTAATTTTAAAATTGTTTCGGCCACTACAGAAAAATTACTTGCAATAAACGCTAATTGATTTGGTATTACATTATTTTTGAATTTTTTTTTGGCTTCTTTAATAGAAGTGGATTCGTCAGAGAATTCTAAAATTAAATTCTTAATTTTTCCATAATTTTTTGAATAGAAGATTGCAGCAATTAGCCACGTACCCCACCTAGTAATTACTGATTGTGGAGGTAAACCCGGAAATGATTCTTTATACAATTGAATCCGTAATGGCGCTTAAAATTTTTTTTTACGTTGCTAATTAATTCATTTACAAGAGGGTTGGTTTCTGATTTCTTCGGCAACTCTGTTAATACCATGTGCCAAACAAGTGGTATGAATTAAATCAGGAAAAAATATTTTCAAATTTGCTGAGGCTTCACATATGTAAGGAGCAGCATCTGATAACATCAATATCACTTTTGCATGTGGCATTGGATCAGGCAGAAAAAAATTCTTAATCCTTCATGAATAAAACGAGTTACTGTACAATTGTTAGTTTTATCTAACTGCTTACAACATATTAAATAAGATTTGCCAACTTTTTCAGTGTCAAGACAACCAATTAACAGATTAGCAATATATCGACCACAAGAGTCTGTAGTTTCATCCACTTCAAAATAAAGCAAGTGGTTACCAATCGACGAACGAATTTCGGTATTTACCTCTGGGTAAATTTGGTCTACATAATTCTTCCTTAATGTACTTTAATCGGGAACATGATGTCGGGAATATTTTTGAAGAAAACATTTTAATTTCTGATTTTGCACTTTTGATAATGGAATATTGGCGCTTAGGAATGCCTCAAGCAACTCCTTGGAGAACTCTTGTTCCGCTGTCTTTTTGTCCATGTTTTTAAACGATTCAATAAGGCGACTTTGAGAACCATTTCCAGAGTTGAGTTTATTTAGTTTGTTCCGGTGTAGCAGAAATTAGAAATTTCTTCTCACATGACACCTTAAAATAAAAAGAAAACATTATTTTACAAATTATGTTACAGACATTAAAAAATTTTAGATAAATTTAAGAATCAAGTTTTTAGAAAAACATTTACAAAAAACTATTATATCCATACGAACTACTTGTTAAAATGAAGCAGCAGATAAGATAACTGAAATATTAAAAAAGAAAAAAAAATTGTCGTGATTTCATCGCCTGTGAATAATTATTGACACTTTTCCTAGGTCAGGTAAAATTTAACTACAACTACTTATTTGTAGACGTTTTGTTAAAAAAAAAAACAAAATTAATTCATCTAAATATTGGTAGACGTACTTACATTTTTTCCGCATGCTCTACAAAATACTTTATTTTGTGAAGCTTGGTCATCGTTGAACACCAATTCGGGATAATTTTTTATCCACGAGTACACTAAACTTTGTATTTTCGGCATATTGAACTGCACGCGATGAACGAAAGAGAACAAATAAATTGGTTTTGCCACAAGCAAGCTATTTTAAAAACCCAGTAATTAAGCCTTTCTCAGAGATCTGTACTCTTCAGATCACATCCTTTTAAACAATTTCTCGAAAATTCATTAGCAGACAAATACTAACCCGACTGGAAAAATCTTAGGCATTATAGGCGAATTTAAGAAGGAAATACTCAGCAGGATACAAATTCTTTTTAACTTGAACTTAAATTTTTAATCGGAAATTTGTGATTTGAAGAAAATATGCACAAACATGCCATATTTCCTAAAATATGCACGAAGTTGCCAAAATATGCATTTTTTAACTGGCTTCTTTTAATCAAAAAACATTAGGTATGCATAGAAAACTTAAAATTTTGTTGACATTAATCTTAATAACAAATATGCATTTTGCATATAATCCGAGCCATACTTATTAAAATGCCGCAATTCACGAACGGCGAGAGAACAGCATTTCAGAGGAGTGTATTCATAATGCTATCGACAGTATTTGCACTAATCCTGACATGCACCCGAACACAAGAATCACTGTTTCGCCGAGCTCGTTTGTGCGTCGCTAATGATGGACACCACGTCGAACAATTGTTATAAACGTTTCTAAATGTGATAATAGTGAACGTTATTATTAAATTAACAATAAAAGAACCATTCCTCTTGTATCACCTATCCGTGGACACACTGTAAATTATAGACCACATAGTGTTCCCATTTTAAAACGGTATATGTAACCCAATTGTAGAAATTGACCCAAATCTACAAGAAACAGGATAGTGTGAACTTGCCTTAAAAGCGTAATTTGGATGAAAGCGACTTTTCGTGACAGAACATTAAGAATTCAAAGGGCCATTAAGTGCTCGTTCGGAAAACAATACTTCTGCAGTGCATTGGTCTGCGTCGAAGACATGCATTAAGTAAACGGCGGGCGTCTCGACCCAAGGATTAAATGTCCGGCGTCGTTTCGAAAGTTCGGCGATCCATCAGAAAACTAAATCATTCTCGTATGTACATATACATTACGCTCTCCGTTTTCTGTTTTACGTGTTCATCCGTCACTGTCCGAGCTTTTTAAAGACATGATCTCTTCGCTTTAGTCATTGCATGCTTTAAAATTCGGAGAAAAACGAAAAAATCCGTAATCAACAACGGCTATTGTACCACTATGTTCATTAAGAGATATTATAAAACTAAAAATTCAGTTAGGAAGAAGTTTAGTTGACTGCACGAAATTGATATACGTGCACTTTTGTGTTTGTGTGAAACATGAGAACATGAGAGCCACGCCATAAACACATTAGCGTGTGTACATAAAGGTAGTAGGTAAATGCAACTTGCAGGTGATTAATTGGTTAGATAACTTACTTTAGCAGCTTTGTGAAAAAGGTTTATGGTTTACAAGTACTCGATTTTTTCTTCAAGTTGAAATAAAAATACAGGGTCTTTATAATTGACTGTACCTCACGTGATCAAGTTCTGCCTGAAAGTTAGACAACCAACAAAACACCTAATTGGTGTAACGTGTTTTCAATTAAAAATCTTCTCGGAGAATGCCATGAAAAGACAAAGACAGAAAAAGCTTAGCTGAGAATGCAAACCAAAGATAAAATGTAAACGTATTGTTTATATATATTCTCATCTGACAGATCGCATTTCGTCATTGTCGTAAAAACTTGTAATATTTTTAATTGGTATATAAAAGTAAATCTAAATTTAATTTCTGTTACTAATATCACTCGTAAAGTGGTTTTCATGATAGAGCAGAAATCGTTTATGGTGCAATTTTATTTGTGTGATGGAAGTAAGGTTAACGTCAGTCTTTTTCATGACTTACTAGGAAAGTTTTTTTTTATTTGAAAACTCTTTAGAACTGCCGCAGCAGGGCCAACTGACGTTCAAAATCGTGAAAAAAATCGCATCAAATTTTATTTATGATTGCATTAATTGCTATAAGTTCTTAAGATCCTATGCGATTTTTTTTACTTTGAACCTGGCTCACCTAAACTTGAGTTTAAACCGCCTTTGTACAGCTGGTCCTCAATGTTAGTTGCTATTTTTCCATAGTAACGTCAGTTAAGAGTTTTTTGAATTTTATAGAATTGTAAGGTGTGTAACGACCGCGGGTTGTTTCTCTAATAAATTTAGGGGTGGGCAGCCTGAATATTCACCGAAACTCTTTTACCCCGATGATCAACAACGACACCATCCCCGTTTTATTGATAACCCACCCTGGTCCTTTCACCCATAAGCCACCGTTGACAGCGATTTTCTTGTTTGGTAGCAAATTCGAGATGATATAGCTAAATATGCTTTCGAAAAGGAGTTTTCCTCGAGAAGTCGAAACAGGGCCCTTGTTTGCCTGGAGACTGTCAAATTCTTCTGTCTCGTTGTCTCTCTCCTTAGTTTTTCTCTCGAATTCTTATGGAAGGTACTGTACTGTTACGAATTCGGGTGTTCACAAATTATAGTCGTTGAATTTTAGAAAATTTTAATAACAGACCATCGCTGTACGCAATTAAAATCACAATAGTAATGAGCTGCAACACTTGTCTATTAAATAAAACTTCTATAGAATGCTCTTTCTACTATTCGAGGTATGACCACTGCGCTTGCTAACTTATAATTGCTCAACTGGCGGGCCGGCACGAGCTCTTATAGTAGATCCCAGTTTTCTGGAATTTTGCTAGAATAATTTTGAATCAACGAGAAATTGCGATAACATTCTGTGACGCAAGATGGGGTGACTCGTACTAAAAATAGATTTATTTGCACGTTGCACGTCGCTACTGTAACAGTACTTAAAATTAATACAACGAAAGAGAATAGTAATTTTAACAAATATATTATAAGAAAAGAATAAAAAGACAAAAGACAACTATAACGAAATAACAGCCAATAACTTGTAAATATTTTACAAAATAAATCTTTTTTTCTTATTATTGCAAAAACGTTGAATATAAAGAAATGAAACTCTAAAAGATATGTACTCCTATAATAATAACATAAAAGAGAGAGAGATAGAGATCGATCTATCGATAGTAATGATTAGTTTTTTAAGCAGTATTGATTAGCACTCATCAACCGAGTAGGATTTTCTTCTCGTAATCCGTTACTTTTAGGTCACAATGATTTTATATAAAAACGTGATAACACTATGGTTTGGAACGGTTTAGGTACACTTCGCGGGAACGTGTTTGCTGTACGTTCCCGAGTAACAAACATGGACAAATATTACTGAATTTAATTAAAAGAAAATTCAATCTGGAGTTCAATTTAGAATCGCCCGGAACAAGATAAGTTAGTGCTTTTTCCTAAAGCTATTAGAGTCACTTCCATTTCCATCACTTCCTTGCTACACCACCCTGCTAATCAAATATTAATTGTTTTTATCCTACAAGACTCCGCCTTCCACCGAGATGTTTTTAAAACACATATCTCTGCCCGCTAGGTGGCGCAGTGATGGAGTTGTTTTCTCAAAGCTTCCCATGCGCTTGTGGTGCTCTATTGAGATTTGCAATGTTATCTTTTCACATACTCGTCAGAAAATGAAACATAAAGATTTGACTTTATATCGTATTTCATTAAATGCGCGAAGCTTAAGAAAAACATATTACTTCTTGGGGAAAGAAACTGTCGTTGGAATTCTCACCGTAGCTTATGATTTACTTAAGAGACAAAATGAAATTAAATGTTTTTCTTTTATGCCTATTGGAATTTCGATTCCTTACAGGTGATGGTTTGATATGTCGTGTCGTGGGTCAAGTGGGAAACGATACAAGATTAACTAAAGATCCGATATAATTTCTTCATTTTAAGAGTCAGCATTAAGAAAAAAAATGCAGTATTTCTTCTTTTCAATAAATTAAAGTCTTGTTCTTTCATTTTTAAGTCAAGCAAGTAGAATTACTTACGCAGGGGCAGTTAGGAGATATTCAATCCGAAGGAGCAACAAAATTCATTTATCTGGAAGTAAGGATGACGAACAGTTGTGAAGAATGTAAAGAGGTAGAGAGGCAAAGTCAAATAAAGCAAATCTGCCGGAGCCATTAATTGCTTCACATCAACAAAATAGCAACCAAGAGAAACAAATTTAAGAATTTACAAAACTGCAATTTGGCATCAGTTCATCCATTCATTTATATACCTATTTAAGTATAGTTTTTTTTTCTCCGGTTTTTATAAAAATGAACATGATTTTGGCCATTTCGTTAACTGTCAAGAATGTCTAAGAATTCATACTTTTGTGTACTAAAAAAGTTGTTAAATAGTCCGTTTCTGAAATAAGAAAAGCTTTTCATGTCGAAATGCGACTAAACTTGGACAATTCATAAGATTTTTCGAAAGAAAGAAAGACAAAAACCGCTTAAGTTACAAATTGCAAGGCATGTTAAGATAAGGCAACTTGGTTTCAGTTTTGTTCGCTTTTACCGTGCGAAAGCAGAGTGCGCCCAGTCCGGAGAAAATGAATGGAAAGTGAACGGTCCGGGGTATCTGCGCTTTACAGAAAATGGTAAATAGAGGTTGGAAGGCTGCGACATTTGACGGGGAGTAGTTTTTGAAAAAAAAGAGTTTCGCGCGCCATTCAAACCGTTGCGTTAGTCCGGATGTCCAGAGTTTTGTCGTCATGGTCAATCGAGGGTATCGAGTTAAGGGAGCAAATAAGTAATGGCTACTTATTTGCTCCCTTAAAAGATTCAAATTAGTCCTTGGTGTAATTTGGCTATTTGGAAAACGTGTTTATTTCTTCATGGTTATTTTCCTGAGATTGTTATTATTTTTGCTTTAATATGTTCAATTAATTTTCTTCTCCAATTTTGTTGTCGATTGTTAAGTGAAATTAAATGTTTCGCATCCCTACGTCTTTCGCAAATATATATGATTGTCTTTTGTTTTTGTTTTGCTTTTGTAAAATTTACCATAGTCATTTGTTTCGTTATCGTTGATTTTACTTTTCCAATGCCCTTCCATTCTTTCTTGTTTTCTTCTATGTCATTTACGTTTTCTGAAATTAAATGATCAAAACTTTTTCGAATTCTCCGTTATTTCGGGAATATTACGATCGTCATTAATCCTGTTTTCCTGCTTTCTCCTTACATTCTCTACATCTGCTTTCGTTTTGATTGTGTTTTCCTAGTTGTCGAAAACTCCTTGTTTTTGTTTGTTTGTCATCTTTCAGAAATGAAGAAATTTCTTTTTAGTTTCCTGTGTTTCCTTTCATTTAATTGTATTGTTGTTTTGTCTTCCAATTTTTATTTCTTTGTTAATTTCATGTTTCCATTATGTCTTTAATATTTATTTGGGAATTTTAGTTGTTTTTGCCATTTCAATTGGGTTTCTCGCTCAAACGTCAAAATCGCTCTTAATTTTTTTCCATGATTTTAATTTTTAACATTTTTTTTAGAAATAATAATAATAAGTAATCAGAAACTTGTCTTTAATATTTTGCTTTTTCTTTTACTTTTGACTTTATTTAATAAAATAAATATTTATAAAAGTACGATTTTTTCGAGACGATCAATTTTCTCAAAAGACGTCAATTTCGTCTAATTTTTGCCCTTTCCAGAAACTATTTTTAATTCAACAGGGTGTTTGTAAAAAGCCGGGCGAATGTAAATTCTTTTTTAGTGGTACCTTACCTCCCCCCCGCCCCCCAATCAGACAAAATTGACGAGTTGGAGCGTTTTTATATTAATCGTTTCGAAAATATCGAATTTATCTGCTACTTAGTTTCCACGCTGTATAATTAATTGAACAACCTTCGTCTTTTCTTTTATTCGATTTCATTTAATTTATCTTTATTTTTTAGTTTACCTCTCATTCGATACGATTTAATTTTTTAATTATTAATTGATGTCTTTTGTTTTTATTTTTTTTTAATTTACTCGATTTCAGTTTATTTCACATTTAAAAACGGCCATTTTTGTTTTATGCGATTTGATTTTATTTATTTTTTTTCATCTTTATGTTATAGTTACTTTTCTTATTTCATAGTCATATTTATAGTATTTAATAGTCATATTTTTATTTCACTACATATTTTAAAAGTTTAAACATGTCAAATAACTTACTTACTTGAAATTATTTTACCTTCGTTTTTAAATTTATTTACTATTTTCTGCTTCTAATAATGCAAAGAAGATAAATTTTTTCCCTTACCTCCAGGGACCGGCGAAAATTTCTTGCCCGGGGCTTTGCAACTATTAAGGCCGCTTCTGGCGAAAATGCAAAGTCGGCAAACACTTCGCACGGATTTGGTAATGAGTTCGGAGTGTTTTTGCAACTACGCAGCATTATTGTACAGTTGTTTTTATTTCAAAACTATAATCAGACCCCGTTAAGCGAGCGTACATCGACAAATTTTTGTATAGGTACGTAAGCAATATGACGTAATGCTCTGGAGTAATGAATTGTGCACGCTGTTAATAACATTGTGATAAACCCCAGACACGGTCAGTTGTATATTTGATACAGGGTTTTCAAAAATGATGAGTCTCACGTGACCAAATTATTTCCCTTTCTAGAATTTTTTTCCGGAGATTAGCGATACTGTAAAAGTTCGTGTAAAAGAATCTAACATAAACATGATTTGTAGAATTATTTAAGGTTACACTTACACGACTAATTTTTTTATGAAAAAAACTATTATGCCACTGTTTATCCGGTTATTGTAACTGTTTTATTTAAGTATTACCAGAAGTGTAAGTTTGGTTGCCTAACTTGCAAAATCACGTGGTACTCAAATATTCTTGATAATCCTGTATATCACTTATACCACAGACCTTCTTTGAATTGCTGTATGAATTACGAAATTTCCGACTCGAATTATTTTAGGTGACCATTACATTATTACCTATCTGTAAAATTCAAACAACAGAATTTTTGTTGATCATTCTTCTTCAAGTGTTCAGTACAATCAGAAATGTAGCTAATGCTGAGCGAAAAATCCGCGAATGTTGCGCTTTATTTAGCTACAAAAGAACGAGGATCGGGGAGGAGGGGGGGGGGGCAATTATTCGACGCAGAAAAAACGACGCAATTACGCTGATTGATTTTTCAAATTTACGGAACCGGTCCGCACCTGCTTTCACGTACAATCTATTACCTAAACACGTATGGTAAAATTTGATTACGAAACGGCGTTAATCAAGGGGGTAACTGTTAATTACTGACGTTAATTACAAACTAAGGCAAAAATGATTTAAAAGGAAAAACGCTTTGCCATGCGACGCTTTATAACAGAGAGAGATAATGAAGTACGAGATTATTTTTGAAATAATCGGAACTGATGAAGGATTGTGAATGGACAAAGGGTTGAAATTCCGACTCTTTGATACGTAACGTTAGTTTCAAGTTTGTTAAATCTTTTGAAGTCCATTTTTTACATTAGTACGAGGCTTTCTTATTCAACAGAAACTAGTGATGGGACGAAACTTGATTTTAAGCGTGGAGTAACGAAAAGTATCAAGGTATAATGCGGAAGGGTTACGTGAACAGACAATTTGAAGAAGAATTAAAAGTAACAAAAATGTTATAAGTACAGCTGGGATTATAGGCAAATTGCATATTTACTTCTGTGGCGTATATGAGCAAAAATCTGCCTTTTCGGGGCAAATCAAACAATTTTGAATCAAATGAAGTAATTTAATAAATGCATATCTTGCATATTTTCGACATCCTGAGCATATTTTGTGAAAAAATGCATATCACTGCATATTTCTGCAATTTTTCAGGTATTTTTTTATTACTAATTTTCTGGTTGAAACATTAGAAGTCTGTTAAATTCACGACACTATCTGATGAAATACAGGGTGTTCTTTTACTGTGTGCAAATAAAAAACCTCAGTATAAGTACATGAAATGCTACTTATTGTGCGTATTTTCCGGTGGTTATCGCATTATAGCCAAAAAATTTTCTAGGTTCCACTTGTTTGGAACTGTTGATATGTGCGAGAGAGAAATACTTGCAAGGTCGCAACGCCTTCCTACACACTGACCCGCGCAGTTTCGCAGTCAAACCCATTTCGTAGCGTTTCGTAATAATAATCACCGATATCGTTTATTAATGATTTTATTTAAAATTTTAATTCACTGAGCAAAGGAATACGTTTTACAATATCAACTATCGATGAATAAGTTTAAAATTTATGCACCGATTAGGCAAGCGCGTTAAAAGTGTTCTTCCTTCCACTTTTACGTAAATAAACTTTTACTCTAATCTCTCTGCTAGCTATGAAAGTAGTACTACTTACTAGTGATGCGACGAGTCGAGTAGACTCGTTGTCAGACTGGATTTCCAAAGGTACTCGCTCTACTCGATTCACTTCACAGTGCTTCCTCGTTAATGGTTTTTCTCGTTAATGGTTAACAATTGAATGAATACAGAGTTTCGTTTCGTTTCCTTGATATCGGCGGCGGCGGTGGCAACTTGGCGACGGTCAACGGATTCGTTTACATTCAGAAGTGCCGAAGCAAACGGCAAGTCTGTCGACAGTCGATGCGTCAGGGAAAACATACTTACTTCAGTGTTATTTTATTCTTGTATAACGTGAAGTAAAGGCACAAATAAATGTGTTTTCGTTCTGAATTGCTGAAGAACTTTCTCAGAACTGCTGTTTTTTGTTAGCCGTTGAAACCGACAGGAAGCAGAACGCTGTCAGCAGCTCTGAGGAAGTTCTCTTGCAATGAAGAACGAAACCTCGGCACAGGAAGATATCGTGATACGGTTCCAAATGGAAGCCGATTCAATAACTCATTTGAATTTCTGAACGTCGGTTCCAAATGGAAGCCTTTGGGTTGACGATCGTTATTTGTTTTATTTTTTTAAAATAAATTCTGGTTTCAATTATAATATAAGTTTCTAAAATTTATATTTTACATATTTTGAAATAAATCTCTAATAATAAAGTGTGTAGATACCGTTAAAAATATAAACAAAAACACTGCACCTTCAAATTTTTAACTATAGACTTTACCATGAGTAAAACAAGTTGAGTCGTGTGACTACTCATGCTTCCGGGTTTAGTTAAATGTTCGAATCTTTTGATTTAGAATCGAGTCGAAACTCGCTCCTGTTATAAAAATACTCAAATTTATTATATTCTTTAAAACAATTCGAGTTTATTCAGGTACTCGAGTACTTTTGACTTGGACTTTTGACTCGAGTAGACTTGAGTACTCGAGTATTTTCATCCGGATTCGAGTCTCTCGATTCGAGTCAAAACTCGATTCTTTTATAAAAGTATTCGAGTCGACTCGATTCTTAAAAACACCGACTCGTCGCATCACTACTACTTACGGTCCATGGAAAAAAAGTAAGTTTTTATATGTCTATTAGAAATAATATGGAATGAGAAATTACAATTTGTTTTTACCTAGCTTTTAATTTGTTCGGCAATTACGAACCGCAGCTTCTTGAATTGCACTAGATTTTAATTTAAAAATATTTAAACTTGTAATTACTTGCAGTGAAGTTAATTTAAATTGTAAACGTTTTGATCGATCAGCTATGATCGGAGCGGCTGGGTTACGTCAATCATGGTCAAGAGCAAGTAACGCATTGACCCTGGCCTACTTCGGCTGCGAGTCCTAATTGAAGCGGCGGCCACGTTCCACTTTTAGCTATACCAGCAGTTCTCAAACGGTTTAGTGAAAATCTGCTACTGCATGTTTCTCGAAAACTATTAAATTTGTATTAAGAATATATGAGTTCAATGTTGCCATTTATGGTGATATATTACAGGTTTAAATATTTGCACACAGTAAAGGAACAGCCTATATATTGGCAACTAATTTGGACTATAAGCAATAAACCTAGCAATGAAACATAAGTTTACCAAATTTAATGATTTTCGTGATAAATTTGTTCATAGGCTTTTCCATATTCCCAATAATTTGTGCGCCCAGTTTTCGAGTTCGCGGCTAATATAAAATAATTTCACTTACTATTATTCATTGGTTATCGTTTTTCGGTATCCAATCAAACTTTATTTTTCTGAGAAAGAAACAGCTAAGTCGGTCAATACAAAATTTTAAATTTACGTGATCGTGGAGGGCGAAACAAATACTTTTAATAGAACTGTTTTATGTTATACTGTCGCCACCAAATAAAAAAAAGTGTAAAATGGAAAAGAATTTTAAAAGTTGAGTATAATATGAAATTGAAGTCGGAATCTTGTCCGATGAAAATTGTATGTTTTGATATGTTTTGTGCGATTTCCACATCATCCTGTTTATACAGGCTGTCTCTAAAAATTGCGTATTCTTCTTTAAAGTTCTTGAAGACAAAGTTAATTTTTCTTATAACAAAGAAACGCCTTAACCGACTTGGATGAAATCTGGTATGAGGTTCTACAAGAAGGTAAGTCACATTCACAGGTGGTTTTAGTTACTTTCAGTTAACCGATAGTGTGAGAAACAGGGTTGCTATAACACATATTTTGCTATAACTTTTTTGAGGTTAGGAATATTTAGAGACACTCAGTATATTAAAAGCAATTTTCACGTAATCTTAAAGTACCTAATCTTGCATTCTTTTAAAACACCTTTCAGAATTTAAGTGTTTTAAAATTGATAGTCTTGAAATAATTTAGGAAATAGTATCATTCAATGATAGTCTAAAAATGTTAGAGTTGTTAGCTGGTGTTGTACGAAACGAATGGGTAAATTATTTTTAAATTGATCTAAATCATGTAAAATAAAAAACAAAACTTTTATCTCTGTCATTTAATAAATAAATTCATAGACTTTTTTTTTGTTTTATTTATAAGTGACCAAGCGTCTATGCACATCTATTAGTGTTGGACCATTCGTGAACGAGTCGCTCACGAGAGCTGACTCTTTCAAATGAATGGTCATTCACTCACTCTTAAAAAATGAATGATCATTCATGAATGGTACACACAAATGTGTCATAAATAATGAATGACTCATTCACGAATGAATGATGAATGATATATTCAATATTCACGAGAGCCCGTCTGACTATTTTGTTCACTCACAGTTAAATAAATATTTTATACATAAATTATTTTTTATAAGTTTGTAGATACATTGTTTAATAAAAATGAATGCAAGGATTATAAAAAATAAATAAAAATCAAATTCTTTTTACAAAGTGTACATAGTACATGTAAGTATTTACAAATTCTCATGAAGAAATATCATTTGTTGCATCTTTTTTCCCGAAAGACCATGATCATTGAGATCATTTGCGTTCACTAGAGCTGGCTCTCTCGATTGAATGGTCATTCATACACAAATGAGCCATTTGTGTATCGAGGCCTGGTCATTCAATCGACAGAGGCAGCTCTTGTGAACACAAATGATCATTTACTCAAAAGAGCTGGCCCTCGTGCATGATGATGAATGATCATTCACCATTAAGATAGCAACATCATTCATCATCACGCACGAGGGCCAGCTCTTTTGAGTAAATGATCATTTGCGTTCACTAGAGCTGGCTCTCTCGATTGAATGATCATTCATACACAAATGAGTCATTTGTGTATCGAGGCCTGGTCATTCAATCGACAGAGCCAGCTCTGGTGAACACAAATGATCATTTACTCAAAAGAGCTGGCCCTCATGCATGATGATGAATGATAATTCACTCGAAGGAGCCTGCTGTTGCTATCTTAATGGTGAATGATCATTCATCCAAAAGAGCCAGCTCTCGTGAATGATGAATGGTGAGTCGAATGGTGAATGAGCTCACCGGGGAAATGAACGCTCATTCATGAACGACCATACATGAATGACTGTTTCCGGTGAATGGTGAATGACCTCAGCAAAACGAATGGTTTTTTCCATCACTAATATCTTTGCACTGTGTATATATTAAGGCATATTTTAGACAAAAAGCTTGCATATACACGCGCATATTTTCATTATTTCGGCTTGCATATAATCCCAACTCTAGCTATAAGTTATTTTACTAATAAAGCATCGAATTTACAGGATATTTTAATTCATTCTTCAGACGAATTTTTGACAATATAAAGAGTAAAGTTGGGGTTTCCTCCATGTTCTCCTGTCGCCAAGGATTGCAGCCGTGCATTATCTAAGAAAACTCATTTATACTGATGGATGTGTCATCTACTGGTTGTCAAAAATCGGTCGCAGTCGCTGGCGATCAGCGAACGTGGAGGTAAACTGGGCTTAAGCGGTCAAGTGAACAAGACACGCATCGATTTTCTTGCTTGTTATGGATATACTGGGTGATTCAAAATAAGTTTCCGAGCCGTTGACCACAGGTAGTACACAGAAAAAGAAAACATAAAGCCTATATGCATAGGGACTCTAATATCCATAGTTTTGAGATAAAATGCATTGAAGATTCAGATGTAAATTGGTTGATGGGCACTAGTGCAGCTGTATTGTGATGAGAACAATGAACTCGCGTGGAATAGAACGAAACACTAGCGTTTACCTTGAAATTAAACTGTAAAACGTTTTCATTTATGGCTTTCTGCGGAAAAAAAATTATAATACGCAATTCATTGCATGGCCTTAGCGAACACGCTCCCTGGCAGTTCGGACAATTATTCTGAATCACCCCGTATGCATCGCGTATTTATATTTTTATAATGATGAGAAGAGAGAAAATCAAGAGATTTATTATTAGTATTTGAGCTGTAAGTTCTCTGTTCACCTGAAAGTTGTTCTAAAAGTTGATACACTCATTCGTTAAGTTCTCGTAGTTTTATGCGGCTCTTAACTTTAATATTGTACACTGTGGATGTGTTTAGAGTGTTTATATTTCTCTTCTACATAATACCTAGACTTCGAACTCGAACTTTCTCTAAAACATACACAACGAACTCCTGAAATACGTAATAAGAAAAGTTCGTAAGCGTGCGGACTTATTCGTTTTGGCCTGAAACCGAATAACTTTCGGTCACGGCCCGCCCTTAAACTTGTAGTTTATTATCGCCTCCTTTCCGAAAACACATCTGCCCTGAGAGATCGCTCTTTTCTCGCGCGCAGCTTTCAGCAGATTTCAGCTTTTAATATTCATACTCTTTAATACTAAACAAAGCGTTCCGCTCGGTTTCGCCTGATTATTAACGAAGAACAGATGGATGATAATTGTGCCTCCGCTTATCTGGCCCAGATTCTCTTTCTGGGTTGGGGTCTTGAGGGAGAGGAGAAGCTTCGTTTTATGCAGACAAAGAATGAAGAACAATTTCCGAAAATTAATTTTCGTCTGTGCGTGAGGAATGTAAAATTTGTTAATAGTAGCTGTGATATGTACGTTGATAAATCGACTTAAATACACATTTGCTTAATATAACGACGACAACGTTTTTCCATTTGATTGGACACAAATGGACACTGAAACTTTAATTTAGATTGACAACGGGAACTGTTTGATGACGGCAGGACATTGATTTTAACTGTCCAATAATATGGTTGATACGTGTACAAACTAGGAAAGCAATTACTGACAAAGTTTCACAATTAACAATAATGTTCTATTAAAACGCTATTTTGTAAGAATGAGTATCGTAGGGTTGTTCTTTTACTTTTAGAAATTAAATGAATGTTGGAGTTAAGTTTCTAATTTTTTCATTTTGATAAAACTGATAAAAATCGTTTTAGTTTGAATAAGGTTCATTGAAATCTATTGTTGAGAAGTTGATTTATTTATAATGTGATATTGTACATGCATGTGACATGTTTACAATGCTTTTGATTTATTCAAGAAGGATTGTTCTATTTTAGTTTTGGGGGAAAAGTGCTGACGCTTTATGTAACTCACTTGACGTTTTACTGAAAATTTAACATCGTGTCTTGCGAGCTTTCCATCTTTATCACAGTTATAAGTATAGTTGAATGTAGAATTTACCAAGAATTCACGCGCTTCTTACTTAGAATAGTTTAATTATTGATAATAAATAAGTTATCATTATGATTAATCTATATTAATCTTAATAGTGCTATGAGGTCTAGGCAGCCAACTAACTTTACATCTTCATTATGATGTTTTCAATATGTGTTAATCTTATCCAAGTTTGCAAAATACGTGCAAAATTTTTAACCGCAGTACACCGACAGCGCCAAACAACGCGAAAAAGATACAAAAAAAATCGTATAACAGAAAGAAAATTCCTTTATCCGTCCCTTATTCGTCGCTCATGAAATAATTTACGGAACTTGCTTCTCTGATCGTAGACAGTAAACACCGCGGGAATCACTAAGGGCAACTTGTTTAAAAGAAAGTTAACCAGTATGTCAGATAACAAAGAGATCACATGCAGATCACGGTAACAAAAGATCAAACGTAAAATCACTTCTTCAACGCGTAGTCAAATCATAGTTAGTTGACTAAAGCTTTACTAGAGATTGGCAACAAGCTTTACTAGAGATTGGCAACAATGAAGCGCCAAATTTGCATAAAAGAGAGATGATTAAATCATTATCTGGGACCATTAGAAGAAATCATTGTACCAAACATTATTATTTTGAATCGTAGCTATTTCAAGCACCAGAAATTAACCGAATTTAAATTTTTGAAATATTTACTAAGACGCGGGGTGTTTTAGGCCCGGTTTTTCAATCACAGGTTAACCCTAACTCTCGGTTTATTTCCATGGTAATAAGTACGAAGACAATTCTTTCCGTCGCAATAAACTAAAGGTTAACGTTAATTTAAAGTTAACTTCTGACTGAAAAATCGGCCCTTAGTTTTGTTTTTATTTTGACTGTTTACTTTGAAAGGTACAAACTGTACAAACTTTAAGCCTAGTACTTATTTAAACCTGGGGTTTATTTATAAAAAGCTTTGAATAATATTATGCCATTAAATAGATTTTAGAGCTTCTCCTTACTTTGGTGTTGGTTCTTTGGTGATTTGTGGGTTAATAAAGTGTATAATATTTAAAAGAAGAACATTTAAAGTAAATACAGCATATGCAGGAAAACATGAGAAATACTTCGAAGAATGTAACATCAGCATTAAATTTATGCAAAAGAAATATCTGCTAGAAATCAACTCATGTTCAAGTTCAAAAAATAGAAACAAATGTAATTATGAAAATAATATAATTTGTTAATAAAATATGTTTTACAATCTGTGGCTGTGGCTATTAGTTTAACAAATTTTGGAACAATTGATTTATTACAGTTTGCCTTCCAATATGGTCAAAAATAAAATTAAGTTCATAATTATCTTGAATAACAAGATCCTGTACGATGGCTGCTGCAATTTCTTATTTAATGTGATCATTTGTATCTTCCGGAAAACCATCCCGCTTTTGTATGCAATATTATGAAGTATAGCACAAGCAATTATAATGGGTTGTACTTTGTTCAACTTTAGCCTCATACTATACGCTAATATAGGGAACCTTCGTTTTAAGTCTTATCTCTCAATTGAGTATTGAGTAAAAAATAATTAAATAAAAATAGACATACAGGATGTTATCGAATAAAGTGACAATAATTATACCTCGTATAGACCACATTAAAGTATTACAATTTAACCTAATTCATCTACATACAAAACTCTTTCGTTCCTGAGGTATAATATAATATAATGAGTTATAAATGAGGTATAATATAAAAGAGGTAACTTGAAAAGAATATTTTCTCAAATATATCTGGAACGGTTTGAGGTAGATCGTTGAAATTTGACATGTAGTATAAGTGAAATATAGGGATGGATATATCATATGGAAAATTGAGCGTTATTCACCAGTGGCGTAGATTTGGGGAAATAGGTTATTATTTTAGTAAATAAGTTACTTTTGTCACTTTTTAAAGACTACTGAAACAAAAATTGAAATGTACGAATAAAATGAACTAAGTTCCATCTTCGTCAGATTAACCGAAAATCGAAAATCGAGAAAAACTATTTTTGACACATTTGATTTTTGATGAAATTTGATATAACTGTTTATCTAATGCATTAATGAATAGTTCCCCTGCAAGCCGACCATGCTGGTTGTCGAGGCATAATGAAAATTTTGAAAAAAATTGTTACAATTCGTTTTTCATTGCAGTGGATCCGACAAGCATCCTTTATACAGCTGTTTCAGCCTTCTTTAGGGCTTCATTAGCAGAAGCGCAGCTCGAGCGTTCCACCGCAAACCAAAACGACTTGTCCAAGGATATTCGCAAATGCGATGTCAGGTCAAAAAGCGATCGTAGGATGTCGCTATTTAAGCTATTCATTACTATTACATAGCATTTGCGAATATCCTTGGACAAGTCGCTTTGCTTTAGAGTGGAATTTTCGAGCTACGCTTCTGCCGATGAAGCCCCAAATAGGACTGAAACTGCAGTACAGAGGATGCTCGAGGCATCCACTGCAATCAAAAACGATTTGTAACAATTTTTTTAATACATTAATGTTAGTGCTTGTCTTTTTACTATTCTAATAAGCTTAAAACAAGAAATATTGGGAAAATGGCCATTAATTTATTTAAAACTAAACACAAAAGAGAGACGCAAAACATTCGGATATAAATAACTAAATTACTTTTCACTTTTTTTTTCACACTCAAATGATAAATTCATATTAATTATTGCGTTTAACGGTAAATTTCCAATTTTATAGAAAATGTCGCTTACGTCGGCGTTGTTTTGCATTGAACGAACGTATATCGGGATAGGTAGGCTAAATGTTTATTGCGAATCGATTGGTTCTTTCAAAGAAACCAACCAATCAAAAAAAGTCAGCAAGAAATATTTTGCGTATCCAGAACTAAGCTTAAGTGTGGACATGCGATAATGTATAGAAACAGTTTCGATACTAGGCCTTATGTTAATTCACTGATCAACAGTAAGACACATTTAATCTCTTGGTAATTATCTGTTATACAAGTCGCCCTAATATGCTAGACACACTCGTTGAATATCAACTGTGTGAAGGATCACATTCAAACAAACGTTCACTATTAGACATTTATGGCCGGTTGCACCACACACTTAAATCGAGCTTAAATTTAAGTACTGCTTAAATGTGACATTTGAGGTTACAAAACATTTAGTAAATCACATTCTAAGCGGTGCTTCAAGTTAAACTGACCTTAAGTGTTTGGTGCAACTGGCCATTAGAAATGTTTATAACAATTGTTCGACGTGGTCTCCATCATTAGCGACACATAAACGAGCTCAGCGAAAAAGTAATGCTTGTGTTCGTGCGCATGTCAGGATTAGCGCAAATACTGTCAAAAAACTTGTCAAATCCTTACCTTTTCTTTTCGACATTTAATGGAATTATTCCAAATAATACGTATTAAAAAAAATCAATTCTGGATACAATATACGCAGTTGCATCAGAGCATGTAACTTTTATTCTTTGTGATCAAGTATAGTGCGAGGCCATTCAAGATGTTATACTACATTATTGTATAGGATGCTTGCAAAATAAGTGCAAAATTTTTAACCACAGTACGCCGACAGCACAAAAAACACGAGAAAAACACACAAAAAATTCGTATAACAAAAAAAAATTACTTTATCCGTCCCTTATTCGGTGCATTTAACGGCATTATGAATACACTCCTCTGAAATGCTGCTCTCTCGCCGTTCGTGAATTACAGCATTTTAATAAGTAATAATATTATGCAGATAGTAATCATATCTAGCTTTAACTCGTTCGATCACTTTTCACAAACTAAACTATTGATCCCAAAGAATACCAAGCAATAAATTATGTGTCATAATCATGAAAAATGCAGTAAATTCTTTCGCTCAGCTGTAATACGACTTATTGCGACGTTAAAAACAACGTTTTTATTGGCCTCTCAACTTCGGCAAATTACACTTCTGTTTTCTGTTCAAATAAAATTCCCTTTTCTTGACCTACCACAAAGACTTTCTTGCCTACCTACCACAAATACTTTCTTGCTCGATTTTCAACTGTGATTTTCTCGAAAAGTTTTGTTAAGGACATGTAAGTTCTATCCTTTCCATTTACGGTGATGTATTATAGGTTTAAATTTCTGCACTTATTTCACAAACACCCGGTACAATAAAGAATCTTTGCTCAGTTAGCACAAAGTATGACAAACATGTAAGTAAAATACTTGAGAGTTAAATATGGTCGACTGCGTACTAAAAATAATTCTGTAGATTCTGACATGCATCCGTTTACATGTGTGACAGGGAAAGCTCTGGTGTCCTCCGCGAATCCGCGCATAAATCAGAACAAAAGCTGCGACATAAATTCCGCACAACTTAATGAATTGTAAATACGCGTGCGTATATTTTCAAATTACCCGGAGCCCAAAAGCAGCGGCGGCGAACAAACACGCGCGCGTTCGATGAATGAAAACCATTTTACCAGACGAATTTGGGGCCGTGTAGCGTTTTGTCACGCTGACGTTTTACGCACGCCGGCATAATATTGCGGTAACTTTTCGGCCATTATTCATTTCTCGTGTTTGAGAAGCCATTTAACATATTAAATTAGAAAATTTCCATGGTCCTCCAGGTTTTAATTAGTGTCAGAATAAAGTGGCACGAGGAAACAGGACACCGACGAATTAGGGGGCGCTGAAAGCTTTGCGTCAGTTCTAAAATCTGTAACTCTGTTACTATTAGTTTATTTACTTATACTTTCTGATCCGATTTCTCTTATATCCTTAGGTGTCGAGACATCATTTTTTCTTATACTAGTAGAACTTTTTCCATTTTCTAAGTTTCGTTCCATGTGTTGTACCTTGTTTCCAAAGGATTACCCCATAAATATTGTTACGGTTTGAAAATTCCCTGTGACTATTGTTCATATTTTTTAAGTCTCCCAGTTCTAATTAATTAAATTTGAATGCAGACGATAATTATTTTTATAAAATGTCCGGTGAAAAGTTTGAAGAGATCTGGTGTTTTCTTATGGGAGTAATCCAATTTTGAATAACAAGTTAGGGCAGTAAGTAAAGTAAGTAACAAGACTAATAATAAAATAAATGTTGATACGATTTACTCGGCAATTAATGTTACTAAATCTTGTCTAAAAATTAGTGTAATTGAAAATTGCATTAAGAGTTTTGCCAGTGCCATGTGGTTGCCCTTGGCACTTTTGTTTTTGGGACCCCCTTACGAAAGTTAATTGTATGCAAATCATTTCTGAATATTTATGTTACCTACACCGACACTCGTAATTATTTGATAATAAAATGGAGCTGGTCCTTAACGATAAATATTATTAGTTGCAGAATAAAAACAAAAAAGAATAAACTTGAAAGAAGTGAAAAAATCACAATTCAAAAAAGTGCAAAAAAATCTGTAGTGATACAAGTGACACTTTTGTTGATTCTTGATGTGTAAAATCATCAACTACTCTCTCAAAGTCGATTTTTTTGATAATGTCACATTCGATACCGTCGCGATGAGATTTCTGCGTCTTCATTAGGTCACGCAAAAACTTCCAGGGTTATAGGGTTATAGGGGCGTAGATAGAGCTTAAAACAATCAAACACAAAAGGTAGAGGTATATGACGATGGCGATGTCCGTTGTTCGATATAGGACGGAGACGGCCACTTGAAGTGAATCGTTTTATTGATTAAAGTCCAGGGGCGACGGTGGAAACATCTTTCGTTGGTGGACTCGGGACTGTCTCTCAAGGGTGAATCAAGTTAACGATTGACTTCCAAGATTGTCCTTGGATTATTTATACCGGGTTATTTTCAAGCACAAACAAAAATTGCTTGCTTAACTATTTCTGATTAAAATTTTGAAATATTAACACTGATTGCGCGGAACTGATTGCAATGCTCGCACACATTCTTTTGTCTTAATTTCAACACCCTCGTGAAGTTTTCGCTGAGTTTTTGAATTTCTTAAATGCTAATTATTTCTGCAGTTCTTTAAATTGTTCTATTAAAAATCAATACTCATCATTAATCAATGACAAACTACGTATTTAATCTTACTAGAAATAAGATTATAGCACAGAGAAAAATGAATAGTATGAAATGTGTTAACACAATTGTAGTTTCGTGCATCGCAAATTGTAGTCCAAATTGTGACAGAAAGAAATTGTAGCAAATATTAGCACAATTATAGTAAATATTACGATGAGAATAGTGTCTTGTTCAACAATTGTGCGAATATTTCGTACAATTTGTTTGTCTTTTTGTTTTCCAGTGAATGTTTCTTTTCTTTTATTTGGTACATAATAAATGCAAGATTTCTTTTTATTACAATTTTTATAATTGAAGAGTGTATTCTCTAAATCTAAATGGTTTGTGTGTCAATTTTATTTTAAAGAAATAGAACCCGAATAATAGGGAAAGCATAAGAAAAGCAAATTATAAAATTTTCTTTCTTTAAATACAAAGACAAACAAATCACACTTTAATATCACAATTCCAAAAACTGAATACACTTTTGACGCAAAAAAAAAACAATTTTACAAAAATAGCATTTAGGCCCGATCTTATCACCTCCTGATAAGTTTAACCGTCGGTTAATAATAATCATTGTGACGAAAATGGTTTTCTAGGATATTAACCGATGGTTAAATTTATCAGGAGATCGGGTTTAAGACGTTAAGAAGACACACACTATAATTTATTTTCACTTTTGTTCATGCAATGTAAAAGGTAATAAATGATATAGAGAGTAACAGTAAATTTCTAGCAATCGAAATGAATACCTCGATCTGTGGTCAAGTATTCAAATTTATTTGCACTTTTTGAACTGACCTTATTTATTTTATTGAGAGTGTTACTGTTCATTTTCCCCTTTTATTCTGAAACACCCTATATAGTAATGAACCCTGTATTATTTTATTTTATGCGTCACCGAGTCGCATTGTCGACCACTTCTTGTTATTCTCGCCGGGACTCGCTTTTTGTAGGCGATGCTCGTTGTTCATTTACTCGCTAACGAGTTTTTTGTTTCTTCTTTCGACCGGATTGTATTGCTTTAAAATTTTATGTTGATTTATTAAATCGTTTCTTAGTAACATTTTCTAGAGTTTATCTGCCAAAAAGAAATGCTGACGAAATAGAACAAGTTCGAATTCGTTTTATTTACTTGTTTATTTGTTTAAACAGCGACGAATTGTTTGCTTGTTTTTTTTGTACGCTTTTTATTTTGTTTTTTTTTTTGAACAGTTGAGTTCGGAGGGCGGTTTGTTCATAAACCTTGACATTTTCCTGTTATTGGGCAGTTTATGTCACGAATTCAGCTGATTGGTGTTCTTCATTTCATCTCTTTTTTTCGCTTGGTTTCGCTTAATTTGATCGTGGCTCTGCGAGTTTTGTTCTCTCTCATTAGGCTTATCTCTTATTGAACTCTTTTCCCTCGTACGCCCTCGTTCTTGTAGGCCTTGCTCCTTGCGGGCCAGTCGCTTGTGTGGCAGTTATCTCTATGGTCGTTTATTTCAAACCGAGGCCGTAGTCGATGCTTAGACCATTCTGCTGTTGGACCCTCTTCTCCGCCCGTTGCCCTTCCTGTGGGGATTTTCGAGCTCTTCAGCGCTAGAGAAATATGTACAACAAGTTCGAATTCCATTTATTTACAACGCTTTTACTACTCCGTTTAAATGGCGACGAATTGTTTTTTTTTGTACTCTTTTTATTTTGTTTTTTTTTTTGAACAGTTGAGTTCGGAGCGAGGTTTGTTCATAAACCTTGACATTATCCTCATATTGGATAAAGTTTATGTCACAAATACAGCTGATTGGTGTTTTTCATTTCATCTCTTCTTTTTCGCTTGGTTTTCCTGTCATCCAGGTAAGATCTAGGTTTCGCTTAATTTGACCGTGTTTCTGCGATTTTTGTTCTCTCCTTATAGACTATTCTCGTTGGGCTATTCTCCCACTGAATCCTTTTCCCTGTACATCTTTGCTCTTGTAGGACCTGCTCCTTGCGGGCCAGTCGCTTGTGTGGCAATTATCTCGATGGTCGTTTATTTCGAACCTAGGCCACAGTCGGTGTTTAGACCGCTCTGCTGCTAGACCCTCTTTTCCGGCCGTTGCCCTTCTTGTAGGGATTTTCGATTTCCCGACTTCTTCAGCGTGAAAATCTGTCGGTTGACGTCGAGACGTCCGACGGACGCTGAAAACAGGACTCGATGAAAGGTCGGATTTGTGATTGGTTTATTTACGTTTCTTTTTTTTTGGTGTTTTCAGTTACTGTTAGCGCCTATTCCATGACCCTTCAGGTCCTTATAGTTGATTTGTTTTTTTATGTAATTGTGGTGCATTCCCTTACGGGATTGTTGTTTTAAACTTTGTACGCTTAGTTTTGAGCAAAGAGAACGGATCCGATCCTAAACGTAGCGTAGTTATGGGTGATTTAATTTGTCTGTTTTTAGTTTTCTCGGCCTTCAGCCGCGTGTAATCGCCCACTCTCCTTTGCCCTGGCTTTATTACGTAATTAATTTGTCTGTTTCTGAGTTTTTTCAGCCTTCAGCTGCGTGTAAACGCTCACCCTGCTTTGCCCTTGCTTTATTACGTAATCATTTATCACTATTTGATTGAATTGACTCTTTAGTTTAATTTTAATACTTTGTGCGATATGTTTCTTTTTTGACATTTTTCTTAATTAAATAATTTTGTTATAATTTGGACTTATGCGCGTTTTTCTTAATTTTCACACGTTCCCAAATAAAATAGAGTGGCGCCCTTTGGATGATTTCACGAATGGTTTGATTAAATCCCGACCCGTCCCACTGCAGCTACCGGTGACACCGAAGTCAATCGTTGTCGATGCTAATCTTTTATCTATCCACCAGGTAGGTAGCAAGTGGTATTCAAATTTATTCTGGACCTTCTTTATTTTGGTGAGTGGTAGAATTTTCTCTGAGTTTAATAGTTATGTCTGAATTAAGTCAGTTTTTAGAATCGAAATATCTTTACCTTCATGCATATTCTAATGATTAAACGCCCAGCCAGCTTGGCGTTCCCTCGTTGTCGGGCCTGCGTCGGCGCGGTGATCGGGAGAAGTCCAGAGAAAGACGATTCCGGAATCATATCGGGATTTGGAGGGTGTCTCAAAACCTCTGTCTTTAAATGAAACTGCTTCATAAGTTACATAAGAGATTGATTCTCCAAATCTGAAATTTGTTGCCCAAAAATGAAAAAAACTGACCTATCACAAGCGACCGCAGTCCCTTTGTTTTGAAACCTCTGCTTGGTTTACGACTTATTTCAGCAATACATTCCGTTAAAAGCAATAAACCGCAATAAAACTTTTTATTTACGTTTGGAAGAAGTCGGTCAAGGTCTTATTGCATACGAATATGAATCTGACCTGCAGACATCGGCATGTTTATTTGTACTTTCAACATGCGATAAGTAAAAACGTTTGTTTACGCACCTCTTTGTAATAGACAATAAAAATTATGTTAAAAACGAGTACCTAATATTAGTTATATTTTTGCTGAAGTAATTAAACATCTTCGGACGCTAGTTTTGTAACTGCGTTCAAAATGCGTGAAATTATTTTTTAATTATCGCACTAATAGCTGCAGAAAAAATATTGCAAGAGCAGAAACTATTCCTATTGAAAAAACGGAAAGCAAGAATTGGAGTATGATACGATGAAAAATTTAAATACACTAGATTGCCTGTACACACAATAATCTATGTGGTCAAAATAAATGATTGAATAACTTCGCTAGCTCTCAATCGAACTATTTTATTAATTGTTTACATTCTAACACAAAACACATGTTTTTATAAGGATAATATTGAACCTGAATTTCTGCGTCGCACAGTGCGTCGAGCTGTGGACAAAAATAGAAAATGCAATATTTTTTTTAAGGGACAATAAGATTTCAGTAGTCACCAAATAATGTCTAAAAACAAAATATAATCACTATTTGTTTGATTTCTTTGTTTTTTGTAACTATTTATGATATAGTTTTTGAAAGTTCAAGGACCGTATGCTACAGTGACATTTACGATTCTACGAATGTTACCTTACATAATCAACTGAAAAAAAATCTAAATAATTTTGACTATTAATCCTAACAATGGAGTCTTCTGTTACAGATATGAATAATTTCAAACTAATTTGTGAGGATATTTTAACATTAAAACTGCAAATGAAAATTATCTTATTTCAAGAATTAAAAGTAAAGTTTAATCGAATATTACAAAAATACGTGAAGAAACGTATCGAATATTTTTTTAAAATCTAATTCTTTCATCTACGCGTTTTACGAAAACAAGAAACTCTCCTGCTACTACCTGCTCATGTGCTGGTAATTTAACGAACAATTTGTTTTTGCAACGTTTCCCGTATCACCAATAGACAAATTTTTAACAAGTGAATTTCCTGTCAAGGAAACATTAAAATCGATACAATCAAACGCAAAAGATACGTTTTAAAATTTAAATATATTTAAATATATTAGAATGTCTGGATAGTATAAACGGAGAATTAATTGTTCTTATTTTTACCTGAATTGTTGTAGATTTTGGAGGCGATGTTCTCAAAATCGTATTTAATTCACAATGCGTTACCATATTTTCTTAGAAAGGCAATTTAATTTAGAATAAAGTTTGTTGAGTTTGGTGAAGAAAGACCTACGGAGCTTCCTACATCGAGTGGAGGTGAAGAACCATCTTTCAAGAAAATAAACAAAAAGAAAAGGGCACAATTACGTTCCTCTGTTAAATCTCGAGGAAATATTGACATTTATGAGTGATCCGAAAACATAAGTTCGCTACTAAAACTGCTTACAACTGAAATGAACTATAGGTATACATAATTAATAAAGTAATAATTACTATAAAAGAATTCAAAATGTAATTTTTATCTAATGAAAATTTAACTATATTAATCCTTAATTTATTTTCAACATCTAATCCATATCCAACGCTAATGATTTGTTATTGAAAATGTTTTAGCCTCTAGTATTACTTATTTTTTTTTTAATTCGACAAAATACGATTGAATATTAAAAAAGGTAAGACATGCCTTTGCAAAAAATTAGCTAAAAATCATTAGCCGATATTCAACAGTTCCTAAGATATCGATTGAATGTTGAAAATAAATTTTCATTAGATAAAAATAATATTTGGAAGTTTTTTGTTTGAACTTTAGCAATTAATAAATTTAAGTTGTAAGAATTCCTTATAGTAAACTTATATTCTCGGATTAATTATGCCTTTTCTTTTTTCTTAATTTTCTTTTCTTCGTCAGAAGAAATATTTGCTAATCTATTTTGTTTTTACAAGAACGCTCGAACTTAATTCCTACATTTCAGGTTATTTATTTTCAATGAATCATTTCAATCATTGGGGTACAATATAAATCTTTTTTTTCGTAATAAATCTCCATTTTCATTTTTATTTACTTAGTGTTTTTATAAATATTTAATTTTGAATGAAGTAAATTAAATAAATATAAAATTATGGCCCGTTCACTATTAAACAGTGAAACGATGCATTTTTGACATTGTTATTGACATTGACATTTTAGTTCAATATTTTGTTAGTTATAGTGCACCTGCATTTATCTTTAATAATTTCCTTTGAAGAGACAGTAAAAATTTTCTCACATTTCATGATAATGAGCGTTGATGTGATAATCTGCATTCAAAATACTTCATCTATTTGTTTCGTTTCTTTATTAATACTTGAACATTTGTTTCAAAAAGATTCTTATGTGACTATAATTTTTTTTTGTAGTTGTACGTAGAAAAATATGCCCGCTTGGAATTCGTAATAAAAATAGAGGTTTCCATAAAAAAAAAGTTGTTTTAGTACCCTAATGGTACGCCACTGTACAAATAAATGAACTGAATTTGTAGATTTATAGTAATAAGTTTTCAGTCCGAGCATTTTTGCAAAGAGAAAATATTTTCGGAAATATTTACTTTACCAGACTTTTTCTTCACATTTTACGTATTGTTTTATCGTTCCTAAAACGAAAAAGTACTATTCGAATTTTTATATTTTTCATGTATATTTTAACGTAATATAACTATTTTTAGTGAAAAAAATTTTTTTAATAATTTTGTCCAATTTTTTATTAGTACTCAGCAACACTGTGCGTCTCCTTTAATATATGAAATCTCATAACAATGTTTTAACAGTGATCTTTAAATAACTCTAGCAGATATGAAATACAAAGATTAACTTCCTGAAATTTTGATGAATTCGTAGAAAATATGTTTCATGAGAGCCAAAGTTAATTGAAGTAAATTCATAATTGATGAATAAGAGGAAGTGTAGAAGAACATATCATAATGTAATACGATTTAGCCCGGTTCTGAATTTCAATTTGTTCATCCGTGTACAGAGAAAATTAAAATATTATTTAAAGCATCGAAAACTAAGTCAAGTGGAAATGTTATTAAAAATGGAGAACCACGACGGCCGAGCCACGTACTCGAACAGTGCAATCGCATTTTTCATAATTAAACCTTTCAGATAACAAAGCCCAGGCGTGAGTTTCATGCAAAGAAGGCTCTTGCATTCTTCTATAAACATACAATGCGAGTTTACCCGGACACATTCTAACTAAAAGCCCATGCATTAACCTTTCCAGCCGCCGCGAAGCAAGCATCTTTTATATTTCGCTGTGGACCTGAAGTGTGGACGTGAAATATAAATGAGGCCGGAGGATTCGCTGCTCGCCTTCTATTGACGACGAGATGTCGTCATTACAATAAAATTTTAATCTCGGCGAGTTTATGGCGACGCTCTCGTAAAACGCAAACTACATATTCCGTGTTCTAAACACTCGAAAATGTTTAGCCCGGAGCAAAGTTGCCATCAGAAAACTGTTTTGGTCTTCGATTGCCGAAGGCATTATGCTTGTCGCATGATATCCTCGCAAACTGAGCGAGGAAATAATGAAAGTATCGCTCGTAACCTGCATCATTTGCTCGCCCTTATCTACAATTGCATACAAACTTTTAATATGTATTTGGGTCACACGACTTTTCTTATTACACACATAGGATGCTTATACGTGTAGCTACTTCACTTTAAACAAAGAAGAAATCATGTTCACTATAACATCGATAGTAGCTGTACCCTGATTTAACCGAAAGCTTTAGTAAACTCGATACGAGAATGGAGGGTAGTAAGCAGTATGCATAATGAAAATTTCAAAAAAGGTTATGTTATGGTTCATATTGTGACAATCTCATGCGTGGCGAATTAGTCGTACATGTGTCAGAGCCGGCACGACATAAACTCGAAGAAATTATGTTCACTACAACATCGATAGTAGCTGCACCCTGCCCTGATTTACCCGAAAGCTTTAGTAAACTCGACACGAGAATGGAGGGTAGTAAGCAATGTGCGAAATGAAAATTTCAAAAAAGGTTATGTTATGGTTCATATTGTGACAATCTAATGCGTGACGAATTAGTCGTACATGCGTCAGAGCCGACACGACATAAACTCGAAGCTTCTGGTCTACGTCTATCTCCTTTCGCGACGGAATTTTCTGAACAACATATACCGGCTGTTTCAAATTGGGTATGCACTGAAGGGATCTCCTAAACCGTAAGAGATACAAATTCGGTTAAATGGAAGAAAAGGTGCACGAATCAATGCCTAATTCGTACCCATTGAGAGAATGATTTTTTTATTATTTCTTCTTGAGATATTAATGAAAATGTGGAAAAATCGATTTTCTTTTTCTCTCTGTATCTCTTTTATTATACTTAATTTTGAAATTCTGATTTAACTTTCTACAGGCACTTTTTGATTCTGCTTCAAATAGAGGTAGCAGAATTTAAGTAAAACGTTTCGTCTTTCCACGACCATCATCAGTTTCGATTTTTTAAATACAACTTATGTCTTTTTATTGTTCTATTCGGTAGCATTTTTTTCTCCTGACTACAATGATCAACTACAAAAATCATTCTCTCGATGGATACGAATTAGGCATTGATTCATGCAACTTTTTTTCCATTTAACCGAATTTGTATCGGTTAAATGTGTTACGGTTTAGGAGATCCCTTCAGTGCACACCCAATTTGAAACAGCCGGTATAATAATGTGAATTGCAATTTCGCCTAATTTTGTAATTTCGTAACTGGTATGTGTAATCCTCTTGACCAATAATAATTTGCCGCTATGGAACGCAAACCAAATCAAAGACTTCGTTAAATGCGTCCGTAAACATTAGGCGCAGAGTACCTTAGTGTTTACTGGCTTTGTGCTGCTGTGATTGGTATGGCTTTGAACTATGTTGCAGTTAATTCTGAATTTAAAGTGCATTTAAACAGCTAATGAGAGTTTGAATAGTTTACAGGAAATTATAAAATATCTGCTCTCCAGGTATCGTTAATTAATTCATTAGCATTCTGTCTATGAATTTAAAGGCCTGTAAAACGATTTCAAGGTTAAATATACAGTGACCGTCAAAAAATTCACACCGAATTGTTTAATTATTGATTTTTTTTTTTATTTCTCGGTCCACGGCGTTACAATAGCGACGAGAGATTATTTGTATAAACGGAAAACAACGTCTCGAATGTTTATCGGACGATATCTCAACGATAATTGAATGTTCGTGAAGAATCTGCTAGGGGTTTTGGACTTCGCAAGCATCAAAAGGGTTAAACTGAACTAACAAGAAAAGCCTATAACAAAAAACGTCAAGAAAAGAAGTAGTTAACAGAGGAACAGACACGCAATAATAATTTCGCTCACCTGAATGTTTTTGAGACATTCCAGTAATTACTGCCAAAAGCCGAAGTTTTGGAAAAATGAAACAATTCGCAGATGAATTGTTTTAGACAAAAATTTCTAAAACAAAAACACCAAAATACACAAACACAGTCAGCCGACAACGAATAAGCAACAAGAAGTCGGTTTATCTACCGAAGATGTGGATTGTTCATTAAATTATAAAATTATAGAAATCTCTGTATCTAGAGTACGTTCAATATTGTTACGAATTTAGGATTCGTTTTAAATTTATTTTAAAAGAAAATCTCGATATAATTAATAAACTAAATTATTTAGAGTAACTATGGACACTATTTTATGTTCACGCGGAAAATAACACTGATAAACTGATTTATATAAACATAAGCGAACCATCAATTCCAAACTTTTAGGTGAACTGTTTATTTCCCCGGGCGATAGTGTAAATATTCTGTCTGGCGAAGATTCCAGACGGTGATAGACTGCCTATCGAATTTTCTTTGCCCAGAAAATTCCTTCGCGCGAACCAAACAGATGTACGCCGAAGCATCGAGACTTTTGACGCGCCAGGCTCTGACGTATGTAAGACTAATTTGTTACGCATTAGATCATCACAATATATTGAAATTAGGCTAACTCTAGAGGATATGTACCTTTTTTGAAATGAATCTATGAATTTACCTCGTCCAGCTCTGATTTAAAGACGATATGTGACCTTTCTTGTTTGATCTTGGGAATCAGATTCTAGGAAAAAGTTGATGAAAAAGTCGATGGATTGGAGATATAATATCTTCTACCTGTTATTACGGATTCTATCATTTTTTGATAAACTTTTTTAACGTAAACGGTACGTACTGTTACGTGCTAATTTTCGTTGCCTTCATCAACTATGCGTGGTCTAGATTCGGTGGTGGTAACATTGCTTCCTCACCTAACGTTGTTTGAGTATGACATGCTTTCATTGGTTCTGGAGGATCACTATTTATATTTCTGTGTTCTGATTGGTCGCCATTCTCAGCTGTTTGTTGCTCGCTTTCGGCAGGCGAACAGAGAGCGCCATTTTACGTTTTTGACACTGCAAGAATTGGGGCATGAGTTTGACACCGAATTCTAATTATATACAGTGATACTGGCATTTTTTGAGCCTTGAGTGACTTCTGATTTGCTGTAAACAGATTTTACTGAGCGTTTTTACTTCAAATAGAAAGGTAATTGGTGACGCCGTTAAAGGGTCCATGTTTCTACTCGATTTCTTTGTTTCAACAGAGGAATCCGTTTCTTTTCTTTCTTCTCTTCTTGTTTAACGATTCCCTGTTTTCTGCGACAGCTTAACCTTTCCTAAGATTAGGGATTAGGATTTAATTGACGTCTATCTTACGTGATAGGATTCGGAAACAAACTGTCCGATTCGTCCGTTTTTCAAGCTCCGTGTCAATTACGAAATAGCAATGGTATGTTTTATTCTTTCTAATCTGGTAACTTGGTGAGAAATTACTGTGGACTATCATATCAGATTAGGTCAATCTGAAATTGCTAGTGAAAAAGACGTTGTGTTTCTGAACCCTCTCCGAAATGTTAAATGTAAATCAAATCTAGGGACCCTACCCGAGGTGACGACACACGACAGTTGGCAATAGTTGATAAACTGAAGTTTGACGTAGCAATGAGTGGTGGCGCTAATACGTGACGATTGGTTACATTAATAGTTACATTTGACAACCGCTTGACATCAATGCGTTTGAATTCCAATAGCAGAACGAACGAACGTACGAATTTGTTTATGCTATTTAATTAATGTATGTTTGCATATGACGCAGATATGTGCATGTGTGTGCGTTAACTGTTTTTCCAAATGATTTAAGTTACTATTTATTTAAGAAAAGTACATTTTGTGTAGACCAGTACCGGATCAAGACTGGATCTGAGTGAATTTTATTTAAGTATTGCCAAACATTTTAAGCTGAGCTTAAATTTAATCATTGCTAATAATATGACATTGGAGATTAAACAATATTGTATACGTCATATTCTGAGTGGTACTTAGAGTTAAGCTAGCCTTAAAATGTTCGGTGCCTAAGTTAAATATTTTAGTATCTCCTTAGTTATTTTAGACCGATGAGCCGGTGTGTTTTTATACGTTTTAAGTAGGTCGGCCTGCTTTCTGCTACGACGACTTTGAATACGCGAGTGGAAAGTTTTGGCGCACGCTGTGAACCTTGGGAGGCGGTTTTGCAATGGCGTAGAACTCATTTGGAGTCCTGGAACCTTGGAGTCCTGGAACCTTGGAGCCCTTGAACATTGACCCAGCCCTTCTCCATCTGAGTTCTAGCTCGGGACAGCTGATGGTCTTCCTTAGCGCTGTTTTGCAACAGTTTTCATTAATTAATCAGGAGGTAACGTAATTACATTCAGGTGGTAGCAGTACTAAAATAAGAAGCAAAATTCATAAAAATAATAATAACATGGAACGAGCGTTGTCGGGTACACCTGTTGTCAACAGGAAACGAGCTATTTTTGGACACACGCTCCCCTCTCTTGTATGGCAAAAATAAAGAATACCAGAAAACACAACATGTGTGTGACAAAGTGCGCAATACTTCACACTCCGTTCGTTTTGCCATACAAAAGACCCGCGGCCAGACCGGTTTTCAGTAATACACATTATATGGTATTGCGTCCTCCAGATGTATAAGCGATGATTGGCGTGCACTAGGTGCACTGACTATGTCTCTGTCTCGTTTTAACCTCATGAAATAAACTGAAATGAAGATACACTCTCAATTGAGAGCTAAATTCGTTACATAACCACAAAATACTCCAATGGTGCGTTTAGACTTGAGCAAACATATACTAAGCCACCGCGAATGCTCAAGTGTAAACGGCTAAGCCCGCACGCTCGCGTTGTGCTTTTTTCCTACGCTTTAATTGCTCAGAGTGTACACGTTCAAGTTTAAATGCACCTTAAGAAAATAATTTAGAATAAAACTCTGGGTTCAACAACAATAAACAAAATTTGGCTGCTGGATGAAGAACTTTATTCTAAATTATTTGTTTCTAATTTTTTTTTATATTTATTTCCCTGTCAAGAATATGGCTAATAAATATTACTATTGAATTGATCTGTATAACACAATAATTCCTTTCTGAACTGAATGAAGAACCGGTCCCTTTGTTTTTGCCATGAGAAGGATTCCTTTGCTTGAACTTGCGCTTTAATTTCAATAGTTTCATCTATAGGTCAGTTATCTACATTACGGTATTTAATTACACTGAGGAGGGCATACTCCAGCAAAGGTATAAATTTAATAACTTGGTTAAAAAGTGTTTCTTTGACGTGTAATTCTCCTCGAGGAAATTCTTTTGTTCTTGTAAAGTTTAACCACCACTATGACATCGATCTCTCTGACGCTAACGGGTTTATCAAATCGAATATTTCCAAAGATAAAAATATTAGGAACCGAGACTGTTGTGTATTAAACTAGGCAAGAAAGGAAAACTCTTTTGTTAGTCATCACATTCGGATTGTTAAGGTCGTGATTGTATTTCTGATTCTTTTTTGAGTATGTTCTACGATGCTCAACTTAAATAATACTTGATACTCCTGCCAGCAAACCACACCCTTAAGAACATTCAGTGTAAGGGCTGCAAAACTGTCAAATGGTATCACTTAAGTTGAGCGTCGTTGTACATATATCTTCCACAGATAGTTCATCATGGTATACTTTCGTTGTGTTTTCTATATATTCAGTCCCTATTTTAACATTTGCAATCTTATATCCTTTTTATTTATTTGTTGGTGCTTAACTGGAGGGTTTCTTTTACTGTATTCTTATATGTTTCAAGAATTTCAAATTTGCAGACTCTGAAAATATAATAGTTGTTACTTTGTATACCAACCTGAACCAAATTTACCATCCATCATCTTGCAGTTACTCTCATGAATAACTTGTATGTACAACCTATACGTGAGAAGGCTAATTGATTTACGATTGTTTAGATGTGCATACCTTCTTTAAAATATGTGTCAAATAAAGTTATTTACATATGTAGATGCCGGTTAATCTTGAAACCTATCTATTCATCTAATTACCGCTTGTGAAATGCAAGTGTTTAACGACCATCAGCGTGCATGAACTAATCAAATCCTGTTTCTCGGCCGACTGATCACAGCAGTGCTAATTAGGAAATTATCGATTCGTCCGCTGACAATGGGATTTGTTCGGATTCTGTTTGAAAGGTTTGTCGTGTACGAACGCAGATTTCATGAAATGTCCAATGTTTAATCTCAGAGTCAACGGTTGAAAAGCTTGAATGTGATAGAATTAGGCATCGAATTATACCCTCTGGAGCATGGCATAATAAATACAAGGTAATGCACTGCGCAGACGTGACATTTATGTGGTGAGTAAATCTGGAGTAAATACGACCGTTATCTTCGAAATGTGGTTTGCAGATCTATGTGATTGTATTATCGGCGTGACGTCAATATCGTCAATGCGCGAACCAGTCACATTTTCGGTCGCTAAGGGCCGGTTTTTCAATCACAAGTTAAGTTTAAGTTAACGTTAAGTTAACCTGTGATTGAAACACCGGGCCTAAGGCCCGGTTTCACCATGACAGTTTAACTTTAAACTTCGCTTTATTTCCATGGCAACAATTGCAAGAATAATTGTTTCCGTAGGAATAAAACGAAGCTTAAAATTAAACTGTGATGGTGAAATCGGACCTAAGTGTCTTATCTTGAGGTTGTTGTATCATACTTCTGGAGTACACCGTGCCGTATAACGTTTACTTCTGAAAACCAGTCCGGCTAGGGGCTTTTAATATACCAAAGCGAACGGAGTGTGTAGCATCGCGCACTTTGTCACACACATGCTGTGTTCTCCGATCCTCTTTATTTTTGCCAGGGGAGGGCGAGTTCGAAAATTGGCTCGTTTTTTGCTTGAAGGAAAAAAAAATATATGAAACTAATATCTTGTTTATCTAGGTTGTGAATGTTAATAGTTTTTTTTTTAAATTTTGTAACGATATGAAAACTTAAATACATAGTTACCAAAAAAAAAAACTTTTTAAAAGCTTTTGCGTTCATATGTGGACAATCTTTTATGATTTACTGAAGTTAAAATCCATGTTAAATGCAATGCACTAGTGCACTGCTCAACAAAAAATATTTGAATAAATGTATAATGTACTTCCATTGAAATATGTAAATAAATGCATTGACTGTACCCAATGTGACAAAATAATGTACGACAAAATAACTTAATATTGGAAATCCATCATTGCTGAGAAGCAACGGTGAGTGCAACATTTACAATATGCAGCAATCAGAAGTGACCAATTAACGTGAATTTTGCCAACTTTTGGCGGTATAGTTTGATACAATCACCACTATTTAAGAGATGAAAACTCAAAAAAAAAAAAAAATAGATAAATAATCAAATAAGAAGGTATTGTTTAAAAAAAGAATTCAACTGAGAAGTTAGTATTATCGGAAAATTCTCTAAATTTTATTGAATTCTTGCAATTATTCCTTTTTTCCCTTTTGCTTGAAAATACCGCTAGATTTAACTACTTTCATCGTAAGTTAACAACACTGTCGGCATGTTACAAGTTAATAAAGCAAAACTAGTCATGCCCCCAAAAGTTCGAAGGAAGGGTTTGCACGAATTGGAAACATCGTGACTTCAATAGGAACCAACCGAATACCAGATGACGTAAAGAAAGCCAAATGACGGTAAAAGTCGAGTGTGAACGCAATTTAATCTCTCCGACGAAACAACCACTCGCAAGAATCCGTAATTCACAAGAACTAGTCATTTAAAAAATACAGGCGGCCGCCGCATTTTATGATAGTTTTGCTTTAATGTAAATAATCGCTCTATTCCTATGGAAAATTCTACACCTACAGACATTTGCAAAAGATGACGCAATTAGATCCAAAAATAGAATCAAAAGGAGCGCTTAGCGCGTTTCGACCCAAACCGGAGAGCAGGGTAGGGATCTGCGACGACCCGTAACCGTATTACAGAAGCTAACTCCGCGGAATCCTCGAAGACGGTGCTGTTGATAGGAATCGCGTACCGATACGTGGAGACGGCGTGGGAAAGCTCGAAAGATGTTACAGGAATGAGCGCCAGCCAACGATGGTTGCGCAACTTACTAGTATCGAAGATACACAACCGGGAAAATGTATTTTGGTTCGCCCTCGAAAAGCCTTCGGACTCGCTTCCTGCTGGTGCACCCCCGTCCACCCAAATTCTGTGCATGAGGGAAACTGTGAGTAAAGGGAACCCAAAAGAAAAATTAATTTCCTTGAAATTCTTCCTCCCAAGTGATGTGAGTGACCTAATAAGAGTATTATTCTCCAAATAAACTCTTGTTCGGCCCTTTATTATGGAAAATATTGCAGACTGTTCAGATATAAGAGTAAACCCCCTAACGGGGCGAACGGTCGTGTATATATTAAATATAAGTAAGGGCAACAAACCCCAAAACGCAGCCAAAAAGCGCTTCTACTGGAGTACTCACGTGTCGGCTCACAAGAAACCTACATGAATCGTTATTCACAACTTTTTTCCTTAAAAAAATATATATATCAAAGAGTATTAACTCAACCAATGAGCGTGAAGTGCTTAGACCAAAATTACAAATTGCTAAAGCAATGCTCTAAAGAAGCCGACAATCGCAACAAAAAAACTAAAATACAGTCTAAAAAAAATTGCAAAAATGCGTTAGCCAAAAGGGCACATCACATACACGTCGATGAATAGTGGAATAATCTTCGGGAGTGTTTGAAACGGTAGAAGAATCAACACCCAAAACGACGCCAATGGTGACGCTGACGTCGCACATCGCACAACTTTCGTACTTGGGTTTGAAGAGAGAAAATGGAAAAATGGCCCTCCTGGTTGTTTTATCCTTAGCTGGTTGTTTTATCCTTAGCGGAGGTCAGCACAGGGAAAAACGCCTCACCGGTTTAAACGGGGCCGGTCGAATTAGGACGGTGCAACCCTTGATGCCAGGAAATCGGTGGAAAACCTGCCTTCTGCCAAGTGAAAATCGGCGCAGTTACTGCCCCTCTACCAGGTGCAAAATGGGTGTAGATATTGCCCACAACCAGGTGCTAAAATAAACGGCAAAACGAAAAAACAAACGTGTGGCCGAGCACGTTTACAAATAGCAGAGGACCCACGCTTACTTTACTTCCCCAGTAAGAACAGAAAACTCTCACGTTCGCTCCAAATCCGTGATCAAACGGACCCTTAACAAAGTGGCAAGAATCATCACGAACGAAAGTCAAACCAAATTTTACAAAAATTCAAGAAAATGACCTGCACACCACGTCTTCGAGCGAACGAGTTTCCTAGAGGCGACATGGAAAAGGAATCTACACGTTTCCGAACCCGCTATCCGAAATAAATTAATGTAACACGCTATTGTGTATTTAACTCTGCAAAAGATATACCGACCGAAGATAATCAAACGAATAAAGTCGAGCGTGAGACCATTTGCGTTATAAAGAATTCAAGTAAAGATAGACGGAGCGATGGTAGAAAAAAAAAGTTTAATGCAATAAAAGCAGACGCGACAGGCGCGGCATGAGCGTTTTCACACACACACACAAATGTCGCTCAGTCAAGAATATATGCGAATGAAAACTCGATACGTGAAAAGCGGTTTTCCAAACCGTAAGATTGAATTTTTAATTTGGTAAAAAGACCGTCAATTTGGTATTTTATTTAGTATTTTGACCGATAATTTACCAAATTATTTCCCTGTTTATGATCACAAGTTATTAAATAACAATGTATGCCATCTTTCATAAAGAAACCTCTTTTTGCGTTAAGTTTCATTGATTTTACATATGCAAAAGTACTAAAGTTAAACGAATTGTGCTTTAAGCTTTTTGGTATTTTGAAAATGTAGCGTTATCATACTTTCTCCTCGGCTAAGAAGCGATAGCAAAAACGACGCATGAAACTCGGATAGAGAAATGTCTCCTTAATTTTCCTTTTTCTTTTGGGACGAAGTAAGCGGCGAACATTTTCGGCGACAAAAACGGGGCGTTATTTGTTGTCATACACGTTAAATAGTATCACGCCAGAACGGGGTAGCATCTGACAATGGAGATCAGACAACAATGCGAGTCCCAGATGAAGATATACGACGACTCGCACAATGGCCCTCAACCAGAGTGGGAAGCTGTGGAAAAGCGAACGTTCACAATGCGAATATCGCTACAAATGAACAATCCTCACCTACATTATTAGTGCGCTTACGTGCCAGCCTGCTGCTGGGAAAGACTGTCAATAACAGATTTCAAAGACGGCTTTATAAGCGGGAAATGCAGTTTTTACGCGAGAAAATCGAATACGTAATTTTTCAGCTTCGCGTGCGCCGTTTAATGGAAACCTTTCGGTGTGTTTTCCGTCAACCGGTTTTATTAACTTTTTCTCTCCGTGTGTTTGATATAGCAGCTTGGCCTAATTTTCACGCTACTCGTAAAAGTATAAATTTTCCTTGTCGTACACAATTCCCAGGAAATAAATGGAAATGCCTTCGGTTCGTTTCTGTTTGCACAGCTTCAAAGCGCATTATGCAACGGAATTTAATGAGCAAATAACGAGGTGTTTCTTGCACGTGAGAGGGAATTGGAATTTCATACTTTCTGATAAAGAAAAACGAGTTTCTCTTATATAACTTGCACACAAGTTTGATGCATTACTATTTAAACAGTAAGCAAAACGAAACAGCAGTATGATTCGAAAAGTCAAAACTTTTGAACAACAGCTTTCTATAAATAATATAATAATAAATAAATTACAAGTTACATAAGGTATAATTTTAGCAATTTCATAAGGTATTTTATTACGCTTGTCCAATGTAAAACTCGCTTCGCGACTCATTTTCTTGCTTCCTCGTGGAGTCGAAGAAATGTTTAGGCCTATCCAGGGTTGGAAAGTTTAAAACAAACTGTTTAAAACATAGTATTTAAAACATGTTTAAAACACCGAATTAAAAACATACCATCTGTTTTAAGCAAAATGTTTTAAACGTGTTTTTTTTTGATAATGTTTTAAATTCATTTTTTGTAAAGAACTCTTTTGATATAAATGCTTTATTTTTAAATTTTAAACATGTTTTTTTGTTAATGTTATAAAATAATTTTTTTAGTTTTAAGCTAAAAAAGACTACTTTTGACATATGTGTTTTATTTTTGCAACGTAATACTATGTAACCAGAAGTTAATTGTTTAGGGTCTGTATATCACTGACAGACTAACTTTAAACTTTACTTTGTTCTCATATCAATTGTTTTAATAATTATAGACAATGCGTGGCTGAGCTAATGACGTGATGACTACACTGTAGCTCAGATTTGAACTAAATTTAAATTGCATTGGATTGTTATAATCAATTCATTAATTATTACTGATCACTTGAATAATACTTATATATTGTAAAATTTTAAAATACCTTTTCAATATTTAACCTTTTATTATTACATTAAGTTTTGAAACATATTGAGTCCTCCGCTTCCTTGTTCATACTATGGGCTACGGGATGAGTTATTATGTAGCAAACTGGCTTGAATTTGTCAATCTTAATGCAATGTTAGGTCAAAAAGTGATCGTAGGATGTTTAAACTATTTATAACGTTATCGCTTCACTTGTCTTCATTGAATTTCTACCGTGTCTCCTAAGGCCGAATATTCGCCCTTCTAGAATTTTAAGGTTTGTTTAAAATTTGAAAACGGTAAATTAAACAAAAATTTAATTTGAAATTTCAGACATATACCTATTGGACTTTTGTTTTCGCCGGAAGTAATATCAACTTTGTTATTTTAAATGGAACATCCTACATGTTTTTACATATTTAAAATTTTTGTTTTCCAGTATTGAAAGCCACGAGTCATGTATTTTAGTTCTAATGCGATCAAGTAATTTTTTTTTCTTTGGATTGTATTTGGTTTTAGTTTTTATTGGGAATGTTTTTATCAGTATGTTGATACCAAATACTTCGTACTTTCTTTGAAAATCATTTAAAACACCGCGACCGTAGATCCTAAATAAATCAAGTTCTGCGTTAAATGATTTAAATTATTATCAAAGTACATACATTATTTTTAAAAGGGTACATAATCTAACATTACAAACTTTTCATCTTTCTTTTAATTAGAGATCGAATTAAAAAACGAACGAACGTAACGAAAAATATCAACGGTGATTCATGGAAAAGCTCCAGGCGTCGCCTTCACGCAGCTTCCGGTGCAAGATAATTCTTCGAAATCTAAGGACTAGCTTTAGCCCACTCCTCACCCTAGAACTCGTAATAAATAGAAAAGAAAAGAAATTTCAAGAGTTCTGAGTATGACTTAGTCTGTGTAACACGCCAACCTTGTTCATCTTAAAGTTTTCAAAATTCAAAATTTACTCATCATTATTCATTCAATTTTCCTGATTTAATTTAAAGTGTAATTGATAAGCATTCACGAAAGGAGAGGGTGAGTTTGAATAAAGTATCACTATTGACAAAGCTTTTTAGAAGTAAACTGATTTATGTAGACCTTCCCTTCTCTATTTCGTATTCTAGTTTGAACTTTATATTAGTTGTTAAAATTTAAAAATTCACATATTCTTTGTATTCTATCTCTTTTTTGTTGTACGAAAATTTCTCTTAAAGTTGAATACAAATTTGTTAATTCAAGATTCAGGTTTTTTTATATTGAACTTTTACAAGGAAGCGATTGGAGTGGACCGATTTCGACAATTCCAAAAAATGTATAAGTAGACGCCATTTGAGCAATTTGCGGAAAACCATTTGAAAATCGATTTCTCGCTTTCCGTGCTAAAACCAAGGCGCTATTAACAAAGAAATCGAAACTCAATATTGCGCGGATTGTTAAGAGGAGACAGAAAGGGAATGAGAACTGAGTTTTCACCCCTCCGTCCGCATGTCTTACATATAAAACATGTTACACATGATACGTAAATATATGGAAATGTTGCCAACTGTATGATTATAATCGTATTTGAAAAGAAATTAATAAATAAAGGTAATTTGCGGAGAAAAAACGGCAGAAGAAAAAATAAAAGGGTAGAGAATTAGAAATAAAAGAAAAATTTTTGTTGATCGAGATACACAATGGAAAAGGAAGGTTTTTAAGTTATCAAGTTTCCGAAAAATTGTAAATAATTAAAAGTAAAAAAATAACGTTAGTGATAATCCTTATGAAAAATAAATAAGTAAATAAAAAATTTGTTGAAAGTAAGAATAACGAATGATGATTATTGTAAAAAAAAAAAAAAACTCAAGACGAATTGTAGATTTATAAGAAACATTCAAGAGAAGAAGAGAGACGAGGATAAAGAGACAGACAAATCGCAACATAACCTTTACGAAATCACAATTTGTGAAGAAAAAGAAACTATTGTAAGGCAAATGGGTTGAGAAAATTTTGGATTATCTGATTTTCACATAAGAACTAAAACTGAAGGTATATATTCGTCTCTTAGAAAAATGTATTCACAATGAAAGTGGGACAAAAATAACGACTTCAGCAGGAAAAAAAAAAACATAAAGAAAACAATCAATGGCAATCGCAATATTTTCGAAAAAAATGAGGTCTCAGAAAATATGAAAATAAACAAGAATGAAAAAGTTTAATTAATTTGAAATTACTGGGAGATATTCTTTCTTCAAACAGTAACAGCAATAACGATATACAATTCTTGGAAGTGACATAAATATTCTAGGATGATTTTCAAACTTAAAGAAAACCGCGCTACGGCCGCATTATGTTCAGAAAAATAAAATAAAATTGATTTTTTTCTAATAATGCGGTTTTTATGGGGTTTCAGTTTTCCTTTTTGATTTTGAACGACAATAAATGACTTTGCCTTGGGAAAGTACGAAGATAGAAATGATTAGTTGGCAACACTGGTATACGGAAACATATACCGGGTGTCCCGCGCCATGTGCTCATCCTTCTAGAATCTTTATTTATTAATCGATTAACCTGAATCTTGAAGACGATAAACTAAACAAAAAATGGAATTTTCCGACATACTGGCAGTCATCATAGGACTTCCGGTTTCGGTGGAAGTGATATCAACTTTCTTATTTTAAATGGAACATCCTATATGTTTTTACATATTTAAAATCTACGGATCATTACGAATCTACGTATCAATTGCTAATTTTGGTTTCCATGACAACGAAAAAATAACGTTTTTATTTTTCAATCTAGAAAGCTACGAATGCATTTTTTGGATCTAATGCGATCAAATGTTTCGAGAAAATCACTCCTTTGATGGTATTTTGATTTTTAACATTTTTACAGTGTTTGAAATTTTCATTAGCTCTTAACTCATTTTTTTCGATAGAACCTCATATGTTTCTTAGCTTAGTTCAACTGAACATTTTTTTCTGAATACGCTGACACCAAATACGTCATATTTTCTTTGAAATAATTTAAAATAGAGCATGTCTTATTGAAACTTTACACTCCCTTTATTTCAACTGACTTTCAAAGAAAATATGGCGTATTTGCTATCAGCGTACTTAGAAAAAATGTTCTGTTGAACTAAGCTAAGAAACATATGAAGTTCTATCGAAAAAAATGAGTTAAGAGCTAATGAAAATTTCAAATACTGTAAAAATGTTAAAAATCAAAATACCATCAAAGGAGTGATTTTTTCTAAATACTTGATCGTATTTGATCGAAAAAATGCGATTCATAGCTTTCTAGATTGAAAAATAAAAAAGTTATTTTTTCGATGACTCAGAGAGTATCTATGTTTTGAGGTAATTAATGTCTCACTTTATTTTCTTAAAGGGACCTAGGTCTTATAGGTATATGTTTAAAAGTTAATCTACCATAATTAATATATTATTGCAAATATCATGAAGAACATGTCTAATTAATCTAACATGTTTAGACTCTTCAGTTTCTTATATCCATGTTTTATTGGAGGTCTTCTCTATTCCGACTAAAATGGAGAACAAACTCCTTTGCCTGACTATACCAGCTGAATTGTGGGTGGAAACATTTTATGAAAATGTATTTAATTTAATTTGTCAAATCACAATCTTCTCATTCCAAACATTGATGTAGTGTTTTGAAGATGTAAAACCTCGAATCAAAAATTGCAAAATGCCACAGGAAAGCACACTTTACAGTAGTTAAGTTGCACTGTTTCTTGTTTCCTATGGTCTATTATGGATAATAAAACTATCTATTTGAAAAATCCAGATACCTACTATCAGAATTTCGTATTAAACTCCTTAGATTCTCTTTAGTGTACTTATTCGATCATCGAAAAGGAATAACCGCTTTGTCTTTACTCTTCAAAAGTTATCTGCAGCATCCTAAACGGATTTCCGATTAAAAAACCCGATAAAATACTCGACAGAGAAACGCTTTTAAACTTCCAGATTGGCAATTTAAAAACAACTGCAGCATTTTTTCCCTCCTCCACCACCACCGCCTCCGCGGATGGATAGTTTCCGTAAAATAATTACTTAACTTTTACGGCACACAGCACTTAACTATTTCGATTAGAAGAGAACTGTTGTATCTGGAAATAAAATCTCTCGTCTCGTCGTAGGCGCTTCTCCGGCGAGCCGAGCCGGAAGAGCAAATTAAAAAAGTTTCAATTAAAACTAAGAATCAACAGTGTGTATTCTTTGGCGTCGAAAATTAAAAATAATTAACCCGGGAGCCTGGTGCTCCGAAAATCATCGTGCAAGTTCTATTAGGTCTATCTGGTGAAAGCACTCCAGCAGCCAAATTATGAAAGTTTCAGGCAGAACAAACAGATCGGGAAAACTTATGAAGTCTGTGATGGTGGTGTTGTTACCTTCTTGTTTGTAGGCAGACTTAATATTGTGTTCCCAGCAGGTAGGAGCAAACTTCGGCCGGAGTAACAGGATAGCAGGAATATTCTATGATGTTTACTTATTCCGTTACAATGGGAAATGACACGTGCTGCTCGCTCCTTTAAAGATTCCCCCGCATGTAAACACCTAGTGTAAAATTCAGTTTCTCACCGCCCACCCCACCGTCTATATTTAATTATGGAAGCTTCCAGTTTCGCACCGGAAACAACAAAAAATTCAGTCAAATTCCGGCAAGGCGAAAACAGAAAAACGGAGAAGGCGCTCATTATTTATTTAAAGCTCCGCCGATAAATTCATCAAGGGGATTATTGCGTTTTATCGGCGTACCTACCTTTCTTTTCGAATTGTCATTGCGATGATTAATTGCGTGGTTTTATGGAAATCAGCGGCCGTAAATGCCGCCACCGACGATTTGTTGAGTGTATTTCTACTTATGATGATGATTTATACGTGGACTTATTGCTATCCACCGAAATTAATTTCGGGCGAGGAGAGAAATAGATTACTCCTTTCAACACTTTTATTGACTTCAGGCTCAAGTCAAGCACATAGATATAAATCAAATAATAAAGGACTTTTAAATTACTTTTAAAACAATACAAAAAAATTGTGAAAATACGTTCTTATTATTATCTTCACTAATAGTTGAATTAATTTAGGTACTCTTATTTTTTTTTCCTACTCATATACAAAATATTTTAACTTTATGTATTACTTTATTTTTTTATTATGGCTCGACAAAAATCAGTGAAGAAATAGAGCTACACCTGTACCTAAAGGACGCAGTCATCAACAAGAAGCCATCAGAGAAATGAACTTGTTATTATGGTCCCTGGGGGAAAGGCACGTTGATCTTCGTCAAGAGAAAGTTGGAGTTTCGAACTACTGGTGAAGTTTCATGCAATGACCATTTGTGTTGTGCCTCGCATCATTTTAAATTATCTCATGTCATTAATTTCAAATTTAGTAATGAGTACCTACTTTTCTGTTTGTAAGTAACCCAGTCGTATGGAAAAAGGTATTGACCTTAGAGGTCAACACTTTTATTAAGGGGGAAGGGATGTAGTCAATCGAAAAATGCACGTTACATTTTTGAATTCGTAATTTTAATTCTTTTAGCTTCAAAATTACTATACAATAGTATAGTTTTATAATGATTTTATAATGAAAATAAAAAAAACAACGGTGTCGCTCTGCATCAGTTCATGCCTTGATTGATTAATTCAGAGCGACACCGTTGCATGCAACCGCATGGAGAACATAACCTCCTCTTAAAACTATTAAGTGGATTAATAAATTAATTTTTATTTGATATTTTTATTGAAGTAGTCGCTAAATAGGATATTCCCAATTACAGGACGAAAAAAATAAGAATAAATATAAGAACGATTAAAGAAGTAAACTTAAACCTAACCTAAAACTGAAAAAAAAAAAGTGTAAACGTATGGATACATACGTATATAACGCACAGGATAAGGATAAGTAGAACATAAAATAAGAAGATCTACCATAAAAATATATCACTATAAATAGCATCAAGATGACGACACATAGAATAAAGAGGTGCCTTAATTAGGATATTACTCTTTGGTGTTGGCAGTTTATATTTAGTAGTCCACCTGGAGTCAAATCGAGGTACTAGAAAATTTAACAACGTCAAGATTTCAGGATAAACAATTTTAGTGTGAAGTAACTTCCAAATGAAACTGGCACCATGCAGATCTCGTCGGTGTTTAAGAGATTGAAAGTTATGGGTTTGCAATAAGAAGTCATAATCAGTAAGGGCCCTAAACTTGAGGTCTGAAGCACACCAGAGGTGCCTGGATATGGAAATATATAGCCATTGAAAAAGATATAATTCACTCTGCCAGATAGATATATGATTGATTAATTTAATCGCTAATTAATTTTCTACCACCTAAGGCGTTATAACATATTAATAATATTAACAAATATGTGAATTCCGCTTCCAAACATAACGAACTAAGTGTACCCATACTGAATCTCTGGATCCTAGTGTACAAATAGTGCAAATAGCTATAAAAAATGTTATAAAATAATAGCTATTGAATTTAAGTTTAATAAATAAAATCGTAAAATTTGTTTAAAGAGTATGTAAAACCTTTTATAATAATATAAAACGTAGACATAAGTGAACAGAGAGACCGTAAGAAATTATTTGGGATAGAAAAGGGTAAATAGAAAACAATTCGGGAAAGAGACCTGCCGCTAAAATATGCTTAAATTCCTGATGGGGTAAGTTTGGACAGAGACGAAACATGGGGGGAAAATTATGTTACCGATGTTAAAAGAGTTTATAAAGCCTTATTGGATGAGAGACTGATAAATTTACTTGTAATTTACAATCTTGATCTCTACCCACTAATACTGACCTTATCGTAATTTAAATTAAAAAATTGCTCTAATTGTCGAGGTTCAAACGATGGCAATAATAATAATAGTTTGGATGTGGACATTGTCAAGTTGATGTATATAAAATGTAAAAATATGTATCAGATTTGTAAATACTTATATGGATATTGATAAATAATGATAATTATAATGATGCATAATGGTGCCGACTCAGTGGAGACGGCGGAGAATAGTGCTTTCCACAGGTAGTGTGTCTCGGGAAAGGGCGCCACTCAGAGATTTACGCAACACGGTAGAATAAGAATGTACACGACCGGAAAAGTGCAACCTCAGTGACCCCAGAAAGGAAACGGCGGATCCAGCGCTTTAAGCAAGTAACCGTTAATTTTTTAAATCCTTTCGTGGCACCTGCTGTGTGTAGAAGAACAAGTAGCGTTTGCGGTCGGCTTGAAGTATGATGAACTGATTTCCACATGAAGGGGCCAGTGAAAAAAGTGGTTGCCCAATTTCTTCACCTCCTGATAAATTTGGAAACCATTGCATCGATAATAGTTTTCGTGGACACTACCTGGCAGATAAATTTATCCGTAGGTGAAGAAATCGGGCCTAAGTGACATTTTTATGTTTTCGAGCTATGGTGAATTGAATATTTTAATATCCTCCCATATCTACATTGATTGCTCTAGGCATTTGATTTTTTTTTGCACACAGGATCATGCTGGCATACAATAAAAGGCCAAAGTTTACATTTAGAAAATTTGCATAAGTACTGAAAAATAATAAAAAATTGTTTTGGCAACTATTTGCACTGAATTAATTTCGGTAATGTCGAGTATTAGCCTGGTATAGATAGAAACATTTCAACGAGCAATATTTTTTGTTTTATTTACTTTTGAACAATAAAAAAATAGCACATACGTTATAACGTAATTGAATTGGCTTCCGATTGAAACTGCCTCACACTGATTTCTTTTACGGTCTACGTTTCGTTCTTCATTGCAAAAAAACTTCTTCACTGTTGCTACTGGTGGTGGCTGCTGCTAACGAGTAGGAGCAATCAAGACCACCAGCCGCAGCGGCGGCAACCCTGAGGAAGTTCTTCAGCAATGATGAACGAAACGTCGGCAGCAGAAGAAATCAGCGTGACGCAGTTCCAACCGGAAGCCAATTCCTTATGACGATGCGAGCGGAAGTCTTCAAGTTAAATTACGTTATAACAATTTGAAGTTTAAGCCGATGAAGATTAGCAGCGAACAATAAAATCCTGGCAATAATTTGATATAACATGCTTTTTAATACAAATTTGATAAATCAGGCTAATACATCTAACAAATAATGACAAAAAGTAGCCATGCCCGTGTATTAGGGGCATAACGTACTAAATAATTAGCAACTGCTCTCTTGGAATTGGTGTTCAATTAAAATTATCACTTGTGCTGCTTAGTAAATTTATCTATTTTACGGTGTTTATCTGAGTTACTGAGTTTACCTACCCCATGTAAAGGTCCGGATATTCAGTACGTAAAGATGCAATGTTTTTATAATTTAAATAATATTATAATGAAACGTAACACGTGCAAGGTCAGAATGAAATGAGTCAGTAGTATTTCCTGGAACTGACATGCGGCTTTAGTAGAGCAAAAAAAGTCGAGCCTCGGAAGTTTTACCCCTAATTATACACTAGACTAAGGATTTTTATGCATAAGAAATGCAACACCCGTTATCCCCCACTCGTGTAACGATCAAAAGGGAAGAAGTGCATAAAAGGCTCCAGCAGCAGACGAAAAGCGATCATTCTGATGCAGTTTACTCTTGACCTAATTAGGAATGCGCTCTGTTTCTTGCTGAAGTTTATTTTAGTTTTTTTTTTCAAAACAGTTTCCTCAGATTATAATTAATTAATTTTGCGAACACGGTGTGTGTTTTTTGGTAATTATAATTTAAACGTAACCGATTTATTTATTTTATTAATTTAATTTAAATTCTATGTTTCAAGAGAGTTTCCAGCTAGCTCTGGTGTGAGAAAGAAAAATACATTTTTATGCATATACGTAGAATGCTATTTTCTAACAAAGGCTTTTTTGTTATGTGCTGAATATTCGACTTTTCTCTCCAAATAATTTTTTTTTATTTAACGTTATAATTTCACTGGTATTTAATTATTTTGTTATCCTGAATTATTTTTGGTTGACTGTAAGATTAAATTCTATGTTTCAAGAGAGTTTCCAGCTAGCTCTGGTAAGAGAAAGGAAAATAAATTTTTATGCATATACATAGAATGCTATTTTCTAACAAAGGCTTTTTTTTGTTATGTACTGAGTATTTGACTTTTCTCTCCAAATCATTTGTTTTAATTTAACGTCTTAATTTCACTGATATTTAATTATTTTGTTATCTTGAATTATTTTTGGTTGATTGTAAGATTTTTAGTTAAAATTTCACAATTTCATTTGGTCTTAACTAAAAAGAAAATTGTTCATATTAAAATTATAATTTTTTTTTTTGTAATTGTATTGTGAACTAAATTTCACGATTTCGTAAATATATTTCTGTTAAAAAAAATTTGAATTGTGAACTGAATTTCACATTTATATTTAATATATTTTTGTATTTAAATTTTCTTAAACTAAACTTTACGTCTTTTTAAACATTTTGTGATATTTAAAAATTTGGGCATTTTTATTTGAGATAGTTCTCGCTGATAAAATTTTCATTCTAATATTTAAAGTCCAAGGAGATTAAAACCCAGACTGAGAGAGAGAGAAAGAGGGGGTCGGGAAGGGCGAAGCATTTTCGAGCAACAGTGAGAAACAATTTGGAAAATCGATTTCTGGCTTTTCATCGAGAACCAGCAACGCTACGATCAAAGAAGTTCGAAATCCAACTTTATACGAATTGTTTAAAAAATTGGGGACGGATGGGGATGAAAAGTGGGATTCCAACCTTTGTCCGTACATTTTTACGTACACAACAATACATGTAAATTAATGTAATTAATTTTAGTCGCAGAGGTGGAGAAGATGGGCTTCCTTGTTATTCGTTCGTTAAACGAGTATTTGACGGATTCTGTTGTCTTTCCTTCCCAGATCGTTATCCTCCGGTATCGGGACGGCAACGTCAAGCAATAAATGCTGAAGCTCTAAAGTCAGGATTACTAATTTAATTCTAAATCAGAAAGCCCTTAGAATTAGAGAGGCAGAACTCTAAGAATTAGAGACAGATTATTAAAGCTTGGCCCTCAATATTTAAAAACGAACCGACCTTCAACCTGAAACTTTTCTTGGGCGGAAAACATTCGGAGCTCGCGAAATTTTAATATCCATTCCGGTTCCGTCCGTTACAAGAAATCCTCCTGAAAAATACAAATTCCGGGGGCATTTCTGCCCTTATTAAGTCGACCTGGAGCGACTTATAAAATTCTTTCGCTATAAGCGGGGCGAGGAAAAAAATTACGGCCCGGGTTCCTTGATGGCATCGTTAACTGCGTCTGTGGCGGCGACTTTTCGAGTAACGACGGACGAACAAGAATCAGGCGGTTCTTCGCCCCAGATAAGATAAGGGGGCGAATTACGAATCGAAAAAATATGCAACCGAATTTGGCGTGGCGAAGGTAATTTCCCTTTCATCAAAACCTCAGTTGGCAATATCTACGTCGTATATTACACGTTCGCGTTCGCAGGGAGCGATGAGATATTATCTCGCGCGAACATTTCAAATGTATAGGTTTAATGTAGCTTAAAGTTACCTCTGCGGTGAAATGTATCCAGGCGGCTGTGTATTGCGCAGAACGAACCCCGGCATTTAACTCGCAGTTTCCTCTCCGCCGTAGTAGTTTACATTTGCTGGAAACATAATTGCGGAGCTCTCCCAGCAGCACGGAAAATTAGCATTCGCCGAGTACGTCGTGACAAGTTAAGGGCTGAAATCTACTACGTCATAATACAAGTCGTAAACTAAAGCATTAACCGAGGAGCTTTGTTAATTTGGAATTATTTGCGCTGTGACGGCTTGCTCTAATATTGACTCAAGAGCATCTCAATAAATTGACAGTCGAAGTAAAACCATCTATTTCCGATTAAAAATACAAAAGATTCCATTAAGATTCTTAAATTCTTCTTTATTGCTAATGATGCGAAATAAATGCATTTATAAACAGTGATATTAAGCGTTTGGAAATTGAAAAGTTTGATGACTGCTGTAGACTGATGAGTGAGTGAGCACTAAAGTCGTTATATTTCTATTTCTTGTTTTAGGTTAGCCATTGTATACATTATAGCCGTTATAAGAAGGCTTGTTAAGGTGGAATCAATTGATACTTATGATATATTTCAAGAAGTCTTGTGTCTACACTATTTCCATGACAACGGGCGATTTTCTTGCCACAGGGCCAGTCCAGACTAAGGCACTCGATCTCTGTCTAAGGACTCAGGTACTGCCATCATATGGTTTTGACACTTGACAGTGGGTATTTGACCTTAAACAAGTGGGTTGTCAAAAATGACGAACCGAATATTTTATGTAAATCAGAACGCAAATATAACGAAAATCATTTTAATTTCTATTTTATTAACGACAAGAATAAGTTTACAATGAACAAGGAATAAGTTTACAATAAATCTAAACGTTAACGGTGCGAATATGACACAATAAACCGAAAAAGTAACCAAAAAGCATACGTGAGTGTATTAGAAGCTTTTCAGGTAAAATATTAAGTTTACTTTAATCCCGAAACTATTTCAAAGCAGAAATCTCTAAACAGTTGACCATAGAAACAGAAGTTTCAGTAATTTAGCTGTTCACTTTGAAATTAAAAATTGTTGACTGATTGTAATTTTTCATCATGTTTCAAGGGTAAGCTATTAGGCTCTGGATAATGGGACTTGGAAATTAATAGGATTTAGCAAATTCCAAAAACATGCAGGATGAAAATGAGCTTTAGTGCCCAGTCTAAAAAACCGTAGGTAATACCTGACAAAAAAGATACTTTTTAGGCAGAACTTTCCCATGTATTATGTCATATCTCCTCGTAGTTGCTTACCGTTATTATAAATTTATACTTTGTCTCAATAAAATGGAAATTGAAGAAACTATTTTGCGTTATTTTTCATCTTGATTTACATAAAATATTCCAGTTTGTAATTTTTGACAATTGATTTGTTCAAGGTCAAATACCCACTGTCGCGTGTCAAAAACATATGATGGCAGTACCTGTGTTTTTAGACAGAGATCGAGTGCCTTAGTCCAGACAGGCTAAAGTCACTAGATCTTTCAAAGTACTGCAAATTTGCCACCATAATGATTCCTTGTTTTGCACCAACATCAAAACATTGACGACAGCTGAAAGTTTCTTGCAGTCATTTACTAAATCAGTCAATAATAGTCTTCAAGTGAATAATAATCACTGTGTAGAGCAACTTGCGTCATAGAAAATATCTATTAATTAATTTTATAAATAAAACCGCACTTAATTTGTAAGTTTTCTTATTTTTAGGGAAGCAAAACTTTGTGGCTCTTTTTTTTCGACATCTACATTCACACTATTTCATCGTGATTCCAAGTCCCAACATTGATTTAGTATGCTTATGAACGAACCTGATTGATAATATCGAAGTATCTTGATTCTTGAGTGTGAATGCGGCGAAACTTGAAGCCTTATCAACAGCCGTTTTTCTTACCCATTTGTGCATGCAGATAAGTTCAAAAACACAAGAAATTCTCCGTCAAGAAGTCGTGAGGCGTACGTTTTAGTTAGATGGGTGTTCATAAATCTTTTGCGTTTAAAACACAACTGTGCTTGAAACTCAAATTTTAAAGCTAACGGTAAATCGTATGACAACTGTCACGAAATGTCACTGCGCCATATTGACTCCTTTTCGATAGTTCTCACTCTAACTTATGATCTTTACCAATTCTTCTCTCTCTAACTCATTGTCCTTACCATTTGCGGTACTTTAATAGATCTAGGGACTTTACAAACAGGCGACTCTGTGGCGCCACCGGGGCACGTTTTACTTCATAGGAGTTGCCAACCTTCCAAAATTGGCGACGCCTCATCAACAATGTAGGGCCTCCTGACGTACTAGGTTGTGGAGACGGTTGGACATTCATCTCCACATTTTTACCAACAAGGAAGAAAAACAGAAACAAAAAATAAAAAACCTGAGACAACCGTAACCAAAGTAGGTGAGTCAACCGATTCCTATTGTACTAACCCTGCGATTTCTCTCAAACCCTACGCGTTCCTTAACTTTATTCGCATTTTTTTTCCTATCTACACAATTGTTTATCTACCAGAACTCCTAAACAATATCTTTTTTGTCTCATACCTTCCGCCTCATATCAAATTACTGTTACGAACTGTTACGGGTTCACAAACAATAATCTTTACCTGATTTCAAAAACTTTAAACTCTCTCTTAAAACAGTACAAATTGCACGAACCATATTGTACAAGATTTATCTTAATAAATCACACTTCAATATTTTACCTTATATGTTGCCCAAGATGCTCTCACTATCGTTTGTTAATTCGCAATTTTTGTAATTAGCTTTAAATAAAGTGTACCCAAGAAGAATCCACGACCGGCAAGAGTGAGTTTAAATAAAATAGATTCTTTGTTGTTTAAAATTCAGCATCTAGCAAAGTTTTATAGAAATTCATTGTTTCTTGTTAATCTTCCCTTTTTTCTTTCGTATTCTAGTTTCAATTTTATGTTAATTGTTAAATTTTAATTAGTTAATTTAATTAAATTCATATATTATTTTGTTTGTATTCTTTTTAAAATCAAAGGATTATCCATCAGATTAGAGACTAGATAAAAAAAAATCATGAAAAAATTCAACGAAGGAGAAGCTTCGAGTCACTATAAAATTTTGTAGGTTAAGTTTCCAAATCCGTTTATTGTACAAGAATCACATTAAATTAGGTTGACTAGTTGACATGTTTCGGAAGAAATTCCATTTTCAAAACTGTATGTTATTAAGTCGAATCCGCAAACGCCGCCATTTACAAACTGAACAGTTTTATTATTTCATTATTTGAAATATACTAAAAGACATTAGAAATGACATTTTTTTTATATAAAAGTTTGTTTGATAGAAAACATGTTTTGATAAAATTTTCTGCTTTTTAAGGCTTACTGTTCTTGTACGTTCCATTCTTTTATCTTACAAGTTTTTGTGGCAAAATAATTGTTTATGCCTCGTTTACCAAATCATTCAAATTGATTTCATTTTTCAAAACAGAAATTAAAAAAAAAAAACACTAGTACCATGATTCTAAGACGGACAAAAAAATGAAAATCGACGAAAAAAAAAAACAAAAACAAACTCGAAGGAAACAAAAAACAATTGTATAAAGGAGTCAATAAAATGCGAAAGTCAATTCGATTTAAAAGGGAAGAATGCGAAAAATAAGAAAGATAATAGAAAAATGGATACACTAAAAATAAATAAATGAAAAACGACAATTCTTCGGATGTGAAGAAAGTGGCAGGAAACAAAAGGACAAAACAAAACAATCTAAGACTACAGAATGTCAAGATCGCTGGTAAAGAGTATTGGCGGAAATAATTTTAAAATTTTCGTTTAGAAGTGTGGTGATAAAAAACAAAACCGAATTATTAATTAATCATCAAATGTAATAAATTTGACAATAGTTCTCAAGATGAACTATTCTTTTTTTGCTAAAAATGTGATCAGAAAGAACAAAAGAAAATCCAATTCAAAGAACAAATAATAATAAGATAGACAAAAAACAAATACAAAAAAAATGCTGATTTGGAACATCGAAAATCACAACAGCAACAAAATACAAGACGAAAAATTAGACAAAAGAAGATCGACAACACGAAGCTGAACGAAAAAGAAACAGTTTTCCGAATGAATAAAAAAGTTCGGTGAAAATGAAAGTAAACTATAAAAAAGTCAAAAATATGATTAAAAAAAAAACGGAAAAAGAAACGAGCAATGAAATGCAGTGCGTAAAACAAAACATAAGATCAGAAATGTGAGGAACACAAAACAAATGAAAGACGATTAATTGCGAAAAAACGCCAATAAAATGCGAAAAATTAATTCGATAAGAAAAGCTAAAGAGAAATCGATAATCGAAGGAATAAAGAAGAAAGGAAATTGATGACTCAGTTGAACAAAAAACTAATAACTCTCCAAACGAAAAACTAGTAGAAAACAAAAGACAACTGTGCAAAAGTGTCAGTCAACAAAACGTGAAAAATCAATTTGATAAAAATAAACAAATAATACGATAGCATAAAATGAATTTAAAAAAAAACACTAGTACCACGATACTAAGATGGACAAAAAAATGAAAATCGACGAAAAACAAACAAAAAGAAACAAAAGACAACTGTATAAAGGAGTCAATAAAACGCGATAACCAATTCGATTTAAAAGAGAAGAATGCGAAAAATAAGAAAGATAATAGAAAAATGGATACCCTAAAAACAAATAAATGAAATTTCTTCGGATGTCAAGAAAGTGGCAGGAAACAAAAGGACAAAACAAAACAATCTAAGACTAAATAATAAAATGAAAAACATCAATTCCTTAAAACAAAAGAAAAAGAAAACATGTGAAATTAACAAAAAACCAAAGAAAGCGATACTCGTTCGTGGTGTACTTTTCTTTTGGGATTATATTTTTTCTCTTTGTCTTATTCTCTCACTTTTTTAATTAGTACGTAAGTATTAAGTTGCATGACTTACATTTATATTTTTTTGTTTAAATTTGTTCTATGGTTGGTTAAGTGGCAGAACAGCTTAGCTGCACTTCGCCAACAAAATAAAGGCCTTTATTATTATTATATTGGAATGTAGAATTTTATTGAGTGTTGTTAGGTGAAGACAACAACAAAAGTAGCCCAAGTCAGGCGCCTAGTGCCAAATAAGATATTTAAACGCCAAATTTGTCTGAAATGTACCCCAAATTTCGCCAAAACTTGGAACCCTGGATAAACGTGCTGCCAATAGAGTTTTCACCTTCTCATTTTTTTATGTTAGAATTATATAATGTATTTATTAGATTTTTAAAAGAAGAGAATCTTGACACTTCGCACGTGAAAAACAAATCTGTGAAAGCATTGACGAATTCCATAAAAGTTACCAATTACGTGCCCATGTAGGCCGAACGTCCTCTTTCCTCTTTCACATCCATCAACTCGGTAAAGGTCATCACCGCAAAAATACTGAAGACCGTTAGTTAGCAACGCAAAAGTTCAGGCTTTAATTTAGCCTCCATTAAGAAAGAATCCGCTCCTTCGATATCATCGGGAGTGTGGGCGAGAAACTTTCGCGGAGAAACTTCCTCCTCGTCCTCCTCGAACAGGACCAACCAATTTGTTGCAAAACCGTGAAAAGCGTGCCCGTAGCCACCCGCTTGTTGTTCGATATTGATTGGCCGGTTATAAATAAAACAGGTGCTTCCACGTACCTTTCGTCTTGCACTTAATAACCTAGAGCCGGAAGGTGAAAAGTCATTTATGCTCCATCAACTATTAATCGTGTTTGAGTAACACTTAATTGAATGTGCGCCTCCGCGCGTGATTAATGATTGAGAGAGGAAAAGTTTTCAAGGTGAAGTAAGTCGTATTGTACCTTTATAAATTTTGTTCTGAGGAAGAAAAACATTAATATACTTATATTAAAAAATATTAATAAACGGTATACTTAATTATTAGATACGTAACACTAACCCTATATTAGTGTTTTCGTGTTACGTTAATTAGTTACGTAATTGTTCAAATTATGCACAAAACCAACCAACATCGATGCTTTTAAAGTAGGGAAACTTTCATTTGGGAACCAGAAAGTATAGCAATCGCCAAATTAATGACATTATCTCAATCTACACACTATAAAAAAATAATAATCTCGTCTTCTCGTTTCAATTACGGTTTCAACTTGTTACGGCTTGGAAAACCGCTTTCAAAAGTCATCCTGTATACTTGAAGTTTTAAACACAATTAAATAAATTTTTCTCGGAAATTATTATCGTGTGAATGACGAACGGTGTAGTTTCTCGTTTGCTTTTATTATTTTTTTATCATGATTTTCGTTGCTGAGTGATCGTATTTTTACAACACAAAATTGCGTCCCACGCCTCTATCTAATTTTGTGGTGTAAGTCGCAGACTGTTTTTAATTGCCTTAAATTAAACTTTCATCGGCCTGGAGTTTGTACTGTTAGCCTTGGTTGCAAAATCTTTCGCAAGCGTCCGCAGCTACATTTCACCATATTTCGTGGGAATTAAATCGAATGCTTATTCGAACCGTCGAGGCTGGCCGTAAAATTCTGTGACGCCTTAGTTTTTTGTATCATCTGATATCATCCTGCGATTCACGTTACTCTGACCACTTGTTATTTCGGCGGAAATACAAATTACATTCACACTTGACATTTGACGCCATTGGTTATTACTGATATCATCTTATCCAAGGTTGGTTTTTGTTTAGTTCATGTTGGTTTTGATTCGTCCAAGCTCTTCCCTCCGTACTTATGGGCGAAACCAAGTTTGGCTTTATTAATTTGTCACGAGCATGTAGCATTCAGTCTCGTTGTGACGTAACATTTTTTAATGATTTTCTACTTTTCGTCCTTGAATTAATATTGTAGAGTATGCAATTTAATTGATACTGTTACAGCACGACAGCACGATATTTCAAAATATTAAAAAGAAAATCATTTCAATACAAGTATCGATACTTTGTTTAAAATATGCATCCCTAGACCTAGTATATTAGTTAAGCCTGGGTTTCCTAGGATAACGGCACCGTAATATAGCGGTCGTAAGTTGGCGGTGAATGACATCATATAAAACGTGCTAAGTTCATTAACTACATTTGGTTTCCTAGAAAACGGCAAACGTCAGCGTCATCTAAAAATACGTAAAAGTTTTTTTTAAGCGTTTGGAATCCTCTTTTGGCGACTCCTCATTTTCTAAATATGTCAAATCGAAATAGGCCATCATGAAATGTATAAAATAAATGCATATCGTCGCTTTTTGTGACTTATTTTACGTCAATGTACGTCACTTTTCAACGCTACATGACTTCTTACACCGTTATATTACGGCAGCTACATTACGTGCCGTTATCCTAGGAAACCGAGGCTTTACATATTCATATTTGACGTACATTTTGCCGGTCATAGGCTTCTAGATTACAGGACTTCCGAGATACACGTTAGTATGAAGTGATCCAGGAGGTCAGGAATAAAAGTTATGGATTGAGATCTGTTTAAATGTTTTTCTTTCAGCATCAGCTCTAAGGAAGTCCTTTTTGTAAGTCGACAAGAGAAAGGAATTGTGACATGATATAATCAGAAGCCAAAAGAAGGTGGAAAACGACTGCCATTCGCAGACAATTTTTCTGAGAAATTTATTTTTCTGAAGGAATTAGCTCAGATACCAAATCTTCGAAGTACACGAGAGGAATTTATTATCATTTATCACACTGTACTCGAAGGGCTCGGCATCCCATACCACTTTTTTGAGGCAATGATAACTCACCCGTTGTTGTAAATTTAGATCTCTCCTGCGTAGAGACCGATCACCTTCTACCTCGATCGAGACACTGACAGCTGATTTTTGCAATATCCACAGACGAACTAGAACAATTGAGGTAGTTTGATGATTATTTAAATGATTAGTTTGGCGGTATAATACTTAAAGCGAAGTTACCATTTTTTATTTTCAGTTTACTTGAAATAACGCTACAAGCTAAGCAGAGCAATATTGTAAAATCAGATTTGTGTTAAATTAATTAAATTTGTTGTTCATAAAAGAATTTCGTGCCGCTCCCGATGGAAGTTAAGAGTTAGAGTTTATCTTTTATGACTCATATTGTGTCAAAACCATATTAAATATCTTTGTGATTGTAACTTCGGCAAACAGTAAATGTACTTATCAATAATCGACAATTAAATTGACTTTTGTTCACCAGATATTGATTCCTAGATACGGAAAGAGAATTGGAAACAATCACACGATGACATTACTCGAGTTCGAATGTCAATAAACCAGGTTTATTCGAGGTGTGATAATGTCATGAAAAAAGTAATTGGTTTGTTCTCTTGACGAAACCGAACATAAAAATAATTAATTATTAATCAAATTAACTAAACTGTTTAGTGAAATTCTTTGTGCCTTATGAATCATTTGACTAGTTATTAGCAAGTTTTACCAAGCAGATTTTCCGTTTCTACGACAAATAGAAAGGTAATTGGTGACGCAATTAGAGTGACCCTTGTTTACATTTGATTTCTTTGTTTCAACAGAGGAATCAGCTTTTTGTTTTTGTTCTTATTTTTCGCTTCATCTTTTTTTCTGGTCCCGTTTCCGTTCCTGCAATACTACTCTCCAGCTTTACGATTGCAAATACGCAACGGAATTTGAGATTGGTAAACATTACATTTTATTCATAATCAAAGGATTTTATCCCTGAAATTAGTGAGTAGTTTATCTTGAAGGCTTCCACGGACGTCGTCCATGGTTGAATTCTTGGCTTCCGGTTGGAACCGCGTCTCTTGGATTTCTTCTACTGCCTCAGGGCTGCTGCTGCTGGTCGTTTTGCTGCTGCTTCTTGTAAGTAATGGGTTTGTTCTCTTGACAAAACCGAACATAAAAATAATTAAAGTTTTTATATTACCGTTAATTTGCTTTAGCTCTTTATCCGAGGCCAACACATCAGCGATTCTGCGACTCACTGCGACGTACTGAACCGAACTGATTTCTACAAAACATTGGGTAATGCCTGTTGCTGCTTTACTGACTGAATGCGTCCATGATTTACAAATTTCTCTTTTTTAAACTATCCGTGCAGGATGTGACAAAGTGCATTTTCGAAAAGTTCGGGTCCACAGATCGACGTATCAAAATAGTCAGCGTCTCGTCGTAACATATTTAATGGTGTATAGCAAGTCTGCGCAGATTGCAGTGGAGCCCCACAAGCATCCTCTGTATAGCGCTATTTCGGCCCTAATTAGGGCCGCATCAGCAGAGGAGTAGCTCGAGAAACTTCACTGCAATCCAGACGACTTGCCCGATTTTAAACCGGTAAGCCCAGTAATAGCAGACAACAGCTTCAGGCGCACCCTCAGGCGGCCAGGAGTTTGACCTTATACTGTGCGACAATTTATAGCAAATGGCATGAATGTGTCTGCATTGGCCGCTTTGTGCATTATAGCTTATTAGGCAGCAGTACAGTTGCCATTTGCTATAAATTATCGCACTGGCCGCCTGAGGCGTACCTGAAATCACATTTAATGGATTTGGATTTCATTTGTCAGCATGGAAATCCCTCTATTAACACCGAAAAGAACTTTGATCTGTGAACTAAGCAGACGTCGGCAATTTCTGCTAGACAATATCCACGGTGTTTAAGCCTGAGTCGATGACCGTAGATGTGGAATGCTAATTCCAATAATTTTCTAAACGTGATAATAATTGTCAGTTTCCATGATCTCTTGAACAGTGTTTCTAATGGAAGAAAACCGATTAGTTGCGGTAAAATTTTGCATATTGAATCAGTTTTCTAAAAAAAGATGCAGGTGTTTCCCGATCAATTGAAGATCAGGTGAACTAACTCTGTGGCGATTGCTTTTCTTTATTTGAAATAAATAAGTCTCTGTAGAGAACAGTTGTTTCTTACAGAAGTATTTCGTTGTCTTTTTTATGTGAGTGTGTGAGGCACTTTTTACAAATACTTATCAATTCCTCCTCGTATAACACAGGTCAGTTTATAAAGCGTTACGTATTGTAGCACATGTACACGTGTGACGAACAGTGAAGCGTGAAAAGTCAATTAATCACGTTTGAAAACTCGGCACAGATAAAGTGTGCGTTCACCATTGTAATCGGCGATTTTCATTCCAGGCGAGACACACGCCGACAGGATAGTAAATCCATCATAATCCAGATTTGTAAGGCGGGAAAGCGACTATGGTACATTGAGCAGGAATTTCCCATAAAAGATGATCCTCACGTCAAAAGAAAGTCTATTCCGATTTTTCGATAACGGCCCGCCTCCTCGTGCCATTTCGGCGCGAGTAAATCCCCGTCCCAATTTGCGGGATTTGCGTTCACGCTGTTCTCCACGTTTTATTAACAGTTTCACTTGTTAGAATAAATAAGGCGGCCGATCGACGCGACGTTTCGTGCGATTTTTCTTCCTCATCGGAGCCAAACGGCCGGAAGTTGCAGGAGATTGAAATACCGCGGGTATCGCGTGAGGCGAGAGAAATGCGCGGAAAATATGATATTTTCCTGTGCGTTTCCAGCACCACTATTGAATATACGTCAGTCTGACGAGAAATTGATTAGCTCCGATGGAGCACGGGATGTGTTTATCTGCCGGCCCGAAGCAAAACATATTCGTTCCGTGTAAGCTCGTGTTCCCCGTATTTGTTAGAGCAGATAAGAAAAAAAAAAGCTAATCCGACTAGGACTTTGGATTGGTTTTCCGAGTGGACGGATTGGGATTTATTCGTATGTACGAGAAGTCACGCAAGTCACGTCAGATATTGAAACGAGTTTATACGAAAAGTTCTTTGAAGACGTAATTCGCTCGGGAAACAAATGTTGAAAATGTAAATCATCGTGAAGGCAAGTTTCAAATTCTGTGGTAAATTTTCATTGAGAAAAAAGTACAAAGCGTAAATTCTAGCGGAAGGTCTTGAGTGGAAGTAAGTTTTGGAGGTCATAAAATAATCAGATGCAAGTTTTGTTTCAAAATAATTCTAGCAGTGTAGGACAAGCGAATAAGGATTTTAATTGTTGTGAATGAAGTTTGGCAATCTTTCTAAATAAAACTAACATGTAATGTTACAGTTTAATTTCCTGGTTACTTTCAGCAGCATGCGTGGTACGGTTTTGCGGTTGACAGGTGGTCACATTGCTTTCTCTGCTTAGTCCCATTTGATATCACAATTTCTAATGGACGCATAGGTCACGTTATCTAGTACCGCATTTTGATTGGCCGGCATCTTGTTCGTTAGTTTGCATTCTCGTCATCACGAGGTACAGACGTTGAGAATATTTCACGTGAATTGGTATTATTCAGTGGCGGCTCGTCAGGGTGAGCAAGGTCGGCAGTGACCACCTTGTCCTATGCAGTTAGAAGTTGCGGTTCATCGTCCAGGAAACCCCGAAAAACAAATTTGTTTGGAAAAAGCACCGACTTTCCCTTTTGCAATTGTTTTCGATTCGTCGATTGTTTTTTGGTGAAAGGCGTTGGAAAGCTGAGAAAAAGCTCTGTAAATCTCCCACTTAAATTGAATTCAAAAATTACAAGCGCAATTGCGAGGGGAGGGAGAGACGTTCATTTAATTGAGCAAATAAGAAACGCGTTGGTTTTGAATCTTGATCGTAACTCAAGAATGTGTTCGCCGATTGTTTTTTGATAAACGGCGTTGGAAAGCTGAGAAAGAGCTCTGTAAATCCCCCGCTTAAATTTAATTAAAAAATTACAAGCGCGATCGCGAAGGGAGGGAGAAACGTTCAATTAATTGAGCAAATACGCGTTGCCTTTGAATTTTGACTGTATTACAAGAATGCCTTCGCCGATTGTTTTTTGATAAACGGCGTTGGAAAGCTGAGAAAAAGCTTTGTAAATTCCCCGCTTAAATTTAATTAAAAAATTACAAGCGCGATCGCGAAGGGAGGGAGAAACGTTCAATTAGTTGAGCAAATACGCGTTGCCTTTGAATTTTGACTGTATTACAAGAATGCCTTCGCCGTTTGTTTTTTGATAAACGGCGTTGAAAAGCTGAGAAAAAGCTCTGTAAATTCCCCGCTTGAATTTAATTTAAAAATTACAAGCGCGATCGTGAAGAGAGGGAGAGACGTTCGGTTAGTAAATCATCACGAGCCGCCACTGGTACCATTTAGAGCTAAATTCAAATTGACTACACTGTTTACTGGAATTATTTGTGACTTGTTATTAGCAATTTTACCAAGCGAATTGTCCGTTTCTACGACAAATAGAAAGGTAATTGGTGACGCAATTAGAGTGACCCATGATTACATTTGATTTCTTTGTTTCAACAGAGGAATCAGCTTTTTGTTTTTGTTCTTATTTTTCGCTTCATCTCTTTTTTTTTGGTCCCGTTTCCGTTCCTGCGATACTACTCTCCAGTTTTACGATTGCAAATACGCAACGGAGTTCGAAATTGGTAAACGTAACATTTTATTTATAATCAAATGATTTTATTCATGAAATTAATGATTAGTTTAATTTGAAGGCTTCCACAGCCGAATCCGGTTGGAATCGCTACGATTTCGTCTACTGCCGACGTTTCGTTCTCCAGAAGAACTTCCTCAGGGCTGCTGCTGCTGGTGGTGGTGCTACTGCTGGTAGTTTTGCCGCTGCTTCTTGTAAGTCGTAAGTCGTTGAGACCTTATAAGTCTTTAAAGAAGGAGTTCAGAATCTTTGTATAATCCTGGCAGCGAAGAATATCAAAATTAATCTGTTTCCTTCCAACAGTTAACAAGAATATTATTTTTCAAGAAAAAATCAGACGTCATTTCAACAGATTCATTGAGATATATATGAAATAACCTTTGTTTGATATTTTTTGAGGATCGTCTGCTCAAGCCGGCCATGGCTTATCCGGTACTGCCAACTTGTTTCGTATTTTGACGTGAGTTTGTAAGTACTCTTTTGCAATCGCTTTCACGTTTGCATGGTGTCCACTCGTGATGCCCGTGGCTTTCGACGCCATTGCTTTTGTTGATACCTTCATGCCAGTTATTTAATCTCAAATATCTCTAAGAACGTAGACCTGATTGAAGTATTTGTTTTGTTTACGTCTAGGTTACATACTCCAATTTTATTTCATGCTTTTCAATCCGGCTTCCGTGTTTTTCTTAGAGTATTTTGTGGGAATTGTTTGGTAATTCAATTTTTCTATTTTGTTTTTGGTACTTAAATTCAGTCATTTGTTCGTTCAAACGCAGGCAAGTTCTGTTTGCCTTAAACCTTGTTTGTTAAACTTTGCTGCAATCTCGCTGTTCGGTTACGAACTGTTGACAGTTGACTGTTACCTATCAACATTGTAATGAGTTTTAAACCGTTCATCACTCCGACTTGCGGCCCTGAATAGCTCTGGGTTTGTTCAATTCGGAAGGAACGTACCACTACTGGTCTTGCATCTTTACAGCTGCGTTATCCTTACCACCGTTTGCATCTCCACCGAACCTCAGGTGTTGTGCTGCCCGCATAACCTGTCGACGTAAGGTGCCTGGCATCGAGTCCGTCTCTGCCTATTGCTTATTACCGCCTTCGGGGGCAAAATTTTTGAATGTTTCCTAACCGATCTCTTTTTAGAAAAATTTAATGCAAATCGTTTTTGATTGCAGTGAAACCTCGAGCAGCCTCTGCACAGCTGTTTCAGCCCTGCTTGGGGCTCGCTTTTTGACCTGACATTGCAGGTCAAAAAGCGATCGTAAGATGTCGCTATTTTATCTGTTCATCACTCTTACATCGCAATTGCGAATAAATTGGACAAGTCGTTTTTGTTTGCAGTGGGAATGTCGAGCTACGTCTCTGCTGAAGAAGCCCCAAGCAGGGCTGAAACTGCTGCAATTAAAGATGATTTGCACAAAATTTTTCCAAAACTTTCATTATGCTTTGACAGCAAGCACGGCCGCCTTGCATGGGGTAGCTTATTATGTTGATCTCTTTTTAATTATTATTTGTAGTCGTTTCCGCCAAGGTTCTACCTATATTTCCTTGAACGCGTATCAAGTTTCGTTTCAACGGATTCTTGAAGATTTCTACGAAATAATACATATTTTAGGATCACCTGCCGATGTCGGCCATAGTTGTTCCAAAACTATCAACTTAATTTCGGATTTTAACGTGACTTCATACGTAACGTTTTCTATATTTTTGATGTCGAAAGGCTGCATTCTCGAAGACAGTTCTAACTTGCACGCAACTTTTGCTGTCACGGCAGTGTATTTGTCGTCATGGTCCAGAAAGATCAGGTTCGTTTACCGTGGAATACCATCTTAAATTTTACCATTTAAAATTTTTTTTTTTGAGGATGTGGATCTAGTCAAAGTATTTGTTTTGTTTACATACTACAAGTTTTATTTTGAACCAATCAATCCAACTTCCGTGTTTGTTGGTGCATTTTTATGCGAATTGTTTGGTAAGTTAGTTTTCTACTTTGTTTGTACGCAAACTTAGACCATTGTTCACTCATCTTTTAAGTTGTTTCGATTACCTTAATCGGTGCTTATTTTCTGTTACCTCGCCGTTTATTTTACGGACAGTCGACGGATGATTTTCACTTTACGTACTTCCACCTTGCTACTTGTAGCTTTCACCTTATTTTTGCGAATTGTTTTGTTACGAATTTGCAGTTACTTTGATTCTTCTAATCCGAACACGTTCAAGAATCACATCCGTGTTACGTCATTCGCATTTAGTATAGTACTCCTAGTTTACAGTTTTATTTTTGCTCTAATGTAAACAAATGAACTTTCATACCTATGTTATTTGTTATTTAAAATTGAAGTTTTCATACTTGAATTTATTATTCTTACCTACTTTTTTTGTGTGTCAAATTTTGTGAGATGCAGAAAATTCTCTGGGTACGTACCAATTTTGAATATTTTGGAGTTTTGATTGCAATCTGTAAGGGCCATTTGCAACAAACTCTTAAGCCGCGCTTAAATTTAAGTATTGTTTATAATGTGATGTTTCAGGTTTAGTAACTCAGATTACTAATTGCAGTTGCACGAAACACTTAAACTGAGTTTTAAACGCTTTAAATAAATAGTTAGTCAGTTATGTAGAGTTTTTATTTTAAAATAAATTTAACGAACTCTCCTTTCACCTTGTAACAATATGTTTTCCATTCATAAATTATTAATTGTTTTAATAATGTTTGAGTTCTTGTTAAATAAAGATAAACAAGCAAGCTTGTCTCATTTTTATTATTATCCGAAATATCAAAGTATGAGTGGGAGCTCTATATATTTTGAGTTGGTTTTTTTCATTTTACTGAAGTGTGCCTCCCTAAATTTTAAAATAAATTTAACGGACTCTACTTTCACTTTGTAACAATATGTTTTCCATTCATAAATTATTAATTATTTTAATAATGTTTGAGTTCTTGTTAAATAAAGGTAAACAAGCATGTTTGTCTTATTTTTATTATCATCCGAAATATTAAAGTATGAGTGGAAGCTCTTACATTTTGAGTTGGTTTTTTTCATTTTGCTGAAGTGTGCTTCCCGAAATTCATCAAGATGCTCAAGTAAACATAATTCACATGAAAGGAGCGAAAAACACCCCTTTATATTCCGTAGGTGTTCAGAACTTCTGACCTTATGTAACATTTCGAGCCCTCGCCGCTCTACCCCTTAAACGAAGTGGATGTTACGCGTGAACCTGCAAATTTCATTCGATAATTGCCGTGCGTTTTACGCTCCGTCGATAACCAATTACGGCGGCCAGCGGCGCGCTTGTTCTACTGAAGTAGCAAAATCAATCTCCTTAATGAGCGGGGGTGTTATTCACAACCTTGACACCGATGTGTGCGGTATGGGGACGTGCATTGGTCTCCTCGTCTCGTACAGGTAGAGAGGAGGCCCCCAACCGGAATAATATGCTCTTCCGCTAGGAAGCTCGCTCCGCTTTCATATTTCCAAACCGTGGCACATGGCTTGAACTCCGGGCGCAACGAACGGCGGCGTCAAGAAACGTTCAAGTGCCGCCGTCCGTCGAGCCGGATCACGAAGGGAGGATATTGAATTTTTCCCTACGACCAAAACATCGTGTTTGATTTGTTTCTTTTCATACATGAACTACGCTATGCATACGTCAACACATCTCTAAATTCCAGATTTTCCCGACTCTAGAAAAACAAATCATCCATTCGATTACAAAGTCTTGACATCTTATTATTATACTTTTACAAATTTTTTTTCTTTTAGTTTTCATCAATGTACCGTCGCGTGCAAATAAAGGTAAACGATGTTTTTCACTATTGTATGTCTGACTTTTTAAAGCTAAAAAAGAACATTTTTGCTATAAGTGTTTTATTTTTGCAACGTAATACAGTGTAACCAGAAGTTAATTGTTTAGGGTCGGTATTTCACTCACATATTAACTTTAAACTTTAGTTTATTCCCATATCAATTGTTTTAATAATTGTAGACAATGTGTGGCTGAGCTGATGACATGATGACTACAAAGTAGCTCTGATTTGAACTAAATTTGAATTGCATTAGATTCATTCATTAAATATTACTGATTACTAGAATAATAGTTATATTGTAAAATTTTAAAATACCTTTTCAATATTTAACGTTTCATTATTTCATTAAGATTTGAAACATATTGGGTCCTCCGCTTCCCTGTTCATACTATGGGCTACAGGATGAGTTATTATGTAGCAAACAGGCTTGAATTTGTCAATCTTAATGCAATGTTAGGTCAAAAAGTGATCGTAGGATGTCACTGTTTAAACTATTTATAACGTTATCGCTTCATTTGTCTTCATTGAATTTCTACCGTGTCCCAAGGCCATATATTCGCCCTTCTAGAATTTTAAGGTTTGTTTAAAATTTGAAAACAATGAATTAAACAAAAATTTAATTTGAATTTTCAGACATATACCTATTGGACTTTTGGTTTCGCCGGAAGTAATATCAACTTTGTTATTTTAAATGGAACATCCAACATGCTTTTACATATTTGAAATTGTTGTCTTCCAGTATTGAAAGCCACGAGTCATGTATTTTAGTTCTAATGCGATCAAGTAATTTGAAAAAAAAATACTTCTTTGGATTGTATTTGATTTTAGTTTTAATTGGGAACGTCTTTCTCAGTATGTTGATACCAAATACTTCATACTTTCTTTGAAAATCATTTTAAACACCGCGACCGTAGATCCTAAATAAATCAAGCTCTGCCTTAAATGATTTAAATTATTATCAAAGTACAGTTGGGGAAACAGAAAGCGGGACAGTAAACTCTCGTTAGTTTAAACCTTACTTCTAAATTTCGGTAACTATGGTAATTTATTAACCTTTACATTAAGTAAAATGATTAATCATTCCGTATATAATTGAAAATTATAACGAACAAATACCTCATACAAATAAATCATACTAGTGTAATAGTTAGTTTTCATTTTACTTACAATTATTGCCATGCGAAATAAAATGAAACAAAATAACAGTCATGCAGCCTTTCGATTGAACTATTGAATGCAAATGTCCGGACATTGATTGAATTCAGATTTCTAATATACATATTCCACATCCAAAATGTCACTTAGTTCTTTCAAAGGCTTCACTAATTCCATTTGATTCACTGGTTGAAAATTTTCACTTACATTTCCCTTAGAAAGACGATACATTTTTAAGAACTCAATTTGACTAGTTAATTCTGACGTTCACTGACGGTAATAAATTAAATAGAAGGGTCACGACCGTCACCAAGGAAACTTCACACTATGAAAATAATCGGAAATTTCGTTATAAGACTTGTCCCGCTTTATGTTTCCGCAACTGTACATACGTTATTTTTAAAAAGGTAGATAATCTAACATTACAAACTTTTCATCTTTCTTTTAATTAGAGATCGAATTTGAATAAATTCTTGTTTTTAACAAATATCAAATAATAATAATATGTATCTTTTTATGTAAGCTGTAAGGGCAATTTAAACATTTAAAAGTTGTTTTAAACAGCTGTTTTTTTTTTTGTTTAAAAATGTTTAATTCAAGGTCAGTTATTATTTCATTTTGAAAAATATCGGATCTCAGGGCTGGAGGAACGGTAGTCGTCGCCCTTATGCGAAACAATAATTGGCGCCCCTCTTCCAAAAAAAGAAATAAATTCACATGAATTTATACAGTTTTCATCAAAAAATAGTTGCATTTTTTATAAGCTGACATTATTAGTTCTTATAATGCTTAAAATAGATTGCAGAAGTAGTTACCAGATTCTTTTTATTTTTTAATTTGAACTTATCCGTTATTTTTCCAAAATTTTTGCCGCGAAGTTAATTTTGACAAATTTTTGCTTAAATTTGAACCAGTTTAAATGATTAATACCGAAATTAACTCGTAACCATCATAGGAAAATTTTGTATGTGATTTTAGACTGTTTTAAAGTCAGACAGTGTTGCCAACCGATTTATCGCCAAATGGTAACCGTTTGACTTACTTTATTCTGCCAAGGTTGGTAGATCTGAACTACTACTACTGAACTTAGAAGGTTGTCTTGATCAGTGGAGGGTACAGAGGGTGCGTATCGTGTTACGTCACGTCACGTGATAAATTCCATTGGGCATATTAATGAGATTTTTGAGTTATTTGTTCAATAGGACTACAAAATTGATTCCATTGTTAGTGAATTAAATTAAGCTTTAGGAAACAGATTAAACCTCACTCTATTTACTAATTTACTATTTACTGTGACGGGTAGAAGTTTCGTGTGACGTCACCAGTTACTTTTGCGGGGAGGAAATTTCAAACTGCATATTAACCTTGACTGAGACCAATTTTTATTTGGTTATGGATGACAATTCTAAAATACGGAAAAATTAAGATTAAATTTAACATTTAACAGATTTTTGTTTGTTTTTTACCTTAATTTATTTTTAACTTTTGCTTGGGTTGAATAGGTTGGCTTATGTTGATCTTAAGATTGGTTAAGCTCAGTTTTAATTGGTTTTTAATTTTTAACAATTTTTATGCTTTTAATTTTTCTGGCACTTTTAAATTTTTATATGTATTAAATGAAGGTATATTGAAATCAGTTAAGTTGGATTTGACGTTAATTTTAATTAATTTTTATTTTACTTTTAATCTTTTAATTTTTCTTGAAATTTTAATTGTTCTACTTGCGTCAGATAAAGTTAGGTTGGGTAGGGTCGAATTGATCTTGAGATTTGTTAAGCTTAACTTTAATCCATGTATACATTTTTAAATATTTTTTTCTTTAATTCTTTTTAAGTATTTAAAAAAATGCTTATGTATGGAGGAGTGCAATATGATATCAAGTTGTATGAGTTCAGTTGACCTTGAGATTTGTTGAAGTACATTTTAATCCATTTATGAATTTTAATATATTTTTTAGTGTTAATCTTTTGAATAAATGTTTGAACATTTTTACTTCGTTAGAGTTCATTCTTCATTCAACGGTTGAGTTGATATCGAAAATTTTTTGATTTAATTTTTTACGCAGGAGAAATTGTGAGATAGTTCATAAGAACGATAATCCTTTGAATTATAGTTAGTTAAATGGTAGACCTCTTCAACTTCAGAAAAGAACTCGCGTCTCTTTCACATACCGGACGATTCTAAACTGAATTTAGATGTTATTTCCTTTTGTTAAATTCAATAATTTCCTCTAAGTTTGAAATTCGTGAATGGAAGGTAAAAGCTTTTCCCGCGAAGTGTTTTTTAGTGTATCTAAATAAAGTCTTTCATTTCTTTTGTATAAAATCATTTTGCCTTCTAAAATTTTGGATTACGAGAAGAAAATTCGAATTAGTTTGGTGAGGTAACATATCGCTTAAAAACGAATCACTGCAATCAATAGATTAATTCTTGTCTCTCTCTCCCTTTGTATCATTTTATTTTTGTAAAGCTTTGTTTTTTTGTATAACGTTTTGCAATTATCAAAGATTTATTTTGTAAAATATCTACACGCCAGTTGTTGTTATTTTGTTATTTTTGTATTATTTCCTTAGTATTTATTTTTAATAGATTTAATGAAATTACCATTCTCTTTCATTTACAAATTTTAAGTTCACTCTTCACTTTCACCAAGAATTCCGGAGACATCCTCGTAAGGAGAGAGACAACAACAGAGAAAGATTTGACTATCTTCCGGCAAGTAAAACGGCATTGTTTCGACTTTTCGAGGAAAACAGAATTGAAAGTATATTTTTGGCTTTTAACTCAAACTAGCTACCGAACAAGAAAAAATTGCTTTCCAACAGTGGCTCGTTGATCAAAAAAGCAGGTTGCGTTTTTTATAAAACGGCGGAGGAGGGGGGTCGTGTTGTTCAGGGTAAAAGAATTTCGGATTAGAATTGAGGCTGACCATTCCTAAATTTAGTAGAAAAATAACCCGCGTCCGTTACATCATCTGAAGGGTAAAACTTAATTGAGAGCTTTATTGTTTAAATTATTTTAGCCATCCTAAACTAATTTCCAACAAAAGATTCTTATTCCTTCGATCGTGACAGCGTTATTTTATAACCCTTGTAAAAATTTCTATTTACTTATTATTCCGGCCGAAATACGTGGGCTGCTGGAAACTTTTCTGGAAGCTAGTAGGTCTCGAATTGTTAGTTCAACTGTCATATTTGAAAAGTTTGACGTTTTTGGCCTATAATTCTATTGACAGTTCCTATCCAAGTTAATCAGTTTTGTTTGTACAGCATTTGAGAAAAAGTAATTTTATGTAAACATGGAAATCTCGCGTGAAAATTTTCGTGCCATGATTTTTTACGATTTCAAATGTGGTCTAACGCCGAAACAATGCCTCGATCGGCTTCATTTGGCTTTTGGAGATGAAGCACCATCAAAGAGCAGTGTTTATAATTGGTTTGCCGAATTCCAGCGTGGACGTACCTCAGTGACGAATTTCGTGAAGGTCGTCCATCAACATCTGTTGTTGCCACTAATGTAGACGCTGTGCGTGAAATGCTTGAGCGAGATGGAATGTGACATACCGTGAGATTCAAGCATCCTTACGCATTGACAAGAAAGCAATACACTAGATTTTGCATGATCATTTGAACGCACGAAAGCTTTGCAGTCGTTGGATCCCACACAATTTAACAGAAGCGCAGAAGCAGGGTCGTGTCAAATGGTGCGAAGAAATGCTCAAGAAATTCAATGGAGGTCGTTCAAATTTAGTTTATAACATCGTTACTGGTGACGAAACGTGGATCTATTCGTACGAGCCAGAAAGTAAACAACAATCTACCGTTTGGGTACTTCAAAATGAACCAAAACCAACAAAAGTCCATTCACGCACGGCTGCGAAGCAAATGTTGCTTGTTTCTTTGGTTTAACTGGACATGTATCAAACGTGGCTTTAGAGGATCGAAAAACCGTGAATGCTGATTGGTATACTACAATTTGTTTGCCGGAATTCATCGATCAAATAAGAAGAAACAATCGAAATCGACGAATTATTCTCCAGCATGACAACGCCAGCTCTCACTCAGCCCGTCAAACAGTTACCGTCAAACAGTTAATTTTTTGTCCAACAAAAATGTTGAATTAATGACTCATTGTCCATATTCACCTGATTTATCACCTAATGATTTCTTTTTGTTCCCAAATATCAAAAATAAAATGCGTGTTGAGCGATTTTCGTCGGCTGAAGCAGCGGTTGAAACATTCCGGACACTGGTTACTGAGGTACCATCTTTAGAGTGGAAAACGAGCTTTAGACATTGGTTTGAGCGTATGCAAAAGTGTATTGACGTCAAAGGCGAATACTTCAAAAAACAATGATTCCGTTTACCAAATTTCATATGCGCTTTTTCATATTGTTTCCAGAAACTTTTCCAGCAGCCCACGTATGAGATACAACGTGCTCTGATTTATCTTTCTTGAGCTGAGCAAGAAGTGAAGTCAAAACTAAAAGAAAAGAAAGAAATTCTCCGGGATTCTCTCGCTTTCCACTTTAAATGTCTCAATTAGACGTTCATTCAATCATCAAATACGTTCGCAACAATCCTGGGACCGACTACACAAAACACTCTTAAACTTGGCAGTTAAGACTAGTTTTATCGCCGCGCTGAAAGGATTCGATCGCGGTCGAGCGAACCAAATCCCAGGATGAAGGTGTGCATCTTCCGGGCAGAGAAACCTCAAGTGGGATTTGTCATTCTGCGTAATTCGTGTCTCCTTATCTCAATCGTTTCGATAGATTCGGCAGCTTTGAATCGCCGAGATTTTTTCTCCTAAAGCCCTTCCGTTCTTATAAATCTTCTGGCAACAATAAAGTGGCGTCCTAATTATGTGTTATATATCTTTTTGTAGATAAGTTCAAGAAAGAGAAAATATTCTTTACGTTTGGTCGGTCTACATTAGGTGACTTGGATGTTATTGTCTGTAAATGTATTCAATTGAATTGCTGAAAAAGAACGTTGTTGTAAGTGATAAGTTTATTAAGATACATTTACGGATGCGAAAATAGACTACATTGGGGTTAAATGCCATAAATTTGATACCCCGAGGGGAAAATGTTGGTAAAATCTGGTCCTATAAATATAAATTTGATGGAGCCTTTTTCAAACGACAGTTTTATAACGCTGCGTTCATCATGGGCCACAAAAAACGACACGTAAATTATCAAGCGTTTTTTAGTAGTGTACAAACACACCGTTTTATGGTTTTCGGAAATTCATAATGTAGTAAATTAATAGCGGTACATTTATAGAGGAAAACAGGAAGAGGCTAATAAATAGAGGAAAAGCAGGGAAAAATTAATAGAATCCTCGTTGTCAAATAATGCGTTCTTTGCCACAAACAAAAAACAACAAACTAAAATAAGTGGAATAATAAAATTATTATTTATACGTTAATACAATGGTTTTGAAGCACTGAAAGTAAAGATTCCGAATTCTAATATAAAAAAAAAATGCTTTCAGTTTTTCTTTGAAAGTTTTCATTTCGAAGTTGCTACCGCTTTATCTAATAAAAATGGATCTCCTAAGCGAAATCGGTTGTCAGTTCTGGGCTCAGACAAAAAAAATTGTGTTGCGTAATAATGCCCACTCAGTGGATACGGCGTGGGGAAAGTAGTGCTTTCGTTACGATTGCGGGTTATTTATCTGATAATTCAGGGGTGGTCAGCCTGAATACTCACCGAAACTCTTTTATTCTGATAAACAATGAAATCACCACCGTCTTACAAATAAACCAGCTTACCCTTTTTGACCAAAGAACCACCGCCGGAAAGCGATTTTATTGTTCGGTAGCTAATTTATTATATAGCCGAAAATGCTCTCATAAAGGTGTTTCCCTCGAAACGTCAGAACAGGGATCTAAAGATTGTTAAATGCTTTTCCTTACTTGTCTCTCTCCTTATGAGGTTTTTCTCTCGATTAACTTATTTAAGGTATTGAAAGTACTTAAAATTAGTAAAATAAAAGAGAAAGATATTTTTTTGTGGGGGGTTGCCCAACGGGATCACAGATTTGTCAGGAACATCAGGAGCGGGAATGCATTTTTGTATGTATATGTATATGTATATTCACGACGCCTTTTTCATCTGTGTGCAGGTGTCCAGCGAGGCCTTGCGTCATCGACTTGTCAAGACCTAAAGAGCGGGAGTGTATTTTGTCTATGTGAAGTCCTTGGCTGTGTTACTTCTAAACCTCCTCGCCGTTGAAGAGGAAGCAGTGTCGAATCATTTCTGAACAACACTGTGAGTACCTGAAGTGAGTACCGATCACTCCGAAAAATATCACGAGCGCGGTGCGGACCCACGACTTTACCATTACAAGACCGGTCCCTTACCACTTAGACCGTTCAGATTTTAACAAATATATTAACAAAAAAATAAAAAGATTCGAAACCAAGCCAATGATTCATAGACAGTTTACAAAATAAAACTCCACAATTTCCGAAACGTTAAAAATTAAAAGAAATAAAGTTTTACAACGTACAGTAATCTCTAAAATATGGAATAAAATTTGTAATTTCTTTATTTCTAATATTTCTATAAAACGACCGGACAGGTAATTGTTTTTAAAAAGCACATATTTTCAAATCAACTTTTGACTATCATTTGTTTTCAAGTAATGACGGCATCGACGTTTTTTTTTAAATAGCAACCGCCAATTTTTTTTTTCTTGATTTTGAAAGCTCATTGAATTCTCTAAGTACGGTCACGACCGTCACCAAGGAAACTTCACGGAAATTTCGTTATAAGACTTGTCCCGCTTTATGTTTCCGCAACTGTACATGTAAATACTACTCTAATACATCATGGATTAAAAACAATTTTTATACCATGTTCATCGGACAAGAACCGACTTCATTAAAAAAATAGGAGTATAATTTAATTACTTTTAGACTTGTCCAAAAGTAAAACATTGCCTCCCAAATATTTATCGAATATTAAATAAGAGCTTTGGCAGGATCAGCCGCGATATATTATTGAAATAATATTACATTTACATAAATAAAATTTTTCGTACAGCTGAATTATATTTTATTAATAACACAAAAAAAGAAAACAAAACAAACACAGAAATTGTAAAATATAAATAAAACTGAACACCAATCAAACTAAATTTGCAAGCGTTCATATTTAATAAAAACAAAAAAAAAACTTTTGCCAGAGTGATTGGTTGCGCTACGACACTTCTCAAAGCGGAATTTTGTAAAATAACGCGAATATGAAATTCTGCACGCAACCAAAATTGTCAAAAGATTTGAAAGTTCGTTAATTTATTAAAAATAAAAAAAGTCGGCACTGTATTGAAACCAACCTATTGAAACTATAGGATATGTAAGGACAATAATAAAAATGGCAAATTTTTCTATTAATTATAAGAAATAAATCCGCAAAAGTGTATATTTTTGACAAGAGGAAATAATCTCTAGTGATGGCATTGCCTAATATGATTTCCGTTAAAAAATATTTAATTTAACTAAATATCAGAAAACCAAGTACACCATTGAATTGTGTTCCAAAAAGTGTTCTAATAATGCTTGAGCAGTTTTTGAATACCTCTACAAATAAACGAGATTTGCCCGATTCACAAAAAAAAACAATTTTTGCTTATAATTTGAAAACAAAAGAAGATTGTGAATATTTGTTTACACTACTGACTTTAGCTGTAAACAAGAGATAGACACTTGTTTTTTTCTATCTCTTATACTTACGGAATTGTTCATAAGTGACATCGAAATTAGTCCACCCTGTACAAGTAATGGAACTATTCTGATGGTCAGTTGCACCAAACATTTAAGCTGAGCTTAAACTTAAGTACTGCTTATAATATGATATTTGAGGTTACACAAGATTCAGTAAATCACATTCTAAGCAGTGCTTAAAATTAAGATGACCTTAAGTGTATGGTACAACTGGCCATAAAAGATTGCAAATCTATGGTAATAATCAATATGTTTGAGCATTTTTGCAAAAAGATGATATTTTTGAGAATATTTAATGTGTTGCAAACTTTTTGTCCGTGTCTATTACAAACGTTAAATTAAAACTTTACTCTAACACGTTTAATCGTATTTTCTCATTTGTATAATTTGTACATTTCTATCTAAAACGATTTTTTTTTACTTTTCGTGTTTGTTTTTAAATTAGTTTAAAAAATATATCACGTCTGTATAACAAAAGAAAAACTGTAATACTGATTCCTGATTACCATGTGTTGGTCTGCTTTAATTATACCATCCATAAATGCCTAATGATTTTTTGATGTAATAAACAATTACGCTGGCGATAATATTTATGTATATACATTGCGATAAGCTCGTGTGTTTTATCAGACGCTCGTTATTCGTCATTTAACTAATCTTGCCGCAAACGATCTGCGCTCGCCAAATTTTGCGAGAGAGTAGCTGCATGTGCAATTACATTTTCGGAATGGCTAAATTATCGATCGGGGCACCTTCGAGGGGTTATGCCCCGAGCCTCGAATTTAACTGCTAAATTTATAAAATCAGATGTTTTACGAGCCACAAAACTTTTATTACGGCCGGGATCCGGGATTCGAGGTGCCCTTAAAAATTCATGAGTCCTGATCGAAAGCTCGACTTCGATGCCGGGGCTTCACAGCTGCAAATTACGATCTAAAGCGTAATTATTACATATCGAGTTAAAATTCTACCTACCCCATCGTTTCTCGATGGTAGGAAAAACTGACGATAAAATATCCGCAATATTCTGACGAGGAAAATGTAAATTAGATAAATTTTTCCAGTTGAGATACATATAAACGTGCAACGAGCGTCGGCCAGCGAGCCAAATCTCGCATCTGCTTCAAACGTTCATTCCGTTTATTCGCATGCAACATAAACAGCGACTTGTAGGGCAGCTGCAGGTCAAGAAAAAACTTGTCAAATCCTTACCTTTTCTTTCAACATTAAATGGAATTTAATATTAAAATGTATTGGAGACTGTGGTTTGTACTACAAACCACAGTCTCCAATACATTGAAAAGAAAACAGAAAATGGATTTAACTTCCTAACCACAAAGAGTTTTTTTAAAAACTAAATACGTATTTCGGCAGCTATGCTGCCATCTTCAGTAGATGCCTTCTTCTTGATCACAAGAGAAGTGACTGTGTCATGCCTATCGCTATCTTATATACTAATTCCTTCCGCTCCAATGAAGCGTGCTCTCTAAAGCGAGCGTCTCACTGGATTGCGTCAACCAAGTCAAGCAACACGGAACCTGCCAAAGGCCCATGATCGGTGTTCATTAAATCTCTCTTATTTTTGTATATGAAAATGGTTTCAAACCCGTCTAATTCCCTGTTGCTTGACGTTGCTTTTACTAACCTACGATTGTTTAAATCTATTTTATGACTGGTGTGAAAAATATGTTGGGCAACACTGAATTTTTCAATTCTATTGTACTTTAGATGAGCTCAGTGTTCTTTAAAACGTGTCAGTATATTTCTTTTTGTTTGCCCAATATATTTTTTAGTACACCCTTGACAAGATATTTCATAGATTCCTGATTTCTGATTTGGTTCAGTTTTGTCTTTAGGGTTTGCCAGTAAACGTTTCAAAGTATTATTATTCGTATGTGCGATTGTGTACCCCTGCGTTTAAAAAAAAAACCAGGGGTACAAAATCGATTTTTTTTTTGGCAGGTTCCGTGTTGCTTGACTTGGTTAACGCAATCCAGTGAGACGCTCGCTTTGGAGAGCACACTTCATTGTAGCGGAACGAATTAGTATATAAAATAGCGATATTCAGGACACAGTCACTTCGCTTGTGATCAAGAAGAAGGCATCTACTGAAGATGGCAGCATAGCTGCCGAAATACGTATTTAGTTTTTAAACAAATTTTTTTTTGTTAAGGGGGTTAAGTCTATTTTCTTATTAAATGGAATTATTCCAAATAATACGTATTCAAAAAACAATCCAATTCTGGATATAATATATGCAGTTGCCTCAGAACATGTAACTTTTATTCTTTGTAACCAAGTATAGTGCGAGGCCATTCAAGATGTTATATTACATTATTGTACAGGGTGTTTGCAAAATAAGTGTAACTTAAGCTTAACTGTAAGCACAGTACGCCAACAACTCAAACAACACGAGAAAAACACACAAAAAAATTCGTATAACAAACAAAAATCCTTTATCCGTCCCTTATTCGGCGCTCATGAAATAACAAAAAAGAACTTTCGGGACGTGCTTCTCTGATCGTAGGCAGTAAATATCGCGGGAATGACTAATACGCAAGACACACTCACTGAATATCCTCTGTCTGGAGGATCATATTCAAACAAACATTCACTATTAGACATTTAGAGATGTTTATAACAATTGTTCGATGTGGCGTCCATCATTAGCGACGCGACACACAAACGAGCTCGGCGAAAAAGTGATTCTTGTGTACGTGTGCATGTCAGGATTAGCGCAAATACTCCTCTGAAATGCTGTTCTCTCGCCGTTCGTTAATTGCGGCATTTTAAGAAGTAATAGTATTATGTAGACAGTAATAATGTTTATCTTTAACTAGGGATAGCAAAAATATATATATATCGATATATTGGCTCATATGATATATCGTTGATTATGTATCCATACATTCAACATATCGTTAGAAATATATCGATATATTCATATGTCGATATATTTAAAACGGATTGTAAAAAAAAGTTAAAGAAAAATAAGAAGAATTTATTAATAGATAGCGGATTTTGTGTTAATATACTCGCCCAAAACTTAATAACATAACTAATAAAATCAATTAATAGGAAAATATTTGCTTTTCGGTGGTGAAATTATATTTTATTATCAAATAATTTATATACACAAGTCACAATTAAAAGAAGAATAATTTTCAAAATCGCACTTCAGATGTCAAATCGTTACTTCCGCAAGTGACAAGAACGAATGACGAAAAAAGTTCTCTGTCGGCCGTTTATAAAATCAATTTGTTCGGGGATTCACACAGCTATCTTTAAAAAAGATTTTATTGGGATGCATGATATGGGTTCTGCAAAAGTTCATAAACATAACTTATTTTTAGTAATTAACGTTGTTGGCATCCACTATTTAAGTAATAAGTTGAGTTGAAAAAAAATAAATAAACAAGTAGTCAAGAGAAACAAGTCGTCAAGAGAAACGAAAAGGTAACATGATTTTAAACTAAAATACGAGTTGTCCGGAATAAAGAGAAAAGTAACTAGAACTAAATTAAAACTACCTGTTTTAATTTTTTTTTAATTTAATTTAATTTAATTAATAAAGAAAACCCTTATTCAAAATTCTTATCCAATAAACCTTATTGAATCAGTAATTAAAAATCGTATTAAATACTTACAAAATTCAAATGTCTTTAATAACATTAGACAAACTTCGAACCATAAATACATATCTTTGCCTTATATTGAACCATTACACAATACATTTAAACACATTTTCAAAAAACATAATTTAATTTTAGCCAGTAAATCTGTGAATAATTTAAATTTAATTTTTTTCGAATTTAAAAACCAAAATATCGAAATTAAAACAACCTAACATGATTTATGAAATCAAATGTTCAAATTGTAATTCTGTTTATATAGGTGCAACGAGCCAAAATTAAAAAAAAAAAACTTTTAGACCAACATAAATATCATATTCAAAAAAATAATCAAAATCATTCAATGCTTGTACAGCATTCATTAGTAAATAATCATAATTTTGATTTTGATAATACTGACATTTTGTACAGTGAATCTAATTTTTTTAAAAGACGTTTCATAGAAATGTGTAAAATTAAAATGTCTCCAAATTCTATTAATAAACGTACGGACGAAAATTTAAATGACATATTTTGTAGTTTTCTAGACTCTTTAAACCGGATATAGATCTGTCAATTAATTATATAAAAAAAAATTAAAAAAAATAGTTTTAATTTAGTTTTAGTTACTTTTCTCTTTATTCCGGACAACTCGTATTTTAGTTTAAAATCATGTTACCTTTTCGTTTCTCTTGACGACTTGTTTCTCTTGACAACTTGTTTATTTACTTTTTTTCACTCCTGACGAAGCTATAAATCTATAGCGAAACTTTGAGTGTGTTCCCTTCATTTTTCTGTCCGGTTTGAGATTAGAAAAACTTTGTAATTATAAACAAAAAATAACTGTAAAAAGGCATCAATCGACAAAATGTGAAATGTCAATTTGATAAATATTAACAAAAGAGAAATACGATGGCATAAAATAAATAAAGAAAAAAAACAAAAATACCAATGAATAAAAAAATATAAAATCGTTGATTTTTTTGCTAATAAAAGAAGCTGGCAGGAAAAGAGAACTGTCGAAATGAATCAAAAAACCAAATAAAAATACACTGTGCAAAAGCATAAAGAATAGAAAAAAAACAAGAAAAGTTATACTGCTTAGACCAAAAACAAATCCATCTCCACTCTCCAGACAAACAAAGGAAGTTCGACTGGTTAGATGAATGAACCAAAAACAAATGACTCTCCAGAGGAAAAAAAAACTAGTAGAAAACAAAAGACAACAGTAAAGAAACAAAATGTGTACAATCAATTGGATAAAAATAAATAAAAGATATACAAAGTATAAAATTTAAAAGGAAACAAGTACCATGCTGCTAAGAAAAATGAAAATTGACGAAAGTTTTTGCAAATAAATACAAACTCATAGGAAACAAAAGGAAACTATGGAAACGAGTCAAAATAAAATGCAGAAAGCCAATTAAATAATAAAAAAAGCTAATTTTTAAAAATAGATTTTGTGGGGATGCATGATTGTGGGTTTCTACAAAAGATCAACATTTCAACTTATTTACTTTACTACAGGGCAGGCGTAAAAGGAAAGAAATGAAGAAATATTTTCAGTAGTTTTCTCCATCACAGTAACAGATTTTATTGTTCTTTAAAACTGCACAGGGTAAAAAAATATATCAAAAGGTTATTCGAAAATATATCGATATTTTTCGCCAACATATCGATATTTGAAATATATTGATATATCGTTGCCATCCCTAGCTTTAACTCGTTCAATCACGTTTTACCAACTAAACTGTTAATTCCAAAGAATACGGAGTAATAAATTGGGTGTCATAACTATTAACAATGAGGCAAATTCTTTCGCTCAGCTGTAATACGACTTATTGCAACGCTAAAAACAATTCTTTCATTGGCCTCTCGACTTCGGAAAAGGTCAGTGCTCGATTGCACATCTGTTTTTTGTTGCAATAAAATTTCCTTTTCTTGACCTACCTTAAAGACATAGACGTACGATTATTTCTTGACCGTTTTTCATCTGCGATTTTCTCGAAATGTGTAACAATTTTGTTAAGGACACGTAAGTTTAATCCTTCACACTTATGGTAATGTATTACACCCGGTGTATAAAATATACCGCAATAATATTGTAATTTTTTCGACCAAATTAAAACAAATTTACATGAGAAAATCACAATAACCAAACTTTTGGTATCAAACTTCACGTTTTGTTAGATTAACTGATCTAATCGAAATAGATCCCGACCGGCTTAAAATGTTGCCCCGGAGTTTGGCGACACGCTTAGGACACCCGGAGCACAACTATCTACTCACCATTGTGCCAGAAACTCGGGGCCAATGGAAAACACGGGAGTGGTGCGATTAGTTAAATCTGAGTTGAGGCCGGAGGGCTCCGTGGAGTTCTCCATGCCGTTTTCACCTTTCCGCGGTTTTCATCTCCGGGGACCGATGTAGGAAGGCGGCGGAACCTGGAAGCGATTTACAAATTTTCAGTTGAAAATTTTCTAAATGAAGTTCACGATGTGCACATACACAAGTTGAGGATACGTTTCTTTTTAATGAGAACCTACAAGCGCGATTAAATTTGAAAAGTTTTATGAAATTTTCTTGGCGTTGCTATCTGAATTCGGGCTAATTTCGATTGCAAAACTTTTTTTTCTCGTTTATTAATTTATTTTTAATTTACATGTCGCACGTTTCAAATTGTTTTTGAAATACAAGTGCGCAATACTTGCGAACTTCCTTCTGTCTACAAAAGAAAAACTTAGTGAACCAGTGTAAGCTTATGTCATACATTTTTGTCATTTCTGTCTCGCCGCTCTTTTGTACAGAATTTTTTTAAACAGTGTAAAGACACCTAAAACTTTTAGAATGGAACATAGCACCCGTCCCTGTCCTATATCAGGGCCGGGCACACGCGGTGAAATATACCACTAAGCATGTAGCAAGGAAAGCGCCAGCGGTCGGTTGCTCATCACGTGTTTGCTATACGTGTCGAAGCCTGCACAGAAAAAATGAAACAAAAAGTAACAAAGTTGTAGTAAAAATGGAGGCAGAAACAAATTGTAGCAAATGTTCGCACAATAGTAATTAATCTTACCATAAAAATAGCGGTGAATAGATAAAACAGCGACAACCTACGATCGCTTTTTGACCTGACATTGCAGTAGGATAGACAAATTGAAGCGGATTTGCTACCTAATAAGTCCTCTGCTGATGAAGCCCCAAACAGGGCTGAAACAGCTGTACAGAGGTTGCTCGAGGTTTTCACTGCAATCAAAAACGTTTTGCAACAAAATTTATAAAAATAGCGTCTTGCCCGATTGTTGTAGGAATACTTCCTACAGTTGCACGAATATTCCCTACAATTTGTTTCTGTCTCTGTTTTTACTACAATTTTTTTCTCTATGTGACGTAGTCACTGCGTATATGGATACTCTTAAATAATTAAGGCTGGCGATTGCTCTTTTCGAACATTATCCTTCTATACCCTCGGATACCAAATCAGCCTGTAGTAAAATATACAACTTTTTAGATGGCACTTACTAGAAAGATGCAGTGAGAAAAATGAAAATGATATTTTAGAATGCAGGTTTCCGATTAATTTTTACAAGATTTGTTTTTTATTTTTCATAAAATCTCTGACTTCAATTAACCAACTAGCCGTTCTCGGTCAGTCAAGATTCTAACAATGAGTTTTTAACGTTGATGCTCACGCTGAGCATTCCTCAGCAGCAGCTCACGGCCACCTACCAGCAGACGTGTTTGAGTTTTCAACGCACGAAGAGTTGTATCTTATTCGTGAAATTAATTACAAATTGACGATTGATTGAAAAAGAAATAAAAAAGTAAACTTTCAACGAGGAACACGTAATTAGGTCAGGAGACTGCAATGAGAATGCTGCTTTTTATCTCGGGCGGTCCTTTTAACAGCCGTCTGAAATGTATTAAGCGAGGAATGTCGAATTTTGCATTTGTTATGCGTCAAAAATCCTTAATCGAGTGTATAATTAGGGGTAATATTGCAACTTCCGAGGCTTCGATTTCATTCTTCATGGTCTCGCCCTGTGCGACGAGTGCAAAATTCCAGAAAACTGCTACTTGCTACTTCACTAATTCTATTCTGAGTTTGCGCGCGTTTTAAATACGTCATACTATATAATTTAATCGCAGGAGGACCGCCCGAGCGCAAGTTATTAGAACCATATTTCGGTCGATTTGATATGACGTCATAGACGGTATTGCGTAGTGACGCGGTCAGTTAATAACAGCAAGATTTTAAAGCGTATTCCGGAATTTAATATCCAATTACCTGATAGTAACCATTACTCTTTATCTGATTTTGACTGTAATACTTGAATTTATTTATTGGCTTTATGGGGCCCATCATCTTTAGAATCGACGCGTTAGAGAGGCGATCCATTCGTGAAGATAAATGTTTTGGATTAAATAGGATTCGTTTTGAACAATTATCTCTGGTGCTGAATTCCTGGCTTCCATTTGGAACCGCGTCTCTCCTCAAATTTCTTCTACTGCCGACGTTTCGTTCTCCATTGCAGATGGACTTCCTCAGGGCTGCTGCTGCTGGTGGTAGTCTTGCTGCTGCTTCTTGTAAGTCGTTAAGACTGACTTGGCATGTCCATTGTCGTGGAACGGTGGGCGAGGATTGGTCTGCTGGTGCGTGAAGGATGTTTCCATGTATTATTAATCGCAACTTAATTTTTAAGAAACATTGCATCTCTGTATACTAAATATTCGATCCTTTACACTATTACGCAACGTTCCGTTCGATACTCAAATGTTCTATACTAGAAGATGTGTCTGATACCAGAAGAAACGACTAAAAGACTACAAGAAAGAAAGAACGAAAATGGTCCGCTGTTCCGTACATTCGCATAATTTATTAACTGTGTAAATTCACAGAGTTCTAAAAGTGCAAAATTGCATTGGCGTCGCAGAGTAGTTTTAGAATCGGACAAAGCCGTACTCAAATTATGTTCATTATCGCAATAAATTACCCCCCCCCCCCAAGAAAATCAGGAACAAACAAACAGAACACTCTTCGATCGACGAGAAGGCCGCCGTAAGCGCGAAAATAAACATACCACGTGCGGAATCAGCCAATCTAAATTAGTATAATAATACAGGGATGAAATATGTATGCCTATGATTTAGAAAGGGACAATCGATAGAATTAAGAAGTGTTGGTTTCACTAAATACATTATGGGTGAAATTAACCAAGTTGCTAAATTAATATAATCAAGGAGTTTGTATGTGTAGAATATAGGCTTATTGATGATGAATGATATTCTGAGGTAGAGTAAGGTGCAAATCTGTTTCAATCCGCTTTGGTAGGGGTAGGAGATTGAGCAGTTCATCAAACCGATAATCTTGCTGTATCCGCCGGTTGCTCGAATAAGCCTAGGAGATCAACCGCATCTGCATACGATATTGTACTGTATCCGCCAGTTGTTCGGACAAACCACTCTGATATGACTTGGTATTGATTCAAATCCAGCCAGTGCGGCTGACACTGTGGGAGTCAGTAAGTAAGTAAATGATTTTGAGAACGTATGCTTAGAAGGAAAGGTATAATAATATCTTTATGGGGTTAATAAGCACGCGAAGTAAAAAGCTAGAAGCCAAGGAGTCAGACTAGGCAGGACGTCATCTTTAAAAAGTTCTTGATCATACCGAGAGCTACTGCCATCAGTTGCGTAAATGGATTCTGCAGGGTCCCAATGAGTAGTGTTTGTCATATTGTTTCTACATGTTAACCACGCGATCAGCTGCATTAGAGGGATGCTTACCACCCCTCTGCATAATACTGGTATACGTACACACACACACACATACCCACCCACCCATATACACACACACACAAGTTATTTTATCCTACACCTGTTTATGAAGTCATAATAATACCGATTTTGAATATATTATCAGGTATATAAGACACTAGTGAAATTATGAATCCATAATTAAACTTATATTTAAAATCGGCATTATTATGGCTTCATAATAAACAGGTGTTGGATAAGTCACTCAAGAAAAATTAGCCCACTCGAGCAAGCTCTCGTGGCTAAACATTCCTTTCATGACTTATTGGCCTGATAAGATACTTGTATAATAAATAGCTATAATAGTATTATTTCTGTTAAAGGTTTAAAAACAAATCATACATTTAGGTAGCACACGGTCATCCCCCAGTGTCTAGAACACAGGCTTCAGTTTTTCAATCACCTTAAAAAAGGTCGAAGCCTAAATATAACGATCTTTATCAGTGACGTATCTATCACGTGTGAGACCTGTGTGGCCAGCATAGTTGAGATAAGATTCGCCGGGGAAGTACCAGCGTGTGGGAGGACTCAGAGGCTGAGGCAGCAGAAAGCGTCAGCTAGTGCGGATAACAATTCAAGCATAAAATAGTCGAATTAAGACACAGCAACTGGCAATGCTTTGTATTTCGTCTTAAAAAAATATCCAATTGTTTTTTTCCAAATCTACTAAAAGTTATTTGTACTAATAAAGCAACAGCCACAGAATGTCCACCAAGTGAGGCAATTTTTAGTCTCACTGGATATTTTCGTAAATGTATTCAAAATTATGTCACCATTTCCAAACCTTTGACTAAATTATTGCATACGGGTGTACCTTGCACTTGGCAAGATGAGCAAAATAAGGCATTTGAATTTTTAAAACAAGTTAGTAAGAAAACCCGTACTTGCCCTATTTGACCCATCATTGGAGACCCAGGTTTACACTGACGCTAGTAGACTCGGGGTAGCAGGGATTCTTATACAAATCAAAGAAGGTAGACAGCATGTAATAGCGTATTACAGCCGTCACACAACTGTTGGCGAACAAAAATTTCATTCCTTCGAACTTGAAACTCTTGCGGTGGTGCAGTCAAGAAATTCCGACAGTATTTGCTGGGTCAGCCGTTCACAATTTTCACAGACTATGCTGCAGTTCGGTATACATTTGAAAAAAAGGAATTGAACGCCAGAGTGGGACGGTGGGTCTTGGAACTTAGTCAGTTCAGCTACGAAATTAAACACAAAGGTAATCAACAAATGCAACATGCAGATGCTCTTAGTCGCAACCCTTTTAACAGTAAACATCAATCGAAAACTGTTGCCACAATAGTGGAAGAAGATTGGCTGCTTGCTGTTCAACAACTCGATAAAATAATACAGGAAATAAAGGAAATCTTACTATCTGGCCAACGCCATGATCATAAAGACCTTTTCAATGATTACGCACTGAAGGGTGGAAAAGTTTACCGTGTGACACCGAATGGATTGCGGTGGTTGGTACCAAAAGTAGCGAGATACCAAATTTTACGAATGGCTCACGATGATAAAGGGCATTTTGGTATCGATAAAACTTACGAGTTAATCGCTTGTAAATATTGGTTTCCCCATATGAAGAGGTTCGTAACAAAATATGTCAAGAACTGTTTGAATTGTATTTATCTTAAAACAACTCCAGGTAAACGATGTGGATTCTTGCATCCCATCCCAAAAACACCAATACCATTTCATACGGTTCATATTGATCAGTTGGGTCCTTTTCTTAAAACCAAAACTGGTAATTCTTACATTTTCGTCATAATTGATGCTTTCACGAAGTTTATCATATTGAATCCCGTAAAAGACACCAGTACTAAACATGTTATCAATTCTTTCAAAAATATGTTTTCAACATTTGGGGCGCCTCACCGCATAATTAGCAATCAGGGCAGAGGTTTTACTTCAAAGAAATTTTCAGAATTTGTAGGTTCCTATGAGACTTGAACACACTTGAACGCTGTAGCACTTCCACGGGGAAATGGACAAGTTGAGAGGTACAATCAGGTAATTATAAACTCTTTAGCGGCAATGGGAGGTAACTCCGAAGACAGGGAATGGGACGTCAATATCCCAAATCTACAACTAGGCAGAAACGGGACAATAAACAAAGCCGTCGGAGTCTCGCCTAGCGAGGCCCTCATGGGTTTTAGAGTCACAAGTACTAGACTTCTAGAAGCGGAAGAAAATCAAGCACTGGATGTAACAGCCATTCGCAACCGCATAATAGAATTAGCAGATAATCATCAAATACAACAGATACGGCGGTTCGATCAAAAACGTCTCCCCGAAAAAAAAATTTGCGAAGACGACCTGGTACTGTTACAACTTACCGCTGTCCCGAATACCGGAAGTAGCCGAAAACTATTGCCACGTTGAAGAGGACCGTTTAGAGTCAGTAAGGTGTTGGAAAATGACAGGTATGAGGTAACGGACATACCTGGGGCCACTCGTTCGAGGATACCCTATAAAGGTATCGCAGGGCTGGAAAATATGAAGTCCTGGATACGATATTATGATGAGTAATAAAAGGTAGTGGTAAGGTACAGAACACTGCAGGTGAAAATCCTGGTACTTTGTTCTGGTACAGAACATTGCAGGTGAAATTCCTGGTACTTTGTTCTGGGAAAGAGCTCTGGGCAGGGGGACTAAGTGTAGGTGAAAACCCTGGTACTTTTGGTCCTACCTGGAAATAAAATGCAGCTCTAATATTATTATCAATTTTTTGTTTTCTTTATTTAAAATTTTTTGTTTAGATATTATATTTTTGTATTTTTTTTTTGTGTTGCCCCTATTTGACTGTGTATGCATACACGTGTACCCTGTACATTTTCAGGAAGACTACGAGATTGTTGTCAACTTGTCCGCACTAGTTAATTTAAAGATTATTATTTTTGTCTGTTATACCAGGTAGCTGGTACCCTATTGTACTCTATTACGTGGGGACACGTAAACGTTGAGATAAGATTCGCCGGGGAAGTACCAGTGTGTGGGAGGAGGCAGAAGCTGAGGCAGCAGAAAGCGTCTGCTAGTGCGGATGACAATGCAAGCATAAAATAGTCGAATCAAGACACAGAAACTGGCAACACTTTGTATTTCGTCTTAAAAAAATATCCAATTGTTTTTTTCCAAATCTACTAAAAGTTATTTGTACTAATAAAGCAATTATTTTCGTATTACGTTTGTGGTTTTCTAACACACGGGATTTTTTTTGTTTCGTCGATGACGTGACAAAGTTAAACAATCCATCAGTTCAGATCCTACATGTCTTTTTGTTATAAAGATTCGTTGACAAAAGAGAATTACAAAAAAATGAATTCAAGAACGTCAGTGTTTATAAATCCTGGTATCGACAAAGCACCTTTCTGTCGTAATTTTTATAGGAACAAGCAGAGTACCGTTAAAACGAAACGTGCCTTATCTCTCCGGCTTCCTCGCTCATAAGTACCGTCACGATGGGAATCAGATTGACTAGGCAGCATCATAACGCCGTAAATTACATGGTCCTGGCGTGTTCCTCGGAACAACGGCGCATATATCTTCACGTACCAGCAGTTAAGGAAGTTGGCGAACGCTCTCCGAAACGTCGGCGGCGCTTTTGTTTGCATGCACGCGCGCTCTGCGAACAGGTAAATCGCACAAAAGATGTGCAAAAGAAGGGCCGGGCCCTGCAAAAATGTAATCACTTAAAACGCCGGATTATTTGCAGGCACGCGCGCGCGATCCGGAATTTACAACATTTGCAACGGTCCGGTGGATGTTCGGAGGTGGGCGTCGCGTAGTACGAACTGTTACATGGAATTTAACATTTCATTGAATTATTGATCTCGGGGGGCCCCAATACCGGTCGCTGGAAAAGGAAGGTGAATTTAATTGTGCACGTGGCCTGTACAAAGTAGCGTGCAGTAATGAACTTGACGACTTCTTGCCTGAACTTTTTGGTGGATGCGCCGCATGTAATCATCGACGGTAATGTCGTTCTTAACGACTTCGCTAAAGAGAAGTTCAACTTATAGGCCTCATTTTTTGTGACGGCTTTAGCGCAAATCATTCAACCTAAACTGCTTTTTCTTATGCGCTAGGGATAGTAGCAGTCAAGACATTGTGCATACTTGGATTCTTCTTTGGTTTAATTGTAAGTCGAGTCTTAACGATTTGCTGATCACAAAAATATGGAACTCGTGATTTAGAGGCTAACCTTAAGGCAATTAAGACTTGCTTTAATTTCTGGAACAAGTAAATTAAAAATTACACGGTAGGCAGTCTTTAAAAATAAAAAAAAATCAAAGATAAAATAAGTTCGCTTCAAGACCATTCTGTGACCCAAAAATAGCTTGTTCCAAACTATTCCACCATATTAGAAATTTGACATTATAGGAAGTTCAGAATATCTGTGTTCTTGAACAAAAAACAGGGTGGTCTTTAGGTTGGATTGGGTCTTATTTAGCAAATCGCAGCCAATGGTCCAAATAAATTAGTTGCTTAGCCGAGTTGGTATGTATTGCCAATGTACACCATTGGCAATACATTTACAAGTTTGATAGCTTGGGGCTAGATTGGCGATGATAAAAAAATGGCATTCGTTCAGTATCTTTAAAAATCCAAAAAGAAATACGATAATAGTTATAGCAAACACCCTTTTTTTGTATTAGTTAATTATTGATTCGTCGGAAGAGCTCGTTCTTGATAGGAAGTAGCAGCAACAAGGAAATTCGATTGTCCCTTGCATTTTATTTCCTTCATAGATAGCGACTCTCCATTTTTCAACATCGAAAAATTAACCAATTTCAAATTTATCGCTTAAAAATGTTTAAGGACAAGATTGATAGAGCTGGACTGTGTATTAAAAGGTTGCCTTGATCCAGAGGAGAGGGTTTGGGTACGTGACGCGTTGCGTTATGTCACGTGATAAATTAAAAATTATAATAAACAAAAAACTAAAAATTAAAAAGAACAAACTAATTAGAAGGAGAGTTACGAGTGGCTTGGACTGATTGAAAACAAATGCATCGATAGATGGATAGGATTCAAAGTTATAATACATACCATTGATGAGCAAAGTGCCCCCCCCCCCCCATCTACCAATTGTTTCTGAAGAATTTTAAACAGGTTTAAACTGTTTAAAACAGACATATAATTCCATAGATGCATTCATTTAATGATGAAGGGTCATCGGATCCGTTTAAGAAAGACAAAAGTTCTATTGGGAATTCTATTATCATGACTCTTTACTTTGGCTTGATTTTCTAGAGGTTCAGAGACTGTACAGGTAATAAAATCCCTTGAGTGCTGCAACGGATTTATTAAACACAAATTTATATTGATACAAAGAAACATATAACGTATATAACTCCCTTATTATTCAGTTTTGGAAAAATATTATATGAAAATATCGAGAGACATTTCTGAATCACGGTGTATAACAGTGAAAAGAAATTTTTAATAAAAGAGAACATGATACCACCGTGAGCTACGCAACCCCCGAGTCTGAACGCCGACAGCTCGTGACATGCTGGAGACGCCCAAATCGTGACAATACCTTTTAGGGAGAACGGAGTAACAGAGGCGCTGGAACGCCCTGGGGGTCTTCTCTTAGAGTCTGGGCTTCGAGGTAGGGTTTCAGAGCGTGTTAAACACCCACGCACTCACTCTTGTTAGCCTGAAGTGATTTCTATGGGATTAAACTGCTTTGGCAAACACAACCGCCTGGTTGAACGGTTAACAGGACACTTATTAATTTTGCATTCTTTCAAATTGGGGTGCCTTGGGATATTTATATCAAAAACTTTCACCTCTCCTCGCTTAACAACAGGCATTACCAGGGTTATCTAACTGAGGGACAACTTTAACAAGTTTTAAAATTAATTCAACCCTAAGAGGAACGGAGATGTATTCACATGGATTCTACGAGTAATGCGATATTATATTATTGTTTAGACTATAACGTTCCCTGTCCAGTTCTTATCTACTGAGAACGTTTACATTGAAATGAAATAGATTACGTAGTAATCCGTAATTATCTTGAATCGAAGACTAAATTAAAATTTCGAATAAAATATAAGATCGACTTTCGGGGCGTTTACAATCGCGCCCTTTCGGATTTGTGTCCCTGGCGCACGCGCCTCTTACCAGGCCCTGGCTATGGTGCTGCATGAATATCTTATGGGGCGTGGGACAAAGACTGTGAGTTTGGGACATCTCGCACTCGAGTTGGTTGGCAACCCTATTCGGAATTTGGAGGATGAGCGAGCGTTGGTTTTTGCGAGGAATTCGGTTGGGATACTGGAATTTGGGGGATGAGCGAGCGTCGGTTTCTACGAAGATTTCGGTTGGATTGAAGTACAAAAATGAACGTGTTTCTGTAATCCAATCTGCTCTTACAAGAAAATGCAGGATTTTAACTTTTTACGTGGGCTGCTGGAAAAGTTTCTGGAAACGGTATGAAAAAGACGCATATGAAATTTGGTAAACGGTATCATTGTTTTTCGAAGTATTCGCCTTTGACGTCAATACACTTTTCCATACGCTCGAACCAATTTCTAAAGCACATTTTCCACTCTAAAGATGGTACCTCAGAAACCAGTGTCCGGAATGTTTCACCCGCTGCTTCAGCCGACGAAAATCGCTCACCACGCATTTTATTTTTGATATTTGGGAACAAAAAGAAATCATTAGGTGATAAATCAGATGAATATGGACAATGAGTCATTCATTCAATATTTTTCTTGGACAAAAAATCAACTGTTTGACGGGCTGAGTGAGAGCTGGCGTTGTCATGATGGAGAATAATTCGTCGATTTCGATTGTTTCTTCTTATTTGATCGATGATTCCGGCAAACAAATAGTAGTATACCAATCAGCATTCACGGTTTTTCGATCCTCTAAAGCCACGGTTGCTACATGTCCAGTTAAACCAAAGAAACAAGCAATCATTTGCTTCGCAGCACTGCGTGAACGGACAACTTTTGTTGGTTCTGGTTCATTTTGAAATACCCAAACGGTAGATTGTCGTTTACTTTCTGGTTCGTGCGAATAGATCCACGTTTCGTCACCAGTAACGATGTTATAAACCAAATTTGAACGACCCCCATTGAATTTCTTGAGCATTTCTTCGCACCATTTGACACGACCCTGCTTTGACGCTTCTCGTAAATTGTGTGGGATCCAACGACTGCAAAGCTTTCGTACGTTCAAATGATCATCCAAAATCTGGTGTATTGCTTTCTTGTCAATGCGTAAGGATGCTTGAATCTCACGGTATGTCACATGTCAATCTCGCTCAAGCATTTCACGCACAGCGTCTACATTAGTGGCAACAACAGATGTTGATGGACGACCTTCACGAAATTCGTCACTGAGAGAGGTACGTCCACGCTGGAATTCGGCAAACCAATTATAAACACTGCTCTTTGATGGTGCTTCATCTCCAAAAGCCAAATGAAGCCGATCGAGGTATTGTTTCGGCGTTAGACCACATTTGAAATCGTAAAAAATCATGACACGCAAATTTTCACGTGAGATTTCCATGTTTACACAAAATTCCTATTTCTCAAATGCTGTACAAACAAAACTAGTTCACTTGGATAGGAACTGTCATTTAGAATTATAGGCGAAAATCGTCAAATTTTTCAAATATGACAGTTGATAAACGCTAACAATTCTAGACTAACTAGATTCCAGAAAATTTTCCAGCAGCCCACGTATAACGAAATATTTCCATTTGTGTTCTTGGAGATCAGAATGTAGTATCCGTCCGCAAAAGGATACATATATATTCTTTCAAGTAACTTGCAGAACTCGACGAAATTCCTCGAGTGCCAACAATAATTGAGTTGTGCTTCTAGTTTTGGCCATCCCACAGCAACACGTAAGCGAATTACGAAAGAGAAAACCCGCCAAATTCATTTTCACCTCACGTACTCGTCGTGCGAGAGCAAAAAGCCGCGCGTAAATTTGGATCAACCGCCGCGCGTTAATTAAATTAACTGAATATTAAATTTCCTCCTCGGCACGGACGGGATTTCTTCTGCGTCACAGCTGTCAATCACACGTGAACTAGCGAACGTGATAACAATGAAGTTAATATCCCTGTATTAATATTGATGAAATTTGTGCGAGAATAAATGGAATACGTAATGAAGGACAAGATAGGAAATCGATAAAGCTGCGACGGAACTATGAACATAATTTTTCTATACTTTCTCATTAATATACAAGATGTATACATGCTAAAGTACAAGCAGCGATAATAATAATTTAAAAATAATACTCAGAATAATATCAGATTTAAATCTTAACACACGTTTAACACGTGATTTACATAATACTCTGAAGTTCTTTGACACACTTCTTCAAATTTCTACTCCATTCGAAACGAAAACTGTTTTAAACCTAGAAAAGTTTGTTTTTAATTGTAGAAATCAGTTAGAAAAATACTAGACATTTCTTCCCCTGCTTTCGGTGACGCATCTAGATCAAAGACGTATCACCATCTTTAACTGCACTGTACTTTTCAAAATAAAAGGGAATCGTACGTGCTTTTTTTAAAATTTCTCCTCGTGGTTGGCCACCATAAATTGTTAGTTATAAACTAGCCTTAATCGACCTGACGGTATGAAATAGCATAAGGTTACTTTTAAACTAATAAAACGACCTAAAATGGTTCTCTTGCAGAGCATAAAACTTTTATGATCGAATTTTATTTTCGAAATGGCTGTCAAATTGAGGGCGAGTGGCAGTATTTTATTCAGGACCGCTTCCGTGAGTTTTTTTTTTAAATATCCGGAACACAAAACACGAATATTTACCTTGAACTGAAACTGTAAAAAGTTTCTGTTTACGACTCTCTGACGAAATATTGCATAACGGGAACATAATTGCAAACGTTTTATTAAATTATTTGAGACTTAAATGGAAATAAAGTTCCGGGATATACGATTCGCAACGATCAGCCACGATAAATACGAAGAGGATTTACCTCAGGGCGAAGATGTCCACGTGTGAAGATCGCACAGAATAATGTGGTCGGGTCCAAGAGTTCTACTGTGCAAGCAGGAATGTGGGTTTCTTAACGAACAGCAAGAGAGCCTATTGTAGGAACTAAATCTGCAACAAGCCAGAAGCTTAGACTTGGTCAATCGTCTGGTACGTATTCGTAACTTAGAACGCTTGGATAAAGGCAGCGAAGCACAAATGCTTGCAAGTGAACAAGAACTCTAACTAAAATTCCAAAAGGAAACAAAAATCTTACCAAGTCAGTCCAACAAAAATAAACCAACAGGAAGGTTCAAGTATGGTAGAATCAACTAACCTTGACAATAACTTGAGTGCTTTGACAACGAAGAAGTGTAACTTCACCGCTGCGTTAAGTTACTTTATAAGAGGTTATGAAATCCAACAGCATTCCTAAAATAATTGGTGTGAAAAATAAAACGCAGCTGATCACGCCAAGTATTGAATTAATACTGACAAAACCTCAAACGGGACGAGACACGAAACGCAGGTCAGAGGAGTTCCACGTCCAAGAGTAAAATTCACTACAAAATCTTAGCAACTCGACCGTCAAAATTTCGAATTATATTGACCAACAATTATGGTTAATAATGACTACCAGATAAAAAAAGTCTGTATGCAGTAATGCTTTGGCACATAAATCAGCAAAACCGGCGAAGTGAAGATTGGAACTCAGTAGGGAAACTGACCTAAATATTTAAAGAGTGAGCAGTTTCGAAAAAGTTAAAATTTTGTTATCAGGTGATAATAAAAAAAACTACCGGGCAATGGTCGGGTTCAGATGACTTATTTGAGATTTGAAACAACACTCATTCGTAGATTCCGTGGTGCATCAAGATTAAATCTACAGCGTTTTATAGATTTACTTGTGGTTATGTTGTATCAGTGAATTTAGATAATTCAAATCTCCTGGACTTATTGTTTAAGACTATTGCGAGTCCATGACACCTTGAGAACAACGTCTCGTATTATCATTCTCAGTTGGGTATCCGTTCACTCTGGCGCTTTTTTCACCTTAGTATCCAGTAGATACATTTCTAATAGTATCTAGATACAGATGCAGATACTTTCACAAATATGTATGTAGATGCAGATACAGATACTTTTTCCGGAAAATATCTAGATACAGATATAAAAAAAAGTATCTGCAGTTTATCAAGATACTTTGCAAGTGTAAAATTCACGCAGTAGTAGAGGTGCAGTATTATTTGCGATTTAAGTCGACTTTTTTTGTGAAAATTGACGAAGTTTTCGTATGAATATATGAATAATGTACACACTAAAATCTGTGATAATTTTCACAATTTTTTTCAGCAGTATGTTTTTTTTAAATAGAAAACTTGTCTTTGTAATTAAGTTGATCAATAAGCTGTAATAACTGTAATAAGTTATTACCTGGTTTTGTATGAACCCAAGTCAAGTCAACGTAAAATATAAAGTTATCAACAGAAATTACTCTACTTCCGTATCAGACAAGTTAAATGTCATATGAATCTAGGATCCTTAGTTGCAACCTTGTTGTAGCTAAGAGAGTGTTCCATAATCAAAAAAAGTTGATAGAATTAACAATACAGTCTTTTCCTTTTGATTTTCTCCTTTTGTCAATAATCTTTCCCAATTTTTAAAATAATTTTCAAGTTTCTGAACTATCAAATCGCATTTTAAATAGAACAGTCATTTGACAAACTGGAAAACATAATTAACAAGAGGGGAAAATCAAAAGAAAGAGACTGTAAAATCGGAGGTTGCATTTCCGCCAAGATCTGTTGTTTTTATGGAAGTTCAAAATGTATCTAAAATGTATCTTAGTACCTCAAATGAATAGATACACTGTAATTGTATATAGATGCAGATACAGTTACATTTTTTTAGTAGTATCTGAGATATGTATCTAGATACTCAAAAAGTATTTAGATACTGTATCTAGATACTTAACAACACTGTTTGTACAACGCCCTTCTTCACTGAGCTGCCTGCAACAACTGTTAATGAAAAGCAAATGTAAGTATGTGTAACCCAGAGTAACCAATTTAAAAATTTTGTGATATCAAACTACTTATTCGACTTGCTCGGTGTATTCAATTTTAATTTTACATTTTTGTTACCTTTACAACACAACCATAATCGTTCTTATCTAATTAAAATTTTTCGTCGTAAAAGAGGTGTACAGCAGATTACACCGAAAACGCCGATAAAGTTGGTCGTTGTGTTTAAGTTTCGCGGAGCTTTCTTTTCATGTAGCGCATACAATGTGGAACTTTTACCTACGGTGGAAAATTAAATCCTTTATTACTATTCAAGTGGCTCTTCTGCGTTTCAATGGGAGCGCTTCTTCACTGACGACGTCGACGACGGCGACGACTTATCGCCGCAGCGAAATTTAGAGCGAGCGCCGTAAACAGACGCCGATGAATATTTCAACGGGAAGACGCTCGCTGCGAGCGAGCGTCCTTAAATGAGATGGCGTTTTAGAATCTTTTTTTTTGTTCTAGTTGTGCGATGCAAATTATTCAAGTTCGTAGTCATCAAAATATTGGAGCGAAATTTATCCCGACAAGGTTCTTATTGATTTAAAGTGAATAATAATAACCATTGCTGATCCTTAGTAGCATACTTAAATACCGGGTGTCCCGCGCCATTTGCTCACCCTTCTAGAATCTTTATTTATTAAACGACTAACCTGAATTTTGGAGACAATAAATTAAACAAAAAATGGAATTTTTCGACATACCGCTAGTCGTCATAGGCCTTCCGGTTTCGCCGGAAGTGGTAACAACTTTCTTATTTTAAATGGAACACTCTATATATTTTTACATATTTAAAATCTAGAAAGCTACGAATCGCATTTTTTCGATCTAATGTGATCAAGTGTTTCGAGGAAATCACTTCTTTGATTGTATTTTCCTTTTTAACATTTTTACAGCGTTTGAAATTTTCATTAGGTCGTTACTCATTTTTTTAAATAGTGTGGCCTGTTTACCTTTTTTATCAACCTATAAAGGGTTATACAGGTGCGAACGGCACTCAGCTTTTTATGGGAGAGCAAAAGTCGAGGATTCAATAAATTAAATATTCCAATATGAAGCTGAACAAAACAGGTTATATTTTAACATAAATTTTGAAATTTGAGCGCCTCCAAAGTTTTTATTATTATTAATAAAGGGATAACAAAAGAGCAAACAAAAGAAAATTTGGAAACCCACCAAAAATGCAAAAATCTTGAATTGAAACGAAATAAATACAAGAACGTCCAAAAATATAGAAATATATTTAATAAAGTTGTTAAACCAAAACAATGGGTGATAAATGTGCAATTTAGATTATTTAAGTAAGAAATTTGTAGTTGCATTAAATTTGATAATAAATATGACTGAATACGTTATTATAAATTGACAGTTTGATAAGTTGCACGATATTGAATTCAATTTCGTTTCACATTGATAATACATAGAAATACTTTTCTTTAAATGGTAGCCCTAAAGGCAAATTAATTCTCAACTGAGTAATTAAATATTAAATGACCAAAATATTATTAATTATGTTAAACATAAATTATTAGTAAAAATATGAATTATTATGTAAACAAAGTACGTTAACTAAATCGTAACAAAACTTTACAATAGTAAGTAGATTAATATTAAACCAAGAAAAATTGTTATGCAAATATTTAAGATATTTTATGTGTGATGAAATCCTGAAGGGTATTGAATAAATTTATTTACTTAGAAAGAATGGTTTTGAAGAGCGCAAATACATCCGGGTAAAATAAAAGAAGAATTTGACCTGCTACTGTCGATCCACACCAATGCCAGAAGTTCCTGTGTTTTTTTTTCCAACTCATCATAGCCCATACGGCGATCGAACATGCTTCGTGAAGGAGGCGACAGCAAGGTAACGATTTCTTCGCTATTTCATTGATTGATATGTTGTGAACGACGGAGGAATTTCAGCACTTGGCCAACGGACGATTTCGACTGAAGTAATTAACTTAAGGAAAGGTAAAACGTCCCTCGGATTTTCCTAAGAAAAATTTCCATTAGTGCCGTGGCACGAGCTTCCGGTAGCAACACAATGTTTTTGCAAAAATCCAACGAAAAAGAAAGAAATATTGAAATTAACTTACCCCTTTATGTTTATGGGGAAACAAAAGACATTATTAAACGTGAAATTAACTTGGATGACCAAGAAAATGGTAATTAAATGTTAATTTTTAAATGAATACTTAAACAACCACCATATTGGCTAGGATTCAAAACGGCAACTGCCCCTCGAAGTTTGAAATCGTCGGCCAATCCCACCGCTCAGCTTAATCCGACCAATGAGGTGTGAGAGGGTAAGTTCAGACACGTAAGGCCGTTTGACGAAGAACTTCGAATGCAGCCCAATGATACAGTATTGCCAATTCTATAAATCAATGTGAACGAAAATAAACAGATGAATAAATTACAATGTAAATTGTTGCAACATTCCTTTAAAGTGGTAAATGACAAAATCAAAATACAAAGAGACAAACAACATGTAATCGTAAATGTAAACTCGTCCAATAACAACTGCGAAGTTAGTCACACAAAAGTAAACAACATCCGTTTAACCTTAAAATCGATACAATCGATTTAGTGCTGAAGCGTGAAACAATGAGAAATTTTGCGAGAAGAGTATTTTACGAGGTAAATAGCCATATTAATTTAATCATAATAAACAATATACTGATGGGATGCTAAAAAAGATACAACAGATCCAAGATGCACATTTACAAACACCGTGTCATTTTAAATGTGACAATAGAAACTCATGTTTCTTAGCTTAGTTGAACAAAACATTTCTTTCTGAGTATGTTGATACCAAATACATCATATTTTGTTTGAAAATCATTTGAAATAAAGGGAGTGTAAGATTTCAATATTTTAAATTATTTTCAAAGAAAATATGACGTATTTGGTATCAGCGTACTCAGAAAAAAATGTTCTGTTGAACTAAGCTAAGAAACATATGAGTATCTATTAAAAAAAATGAGTTTCGACCTAATGAAAATTTAAAATACTGTAAAAATGTTAAAAATCAAAATACCATCAAAGGAGTGATTTTCTCAAACTTGATAGCATTAAATCGAAAAAATACGATTCACAGTTTTCTAGATTGAAAAATGAAAAAGTTTTGTTTTCGTTGTCATGGAAACCAAAATTAACAATTGACACGCACTCGGATCCACAATGATCCGTAAATTTCAAATATCTAAAAATATGTAGGGTGTTCCATTTAAAATAAGAAAGGTAATATCACTTCTGGTGAAACCGGAAGTCCTATGACGACTAACAGTATGTCAACAAATTCCATTTTTTACTTAATTTATTGTCTCCAAAATTCAGATTAATCGATTAATAAATAAAGATTCTAGAAGGGTGAACAAATGGTGCGGGACACCCGGTATAATACATCTGCAGTTGAATATGATAATGTACATGAAAAAAAAAATGAATAAATATAACTAAACTTTACGTTTGCGCTGACGGTTAAACATTTCCTGTCAGCTGTTATTATTACAACTTGCTGCGCACTAAACCTTCCGCTGTCCGGTCGGTCCAGCTGGGCAACGTCAAACTGTTGATGTTGCAAAAGCAGCCGAAGTTCCCTATCAAATAGGAAGGGGTGAAATCGGAACACATTTGTTTCGGTACAATATAATACCCGTAGTTTTGACTACAACAGTTTACAAATTTTTAATGCAGGAGATTGTAGTTTGACAAATTAAATCAAAAATAAAAATATTTTGTTGTTATACCGGGTGTTTAGAAATAGATGGTACAAAAAAAATGGGTAGTTGGTGATGGTTAAGCTTCTAAATTGACACACTTTGTTCAAGTAGCGATATTAGTGATTTTTTCTATCTATCCTTGTCGCACAATAATCTTATCTAGGGATAAAAAAACGCAGTCGAAAGTTTTTTAATCAAAGTGACGTTTTACAAGTGGCAATTCACTGTGGCTGCGTCACACACTGTGGCCAAGACACGGCAAAAATCAAAATGTTAAAATGAAGGTAGACGAAAAGAAACTTAATAAATATTAGATCAGGAGTTAATTTATTATTTATCGTAGAAAGAGGGTAAGTACCTTTTGAAATTATCGAGTAAGTGCTAGACAAAGTGTCATATTAATTGTTATGCCATAAATTTATCGCAACATTGTTAATTATATTTTCCTTCTGAAGTGAGTTTGTTCAAAACTGAACTGTGTAATAATCAAATATGAAAGATATGTTTAATTAATCGTTTCACATATTTTTTTTTTTTGTGTTTAATAGTTTAGAAATAATCGTACAAATTAATCAAATATTTTACACCTGTTATATCTTTTTGATGAAACTTTTTGTTCGGACCCTTTTATCTTGTTTCAGTTTAAGTCTTGAAATATTTTATTTTAAGTTACTCAGATTTTAATATTCATGTCAAACTATTTCTACTGTGTACAGTTAGGCTTTATCCTTAACAGTACCGTTAGGTCCCAAACTTTCCTTTCAGCCTCTGGAGGAATTTATGGCTGGACCGAACGAGGGATTTGGGGCAACGGTAAAAAACGGAACGAGAAGAAAAAGTAATCAATCGTCCGTTGAAGAGTACAATCGTGTTTCTTTCTGTTAACAATTGTCTGTCTGTAATTTAAAGTAATATTTAAAAATTAAATATATTCTTAAGAGAGAAGGTGATTTTATTTGTGAACGCACCATCTAATAATCACTAGTTTAATAATCACCAACACATACGAATCCACAAAAGCAACTCATCAACAATAATAGGATTGTCCCGCTCCGTCGAGGCAATTAAGCAATAAACACTTTTTGTTTAGTAATTCCGAATATCACCTGTTGAAGACCTATGTTTCAATGTTCTATACTCTTAGTGTTTTCATAATAAAATTTAAAAACTTGCACGTTTTTGCGCCACTTTGACTTTTTATTTATTATTTGTTGTAGGTCACTTCGTGGAATTTTCTCGACATGAAAATCATATTTTTCAAAAAATCAATGAGAAATGAATTTTAAAGAATTTAAACAAACTAGAAAATTTTAGTAATTGTGTCAAATTCAGCCTCAAGTTTTATTTGAAACCTTCTGCAATCACTAAGTCAGTCCGGGGACGCTGACGAGGTGCTTTTATGTAATCAGCTTGGATTGAGTCCGTACTGGCGCCCGAATACTTTACCATCATAATATTACCCATCCCCATTCTCGCTGTAGCTAGCCGTGGGGAAAAGCTGGTGAAAGATCCAGCGCAGACTTGTCACCGGGTCCAGGTAACATTGGAGGCTATTCGTAAATTCGGTGACACGCCATCTAGGAATTCCTTGAAAAGCTTGGTCATTTGCAACTATAACTGCCTGTATTAACCACGGCCAGCTGAATTCATATGTCATATATGGCCAGTTCAATTCGCCTAAAAATGGGTTCCAATAAAGCAAGTCATGGAGCGTGTCAACTAGCGCCCTCGAATTAACACTCAATAATGAGATATAACCATGGTTACGATACCGACGCTTATTTTGACAACTTAAATTTCAAGAAGAAATCACGTTACTCATAACAATACATTTTAAGATGGTAGTAATTTTGACACTAATTTGAGGGAGCCACTTGAAAGCCGCTTTTCATTTTTTACAAAAACATTTTTTAATGCTCTTTGGACTGGCCGTATATGGCATATAGGTTGCGTTTGAAAAAATCCGGTTCCAAGGTTGGTAAAACTGATATTGCATCTAGCAGGTTGCCTCGTTTCCATTTAATGTGCAGTTTGAAATTTCCTCCCCGCAAAAGTAACTCATGACTATTTCCTAAAGCTTCATCTAATTCTCTAAAAATGGAATCAATTCTACGGTCCTATTGATCAAATAACGCAGTAATCTCATTAATATGCCCAATAGAATTTATCACGTGACGTGACGTAACGAGACACCTCCGTTGATCAAGGCAACCTTCTAATACACAGCCCAGCTCTACCAACCTTGATCCTGTTCCTCATAAGGTTGGAAGAGTTGGACTGGGTATAAGAAGGTTGCCTTGATCCAGAGGGGAGGGTTTGGGTACGTAACTCGTCACGTCACGCCACGTGATAAATTCCATTGGACAGGATTTTGCATTATTCGATCAATAGGACCACACAATTGATTCCATTTTTAGTGAATTAGATTAAGCTTTAAGAGACAGATTAAAAGTTACTCTAGTTACTTCACTGTGACGGATAGAAGTTTCTTGTGACGTCACGAATTACTTGCCGGACGGAGGGGGGTGGCGGATGAAACTACACTAAAATAGGAACGAGGCAACCTGCTAGATGTAATATCAATTTTACCAATCTTGGTTCCTCATTGGCCTGCTTCCTCTGACTTGGATTCAAAATTTGCATATTTTAAATAAATTTAATAAAAAATGTACTGCATTCTTGTCACCTCAACGAGTAGCACTTTACTATTATTTATCTGAAGTTAGTAAAAGATGACAGTGGCATCCTCTTCGGCACATAGTTTATTTTCACTTAGAAACTCAGGCCCTTTTGTTTAAATGAAACATTAAAATACGGCGAATAAAATTTATTATTAATGTATGTTATAATTTAAATTGCCACTATACAGTGTGTAATCAAATAAGTTTCACATATTAAAACTGTAAGTTCTTTATCACTTAAGAAAGTGATTTCTGTAAATATGAATTTTATTGGTGAAAAATTAAAGAAATTAAAACCCCCCCAGAGCCCGAAGACTTTTTGTTTGAAAACCTCTGACTGGCCGTGTATCAGTTTCTACAAGCGCATCATAAAACTTCGTAAAACAATAAAGCGTCATCGAACTGAAGGGTACTGGGTTAAAATCTTCGCTTATGTAATTCCATAACGCAATAGAATTAGAAATATCCACCGCGTTGCTTATTAAATCAATCAATTTTCTCAATTTTCACGTAATTGTTAATAGTTTTCTGCTCACAAAACTGTAAAAATAAATAAAAATTAGAAATTCCATTTTCTAAAATTATTTTACTAATTCATATGTATTCATCGTGTACTTTATTTGCTGGTCGTCAATAAACTGCATTGTTATTTCTTTATTGCCCAAAATGTTTAAGAATGTCGTTTCTTTCTGCATTTCGGAAAATCGTTATTGAAAGCAGTCATCGCTTTTATTATTTTGTGGAACCAAAACAATAAAGCGTCATCGAACTCGAACTACGTAGAAACGTATTGGTTAGTGGAAATAATTAACAAAGCGACAATAAATCAAAGCGACTAATGTTTTCTTTGAATCTCTTTAATACGCGAAATTAGCACTGTAAATCATATGTACTATTGGTTTACAAAGACCAGGATGTCAAGATCTAATTATTGTCGATTATCTAATGAAACAGATTTAATTCTGATCTATGCAAACAGATTTAAATTGTTCTCCTTTAATCATAATGCACACACGAGCCACGACCGAGAGGTTGTGAATTTGAACTCCTGTCTTTAATGGGTCGGTGATTCTATTTTGTTGTGTTCCCATAAAGCTTTTAAAATGCGATCAAGCAATTGACCTTGAATTTTGTTTTATAACGTTGTTTTTGTGCACGGCCGACCAGAAGTTCTCAAACAAAAGAGTCAATACTCCTCCACTAGGTAATTTTTTTATTTTTGTGCTACACTTTTGGTAGTTGCAGGATTAATTCTCTTACATGATGAGGAACTTGCGGTATTAATATGTGAAACTAATTTGATTACACCCTGTATATTTATTGACGTAAAGGATATATCGGGCCTGTGACGATTAATAGGTATGTTAATGATACAGAAATTTGTAAACGTATTTATTTGTTTTAAATTTACTTAAATGCAATTCTACAGACAATTTTTTCAGTATATTTTCAAACAGAGAAAAAATTTAACAACTATGTAATATCAACTAAATACGTTTTTCCAAAATTGATAATTTTTGAAACGTCTTTCATTTATTTTACCGTTTCAAACATTACTTCACCATTGTTAATTAATGCAGCAGACTCGTCTTCGTATCGAAAAGCAATCAGTATAACCTTTGACCTACTGGGTTACAATCCTTTCTATATTTGTCTTCCTCATTAGTCTCTGTTTGACCTTGATCCGCAACAGTGGCGTGCTAATATCTCGACGCAGATTTAAACAGGACAGGACGCCGTAAAACTCGCGTAACGGAAGGTTTCGTGATTGGTTTAGGGGCCGACTTATCTGATGAAGTCGAAGTTATTGCGTGTTTACAGTCGAACGTAAACCGAGCGCAAGTCGAAAAATTTTCCTTCCACGGTTTTCGCAACGGCATCAGTCAATAATGGCTCACTGATGACTTAGAGGTCCTTAGGCTTAAAAGATTAATGTTTGATGGAACATTTCCATCAACGTGAAAGCTTTCCCTGGTACGTCGAACGCGACGGTCATCCGTAAGTGCATTTCAAATAATTACGTTGCGTTTAAATGTTTTAATCTGAAATTGAGTGGAAATATTAAAACTTCGTCGGGAGAGGAATAGAGGAGAGCAATGACCATTGAAATTTTAAACGAAGTCGTTATTGCTTCACTAGTTTTCATGATTTCTTTAACTACGAAAAAAAAGTAAGAATTCAGATTTTCAGAGCGCATAAATTACGTGGGCTGCTGGAAAAGCTTCTGGAAACGGTATGAAAAAACGCATATGAAATTTGGTAAACGGTATCATTGTTTTTCGAAGTATTCGCCTTTGACGTCAATACACTTTTCCATACGCTCGAACCAATTTCTAAAGCACGTTTTCCACTCTAAAGATGGTACCTCAGAAACCAGTGTCCGGAATGTTTCAACCGCTGCTTCAGCCGACGAAAATCGCTCACCACGCATTTTATTTTTGATATTTGGGAACAAAAAGAAATCATTAGGTGATAAATCAGGTGAATATGGACTATGAGTCATTAACGTTAGTCAAGTTTGGGTACGATTGTTTGTTGATATCATTGGCGGTCTTGGTGAAGCAAGCTTTGGGTGGGGTTGCCTGTGACGACTTTTCTGGGGGAGCAGCGCAACGTTAGTGTGGACTCGGCTTTCGGCAATGCTGTCTCGATCCGGTGTCATTTTCATTCGGACCTCGACATACATCCATGTGGGAGCGGATTAAGACGAACATAGACGATGTTTGTCGAGTGAGATCTACCTTTGCTTGCGTCTACGGTTTTTGGTCGACTTTCGCGTTGCGATTTATTTGAATTTATTTGCTTAGGGCGCTTCACGCCATTAATTTAACGTTTTCCTTGAGCGCTTCACGCCGTTAATATTGGTTTTCTTTGTTGATTAATGCACCGCCAATTGGTTATTTTCAATTTACTTTCACACTTGTTAAGTTTTGTTGCAACTAATATTCCGTACCGCTTAAATAACTCTTATTAGTTTTTATAAGTAAATTTTAGTAAAGCTCTTTGGAAGTATTTTAAGGCGTATACATATTTGATGACGTTAAGCCCGATACTTACTGTAAATCTGAATTGACGCACCTTTTCAAGTTATATTATTTTACTGCTTTTGATTTTGAGCTGACCAATATTTGTTATTAAATCATTGTTACATAATTTAACTCATTTCCATTTTCCTTTACCTTGTTTGTTTGTTTCCTCGTCTCTGGTTAAGATTAAGTTGCGCTCATTATTACGGCGTTTAATTAACACCCACACTCATCACGGCTGGAGCTACTGGCTGTATTGAAAGGTGATTTTCTCAGTACAAAGCTTGTTTCTACTCCAGGTAGGCAGCACGACGTCGAGATATCCCAAGGAAAAACGCCTCCAATAAAGACTTAATTCATGGAAGGACAAATCAGATATTACGAACTTATTTGCCCACAGAAATCGTTTGTCATAAATACCTGCTTAATTTCATTCATAAGTTGTCGGTCTTTGGAGAAGCGCGCTGCAAGAATGCTTTGTTTTGCGCAGAGGGCCTCTTTCAGAACGTGGCTTAAATATCTTCCGAGAAAAAATCATTCAAGTATCACAGCTTGACGAAATAACAAAATGGCTAAAAAGCCCACGAGCAATGGAAGTTCACTCTCTGTGTTTAGCAAAACTATTGGTGCGTTTGTACTTGAATCCGAGGCACGTCAACTGACCGAAACTGACCAATCACAAAATCCTTTCCGATAAATCAATACTCTCGATCGAGAGGATTAATGATTGCGTCATGAAAGCGGCTGGCACCGTCATTAGCAGGGAAAAAAATTGAGCCCACTTAGTGTTGGATGCTTTTTACGCGGAATATACTATTTACGCGTGGTTCTAAATTAGGGGTTCCCAACGTGAAGTCTTGAAAGCGGTCGACGAATTTACAGGGTTCGGCTGGGGGTCGATGAACCTCTAGGGGTCTTTTAACGGTCGGAGTTATAAAGTTTTGTCTAGTTTAAAAAAATATATATAAAAAACGCAACATTATTTTTTCCTAGACAGTGTCCAGCTTTAATAAGAGTTTTACGTTTAGGTTAAAAGCCAGCTCGAATAAAAGGAAAAAAAAACGATAAACTGATTGATCAGAAACAGTCAAAATCAAATAAAACAAAAGATGATCGGATAAATTGTGTAAAACTAACAATAAGTCAAAATCAATATAAAAAATTGCGAATTTTATCACGATCAAACATTTAGAGAAGAAAAGAATTAAAGAAAAAAGACGATCGGTCAATATTTAAAAAATAAAGCCAAATCCTATAAAAGTGAAAACAAAAATGGCGATCAATTGACGGAAATAAAATGTAAAAAAATGTAAAATGTAAAATGTAAAAAAACTCAAACTGAATAAAAGAAGACAGAAGTAAAGACAATTCAAGGAATAAAATTATATCGAAAAACGCGACTCCATTGTTTTTAACTGTGATAGGGTGTGAGGGGTGAGTTTCTACCGAGTGCGAGCAGAAACTCGACTGGGCGTGACTAATATTTTCCGAATGCTAAATTTCCTTACTGGTCGCGGATAAAGTGGGCTGATTTCTTTTTCCTGGTCATCAGCCATATCGGAACATTTCGCATTTAACGAAATTTTACACCGTAACAACACCTATTTATGAATTGTTGCGAAACGAAACGAAAGATATTTAAAGTCTTAACAAACTTACAAAGTTTCAAACAGAAAACGCAGGGCAATGAGTGCAGAAGAGAACGAAGTCGTGCAACAGGCACCAGTTGCTGTTGACCGCCGTATCAGATCGAACATTCCAGTTCTTTTGAGCGAGTCGCTTTTTAATTCACATCGTAATAGCCGTTGGCTCTATAAAATCAATTGACATGGAAAACTTTATGAATTATATCTCGACTGGATTCAATTTCTGACCCGTCTTCAGTCACATTAAATCCAAAAAGCTACGAACGCCGGTATTTAACAACGGCAATAAAAGAGAACTCATCGTTGCGTTGAAGTCAAGAAGTACTAACGAGAATACTTGAAACTAAGATCACCCTGCGTGGCACTGATAAATTCGAAGAAGTTTTCCAATATGAGAGCGGCGGGGAAGCCCGCGCACCACACAATTTGACATTTTATTACGAATACGTGCACGCTGAATGCAGTCGTGATTGGTTTTTCGAAAAATGCGGCTTCCTTTTATTACCCGCCGCGCGCACATACGTTCGCCTCAGATTTTTAAATTTAATCCCGACGGCGAAAGCGCCCTGAAATTTCATAGATAATGCACGGTATAGCGTGGAAGCGCTCTTCGAAAATATCGTTATTGGCTTTTACCTATCGGAACGTAATTACTGGGAACGAGGAGAACGTATAGATGCAGTTTGCAGATAATTTGCCTGGGGCGGTGACGAACTAATCGGTTGGAAAAGTAAAATCGGAATGTCAGCAGGGTGCAGTGATTGCTGATTTCCGATGTTGAGTTGCGGTGCACCGGTTCGCTTCCGGCGCTTCCGCTTACCTGAGTGTCTTAGTTGCAGAATTTACCACTTTGCTGACGTGGCGTTTCACATTATTTACACTTACAGGACTGGGTGGAAATACAAAGCCACGGCGTAACAAATTAAAAAGTGTTGCAAATTTGGCATGTCTTTAGGAGATTACTCTTTGTGTCTAAACAAGTAAAAAAAAAATCCATCCATCAGTTCTAGCTCTTCATCTACTCTTAGTTTTGTTCTTTTGTTGACGCGGGTTATTTTTCATTTAAATTGAGGGTGGTCAGCCCGAATATTCACCCAAAACTCTTTTACCCTTAACAACATCTAAAAACCACCCCGCTTCAAAGAAAATCCAACCTGCTCTTGTGACCCACGAGCCACCGTTGGAGTTGATAAAGCCAAAAATGCTCTCGCATCGATGTTTTCCCCGAAAAGTCGAAACAGTGCCGTTAGCTGCCTGAAAAATGTCAAATATTCCACTCTTGTTGTATCTCTCCTTATAAGAATTTCCTCTCTGGAATTCTTGATGAAGGCAGAAATGAACTTAAAATTAGCAAAATAAAAAAGAATGGTAACTTAAAAAAATCTATTGAAAGAAGAGAATAAAAAGATAATACAACATATAATAGAATAAAAACCAAGGCGTGTAGATAGGTTACAAAAGAAATCTTTAAAATTTCAACATTAACACAGAATAATGAAATTTTACGAAATATAATAATAGATAAGTTGATGAAGCCAAAAATGCTCTCACATCGATGTTTTCCTCGAAAAGTCGAAACAGTGCCGTTAGCTGCCTGAAAAATATCAAATATTCCACTCTCGTCGTCTCTCTCCTTATGAGGATTTCCTCTCTGGAATTCTTGATGAAGATAGAAAGTGAACTTAAAATTAGCAAAATAAAAAAGAATGGTAATTTAAGAAAAAAGTCTACTGAAAGAAGAGAAAAAAAGATAATACAATAAACAACAGAATAAAAACGATGACGTGTAGATAGGGTACAAAAGAAATCTTTAAAATCTCAACATTAGCACAGAAAAATGAAATTTTACGAAATATAATAATAGTTGAGTTGATAAAGCCGAAAATGCTCTCGCATCGATGTTTTCCTCGAAAAGTCGAAACAGTGCCGTTAGCAGCCTGAAAAATATCAAATATTCCACTCTCGTTCCTCTCTGGAATCCTTGATGAAGATAGAAAGTGAACTTAAAATGAATGAAAGGTAATTTAAAAAAAATCTACTGAAAGAAGAGAATGAAAAGATAATACAATAAACAACAGAATAAAAACCATGACGTGTAGATAGGTTACAAAAAAAATCTTTAAAATTTCAACATTAACACAGAAAAATGAAATTTTACAAATTATAATAATAATATAAGGGAGAGAGAGAGGCGGATTTTGGATATTTTGCATTGATTACTTCTTTAATCGGTATTTAACCGACTTACCAATCAGAGTCTAAACTAATTTTCTCATATCCCTTATTTAAGGGGCACAATAGAATAACCGAGTACGTTAAATTTAACGTAACGTTAAATTTGACGCACTCGATACAGAATAGGCCCTATTAATTTTATATAAAAACAAGTGAGAACTCTGTTCGGACGATTTAAATATACATACAAAAAGAGACTGCACGATGAAAGCTTTAGCTTCTGCCCCAGGTTATCAAACTTGAGGAAAATTACTGAATATAAATAAAAGAAGATTAAATCTGGAATTCAATTTAGTATCGTCCGGAACGAGAAAGATGCGTGCCTTTTTCTGAAGCTAAACCTCACTGTTATACCGTACTCCTGTTATTGTTGTTCGAGGGGTCTACTCTTCCTTTCTTTATTTAAATTTTATCTTCTATTTCTATCTTTCAAATACCTCGTCTAATTTGTGTTCAGATCCGCTACTTTTTTTGAAATTTGCTAAGTGGGGCGATTATTTTTCTTCTGGAACTTTGAAGTGTTTGATCGTAATCATATCAACATACAGTTGAATGTCATACTGATCAAACTGGCCTGCTTCTTTGGTGTAATCGTTCCGTTCCGTTTCGTTGCCTGGATGTAATGGCTTTCATTGGGTCCTAGAAGTCACGTTATCTATTACTGTAATCTCAGTGGCCGACATCTTTTTCCTTAGAGTGTTTGCTTCCGGCAGCTACCTCTACCGTTATTTGGCATTTCGTCCTCACGAGCTACAGACGTTGTGAATTGTTGCAATTTTGTGCAAAATTCAAATTCACTGCAGTATTTACTGGAATTCTTTGTACCCTGTGAATCTTTTGATTTGTTGGTTTGTAAATCTATCATACGGATCTACCGTTTCTGCGGTAGACAGTAAGATGACGCCATTAGAGCGACTCATACTTATATGCGATTTCTTTGTTTCAACACAGGAATACGCTTTTTTCTTTTTGACACATACTTATATGCGATTTCTTTGTTTCAACACAGAAGTACGCTTTTTTTATTTTTTCCTTCCATTTCTACTACTCTTCAACATTTCTTTCTTGATTGTTGTCCACCTATTTCGACGAGGAATACGTTTTCAAATACTCAACGGTAGCCGCTTGCGAGAGTCACCCGGCAAACATCTTGTCCTTCTAGAAGGTGAACGTCACAAGCGTTGCATCGGCAGTTCGACGAACCGCCACGAGGTGTCACCACTGTGTTTGACGTTTGGATACAACTGACAGGTGTATGACAACAAATTGCAGTACAACAAATGTAACTATTATTCTATTATCGTTGTTTAGTTAATGCATGTTCGCATAATAACGCAGATATTTCGGCACATGTGTGTGCATCAGATTTAATTATCGCTTTGAGTTACGTTTTAGTTGAAAACAACAGTGCACCGTTCCACATTTTGTGAAGTTTAATATTGTATCGTTGTGATTAGCATTTAAGAATCCAATTTTAACGTAGCGTACGTACGTGTGGCTTGTTTGAATCAGGCTCTGTGAGCCGGTGTAATTTCGATTGTTGTGAATTAATATACGTTTTAAGTACAACCTGTTGTTTTGCTGCGACGAATAATTATTTTGTATGGAAGAGTGGATTATTCTCCTGGAAATTTTCCGACATTTTGGCGCACGCTGTGCATCTTGAGAGGCGGTTCTGCAGTAGCGTAGCATCAGGTGAAGGTTATTCTCCCTTTCGCCCTTGAATTCTGAGGCGGCCCATATCCTTCCATGAGTTTTAGCTCGGGACAGCTGATTCTCTTCCTCAGCGCTGACTTGCAACCGTTTTCATAACTTTAACAGGAGATAATGTAATGGTAAAAATGTCAATCCATTAAAAAAACTTAAATAGAGCACTGTTTCCGTTTTTAATGGATTGATATTTTGACCCTTGTCCTTCTTATAATTTCTTCTTAAATTTCACAATAAAATTCAATAGACTTTTAAAACTTAATTTCAAAAATTAATCAAATACAGTAAAATCAATAAAACTCCAAAAAAGTAAAATAGTTTAATCTTAAACAATTTCTAATAACTTGAATATATTTTAGGCAAATTTCAAATAATATAAAAGAATCTGCACAAATGTATAATTTAAAATGTTACCAAAGAACTCAGAACAAGTCGAAAATTTTTGGAGGGAGAAAGAACAATGTTATTTTGGTATAGAAATTTTAAGGCAAATCGTTAGTTATTGAAACTAGAATGGAAACTAAATTAAATTAGCCTATTAAACCATGATGAGCTCTTTACTAAAACATCGAAGATACTCTAAATCTTCTTGAAGATAAAACGATAAGTATTTGTACGGTTCGAAATAGACCCACCCTGTTCATCGTCTTGAAAAAATTTGCAATCCATTTCGTAATCATCGTGCGAAGTTAATTTGAAAAGGAGCGAGACGCTTATGTAACAATAGCGTGTTTTCCGGGGGGAAGATCCTTGAACTTCAATATCTAGATCAAGGTATAGTTGAAGTCCAGATGTTTCTGCTTGTATGAATCGTCACTTCTTATGATATCGTTCATACCCAGCGTAGGTCCATTTTCGTTGAATCATTCTACACTTGGCGAGATCGGTTTTGCTGTGCATTCTGAGCAACTATTGCAATTTCTGTTTACTTTCACATTAGCCCAATGATTCGTATAAATCGTTTCGTAATATTTTTCTCGCAACGTTAAGGAAAATATTAAATTAATTCTGAATTCGAAAATATCGGCTTGTTACAGTGATAATTCCGTATGATTCAGAAATACAATCCAACCAATGTCTGAGAACTTTGGTTCAACTATTCAAATAATGCAATCGTCGTTTGACAACTTTATTTTAATTTCGTTTTATGTTTATTACAACCACCAGTCTAGGCTTAAGTCTTTTTTTTTCGTTCCTTAAAATCAAAGTCGCTGGAACTAAACAAGGAATGAAGTTTTTATATTAAAAAATTTCGATTTTTTCCTGCAAATTTTTTATTCTTTACTTCTGGATTTATGTACCTTTTGAAGTGCCTTTTGAATCATGTTTCCATAATCAGAGAGACACTGTTGAGAAAACAATATCTACACATTTCAGGATTTCTCGAGTCATTCTAAAATGTGTTATAGTTCATTTTTCTCTTATTGTTTTGGGACACACTGTATACAAGGGAATTCGGTATCATTTCTATTTTTAGAACCGTCGAATCGAATTCTCGAGCGAGAGAACTGCACGTTTCCTCTCACACGCCACGATTGGATGTTTTTATGTGCGGAGACGAACTCGATAGTTTTCTTTAAACAGAAATAAGCTCGCTTTATTTTCGCTGGGTTAAAGTGAAGAACATAGAATTTTATTCCGGGAGGCGACGTTCTGTCTGTTTCCATAATCGGAAAGACACTGTTCAAACAATATCTACACATTTCAGGATTTCTCGAGTCATTTCAAAATGTGTTACAGTTCCATTTTTCTCTTATTGTTTTGGAACACACTGTATACAAGGGAATACGGTATTATTACTATTTTTAGAACCGTCGACTCGAATTCTTGAGCGGCAGAACCGCATATTTCCTCCTCTCACACGCCGTCCTTTGATGTTTTTATGCACGGAGACAACTCGATAGTTTTTTTTGTGATCAAGTACCGGAATTAAATGTTTTATACGCCCGCTTTTTTTTCGCTGGGTTGAAGCGAAGAACGTCGAATTTTACTCCGGGAGGCGACGTTCTGCCTGTGTCTTTTTTTTGCAAATTGCGAATTACTGCGAGGACTAAACATCCTTCCCAGGGGCTTTACCAGCCTGGTTGATTTACAAGCCTTCTATCGCCGTTTAACTTCATTCGTTGGCGTCATACCTTTTGTTCTATTTCTTTATAGGCTTTCTTGTGGGGCCAATTGCTCGATTGCCTAACTTTCTAGTGGACTAAGTGCGTGACTGGCAATTTTCTTGTGGAGCAACTGGCCATTGTTCGTAGTTGGAGCACTTTTGCTGCTGGATCCCCGTTCTCCGGGGATTGTAAACATCACTGGTTTGCCGCCATTGACTGCTGTCCGACGGACGTGAGGAGACAGGACTAGACGAGCAATGAAAGGTCGGACTACCAGGTCTACCACCAGGTAGGTAGTAATTACCTCACTGAACCTCAAGTAATTTAGAGATTTAAAACATCAAAACCAATTTCACTTTTGCAAGGATTTAACCATATCCTAATCATTTTGCTGATGATTGATTGTCGCCTTTTCTCAACTTTGCAGACTCTCGGAGATGAAATTCAAATTCATGATGGAAATGCGCTGGGAGTGATGAAGTCTTCAGTTATGGTTTGATATTAATAAATCCTTAGTGTTTTAGTTTCAGGAGGTTTGCTTACAACAGGATGGATATGAACTTCGACTTCTGTGACTAGGAAGCTTTTACGAAACTCTGAAGTTTTGAGTTATGCTGCTGCTTGTTGACGTTGCAAAATAGTCGGACATTGAAACCCCCAGCGAGTTTAATTGTTGTTTTGCCATATATTTAACAACTCCCAAAACGAATCGATAGTGCGCGCGTGCACATCGTTTAACGCGGCTGATATTATTAATATCCGCAATGGTTGATATATTTCTTCATCAAAAATGTATATTAACTTCGTGTCAGTTCTGCATTTAGCGAGATGATTTACTATTCGTTTCATTATTGTGGCGCACGGAGCGTATGCATTCGACAAAAATGACGTGGTTATTCTATTTGAATGGTATTTGTAATTTCAATAAATTGGGAGGAGTAAATTCGTGGTTCTGATATTTGTATACTCATGGTCAATATAATTCGAACGAAATGATTTGAAACTGTGTTAAAATCGACTTTGTGTCCATTACACATTAGCAAAGTTCCGAACATTTACCTTCGGATCCTCACGATCGTACCAATTTACGAATTTCGTAAGCTAACCAATCATTCATCATCAGAACCATATAATTATAAAAATATAGTCATGATTGTGCTTACAAGTAAAACGCATGAATAATACGTTTCTGTTATCGTTCTGCCTTGTTCTTGGTAGTGCGTCGTTGGTTTCAAGAATCTGTTGCGAGGATTTATCCATACTGCCGATTTTTGGATACCAAATTTCTTCGAGCGGGGCCAATCAGCGTAGTTTCATTCTGTACATTTTTTTTTCATTACTGGATCGTAGTGATGGATCTGTATTTTGTGTATAGTTACAATTTGATTTAGAAAGTCAGGAGAACCATCTTCAAAACGGCCTACGTTGGGCGTCAATTGTGTAGTGTGTGTCGTCTCTCAAGGACAAGGACAGAGTCTTGTTTCTTAATGAAAATGTTTTGTTTTCTTCTGCAAATATATTTTATGTTTGTCAAAATGCATTTTTTTTCGGAACAGAAAGAAGAGTGATGACTCATAAACATGAAAAAGGCTCTGTCATCTCGGATAACAAACGGGCCAACGTTTTAAAGAAAATCCATTTCGTACATGGAAAATTCCACGCGATGTACTTCAAAGGCAACAATTGCATAATTAATCTTGCAACCCTCTTGCAAAATCCGTTTCGATGATCATCTGATATTGCTTAAGAAAATCCCACTCAAATCGTGCATTTTCCGAAGGCGCAATTTCAAGTTAAGTTCAGTTGACAATAGTCATAGTGAATTCATTCGATCCAGTCTTCCCTAGTAAACTATGCGAATATGTGGAGTGTCACAACATGTAAGTATATTATTATTTTAATAAATGTGTTTTTATTTGACTACATTCCAAGTTATTATTCCAAATTTCCCGTGATATTTTTGGTGGAGGCGCCGGGCACCGAAGCTCTTGGTAGTTAATCGCCGCTTCATCATTTTTTTTAGAATAATTTGTGGAGTCTAACTTCAGTTGTAATCACTAAGGCAAATCTCAGCGAATTGCAAAAGCTATGGGTCCCCCTCCTCACCAACGTAGGTAGTGGGGAGAGTTTTGATTGATAAAGCAGCTGAAGTTGTCCAATTATATTGCAGATGAGTTAAGTCTTACAAAGGTCACCGATGATGTTTATGTTTATGAGTCATCGCTCCTGTTTCTGTAACATTATTTTAATACTTTGATTTTGAAAAGATCACGAGGACATTTCCTGGTGTACATTATGTAAAGGATCGAATATTCAGTACGCAGAGATGTAATGTTTATTTATAAAAATTAAGTTGCAATTATATTATATTTTAATGTATTAAAACGCGCACAAGGTCAGAATGAAATGAGTCAAGCAGCGGACGCCGACTTTCCTGGAATTTTGCACGCGCGTCCGCAGAAAAAGGAGACCGAGTGTGCAAAAAACCGCAACATTGCACCCAATTTATACACTCAATTAAGGACATTCTTTTCGTAGCAAATTCAACACCTGATACTCCCCACTTGCGTAACAATCGGGAAGGAAAAAGTTCCTAAGCAGAGCAGGACAATATAAGAAGTCGATCTTCTGAGTCCTTCGAGTGAAGCCTAGGTATGTTGTGTTCGTCGTGAAGTATATTTTAAATTAAATTTATTTCAGTCAGTCAGTTTCCTCAGTTTGCAATTAATTGAATGAAGACAACTTTTCACGTTGATAATATGTATATTTCTATACTCAAATTTTTCTAGTAGTAAACGTTTTCATTGATAGGAGTATATTTTTGTACTGAGATTTTTGCAAATTGTATTGTAAACTAAATTTTACGATGTTTTTTTTTTTAATATATTGTTATATTTAATAATTTGGACAATTTTATTTGAATATTCCCGCAAGTAAAAGTTTAATTCTGTTTCAAGTCCAAGGAGAGTAAAAACCAGAAAGAGAGGAAAGGGCGAAGCATTTTCCACAATTCTGAAAATACACGTAAACACCATTCGAGCAACCGTGAAAAACAAATTGGAAAACCAAACCAGAAGCGCTACTATGACCAATTTTTTAAAAGAAGTGGGGATAAAAGGGTATGATCCCCTGTCAGCACGTTTTTACAATTAGATCAATGTCGCTAACTGTACGATTGTAGTAGTAGTCGTTACCAAGTTATTACTAGGTATAAATATGTGAGGTTTCTTCTTCAAAATCGTACACATGGGATTGGATTTTGAACGAAAAGGACGATGACGTCTTCTCTTTTGATAATACTCAAATAAAACTTAAAAATTGCAGATTTCAAATTTAAATTTAATGAAAAGATTAATAATAATACACATTCAAAATTAAATTGACAGATGAAGAAAAGGAAAAGGGACAGCAAGAGTCGATCGCGACACGAGAGAAACCATACAAAAATGGAAAAGGTAATGAGAAACAAAAAAGTGAAAACGGTTTTAAGAAACATAAGTGGAACGGGAGAAAAAATAAAACTTCCAAAGAAATTATAACTAAGTATTTAATTTTTGAAAAATTGTAAACAACTGAAAACAAAAAAAAGTAAAAACTTTACTGATAATCGAGAAAAAATAATAGAACGAGAATATGCTTATTACAATAGAAACAAATAAATAAAAACACTAAACGAACTGTAGATTTTAATTCTTTAGAAAATTGTTAACAATCCACATTCAAGACATAAGAGTAATAATTCGAAATTCATAAAGAAAACAAACAAACAAAGACAGAAATTACAATCTAATATTTAAGAAGTCAAAAAGTTGAAAGACAGAAAGATGGGCAGAAAAGAAAACAAAAGGAAATTGTAATATTTCGTGAAAAAAAAAGAGAGATGCAGGAACTTTTTATTATTAATTAAGTTCACAAAAAAAGAACATTTTCGTCTTTCGGAAAAAAATGCAAAGGAACGAAAACCAAAAGAAAAATTAAAAACTTCAGCAGGACGGGAAGATTAAAAAAAAAACAAATCAAATAACTATCGTAAGTTTTAACATTTTTACACAGTTTTATTTACTAAAGAAAAGAATTGCTCCGCATTATGAATAACTCGCGTAATTTAACACCTGAATTACAATCAAAGAGTATCTGTTGAATAACGTCTTTTATTCCTTCGAAGACTTTCTACAGCATCCATATGTCATTTAAAAAATATATATACTGTCTTTCTATGAGTCTGTTTGTTTTATGCATCTAATATATATAATTGTAACTAAAATTTTATTTACATTCATTTTATGACGTGTGTAATACCTTGTGTATTTATCACCAATAAACGTGACAATACATTTGGAAGTTAGGGTGCATATCCGAAATGTTTCGGAAAGGATTACGCATTAGAAACGTATCAAGAATAATTTGTGATGAATAATATGTGATTCCTATCTCTAGTCATCATCCATATATTTACAAAACGTATACTTGTTTACTTGTCTGGTGAACTCAAGTACCAAGTGATGTCTTCTTTCAGGATGTGAATATTTTTGGTTTATCGTTACTTGATGAATAATAACAATTTGTTTAGTTTTTGTAAGCAGATATGACCGTTTTATTAGTGACGTCGCTGGTGTAGATAGTACTTAGTGGTGGTTTATGACCTCTAAAGTTGCTCACTTCTTCAGCTTCCTCAGAAGATCATATATTATGGGAAGGTAACGGTCGATGTGGAATATAATACTTAATAAGTGATATTCTTTCTTACTATTGCACACGGGCCAATTATGATCCAAATTGCCTTCATTTTGGTAATTATGGCAGTAATACGTCTATTGAAAACGTATCTACATACGTTTGAGTCCAGTTCTCAAAACGATGCCTTGATGGACGGCATCAACATTTTGGGTATATCCAACTCGCACCAACTCGTAGTCAAAGTTGGCAACTAACAGGCAAACCAATTTTTACATCTGTCGTACGCATCATGGTCTGTTCACGAGTCTTTCAATGAATCGAATTCGACCGTCAGCCTTGTATGACAACGAGTCGGAAACTTTGACCTTTAGTTTAACACTAAGCGTAAGTGCAGTCGTAGATTGAGGCATTAATTTTGTAAGAGCTTTATAAATGGCCCTAGGGGATAGTTTAGCTAACAGTTTTTTTAATACATCACAGAAAGTACATGCGAAAGGCATCACCGTAATGTAAAACAGAGTTTTCTCTCGCATTAATTTTCGCGTTTTTGTCCATTAGACATTAACATGAATGCAGGCCCTAGCGTAAAACAGACATTGAAATGAATCTTCCAGCATGGTGTTCATCTTTCACTTCTGTTCTTCCCTTATTAAATTTTTGTAATCAGTTTTTTATGGTGGCCTTTGAAAAACGATCATCATTCTATACATTCACCATATCCGCATAACTTTTCTTGTCGAATAAAATTCTTTCAAATATATACACTGTGTCCACATTTCGATGCTGACCATTGGCATCTCGGTTATTAGAAGACAAAGAGCAACGGTTAAATGGGGAATGTTTTGCAGAATTCAATGCTCGCACCAAATCTCATTTCAAATTCACCATAACTTTTTTAAATTTTAAGATAATTTAAGAAAACCAAAATTTTACGATTTCAAAATTCCTTAATAACTCGATAACACCTGATGTGATCTCTTCTAAACTTTTACATTGTTCAGACACTTTTTTAAGACAAAGTTTTTTATGCAAACAGAAACCTCCGATTGTCATTTGTTTTCAAGTTATTAGGGCTAACTTTTGTTTTTCATATGGCACCCATATTAGGTTTTTGGTTCGTTAGATTGTCTTTAGAAAGAGGTTTTTAACAATGTATAACATATCCGAAAAATTTTTATTTTTAGGGGAGATATTAACAAAAACATAAACTAATCCTTTATGAAATTAGTATATACGATCTTACCCCCCTTGACTGTCATTTATGGGGTACCACTAAAAACGAAGTATTTAATTTTGCACCGCCACTGAAGATGAAGTATTTAATTTTGTACCGCCACTAGAAACGAAGTATTTAATTTTTTCCCACCAGAAGCTCAGGGAATTTTAGAACAAAGAATGCTGGATGTGCTAAGATTATTAAATGAAAACCAAACACCAAACACTTTGTAGTGTCTGAAACTCTGTTAGAATAAGATGTCAAAAGTGTGTGGAACAGAATGGTTGTCATATTGAACAGTTTCTTTAAGTCAATCTCACCTTTTAGTACGCTTTCTTTACTTTTTTTTTTCTTTTATGACTTTTATTATCATTTCGTTATTTTACAGTATTTTTAGCATATCTTTAAGCTTTTTCGTTGGTGTTTAATTCCATAGCCTACTAATTTCATAAAGGATTAGTTTATGTTTTTGTTAATATCTCCCCTAAAAATAAAAATTTTTCGGATATGTTATACATTGTTAAAAAGCTCTTTTTAAAGACAATCTAACGAACCAAAAACCTAATATGGGTGCCATATTAAAAATAAAAATTAGCCCTAATAACTTGAAAACAAATGACAATCGGAGGTTTCTGTTTACATCAAAAACTTTTTCTTAAAAAAGTATCTGAAGAATGTAAAAGTTTAGAAGAGATCAATCAGGTGTTATCGAATTATTGAGAAATTTTGAAATCGTAAAATTTTGGTTTTCTTAAATTATCTTCAAATTTAAAAAAGTTATGGTGAATTTGAAATGAGATTTGTTGCCAGCATTGAATCCTGCAAAACATTCCCCATTTAACCGTTGCTCTATGTCTTCTAATAACCGAGATGCCAATGGTGAGCATCGAAATGTGGACACAGTGCATGCCGATCGATACTAATTTTATCAAATTTTGTTGCAAATCGTTTTTGATTGCAATGAATCCCTCGAGCAGCCTTTGTATGTATATCTGTTTCAGCCCTATATAGGGCATTACTAATTTTATCAAAAGTAAGTTATTCGTCTGATACATTTTCTTTAAAAAAATCACGGTGCAAAATCTATTAAACTTCATAACATAAATTTATAGCGTTTTCGATTGGGATGCACTCTGTACACTGAGTGTGTCTTCATTTCGTTTTATTCCATGAGGTTAAAATAAGATGAAGATGCACTCAGTGCACAAAGTGCACCCCAATCGAAATCGCTATTAAAGAAACCGTTTGTCACACAACATACTTGTTATCATGGTATCCGTTTTCGATTTTGTTTATCGGAAAGCCTCCTAGGCTCAGTGGAACCTCCTAGGCTAACTGGATGTCAATACCTCCTGGTAACCCTATCACGAAACCAAATTTTCTTGATTATTTTGATCATAATCATAATCGACAATGAAAAAAAAAAAATTTGCACATAAATAAATCATGTGCGCTGAATTATTCTCACGTGGCCGGATCACGTGTACCCGTCACGTTTTCGATTGCTTTATGTATTTATTACATCATGCCCATGGATGAAATATAACTGACGCGCCAGCTAATTGCCATGCTGACGAAGGTGCGACGTTTGATTTAGGTTGAACGTCGTTAAAACGAAACTTAAAAAAGCGGTCGGCTCTCGTGTAACAACGCCTGGAAAGAGCGTCGCGGCGCGCCGCGTCCGGAGTTAAACTGAAACGCGCGAATTAATTTTAATGTTGTCAGGCACAGTTGCGATGATATAATTCGAGGCGGCATGCAACGCTAATAAAATTAATCGGAGCGATTTGTATTCAGGGGCCGCACTTTTATCGCCGTCGTTACTATTGTAGAATCCGGGAGGCGAAAACGTGTTACGCTGGAGTAAATCTTAGGGGTACATGCACTCCCGAACATACCATAAATTTCTTTTAAAATTGGACTAGGTAATTAAAAGTAAAAAAAAATGGTTCTAGTGTATACTGGGTGATTCAAAATAAGTATCCGATCCGTCTGCCACAGATAGTACACAGAGAAAGAAAACAAAAAGTCTATATGTTCAGGGAGCAGCCACGGCTCGTGCGTAACATATTTGGGTAGGCGGCAGACATACTCCTAGAGCGCTTACTTTGTCTAACACGTGAACAGAAAACAAACAACACACGGCTCATATTCGTCGGTAGCCTACTCAAATATGTTACGCACTAGCCGTCGCTGATAGGGAGTCTAATATCCATAGTTTTTGAAATAAAATACTACTAATAAGGCCCCTTCAAAACACTTTGTTTTCCTTAAGCATTTTGTCTTGTTTTTAAGGTATACAAGATGTTAAAAAGGCTTGATAATCCTCGGTGCTACAGCTTTCGTTTTCCAGAAAAAATTGAAACAAAAATCCAAAAAGATTGTTTGGGAACCGCTGATTAACGTCTCCAATGCTGTAAACATCGTCTGCCCGGGCAGAAACCATAAATTCCGCTGACGATTTGTTTTTTTTTGCTTACATCTTTCAACTCAAACGATGAAAAGTCAGTGTCTCAACCGATTTTAAATTGTGCAGGTCAAAATAAATGTACGCACAAAGAATGAAATTATTACATTTTTCTCACTTGCAATTGTGTCTAATAAAGTTTTATTATTTTACGAGTGATGAAACATCAAAAGACGTTGGAATAAATAATTACAAGTTATTTTATTTACAAACATGTTACGATTTCACAAAAAAACGAGAAATTATGGCCCTTACGTGTTTTAAGTACGCCTTAACTGGAGTTCTATTTCTGCGGTAACTTTTATCCTAGCCATTAATAGCAATGGGCTTGCACGTGTTAGCATAGACTCGCGCTGATTCATGCGTTCGGGCGTATCGAATATTTACTTTAATGAACGTTTGTGTGATAAATATTTCAGCGGTTCCAAACAATTGGTACTTTTCGAAATTTTTGAAAAATGAGCAGAACGGACATTATGTGTAGGACTTTTATACTTGCTTTGGTAACCCGAATCTACAGTTTTAATTTGTCCTGGCAATTACCAAACACGCTGTATTTTAAAATTAATATTTTTCAAAGATTTTACCCTGTTTTGAATTTTGTATTAGTAGGCCCCTTCAGCACACACCATTTTTTTTTAATTAAATCTACCCCGTTTTTTAAAGTACCTTCGTTAAAAGTTAAAATTTGCTTTTTGCCTTGTTTGCCCTATTGGGCCACTTCAGCACACACATGAATACGATTTCGGCCAAACAAATTCGGACAAGTCCTCATGAGCGAAGCGAATTCACTTTTGAAAACACTTAAAATTCGCCCTGTTACCCCTGTTTTTCACGGCCTTTTTAAAATTATCATTTTTCAAAGATTTTACCCTGTTTTGAGGTTTGTACAGCCCTGTTTTTAAAGGTACATCTAAAAATCAACATTTTAAGGATTTTGTCCTGTGTTAAAAACTTTTTTTCCTGTTAGGCCCCCTCAGCACACTTATTTTTTTTAGCAAATATACCCTGTTTTCCAAAGATAACCGATTTAATTTTTTTTTTTAGGAATTTACCAATTTTTAAAGGTATATTCAAAAAGTACATAAAAATAAAAAATAATATAAAAATGTGTAGCAATGTGTGTAGCAGTGAATCACAGTCGATTAATTAGTTTTATTATTTGATCGACAAGACCACATTTAAATCCAAAAACTGTCAAGTCAAATTTATAAGATTTAACTGATGTATTCGAAATATCATCAAATTCATAATACATTTTATCCTTAAAGAAATAGAAATTTCTATATCTAAATACTCTGCTAATATTTGGAGGTATCCCAGCAAATAATTCTGAAATAAGGCCATTTTTCTTTGATCTAAACAATCACTCATCAAACTCAATGTATAAGATTGTTGCGAATGTCACCGATAAGTCAAAGACGTTGGTAGAGTCAAAAAGTGAGTTGTTTTTAAGAAAATCTCATTCAAATTTTGTTAAAAATAAAAATCAGAAATATGGAATTGGATACATGTGTTATGACTGTAAAAAAAGACAAAATGATAAATTTACTTGTAATATATGTTTTATGGATGTACCGACACGATATAAAAAAATTTCAAAAATATATGGCATGAAAATTTAGAAAAATCTATTAACGACTAAAAGGGACAAATTGATCCATAAATGTTCTTAAAATGAGTCTTGAGGAAATTGTAAAACTTACTAAAAGACGAGCTCGATGCTGGCGATTGGTTTAATAAATTAAACTGACTTAATATTAAAAAATTAAAATCGATTGTTGAAAAACTAGACTTAAAGATAGAACAAAATAGTAAAAAAATAGATCTAATGAATCGAATTTCAGATAATGTAAACAAGAGAATTTAAATACACTTCTTAAAAAAATTGGATCGCAAAGATTAGAATTAATAGAGGAATTTATGTCGAAAACCGAGTCGACTCATAATAAATTCAGGCGAAGTCCTTATGAACGTAATGAATCAATAAAAAAATCAAATTGTAACGGTTTTTCAGTCGCTGATTAATTTATAATTATTATTAACTGTTATAGATACTATTGTTGCAACAATGCTTAGGTTTCTACAGCAACTATCCAAAGTTAAAGAATAATTATCGACTAAAAAACTACCCCTAAAATCAATAAATAATTAGATATTAATTATTTTTTTGACTGAACTATTGAAAACAGAATTTGCTCGGACGTATCTAAATATTCATTTTTGTGCTGAAGTGGCCCAACAAGAAAAGCAGGGCAAAAAGGCGAAATGTAAGTGTTTTTAAAAGATAAATTTGTTTGGACGAAACCGTATTCACGTTTGTGCTGAAGTGGCTCAAGAGAAAACTTAAAGTGTTTTTAAAAGGTTAATTCGCTTCGCTCATGAGGACTTGTCCGAATTTCTTTGGCCGAAATCGTATTCATGTGTGTGCTGAAGTGGTCCAATAGAAAAACAGGGCAAAAAGCAAATATTAACTTTTAACAAAGGTACTTTGAAAAACGGGGTAGATTTAATAAAAAAATGGTCTGTGCTGAAGGGGTCTACTAGTACAAAATTCAAAACAAATCTTTGAAAAATATTAATTTTAAAATGTACCTTAAAAACAAGATAAAATGCTTAAAGAAAACAAAGTGTTTTGAAGGGGCCTTCTTAGTAGTTAAAATGCATTGAAGATTCAGGTATAAATTGGTTGATGAGCACTAGTACAGCTGTACAGCGTCACAAAAGTAATGAGCTCGCGTGGAACAGAACGAAACACTAGCGTTTACCTTGAAATTAAGCTGTAAAAGTTTTTATTTTTTGCTTTCTGCGGAAAAATTGTACAATAGCCAAACCATTCATTCGAATTTCGAACTTGCGTATACAGGGTTATAATTAATTAAAGGGCCACTATGGGGATCTCGTAAACTATATAAGAGATACAAAGATACAAGAAGAGTTGCGCTATCTTGAGGTTTAAGAAAATATGCAAGAAATTTCTTTCTATTTTCGTTCGTTTTTGAAATATCTTCAAAAAACTAAAAATTCTCATTTTCGAATATCTTCTTTATTTCTTAAGATAGAATCATAAAGTTCGGTGTTTTTATATTAAATTCGTTGGCCAATTTTCTTCTCGTAATCTAAAGACTAAGGAGGCACAATGATTTTATATAAAAACAAATGAAAGACTTTGTTTGGAACGAGTTTAGGTAAAAAAAAACACTTTCCGGGAAAAGCTTTTGCCTTTCGTTTACGAATTTCAAACTTATAGGGTTTCCCACTTGTGCGCATGAGTGTATTTCCATTATGGCTCAGCTTTATGTAATAAAACAAGATGGAGATACACTCAGTGCAGCCAGCGGAAAACGCTATTAGAGAAAATTACTGAATTTAACAAAAGAAAATTACATCTAAATTTCAATTTAGAATCGCCCGGTACGAGAAGCTAAAGAGATCCGCGATTTAACTAACTCTTAGTTCAAATGTTAACGATTTTTATGAACTATCTCGCGATTTCCTTCCGTGTCCTGTGATGCGCTTCTATCCTAGACGCTTCCAACAGCTAGATGGCGTAGCGATGTCATTTTGCACTGTTTTTCCGAGCTTCCCGTGGGCTTCAAACCGAAGCCTGGGATGCTGAGTCGATAGAATGTTCCAGTTCCAGATTAAACAGAAAATGAAACATAAAGATTTTATAAAACATCGTATTGCATTGAATAATTGAAACATAAGACATCATATTATCTTCTCCTGGAAAGAACTGTCGAAGCAGATCCCACAGTACTTATCATCTACTTGATACAGGAATGAAATTAAATATCTTTTAATTTATACGTATTGAAGTTATAAATTGAAAAATAAAACCAATCTAAAAAAATAAAGTTACAATTTAATTTATTTTCTGAAAGAAGTAGCCAAAAATTAAAAAGCGATTCCCTCAACACCGTTTGGTGTTAATTCACCCTGGGAAAGCAGGGTGAATTAATTTCATTTGAAGGACGACTATCATACAAAGAACAATAAAAGAACTGTAAAATTAGCTAAATTAGTCCTTCGCATGATGTATGTAACGAGTTTCTCGAACTTCTTGCGTAAGTAACATTAAGTGGTTTCAGACTGGTTTACGTTTCCATCTCAATGGCAAATCACGCATTCTGTCGTGTGCCACGGCCAATTTAATTTGTGCTAACACACGAAGCATTTGAAACGAAATCGACGTGCACGAAGACTTTGTTGCAACAAACCTCGTTCCTGTTGATTTAAAAACGATAAACAGTAAAATATTTAAAAATATGGAAAAAATAAGTGTGATTGTAACGCACGATCAATATCTTTCCTAATCACATGAGCTACGGACAGAAAATTGTATGTCTTTGATTTTTTCAAATATCGTTTTGTTACCTATACCTAATTGTTCGTAATAATGAGGTGATCAAAGACACACGATTTTATTTCCATAGGTCTCTTAATCAGCATTTTTGGATTTCTTAAAAATACTATTCATTTAAAAAAAATAGTTTTGGAACGGTGGTAGTCTTGAAAACCCATCTACAGGAACCATAAACCAATGAAATTGTTTATCGTTCCTCGAATCGAGGTCTAAATAGGTCCGTTGTTGTCACTGTGATCCAGCTCTCAAAGCAAGTCTTTGCGCGACGTTATTGGTCAGTTCTTTTGGGCGGCTAATGTAACTCAGCGGTAGAGCAGAGATGTATTTATCGGCAGAATTCGAAAGTTAATCGGTAATTACCGATCAGAGAACAATAATTAAAGCACAGAAAGTAATTTCCTTTATTTTTGTTGCCCAATACAAGGACCGAAGTCGAAAGTAAATAAATTCATAACGAAACCAATAAAGTTCAATTTTGTAACTAGTCGGAACATAGTCAAAATGAGCTATTTTGAAGTAAAGCTAAATAAACTATTTCATATTCTAAAATTTATTAATTTAGAGTGCCGAAATACATATTTAAAAAAAACATTAGATAGCGTGTGCCCTTACATACTCTTAAATAAATTAAATTTATTAAATTGAATTATTGAAAATAACTCGGCGGGTATGTATCGAGTATGATCGAAGTTTCCAGTAGCTTCTAAAGAGAACTTTCACGTTGAAAAATATCTAAACGCTGTTATGAAGCCTTTCAAGAGCTCTGAGAACTGGAATTGCTTTTTTATTATTTAACTCTGTATGTATACATTTTTTAAAGGTTTCATTACGTTTAAATTGAACGAAGTGGAAAGGAACCTGCCAAATAAAGTTATGTTTTGCAATATAATACTCCCAGTATCTTGTTGCATATTTTTTTAAGTCTAATAGCATTCTTAGATAATTAGTACGGGTCCGACATTCCTACGATATCTGGTAAAAACCAATATAAAGATAAACAAAGCAGCGGCGTAGATTTCAACGTCGCCGCTGAACAGGTTTTATGCCCGAGACACTCTCACCCTCGC